>CM064575.1:33668512-33824174 GCA_032716605.1 Paralithodes platypus
TCCTACACCGTGATATATGCCTATCAAATGATTGACAACTCGCAAACACGAAATAATAATATCAATACCATCATTTGATAGGCGTCTATATCACGGTGTAGGGTTGATTTCATACTATGAAATCAATCCTACACCGTGATATACGCCTATCAAATGATTGAAAACTCGCAAACACGAAATAATAATATCAATACCATCATTTGATAGGCGTCTATATCACGGTGTAGGGTTGATTTCATACTATGAAATCAATCCTACACCGAGATATACGCCTATCAAATGATTGAAAACTCGCAAACACGAAATAATAATATCAATACCATCATTTGATAGGCGTCTATATCACGGTGTAGGGTTTATTTCATACTATGAAATCAACCGTACACCGTGATATACGCCTATCAAATGAATGGAAACGTAATATATGAAGACCAACACCACAATCTTCAATCGCTTGCAATCAAACTTGCAAGCAATTTCAGTCACATGCGTAAGGAATGTATTCTACTGTACACCGATATATATGTATTATATAGCCTACGCCTATAAGATAATAAGATAATGAATGGAAACGTAATATATGAAGACCAACACCACAATCTTCAATCGCTTGCAATAAAACTTTCAAGAAATTTCAGTCACATGCGTAAGGAAATAATGAATGGAAACGTAATATATGAAGACCAACACCACAATCTTCAATCGCTTGCAATCAAACTTGCAAACAATTTCAGTCACATGCATAAGGAATGTATTCTACTGTACACCGATATATATATGTATTATATAGCCTACGCCTATAAATAATGAATGGAAACGTAATATATGAAGACCAACACCACAATCTTCAATCGCTTGCAATCAAACTTGCAAGCAATTTCAGTCACATGCGTAAGGAATGTATTCTACTGTACACCGATATATACATGTATTATATAGCCTACGCCTATAAATAATGAATGGAAACGTAATATATGAAGACCAACACCACAATCTTCAATCGCTTGCAATCAAACTTGCGAGCAATTTCAGTCACATGCGTAAGGAATGTATTCTACTGTACACCGATATATATATGTATTATATAGCCTACGCCTATAAATAATGAATGGAAACGTAATATATGAAGACCAACACCACAATCTTCAATCGCTTGCAATCAAACTTGCGAGCAATTTCAGTCACATGCGTAAGGAATGTATTCTACTGTACACCGATATATATAATATATATAATCTCTATCAATCTCTCAAATAATATAAATGTACATTGTACTTACCAACACCAACACCAGTGTGTTCATCAAGCTCCTCGTCACTATCTTCACCATCTTCGCCCCGCAAGTTATGGCGTCTGTGAAAACCGATGACAGGGTTATCTTCCTGTTCTTCCTCCTCACTTCCCCCACTGTCACCAAGCCCTTCCATGCTTTCATTCAACGATATTCTAGATACCGCTGAAGAGTTCATCAGAAGAACTAACTCCTCGGCTGAGAGCGGGGCCCTACGCCTTGGCTGGCGCGACGTACTAGGGGCGGGCACCGAATCGAACACAGGCAAATCTTGTCTCTCCATTGTGGCGGCTAGAGCGGTACTGAGCCAAGCTCACACGGTGGGGATGTGTGGGTGGGACTTACTAGTGCACTGCCTGACCGCTAGATTTTGCTTTCCACTTAAATTACGGCGGGAAATACCAACTCGACCTATGTCGCGCGCCGCCAGATAGTCCAGATTTATTATACTCGACTTATGTTGCGCGCCGCCATTTAAGGGTTAACCAAAGTTTGTAAGACGTTGATTTGTGTTCTTCTACCTTGTGGTTGTCGTAGATTAGGCTGCCGATCATATAGTATTCATCTTGCTGCAGGGCTGGATTACATGACATATTATATATTAACCAACCTGGATATTTACCTACAACCACCATATCGTATCATCATACATAAAAGAAGCTATTCAATGGAGTTCTTTACATTTTTGGCTCCCTTACAAAATAGTACATATAATTACCATGACTTATAGGCTACTAAGATACTAAATATACAGAGGATAAAAGAAGTACCCTATGACAATTTGTATACTGTACCAACGCATTTCCAGTTGTAGTTTCTGCAGTTAATTTATATCTGCAAACTAGGCCTACACCAAGATGCTTAGCAGAATCTAAAACGTAAATTATCAAAATTCACTGCAAATATGCTTACGTTGTGGGCCCCGCAAAGGGCCGCTTAGCTCTCCCAGACATATTAACTTACAAAAGTTAGGGATTGCCCGAGCGCCCGGTATTTCTCCAACAACACTCTTTCTCACACCGAGGGACCGTTAGAAGTCGGAGGAATTTGGGGTTGCCACCAACCGACAGATTATGATCTAACTTACCCAACTTACTGAGCTCAATATGACGCAAATCGCGTCATAAACTTATTATTGAGCTATTTCACTAAGTTCATATGAAGCGATCGTGCCATTAGATACTTTTGGGTGAAACCGCCACATGACGCGATCGAGTCATATATGACGAAAGGGTTATAATAATAATAATAATAATAATAATATTTATTCAGTCAGCAATTTACAGAGTTGGTACCACATAGTTTGTTACAAATATGACATGTACCAGCCTTGCATAATTCCAACTAAGGATAGCCCAATAAGGCCGTTAGGCGTATTTCCATTGGGGTCCTTGTGGGATTAGGTTAGCTGGGGAAAAGGGGAGGATAAAGAAATAGATACTTTAGAAAAGTATTTCTAGGGGGTTATTTTAAGATACCTTACATCCTATAGTAAATATCAGTAATCCGTAATCAGTAATAATTTCAGTTTGGTTTGTCTATCTCTTATGTCGTATTTAGTAGTAGACATAAGCTTGGTGCTCCCTTCTCGCAGCTGTCCGGTTCAGGTGTTCCTTCAGGCTACGTCTGAAGGAATACAGTGTTCTCTTTTCACGGACTGACTGGGGTAGGTCGTTCCAGTCTTTGATGGCAGTGAAGAAGAATGTTTGCTTACCCTGTCCTTGGATTCTCGGGACCTTAAAATTAAACATCATGTTTCTTGTATTATGTCCACTCCTCTCATTTGCTTTAACAAAATCATTCTTTAGATACTCTGGAGCTCTGTCATAGAAAATTTTGAAGGCATTAGTTAGCCTGATTTGTTTGGCCCTGTCAGAAACATTGAGCATACCTAGTGACTGAAGTTGTTCCTGGCCAACATGTGATCTGGGTCCTAGGTTCAGCATGAACCTAACCATTTTATTTTGAGTGACCTGAAGTTTGTGCTGTGCTGATTTAGATGATGCAGAGTACCAGGATGACACAAAATAGTCAAAATGACATTGAACAAGCGCTTGGCAGGTCTTTTTGGTCGCCGCGGGCAAGCATCCCACCTGTCTATACAGGTATTTTATACATGCTCAACACTTACTCAGGATAGATTCCAAAATAGTTTCACCTGACAAAGTCGCATCCAGTTTCAGTCCGAGATATTTAACTTGTGACACTGTTGTTATAGGAATATCATTACAGTTGACCGAGAAGCCCACAATGTCTTTCAGTTTGCGTTTTGTTCCACATAAGATGGCTTCCGTCTTGCCCAGGTGAAGAGATAGTCTATTGTCCACTAGCCATTCACTACATGATGCTAGTTCTTTGGAAAGTGAAGCGGCAATACTTATTGGGTCTTTTCCCGAAACCAGAAGCACGCTGTCGTCTGCATACAGTAATAATTTACATGAGACGCTCAGTTCCATGTCGTTCACATAACAGAGAAAGAGTAAGGGACCAAGGATGCTTCCCTGCGGGACCCCACAGTTAATTGGCATAGGATCAGATATATTATCATCAATTTTGACTCTTTGGGTTCTACCACTAAGATAAGATTTAAACCAGTTCACAGACCCTATGCCCATAGCTTGTAGTTTATTACATAGGATATCATGGTCTACTGTGTCAAACGCTTTTTATAGATCAAGAAGAACCATACCGGTGTAGTTACCTTTAGACATTTCTTTACGAATGTGATCCGTTAAGTGGATGAGACAGGAGTCTGTCGAGTAAATGCATCTGAAACCTGATTGAAACTTATAGAATAGATCATTTTGTTTGAGGTAGTGTTCAATTTGGGTGTATAATGCTCTTTCAAGGATTTTAGATACAATACATAATATGCTAACTGGTCTGTAGTTGCCAACTTCTAGTTTATTTCCTTTCTTGAATAGAGGGGTTACAATAGCTTCCTTCAGTTCAGCAGGTACTGTGTTGGTGTTAATTGACAAGTTGATGATGTGGGTTAGGGGGCCTGCTATACCAATGGCTCCATCTCGTAGAAATTTGGCAGGAATTTTGTCTTGTCCTGTGCTCTTATGTACATTTAGGTTAGACAGCTCGTCAAAAGTGTATTTTGGTGTAACATTTTGCAATCTAAATGTGTTCGGGTGTATGTCTTTATCTCTGTAGAAATTACGAAAGGTAGCCGTTGTTGTCGTGTATTTATTGAGAGGTTGAGGTAGGTTCTGTGCAAGTGTGTTTGCTATGGAAGTGAAGAAGGAGTTGAAGTAGGTTGAAATTTGTCGTTTATCGTGGCAAACCTGATCATTAATGGTGAGAGCAATATTAGTGTTAGACGAATCCCTTGTCTTGTTGCTGTAGCCTGTTGTTTTTAGGTGCCTCCATAGTTTCTTTGGGTTATTCTGATATTCCTCTGCCTTATTGTGAAAATAATTATTTTTCGCTGATTTCATTTTCCTACTTAGTTTATTCCTGGCCCTGTTGAACTCATGTTTCAGACCTTGATCCTCTCTATGTTTCGCTAGCCTTTTTAACAGATTGTCTCTGTGTTCCAGATGGTGTAGTATGTCATTGTTGATCCATGGGTCTGACCTTGCTTTAATTCGTATGTCTTTCAGAGGAGCTATTTCGTCTAGGATGTTTGTGATGATGGTTCTGAAGCCAACCCATGCGTCATTAACGTTTGTACTTCCAAACACTGGAGACCAGTCTGTATTCCATAAAATGTCCAGAAATGTTTCCTTATTGTAGTTTCTGAGTGACCTTGTTTTGATAATCTTGTGATTCTCTAGAGTAATTTTTGTGGTTTTCCGTGTGCAATATGTGACGAAGTGATCACTTATCCCAGTCTGTATAACCCCTGATTGGGATATTTTGTCCTCTCTGTTACAGTTTATGTGGTCTAATATTGTGGCAGTGTTCTCAGAGATATGTGTGGGGGTTGTGATGAGTTGTTTGTGATTGTGCATTGTCAGTATATGCCTATATTCTCGTACAAGCCTATCATTTCGTTGTTTGTAACACAGGTTAAAATCCCCTAGTATGATGGATTCATTCTGAGGGTCTAGCGATGACAAAGTTCGTTCAAATTTGGTCAAGAATTGTGTGTCGGCTGGTGGCCTATAGCATACCCCAATTGTGATGGGTCTTGTCCTCGGCAGGTGTAGGTCGATCCACAGAGCTTCGTGATTTTCTACATGGAGGTCGGTCCTAGTTGTGTGTGTGAGGTTGTTTTTTACATACAGACATACTCCTCCCCCATGCCTATTGCGATCATTCCTAACCATGTTGAAACCTTGAATGTTTATTTCACCATCGTTTATACTTGAATCCAGCCAGGTTTCTGTGATTGCAATTATTGAAGCTTTGGCCTTATTAGCTAACAAGTTTATTTCTGACAATTTATGGTACATTGATCTGGCGTTAATGTGGATAAGATGGAGCCCTTTGTTGGTGAACACTCTGTATTCATCTTTGATTTTGAATGTGTCCTGGCTGGATTCTGAGTTGTTAATACTTGGATCATTTACATTAATATTCGGTAATGAATGCAAGGCACACTTATTGCAAAGGAATTCCCGTTCTTCACTGTTGGTCTTCTTAGAGATGCACTTCATGTGAGCTACCTGTTTACACTTTACACAGTTTTGGATCTTCTGATGTCGTGTTATGAGTGATTCACAAATAAAACAAATAGATTCGCGATGTTGTACAGCTGAGTTCCTACATTTAACACATTCAACTTTGTTTCTACTGTTAACGTAAGTACATCGGTTATGAACAATTTCATTACAACTGTTGCATTGTAAAAGTGAACTATTGTTGAAACCAATATTACAGACTATACATAGTTTTTTCTTACTGTTTATCATACGACTGGAGGTGTGGTTTGGTCCGCGTCAATCAGCTGTTTGTGCGGGAGAGAGTAGGGGATACTCGTGGTCGGGCTGTGGTTGTTTGCTGTTGTTGTTGTTGTTGTTTTCATTGTCCGTTGATGCTGCTTCCCTGTAGATGTATTTGCGAGTGCTACCTGTTTTTATTGTTGTTCTTGTTGCATGTTGTGCTACTTGGGTCGCCGATATCTGTGCAGGGGTTGTGCAGGGTGATTATGGATTAGGAGAATGATTAGTCATTAGGATTAGGGATATCATGAAAACCAAAACTGTTCTCCTTGCAGAAGAGAGAGCGCTACATAGTAATTCACGTGTGAACTGGAAGCTGGTAGATAAAAGGCAGAGTAACAAATGTAACAGAACATAATACAATAACTAGAGGGGCACTTGGGATATTGTGTACCTCTGCCTACGCTGACAGAGGTATGCACTCTACCTATTGCCGCCAATAAGGAATAACTTTTTTTGTGGTGAATATTCCTACCTGGTCACAAAATGTTGTGAACATTGGTTCATAACTTTTTGAGATAGGCCTATCTCCACAAAAAAAATGGACAGGTCAAAGGTGTTTGGGTGGATTACCTGACCAGTAGTGACCTCACCTACCAATACCGGGATACCCCAAACGTCATCACAATACCCTGCCCTAAGTCATCCTGGTCAATTTCTTCCCGAAATTGATTCTCTTAACCCACAGAACCCCAGCGACGCAAACAGTGCGTCGGCAATGTTTGTAACGCTAAACCCCAGCGACGCATACGAATGCGTCACTGTTAATTACTCCGGTCCTATGGCACCTAGAGGGCTCAGATTTGTATGGGAACTGTGTAAGTATCCCAAACAACAATGCCGATGGTTAAAAACTCTCAAAGTCCAACCGTGTGCGCGTGAGCACGCAAAAACCTGTTTTTGGGTGTTTTTGCCTACACATTTCCCCTCTTGTAAATCCGACTTTCGGCACACCGTAGGACCCGTTAATGACCTAGGGGATCATTTTTTTGTGGGTTTTCCTTCATTCCTAACCCATTCCTGGTGTTTTCTGGAAAAAAACAAAAATCAAAACCTGCCGGTCCTGGGTGGTACATTTATTTTAAATTGCCTGGGACTCAGCGGGTTAAATATTAATATCCTTATGATATTCCACTGATGACTTTTTTTAATATATGTAACTACTGTGTATCTACAGCATAGGCTGTAGTAGACGCCCCAATCCCCGAGGGGGGGATAACTTTTTCATTCAGCATATGATTTAATATCGAGTTTGATACTGAACAAGCACTAACATAGGGAAAGCTTATATTGTCATAAATATGTCTAATAAAGATTAACTGAAGTTAATTTGTTTTGTGTTACCTTCATCTACGTGCAGCCTACCAAGCTTTAACTTGGTGATAAGGCAATACATAAAAGTAAAAGATAAGAAGATACATAGGCCTACCGGTATTGAAAAGACCGAAATTATAAACGGACATTATGCCTTGACTAATATGTACGGTATATAATTTCCATTAACTACATTATCTTTTTAAAGGGAAAAGTAAAGAACTCTATTGGATAACTTCGAATATCTTCGTTTTTAAGGGCGTGACGACACTATGGTGGCTGTAGGAAGATATCCAGATAGGCATAGATCAATATATAATATCATGTCTTATACTAATCCTTGTACTGTATTCATATAGGCTTACCACACATTATGCTCTGCAAGGGCAACCTTCAGCTTGTCCTACATAAAAATTAACAAAACAAAATATGCCTTGTTTACGTGATAATTTGTGCTCTGTGTGTGTTATTTTTTTTACATAGAGGGATAGTTTCCTATCCATTTCAATATATTCGTCAATTTCTAATAGTTACTGTCAAGTTTCGAATATGTTGGGGTAAACGTATGCCGCATATACCTTTATAGTTATTTAAAATTGGTGCCATGTATGCGAGGCTCGAATTCCGCACTGTAACTCTTCAACAAATATATATATAATACCTATGATAGACTACTGATTGTAGAAATGCATGTAAAGTTACTTTAAGTAGGTTCTATAAACTTATAATTTTTTTTAAATTGTAATAATTAACAAATACAATAAAATTCAACTCTAATATATGTTATCAGTATATTGTAAACAATCAACATAGCCGCTTGATTAGAACCCTCGCAAAAATATCGCAAACGTTTGCGAGTCTCATATATTCTTTGATACGGTAGTTGGCTCAATAATTCAACTAGAAATTGAATTATTAAGGCCCTTAGCCTTCATTCGTGTATACCAATGTGAATGTCATATACAACATTAACATTTATAGCCTGAAAACTGAAAGCTTCATGACAATTTTGCGAGGATTCGTACTGATAACAAAATTTATCATTTGGTAGTTATAATTTGATTCCAATATTTGGCGACAAACGCCATATTCTTTTAAGCTTTCGTGTACACCACATGATGTGTATTACTTTATAGCATGTGGCGGCGTCTACGCCGTGGGACCACCTCCCGGAGCTGCCAACCGCGGATGGCTGCCGACCCTCCACGGCCGGAGACAAGATCAATCGACCAATGGAGGACAACCGGATGCCGGCCGCGGGGAGCAGTTTCGGGAGCCAAACCGTCACAACTATCCCCTGCCCCCTCCCTGGGGGCACGGGTCCTTGGAGCGGCTTCGGTCGCGCCGGGAATTTCCACACCTCTCACACCACACACACACATCACACAGTTTTTCCTACACCGAGAAATGACTCTCCGGCTGTCATTTCTCGAAGACTTCTTCTAGCCGGAGACATTGAGAGCAACCCAGGACCCACGTACACATACATATGTCCAACTTGCTCAAAACCCATCACTTCGAGTCGCCACACTAAGGGTTCAGTTCTCTGCAATTCATGCAGGAACTGGACCCACTTCACCTGTACAACACGTGCCTCCAAGAAACACTACACGAACACCTGGACCTGTTCCTCATGCCCCTCCCTCTCCCAGTCAAATCCCTCGCCTAAAACCCGTCCACCTCTCCTCCCCAACCCACCTAGCCTTCCCATATCATCCGCTCCCCCCCTTAAAACCCGTCCACCTCTCCTCCCTAACCCACCTAACCTTCCCATACCATCCACATCCTCAACTCAACACACCACACCCCATCCTAATCCATTCCAACCCCCATCTCCTGCTCCCCAATCCCCACCCCCACCTCACCCATGCCAACCTCCAGCCCCTCCCTCACCCCCACCCCATCCTCGTGCAGCAGCACCCAACATACATCGTGCACATAACATTAACATTCTCCAATTGAACAT
This sequence comes from Paralithodes platypus, assembly GCA_032716605.1. Taxonomy (NCBI): domain Eukaryota; kingdom Metazoa; phylum Arthropoda; class Malacostraca; order Decapoda; family Lithodidae; genus Paralithodes; species Paralithodes platypus. The sequence continues at coordinate 33,677,979 of CM064575.1, forward strand.
AGATGGCATTAACACAAAGAAACACGAACTCTCACACTTCATCAAACAACACAACATACACATTGCCATCTTACAAGAAACAAAACTCCGCACATCACAAAAAACACCCACATTTCATAATTTCACCACCATCAGACAAGACCGGGCTGTCGGCGGGGGCGGTGGACTCATCACCCTGGTACACAATGAAATATCATACATAGTAACCAGTGTACAAACCAAATCCCTCCCCCCCCCAAATGATAACACAACCGAAATACAATCAATTAATATACGCACTGGCAACAAATCCAACATAACCATCATAAACACATACATCCCTCCCCAAACATCCCCTACAGTACCAAATGAATACAGACCACACTTACAACACATCACAAACACCCAACACATCATCCTGGGTGGTGACTTCAACGCCAAGACGTCGGCCTGGTTTGTCGACAACCCCGACACAGACCGAGGGCTGGTACTACAAAACCAAACAGATAACCTCATCATCCTTAACGACATCCATCAACATACCCATATTCCTCACCAAGCCCTCTATAACCCATCATCTCCAGACATCACCTTTTGCTCCCCAGAACTCGCCCCCACAACATCCTGGAGGGTGGTCAGAACCTTAGGCTCTGACCACCTCCCGATCATTATCACCACCAAAACCAGACTCACCCCAGCTAGCCACAAACACACATACACCAATTATAAAAGAGCTAACTGGGAAGCATTTACAAATGAGACAGAACAACACTTCACAACTCTAAACAGTACACCCATCACTAACATCAACAATGCTGTACACATACTCAATAAAACTATCCCAAACGCTGACAAGAAACACATTCCAAGAGGTAACAGAAAAAGACACAACCCCAACTTCACACCAGAAATTCAAAACCTCATCAGACAACGCGACACACTGAAACACTCCCCAGCACCCCACACACAAGACATCACACAACAAATTCAAGCACTCAACACCCAAACTAACAACAAAATACAAGAACAACAAAACTAAATTGGAATAACTTCCTACAAACACTTAATCACAAAACAAACCCCAAAAAACTCTACAAAACACTAAACAGCATCACACTTTCCAACAGCAACACAACACAATCACATGCTGCAATCACAACAACAGACTCTACTCCTTCATGTAAACAACAAGCAAACACTCTCATCAATCACTTCTCACATGTCAGCCACCTAAAACCTCACAAAGACGACCGACGTGTCATCCGACGTAAGAGACAATTCCCCACAGACCCTGACTATACACCCTTCACCAATCACCAGACAAAGCATATCATCAACAATCTCAAGCACTCACCCGCCTGTGGCCTAGACAACATAAGCAACATACACCTCAGACACCTGGGACCACAAGTCATACAAACACTCACTAACATATCAAACTACAGCTATTCACACAACACAATACCAGACATTTGGAAGCATGGTATCATCATAACATTCCCCAAACCCAACAAAGACCCCACGCTACCCTCCTCGCACCGCCCCATCACACTCCTTTGCTCCCCCTCCAAAGTCATGGAACGCCTAGTATTACAACTAATTACACCCGACCTACCCCTAGCTCCAACACAACATGGCTTTAGGCCACTGCACTCCACAAACACTCTTCTCACAGACCTTACACAAAGAGCTTTTGACGGCATCAACTCAGCTAGACCACCACACAGATCATTATTAGACACACTCGACATTAGTAAACCTTCGATGCCATCCCCGCCACAACCTAATAAACAAAATCTACAACACAAACATGCACAACAACACAAAAAGGTGGCTGGCCAACTTCCTAGCAGGCAGATGTGCACACGTATCTTTTGCCGGTCAGTCATCTAAAATCAGAAACTTTCCAAACGGAGTCCCACAAGGATCCGTCCTATCGCCCGCACTCTTCAATCTGTACATGCACGATATAACTACACCCAATACTCCCCAAATAAACTTAGCCTCCTATGCAGATGACATAACACTCACATGCACACACCGTGACCCAAGAAGAGCAACAGATCTCCTTCAACCCTATCTCAACACACTACATGGCTGGTGCACTACAAACAGACTTAATCTAGCCCCAGCCAAATCCACCGCAACCCTGCTCACAAAGCTGGACAGGTGAACACGAATACATCCCTCAACTCACCATAAACAACACACCCCTAACACATACACACACACCCAAAATCCTAGGAGTAACATATGATACTCATATGACATTCAAACAGCACACCACAAACATTAAAAAGAAACTGACACCCAGACTTAACGCCCTCAGGTCACTTGCTCACACAAAATTTGGACACAACAAAGAAACTACCACCACAGTATATAAACAATACATAAGATCAGTAATGGAATACGCAAGCCCAGCCTGGGCTTCTAACCTAGCTGAAACACATCATAAGACCTTAAAGACTATTCAAAACAAAGCCCTGAAGATCATTACAGGCTGCACAGCTAGTGCACCCACAGATCATCTACATCAAGAAACCAAAATCCTCAAAGTCAAAGACCATCTGGACATGAGAGGCACTCAATTCCTGGCAGCAGCTTCCACGAACCAAGACCACCCACTAAACTACATGGCAACACACCCACAGACACCAAGAAATATCAAAACAACACCCAGCACACGGTATCACACACAATTATTGTCCTCTCTCCCTCCCTGCCCACCCCGAACCAACTTCCGGAAGCACATCCATACTCATATCTCTCGCCAATCCATCCACTCACTCACAGACAACACGCAGCTGCATGCACGACCTCCCGAAATCCATCCTTCCGAATCCTCCCTCCCTCGCGAGGACAGAGTCCACCTGGCCAGGCTGAGATGCGGACACCATCCAGCTCTCCTGAGCTATCAGAAGAGACTGGATGACTCCGTTATCGACGCCTGCCCGGGATGTAACACAGCACCCCATACCATTAAACACATCATAGAAGACTGCATTTCACACAACCACTTACGCCAACAACACAACCTACACTCAATGAGAGCTCTGTGGGAAAGCCCGATCGTTGGCATGGCCTTCCTCAGGGACTCGGGGCTGTTCGGCCAGGCAGCTTAGGGAACAACAACAACAACAACTTTATAGCATTTTCGTGATACAAGGCCAGTGTGCCAAAATTCGCCCATTTTCTTCGTGATCCCGAACCTAACATCTGAAAAAATATTGATACTGAAATTGGCTGTGAGCCTGTGACAGTCCCGGGAGCCCCGCTAAACCTGCCATTCTATTTCTACATTACACTCATCAAACGATAGTTGCTTTGCTCTACACTGTACTCTACATTGTCTATGATCTTAGAACTATTATATATCACCTGTATTGAAGTCCAAATGCAGCTACTAATGAAAATATAAACGGATAAATCCAGAGCTCGAGTCATGTGAGCTATTTGTTTACACTGTTATAAAGCAACTTGTTCGGATGAGGTGAGTGTGACTTTAGCACCAATATAACACATATAAATAACAATAAGGAAACAGCCATCGTTCATAGAACGAACTCCTGGATGGGAGAGTTCGCAAAAACAAACAAACAAACAAACAACCAATGTACCCCTACACTCCGATGTTATATTGCGCCGAAGCCTGAGTCAAGACGAACACAACTACCGTAATTTTATTGGCACTCGAATGCTCAATAATATGTAGATTAAAGGATAATAATAGGTATTTATCTAAAACTATGTATAGGCCTATATTAACCTGACAAGCGCGATATAGACCTAGGTGCTAGGGTAGTTATTTGTGCATTTCTAGCCCTGGATTCTGACAGAATTCGTTATATTTACAATATAAAGCATTATTTGTTTTCGGTATGCTTTTATTTTACATATATGATGTATATATGAACCTTCAAGAGTGCTAAAATAAGTGGGAAAAGCATTTGGGTGGTGAAAAACGAAGATATTGGCCACCCGGTCATAATCTCAGGCGAGAGAGCCACAGGCAGCCCTCCCCTCTCGCTGTCTGGGAGTCAACTGAGACGAGCGGGGCGGTGTGTGCCGGTGTCTGGGTGTTGCATAACGATCTTTTATGCAACCCACTTGTGCTACATTATCGCGGGAGAGAAAAATAACCGATAAATGATGATAATAAGAGGATAAATAGGTGATAATTGAGGAGGGGGGGAGGGGGGAATAAGGTGGGGAAGGAGGGGAGGGGAGGGGTGAGAAACACATGGATGAGTACTAGAGGGGAATTATCTCACCTAGAGACAAAATCCTTTGTTTTGATAGGCCCTTTTTTTTTTTGGAAGGATTTTTTTATGGTCTTGCTTCCGTGAGGCCTATCGCGTTCCCTATAGGAAGCCTTCCGTGAGGCCTATCGCGCTTGCCGGGTTAACTAAACTACTCCATGTGTTTAACCCTCTCACCACGGATGGGCTCTTAAACACCCATAAAAAAGCATATACCAGGTACCCGGAAGGACTCTTGAACACCCCTGTAGTTGAAAGCCTGTGAGCTCCGTGTGCGAGGCGTCGGTCCGACGCATGTAAACAACAGCCGGCTGGACCGACGCCCCGCATCTCCGGCCACAAGAAGGAGAGCGTCGCTTGTTCGTGTGTGCCTGTATGTTGTTGTTAAGTATCGAAAAGTGGTGTAAAGTGGCTGTTTTGGCCATAAAGTTATCTCCAATGAAATCATCATCACAGCTCAACCAGTTGACTTAGAGAGCTCTACTTAATGCCATTCTACAGGTAAATAACACAGCTACGCTTGGGGATGCGCGGGAATGCGGGAATAAGTCTGATTAACGAATATACGGTAGCCTAGCCTAGACGTTTTTCGGCCAAAACACCCGGGTTTCGAGGAATATATATATAATACATAGCCGGTGCTGGAGGGTTAATATATTGACTGAAATTAATAATGTAAAATATTAATTTAAGTTTGAATGTTAGTTTTCTGACGAAAAATTATCCCAGTTAACACCCCGCCAAAATACACGATATTTATTCGTATGTATTAATTTTAAGGGGTCTCTAATTTCTCAAAAATAGTGAATGAATATAAATTTTATGTGTTTGACAAAGAGCGCAAGACCTTGAGGCATAAGGTAAGCTATAAATTAGTACGATTTTATGATGAATTATTGGTTTTTCAGGGGTATATATGTGGTTGAATTAATGGAAAACAACGAAACGATATTAGCTATGTTCTCAGTTGTGGTGTTTCCGAGAATGATCCAATGATGACGTCAAATTAGCTTGCCGCCAATCAACTGTGGAACACTTGGAAATGTGTTTAGCTGTTATTTACCGATATATTTGTGGAAAATAGAGTGAATTAAGGGGCTGGAATATAACATTGACTTCATGTGAATTGCGAGTGCCCTAAACATTCTAAAATTGTGCATATTAATCTTGGGGAACTCATTATATATAAGGTATAAGTTCAAGGTGATACTTTGGATAAACCTGACTTTTAGCAAGCACCAAACAGCGATTTTGTAAGTAGCCAAGCATATTATTTTTTCAGATAAGCCTAGGCCTAGTGTTGTATAGGCCTAGGCCTACTTGTATTAGCCTAGGCCTATGATGATAATGATGATTTGAAGCAGAAATGAGTAGCCTAGGCTGAGGCTAGGCGTATTAGGCTTAGGATAACCCATTATCCAACAATCTTAGGACTGCCCCCACTAGTGGGGCTATGTATAATGTATTGATAGGTTAATGAAGATCAAGGTAGATTTGAGGTTAAAGACAGTAAAAAATAAGGTTAGCTAGGCAGCTGGGAATCTGGTTCTGGTAGGCTAAGACTCAGAGCCCCCACCTCTTAACCAGGGAACGGCGAAGGTCCTCAATTAAGGTACCGTAATTATTAATAAGATGACCTTTTTTTCTAGTTATTAAAAACTTACTCTATGGTGTATTATATGATATATAGAAGCAATAGAACTGTTAAAATGACCTGGGAAGTGTATATTAAACTTAGCCTAGACCAACATTCCTGTTTTTTTTTTGTTCTTTTTGTAAGGCTAGGCTAGGCAGCTAGGCTAACCTAGCCTAGGCTACTCTTGAGTTTTGGAACACAGTAGGCTTAGGCCTAGGCCTATTTTAGATGTCTAACTTTTAAAATAATAATATAAAAATACATAGGCTAGGATTAAATTTTTGTTATCATTATACAGAAAGTTAATTTGTGTTATCACTCAAAAAAACGGCGTCGTTTGACACCCTGGCTAGGCTATAGCCTATAGCCTAGGCCTAGCCCATGACAATAACAGTTTGCCGTCATGCCGTGCGGGGGGCGCAGCCCCCCGCTCCTCCCGCGGACGCCGCGCAAAGTTGATCCTTGTAAACTTAGAAAAATGAACCAGAACTGGATATTTTCTGTTTTGGCACCCTGTACAAGGCCATATTATAATATTACAGTGTTGATAAAACAAGGCCGATATCATCTAGATAATGGTGTGTAATCAGTCACTATTAATATTCGTGTATAATGCGGGAAAAATGTATTTTAATAAAGTTTCCAATTCAGTTGAGGCCCACCAAAAGACCCCATAATGCAAAGTTTGGACTGGGGTCCTGGGAATGTTAGGCTACTTTGGATTCGGAAATTGGAAGAAGATATTGCTAACTTGTGCCATTGTGGTAGACAGTGGAAGAAATTAAGCCTAGTGGCTAGCCAGGTAGGTCTTTGTCTTTGTCTTTGGGGGTTTAAGGGCAACCTCAGGCGAATGCTCGCCTGTACCGTAGTCGCGGAAGTCCTAGGGCACAATTAAAGCCAGGTAGGTGTTAGCCTTTTATTTTTATTTTGCTTAGTCTAGGCCTAGGCTATTTCATTATAGGCCTAGCCTATATTTGTTTTCAAATAGGCTATGTTACACCTAGCCAAAGTAGGCTAAGCTAACCTACCCTTGGAGTTACGATTAGTGATTACAAATATGACGATGCCTAGCCTTAGTAGCCTACTTGTGGGAATAGGCCTAGGCTAGGCCACTATATATATTTTTATCGTAAATTTTGTTTCATAACCTACCGGTACCTTTGGATTTTAGTCTAGGCCATCCGGCTGGCTCGGTTGATAGCGTGCCTGCTTCCCATCTTGAAGGTCTCGCGTTCAATCCCCGCTCAGATTGAAAAGTTTTTCTGGGATACAGCCGGCGGTTACCATCTCCCCATGAGCAAGGGCGATGGGTAATGGTCTCTGGTAGACTAAAGAAAGCCAAGCGCTTGTGAATCCTCGAAGGAGGAGATACGGGCGCTATATAAGTAACCAGAAGATTATTATTTTATTATTTAGGCTATATGACTAGCCTACTCTTGGAAGTTTTAATAGGCCTATGCGGTTCCATGTCATCTCAACCAGTAGACCATTTCAACCAGTAGCTCTCAATCAGTGCCAAATCAACCAAGACCAATCAAACCAGTGCCAAAATATAGTACTAACCTAACCTAACCGTATTGGTTGATTTGGTACTAATTGAGAGCTACTGGTTGAAATGGTCTACTGGTTGAGTTGACCGGTCACCGGCCTATGCCTATGCCCTACGGATTTTAGATGCCTACCGTATAGCGTAAACCTAGCCTATGAGAGCTATTTTTAATTTCCTAACCTACACTTGGATTTTGGATACCTAGCCTCACCTAGGCGGCTTGTCCTAATGTACGGGGTACTATTTTGTATTCATTCATCTATTTTTGTTTGGTGGGGGGGGGCCCAGGCTAACCTACCGTAATTTTGGAATTTTTATTTTATATGCCTATCTCGGGGGAATATATAGGCCTAGGCTATATATAACCTATTCTAGGCCTATATATACCCGGTAGGGTAAGCCGGGTAATTTCGCCGATTTTTTTTTTTTTTACGAATATAAACTGCCACAAATGGAATTTTTAAATTTTAACTTTTTTATCTATACATTCAGCCTTTCTGCTATACTGTAAATGCCCAAAAAACAAAACAAAATATAAAATGTTTTGGTCATGCTGCCGATTTTGAAAAAAGTTACTCTCGCGGCGAAATTACCCCGCCGGGCGGGGTAATTTCGCCGCGACCTGTTTTACGCATCATCTAGCTAGTAAACTAGATAACATTATATGATTAATGGCCGGACCAAACACTAGCACGCAGGTAAAAGCAATGAAAACATTCACAAACCCCAACTAACACTAAACATGCCAATAGAAAAACGTCGCCCGCACACACACACAACTGAACAGGGCGGGCAGAGATGCAGGTGTGTGACACGTGTAGGCCTAGGCGCCACTGTGTCTAGTGCGGGTGTGGAGTTGTGGACATGTAGTACGGGTGTGGACGTGTCTAGTGCGGTTGTGGACGTATTTATTAGGCCTACGGGTATGGAAGTATTTACTGCGGGCGTGGACATGTCTCGTGTGGGTGCGGCGTGTAGGGTGCTAGTGCAAAGTACCAGGCAGCAGCTGACGGCTACTGCCAACACTGTGTCACACGCACCACCACAGTGTACGCACCAACATACGAACACACCCGACCATACTGTTAGACGCGCTGCTAGCCCCGCGAAACTGCAACACAACCTAAGCCAAACTAAATCTACAACCTAAGCCAAACTAGCAATACATCCTAAGCCAACCTTGCTCTACAACCTAAGCCAAAACTGCTCTACAACCTAAGCCAAACTGCAGCCGAATCCATGCAATAGTTTAGGCGATATCGGCGTTTGAATGCAAATTATTAGCATCGCGGCGAAATTACTCCGTCTTACCCTATAAATTTTGATTTTTCTATATATTGGCATACCCTTGAATTTTGGATACCAGTACTTTGCCTAGTTCTACCTGTTTCATCCCGACTGGAACTGGCCTGGCTGGGGCCCCCTGGGCCCATGTGTCGGGTGGGGCCATTTGTTACTTATTAGCGGCTTAGCCTAGTTGTTACTTACATAGGCTATATCAAATTGATTCGTTATGAATAATTTTCAATTTGTTACTGGGACTGGCCTGGCTGGGACACCCTGGGCCCATGTGTCTAGTGGGGCCATTTGTTACTTATTAGCGGCTTAGCCTAGTTGTTACTTACATAGGCTACCGTAAAGTGGGGTAACTTCGTACTGCGGTGATAACTTCGGATATCGGCGATAATTGGGAGGTTTAACGACCCTCCCAATACCAAATGAGGTAAACCTCCTATTTGGTCGTAGCCTCGGAGTATCCAACGTAGAGCTATATACTTATCGTATAATTTTGCTCCGCTCTAGAGCGGGCAATTATCGAAATCACTAGCGCGATAAAACGATAACATCTACAGTAGCACCTTACTCTCTCTACTAGGTACGTTGTACATACTTTGGAGGCCACTATTTGAAAAGGAAAATAAGAAAATATTGATGAGAAAGAAAGAGAAAATTACAGGATTTTAGGTCATCCTATCTGGCTCCTTCAGCCGTCTTGACGGATCCACCCCACTACCCGACAGGGTTCATTGGGCATTCCCGGTATCAAGTTACAAGAGACAAGATTGGATGGGCAGGGGTACGGCGCGAGGGCGGGATACTATGACGTTGGATACTCCGAGGCTACGACCAAATAGGAGGTTTACCTCATTTGGTATTGGGAGGGTCGTTAAACCTCCCAATTTAGTAGTAGCCTCTACGTTCCAACGTAGAGCTAGAGTACCAAATTGGAGGCGGACATACAAGCTGAAAACACAAACTTTAGCCCTTAGGAAATATCAGGACCATGGAAAGACCAACTTAAACAAGAGAGTTTATAGAAAGAGTGTACTGACAGGTGCATATCAAGAGAGGTCAAGTACAGTCAAGTCTTATGCCATGGGATAACTAACCTAAGACAAAGAATGCTGCATTTCATCATAAAATATGAAGTCCAGGATGCTCCCCCCCCCCCCCCCTCTCCTTCCGGACGAAGGCAGGAAGACCCAGAATGTAATGAGTAAATACCGACATACGTCGAAGAGGAGGACCGTACAGGGGGTGACGAGAAAAGACATGAACATACACAGTGACCAGCACTGAAAGCCATGAGAAAAGTTCAGTGGTAGGAGGCCAAGACCTACCAACAGAACGTAGTATACTTTAAGATGAGAAATGATATCAAAATCTTAACCTAGTTATTAATCCTTTAACTTAGGTGTAAGTATGGGTACAGTGCAATACCCCCCCCCCCCAATAAAAGAAGAACAAGAAGGGAGAAGGATAAGAGACAGAAGGAACGCTGCAGGTAGACCCTGAGTGAACCTGCTGGCCCAACGCACGACAAGGACGTCCCGGCCTGCCTGTGGACATGGCCAGAGAGGAGGAGACAAACGTGGTGGGGGAAGACCAAAGCCCTGTGTCAGCAACGGTCGGTCGAGAAAGATTATGTAAAATCTGAACGCAGCAGCGTACGAACGGACAACATGAGCTGCGTCCAGAACATAAGGGTTACTGGCCCGAAACTACCGACACAGGCGAAGTCCCACAGCACGTCGACCAAGTCTCCTACAGGTCGTAGGCGCCATCCGTAAAGGCAACCCCGACACTGGCCTGGTCGAGTACACATACGGATGCAGGGTTTGAACCGGGCATAATGGATGATGAACCCTACCATGTTTGAAAGCTGGTACAGGAAAAGCATAAAAACGGGAGTGTCGCGTACGGTTGTAGCAACCAAACGAACAGAAGGAGCCAAAGTAACAGACCCAAGGACGGGAGAACGATGTAAGGAATGTCGGTTCCTAGACCTGGCAGTCATCTCCGGGGACCCCTCCACCCGTTGCAAAAGCCATAAAGAACAATGTCATGTCACGGAAGTGTTCAGGCGTGGGGTAATGAGCGTAAGAGGCAGACGAGAGCAGTTTGAGAGCCTCCGCCAGAAACCACTGAGGAGGAAGCTGATGCGGCGTCGGACGAAGCATAAAGCAGGATCGCAAAAAGAACCCAAGTCCGAGGGAGGAACGACCAACCCCGTGAAAGTCTCAAACGGTACCCGAATGGCCGACAGGCGGTTCGTAAGAGTGGTGCAGATGTTGGGACGCTTCTCAATATTAACCAATGGAGGTAGTGAAACACGAACGCCACCGATGGTCGCGTCCGTGATGGGTAGGGAACCAAGAAGGAAAACTGTGTCAGTGAGATCCGTAAGGCTGCCATGTAAAATGAATCCAGGGGAGAGGATTTGACAGTCAAAGATCGACTAAACTTAGGCATCCACCCTGTCTCACAACATCCACGATGTGAAGGCGAACGAGGGCCCTAGGACACCAATTGATACCAAGAGGAAATCCGAGAGCGCTAGGGGAACTGGACTCGGGTACCACCGCTTCAGCCGAGCGGACCAGGCTTGGGCCGGCCGGATGGGCGCGACAACCAAACGAAGCACTGGTACCCTCTCAGCCTGTGGAGAACGTTGCACATCAAAAAGGGCGGCGGTTGGTGGAACACACATAAACCGACCGCCACCTGCGCCAGTCCTTGCTGAACGCGACCGGTACCTCCGCCGGAGGAGTAATCCAGCGGCACAGGAACACAGGCAACCCGGTCGCCTCGCATGAGGCGAACCAGGCCACCTGTGGAACACTCCAGGAGGCCGCTAGGTCGTCGAACACGGTGTGTTGGGAATACCATACTACCCGGGCGCTCTGTCCTTTCGACAGAGCATCCGCCCACAGGGCGGCAGGCCCGGGCAGGGAGGTTGCATGCAGTGTGACGGGCTCCCGAGCCTCGTCCAGAGCCACATGTATGGCATGAACCGGACGTAGGAGTCGGGAATCGTCGGCGATATGGGGAAGGAGAGCGACGTCACACCGTCGTTTCGGCGTCCTCGGAAACCGCGAGGACGCCCGAACGAGGCACAGGAGGAAAGGAGGAAAGGCGGCCTGGCGCCACGGAGACAGCAGAGGTAAGGAGACGCATGGCGCGTACCCCTCCGTCTTACGAAGCGTGGAATCCAATGGAAGGGGTCCCTGACAGAGAGAGCAATTCCCGACTACATAGTGCAGAGGCGAGACCTTGCCTCATCCGTGTCTGGGGAAGGAGGACGAAACACAAAGGACAATATCCACGAGCCACGATCTACACCTCCGAGGGTGAAAACCATCGCGGCTGTAGCATGAGATAAGGGGAGGACACTCTCTATGTCCAACGGGCATGGCAGGACGGACACACCCATGGTGTGCGCAGGAAGGAAGTGATATCCTCCTCGCAATCGGAAAGGAAAAAGATACTTCCGTCCCATGTAGGAAGCCCAGGAATTGTGTGTAAGCACAATAATGTGAAAAACCGGTAAATCTGTGACAGGAGATTACCCCCTTCCCTTGTGTAGGAAGGAAAGGACGAAAAAGGGGACCCTTTGAACGGAGGGCTATACAGGAGGATAATTCATGGGTGCACAAATACTGGAAGAAAACTCCTGAAAATTAACAGGCACAAGGGCCGAAGGACGCACAAAAGTGCTCACTACACCTCGAAAATGGAGCACCTTTCATGAAAGTGAGTATCCCCCCCCCCCCCCTGTGCGAGGCGAGGGGTGAAGAGTGACCCCCCATGCGGAGGGTCAGGGAGAGACCAGGCGAACCAGCAAGAGCAAGAACCCCGAAAAGCCCCGGTCAGAAAAGACCAAGGGGGAGGTGCAAATCCTCAGAAGGAAGGCATGAAAGCCTTATAATTGAAGAGGATAATAAGAATACCCAAAGGGTGAAGGCACTGAAGAGGAGAAGACGCCTCTTCACCACTCTACCATCAGAGTAGAGTGGGAGCACAGTCTGATAAAAAAGAGAAGTCCGTGAACCACTGCAACTGAGTCCCAATCCAGAGGTAAAGCAAAGCACCCTAGCACCGACCCAGAGTGGAGTGGGCCAGAATGGGCCCCTCCGCTCCGGGGCGGAAATCCGCTCTGGAGCGGAATGTAAGAGGAAGGGCCCTCGCCGCCCTGGAGCGGAATGGAAGCTGCGCACCAGAGCGGAGAGCGTTGCACGCTGCAGGAGCGGCCCAGGAGGCCGAGGGAGGCAATGGAGCGAGATGGTGCCAGTAGGAAGATGAATGACCTAGCCTAGGGAGGCAAGGGAGCGAAACGGAGCCAGTAGTAAGATGAATGACTGCAACGGAGGGCCCATCCAGAGGCAAGGCAAAGTCCACCGAGAACCGACCCAGAGTGGAGGGGGCCCCGAACGGCCCGCTCCGCTCTGGGGCGGAAATCCCGCTCTGGAGCAGAAAGTAAGCTCCGCTCCAGAGCGGAGAGCGGCATAGGACAGGTGAGGAACCGGGATGGTGTCAGGAGAAGGATGGAAGAGAACTGGCCAAGAGCGGGAATTTCCGCTCTAGGGCGGGGCAGATGTAGTATTTACCTAATTGTATTTACCTAATTGTAGTTTACAGGAGTTGAGCTAAGCTCGTGTTGTCCCGTCTCTCAGTCTACTTTTTATCCAATTTTTTCTTGAAAATATGGATATTCCTTGCCCCTACCACCTCCTCCTGCAGCCCATTCCATTTGTCAATACATCTATAGGGGAAGCTAAACTTCCTGATATCGTTCTTGCAGGTAGGTCTTTTTACTTTGTAGCTGTGGCCTCTAGTTATTCCTGTATCCATAATTAATATATCCTCCCTATCCAGCCTCTCCAGCCCCCGGGTGCATTTGTACATCATTATCATGTCTCCCCCTCTCTCTCCTCTCTTTTAGACTCGGTAGATTTAATTTGTCTAGCCTTCCTTCATATGGCAGCTCTCTGAGACTTGGAACCAATCTAGTAACTGCTCTCTGGATTCTTTCTAACTTGTGAATATGCTTCTTTAGATGCGGGGACCACACCACTGCTGCATACTCCAATCTTGGTCTAATCATACTCTTCATAATTTTCGCTACCATGGTCTCATCCAAGTAGTTCAGAGCAACTTTCATATTCCCGGCCAGTGCATACATTCCGCTAAAGAGCTTGTTAATATGTTTCTCTGGCGACAAATTATCTTGTATAATCAACCCTAAATCCTTTTCTTTTTCGGCCTTGCTAATTATGTTATCTCCCATCCTGTACTCCCAATTTGGTCTATTCACACTTCTTCCCATATTTAACACATGGCATTTACTTATATTAAATTTCATTTTCCACTTGGTGCTCCATTCGTATAATTTATCTAAATCCCCTTGCAGCTCCTCACAACTACTTTTATTTGTTATTTGTCTCATAATTTTTACGTCATCTGCAAACATTGACATGTAGGAGTTTATGCCTATCGGCAGGTCATTCACGTACATAAGGAACATGAGAGGTGCCAACACAGATCCCTGTGGCACACCACTCTCAACTTTCCGCCACGATGAGTAAGTTCCTCTAATGTTGGTCCTCATTTCCCTATCTGTTAAATAGCTCTCCATCCATTTCAGCAAACTCCCCCTGACACATCCTAGCGTCTCAAGCTTAGATAACAATCTCTTATGTGGTACCTTATCGAATGCTTTGGAAAGGTCTAAGTATACGCAGTCCACCCATCCGCCTCTTTCTTGGAGTACATCTATCACCCTACTGTAATAACATAGCAAACTGGTAACACAAGATGTCCCTTCTCTGAATCCAAATTGCTTTGGGGTTATTATCTTCTTTCTCTCCAACATTTTCATCCATCTCTTCCTAATTAGCTTTTCACAAATCTTGCATACAATACTAGTAAGTGAAACTGGTCTATAGTTTAGAGGGTCCTCAGGGTTTCCATTCTTGTATATCGGAATGATATTAGCTCTTTTCCATTCAACAGGAACCTGTCCTTTATCTAAGGAAGCTTGAATTATGTCCCTCACTGGCTCCACTAATTGCTCTGCACACTCCTTTAAAACCCAGGCAGACACTTCATCCGGTCCCATAGCTTTCCTTACTTCAAGTCCTCTCATCGCAGATAACAGCTCATCTCTAGTTATTTCAATCTTACTAAGACCACTCTCCAGTACTCCCGCCTGTGGTTCGTCAAAACCTTCCTCTCTAGTAAAAACTGACCCCAATTTGTTATTCATTACCTCGCACATGTCCGATACATTTTCATACGTCCTAGCATCAACTCTTAATTTAGTAATTTGTTTCTTTACCTTCAACTTACTGTTTATATATTTATAAAATAATCTAGGATCACTTTCACATTTATTTACTATGTTCTTCTCATAGTTCATTTTAACTTGCCTAATTATGTTAACATATCTATTCCTCTCCTGTTTATATTTATTCCGATTACTCTCAGTGTTCCTTCTTCTTAATCTAGCCCAAGCTGCATCACGCCTACCCAAAGCTCTTTTGCATTTCAAATTAAACCAATCTTTCTGCTTAGTAAAATTTCCAGTTTTATATCTTGGGACAAACAGATTGGTTCCTACTCTATAAATTTCGAGGAATCTACTATATTTACCTTGTACGTCCTGTTCCTTCAAAATAAGATCCCAATCTACTCCCTCTAAATATCTTTTCAAGGATACATAATCAGCTTTACTAAAATTTAATCTGTCATTTATGTAGCTATTGTCTAATCTATTGGCATTACTCGAGGTCAACTTCCATTTTAGTAATAGGTGATCACTTTTACCTACAGGACATAGATAGTTTATATCACTAATTTCGTGAGGATCCTTTGTAAAAATCAGATCGAGTTTAGAAGGTTCGTTATTACCCCTCATTCTTGTATTTTCCTTCACATGTTGTGCAAGTACATTTTCCGTAACCAACTCCACTAGCCGACTTCCCCAAGATCTCTGATTTGGCCCTGCATCTCCCGATTCCCAATCAACCTCACCACAGTTGAAATCTCCTACCAAGATCAATCGATTCTTCCTTAAAAGCAATCTTCTCAACGACTGAATCATATCCTCGACCATCTCCTCAAACTCCAACTCCCTCCATGCTCTGGTCTTTGGTGGCATGTAAGCTACTGCTATGTCTAGCTTTTTTCCTTCTATATCATTGAGTTAAACTGCCATTATTTCTGCCTTGTCATTATTTAACTCCACTTGCTTTGCTGACATAGGGTTCTTAACTAATACTGCCACTCCACCTCCCCTTTTTCCCTTTCTATCATATCTCCATATATTATATCCTTCACTAAACACTATATTGCTGTCAAAGTCCTGGTTCAGCTTTGTCTCCGTCAAACAGACTATCTGTGGTTGATCCTTTCTTAATATATCATCCAATTCTACCTTTTTACTGTTTATTCCATCTATATTAGTGTAGTAGCACAGTATATTGGAATCCTCCTCCTTGTTTCTCTTCCCTCCCTGCCTCCCATCAGGTTCACCTCCTCTTCCATCCCCTCCCTGACCTACCTCCACATTCCCTGCTAGTTCTATTCTCCCCCCCCCCCCCTCCACAATCTCCTGCCCCTCCTTCACCATCTCTCCGTCCTCGGGCTGATCCACTACCTGACTCACCGTCTCCATCCCCTGCTCCTCCCTCACCATCTCTCTGTCTTCGGTTTGATCCACTACCTGACTCACTGTCTCTATCTCCTGCTTCTCCCTCACTATCTCCTTGTCCCCGATTTGATCCACTACCTGACTCACTGTCTCCTTGTTCATTTCTCCTCGTATTTTTCCGTTCTTTCTGACTCTGAGTGTACCACTTCTTTAGTTTCCCTTCCTTTACTCTCCAAAAAAAAATCCTTTTCTCCTCATCTGACAATTTTCGATTTTCATCGTCAGCCCTTGCTTGAACTTCTATCAACTTTTCCCTTTCCTCTATGCTTAAATCCTTTTTCACCCTAATATGTTTCATACCAGTACAACTATTTAGCCTCCAGCTTACAATGGTTAATGCTTCAACCACTGACCTAGATTTAAACTCTGCTTTTATCGGTCTCATCTCACCCTTTTTATATCTTCCTAGCCGTCTTACTTCGTCCAGTTCTCTCCCCCAATCACAGCCTTCGTCTAGACACTCCAATATTTTCTTTACTTTGTCCTCATCCCTTCCCCTTCTCTCCCTCATATCTGCTAAATGTTCTTCAATGTCTCCAAAAATTATTATGCTTTTACCTCTATCTACTGTTTCCCTCACTACCTTTTCCTTGCTCTTCAAAACCTGCACTACATTCTTCTCAAACTCTCTTTTCTCTTTCTTCCACCTGCTCCTTCATGATTTCTTCCAATGCATCCACCTTAGCATTCCCCACCCTTGTCCACTCATTTTTCTCACTTATTACTCCCTTTACTTTCTCACTTAAATGGCCCTCATACTCCTTTAGCTGCTCCTTGAGTGCCATGTTCTCTGCCTCCAGCTCATCTACTTTCCTTATCACAGCATCTAGGTTAGCAATTAATGGCCCATCTGCAGTTGCCACTGAACTGGCTCCACATATTTCTGTCAGTGACTCCACCTTCACACCTATATCTCTCCTCCAATTCTCCATAACTCCCTTCCATCTTAACAGACCCATCATCTGTCTCTTCACCACAGTCAATTGATCCTCCACTTCATTACCCTCTGCCAGAAATCCCTCAAATTCATAGCTCTCTTCATCTCCCAATAAACTCTGCCTCCGTTTGCCTTGGCCGGCCATTGTTTATATTTATGTAGCCTACAGTTAAAAATATACAAAACACTTAATAAAATTACAGTAAAATTAAACTACTACCTGGGATAAACCCAGGTAGCGCCGCCCCCGTTTGTGTCACCCTATCTTGAAAAAAGAACAAATGGAAAAAATAAATAGAAATGGGTGTTTGCGAGGTCACCACGAGCAGGTGGGGTACGACTTGATTACCTTCCTAAGAAGGTAACCCAACCGAGGTGTCGCAAGTACTAGGCAAAGATGAAATTGAAAACTTTAACCGTGTTTTGGGCCTTCAGCAGTAGCAGATACGTCACTCGGAAAACTAAACCTCATTGGTTATGATACTGCCACTGCGCAAAGCAGTGCAGTCGGATGGGAGAGGCTTGAGGCATCAGGAAGGGTGAAAGGGAAAACACCCAAGAGTTCCGTCAGAATAGACTAGCAGGACAGCTAACGTGGAAGCATCCACGGAAATAAAAAGACAGTCACCGCTCCAGAGCGTATCTTCCGCTCCAGAGCGGAGGCGCCGCACCAGGGAGGAGCGGGCGTAGGGTAGCCAAACGTCAGAGGCCCGTAGGTACCAGTAAAGGTGAAAGACCAGGAACATCCAGGAGGCCCAAAAGGATCGTCTAGCACGATAGCCGACGTGGGAGCCTCCCTGGGTAAAAACATCAGATATGTACATCCAAGCGTCCCAACTGAATGGTCTACCATCACAGCTGATGTGGGAGCATCCGTGGGTAAAGAACAGAGGCAAAGCATAGGCCCGACCGAGAGGAGGATAGAGCCCACCCTAGGGCGGAACGGGCCCCGTGAGGCCCTAGCCCAGACGCCAGAGGCCCGTAATAAAAACAGTCCCAACTGAAGTGGAGAGGCCTAAAGGGACCCGCTCAGCAAAGCCAAAGACACTGTTGAAGGACGTCAGGCAGATTGCAGTAATAAAGGGAGCGGTCTTATAAGAGAATGTGTCTAGTCATAGGACCGACCTGGAGCGGGAGTCATCCACGCACCAGGGCGGAGCGAGCTGAGTACAGCCCGTCCGAGAGACCAGCGGCACCGGGGAGGGTGTAAGGAAAAAGACATCCCAAGGGAATGGTGAGCACAATGGAGGTTAAGACTGTGTCTCAGGAACCTCAAGGTATTGGGGAGCCCAATGTAGGGAAGACTGTGCCGGAGGAACCGCCAGGTATGAGCGAGGTCAAAGTAGGTGAAGACTGTGTCTCAGGAACGCAAGGTATTGGTGAGCTCAACGTAAGTTAAGACCGTGCCTCAGGAACCTCAAGGTATTGGTGAGTTCAATATAGGTGAAGACTGCGGCACAGGAACTCAAGGTATTGGAGAGGTCAATGGAGGGTAAGACTGTGTCTCAGGAGCTGGAAGCAGACGAAAACTGGGGCCCTGCAAGAAGGGTTAGTAAATCCGGAGACAGGCAAGCAAGAGCAAGCCTAGGAGGCAATAGTGTCGAACAACCAAAACGCAAGGTTGAAGCACAGGAGGAATGGGAGGAGGACGCTCCCAGCCTCCCGCCATCAGTGCAAGCATCCCGTGCAGGGAGGCAAACCGTGCAGCGTTAGCCTCCTCAGCCCTAACCTGGGCCTCCTGGATGGCCCGAATAGGAAGCACCCATCCAGGGTCTTCGGTCGGCGATGAGGAAGACGAAGAAATGGTCCGGCGACGGTTCCGACGGCTGGGCGGCCGACGAGGCAACGGAGTAGAGGAGAAAGACTCCCGTGGCGAGTCCTCAACCACTACGGCATCGTACACCTCATCGCTCCCGCCACTCAGTTCCACGAGGTCACAGGCAGCCCCCACCTGACCAGACCCTAAAACCGCCACACTGGCGCCTTGCACTGCCAGAGGTACGGGTCCACTCTTCCGAGCAGAAGGCAGGCCACACGGAATGTCAGACCCGACAAAGCCAGGAGAATCCGGGAGACCATCGCGGACAAGAAGAGGAGAGGCCGAAGCAAACAGAGCCCCCGCCTTCGTAGGAGGTGGAGTAGGCGGTAACGGTGGTAGCAGAGCCAACGGCAACGATGGCGGAGGAGCCGACGGTAGATGTCCGGCGGCCTGCGATGCCCCAACCTCCCTGAGCAGCCCATGGGTGGTACGACGACCAGGTGAGAAGGCCGAAACACCAGCAGGAACATGGACCGGGGGAAGCATCGCCATCTTAGGGCGAAAAGTCGTCGAACCCAGAGACATGGGGTCGGAAGCTGCAGGGCGGCGGGGCGTCGAAGACTTCCGGCGACGTGGAGAAGCTGAGTGGTGCCGCATCGACCCCGCTGTGTCCGCCGAGAACGGAGACACACCAGACTGAGGGACCTGCGAAGCGGGGACCACAGGGCACGGAGACACCAGAGGAAGGTTCAGCAAAGCGCGAACCCCTTCGTCCATGAAGCGGGGGACCCGGTGTAAATGGTCCTTAACAGACCGAGCCACGCCCGACCATGCAGCGGCGAGGTTAACAAGTGCCGTCTCAGCATCCGGTGAAGTAGGGCGAGACTCAATCGTCATAACGTTGACGAGACACGGGCCACACCGTCTGGGGGGAAGCCACCACGGCAGTAGCACGCAGCATGCGCGGGGCATTCAGTATGCCCAGCTCCCATAGCCGGACGGGCACACCCATGGCGCGCGCAGGCAGGGAGCGACATCCGCACAGTAAGCGAAGGGAGAAATGAAAGATGTTCCAGACGAAGCTCAGAGAAAGAAGATGCATAAATTGAAGGAAGGTATGACAGTATGCGTAAAAAACACACAAAAGATACCATGCATTATGATAGGTACAGAAAAGTAATAACACCCCCCCCCCATGTGGAGAAGGACGGAGACGACCCCCCCCCATGTGGGAGGGCCAAGCATACATCATAAGCAGCAACAGTCCGAAGAACCCCAAAAACCCAGGTCAGAAAAGACCAAGGTGCAGGTTCAAACACCCTGAAATAAAGCATGACAGCCATATAAGAATCGAAAAGGGTACCCGAGGGTGAAGGGACCGAAGAGGAGATGGCAGGCCAAGGGACCCAGCAGCGCAGAGCGGGAACACAGCCTGATGTAAAGGAGAAGGTTATTAGACACTGTAACCGACAAACCCCAAGTACAAACAAGGCAATATTGGCCAAAAAATTAGTGCCAGGGCCGAGAGGGCAAGTCCGCTCTAGAGCGGGAAAGTCCGCTCCAGAGAGGGGCAGACAGACCCACTCCAGAGCGGACTACACCCTCCCGCTCCAGAGCGAGGCATGCATGCATGACAATGGCAGTCGAGGCAAAGGAGAAAGGCATGCGCACAGCGAACAAGAGAGCCAGGGCATCAGAAGGAAAGGCCTAGGACCGACCTGGACCAGGACTGGCGTCCGCTCCAGAGCGGAACAATCATAGAGTAGAACCAGGTGAAAACATGAGGGCTAGGGCAGCAGGAGGGAAGGCCTAGGACCGACCAGGAGCGGGACTGGTGTCCGCTCCAGAGCGGAACAGGTGGAGGAGAGACCCAGTGTAGAAGCCAAAGTGAAGAAGGACCCCAAGGGGGCCCTGTCCAGAGTGGAATAGACATCGCTGCAGAGCGGAGATGTCCGCTCCAGAGCGGATTTGTCCGCCCTCGAGCAGAAAGGGAGATGTAGGTAAATACCAACCAAAAGGCTCAACCCAAGTGCACAGCAGGACAGCTGGCAGGGGAGCTTGCATGAGCAAAAATAAAACAGTGCGATGCAGAGGACCGACCTAGAGACGGATAGTACCATCCTAGGGCGGAGCGGGTCCAGAGTGACCCGACCACAGCAGCCAAAAAAGAGAACATGTCGGAGGCATAGGACCGACCTGGAGCGGGAATTGTCCACGCTGCAGGGCGGAGCGGGCGCGGAGCCCTTCCCAGAGACCCGCGTCACCAAAAAGGGTGGAAGGGACGACAGTTCAAGGCATCGTAGAGCTCAAAGTAGGTGAAGACCGTGCTGCGGGGACCTCAATGTATGAGGGAGTTCAATTAAGGGGAAGACCATGTCTCAGGAACTCAAGGCCTAGGGGAGCGCCAACAAAATAAGGGAGAGACAGCGCGGGAGCGAGCGTCAGACGAAAAAAGGGGGCCCCACAGAAGGTTTAGTAAAACCAAAGTGTCATACTCCTGCGAGCCTAAAGTGGTTTAGTAAAACCAAAGATCGGCAAGCAAGAGCGACGAGGCAACATTGACGGTCTACCAAAAGTCCCTTCTCCCCCTTCTAAAAAGTTAGGCTAGGAACATGAGGGCTAGCCCTGGCACCCCCCTCCAACTAAAAGTTAGGCTATTAACAGGGGGCGTAGCCTTGGTTGAGTGGCAGATAAAAACAAAAAACACAGGGCACACTCCAATGCGAAACATTCATGTGAAGGTAAGCAAAACATAAGGCCAAAATAACCTGTCAAGGCAAGGGGGGCTAGGCCCCCTTCATCACAAACGAAACTGTAAATGGTCCTGAATGCACAAGTTAGCCTAACTTTTCGCAAACACCACGCAATGAAAGCAGAAAATAAGCACAAAGCGTAATAGAACCGACCAGGTAACAAAACTAAGCCACCGCAAGTGAAAATGATGATATAAACAGGCAAAGGCCTAAAGAATAACAATCGCCGAAGGGCGACGCATGCGCAGAAGCGTGACCAACCAGTTTCGACGCCATACTCAAAGTAACACACCTAAGAGCCCATTTGAAGCGTGCCTACATCACAGATCATCTGTCTAATAACCTTAGGTACCATAAATAAGGCCCACAACTCACCCAAAGGGTAGGCGACAGGAGTAGCAGCACAAAAATAGGGAGCATAGAAAACAGCGAGTGTGAAGAATTGAGTAGCGCGAAAAGGAATGCCCAATGAACCCTGTCGGGTAGTGGGGTGGATCCGTCAAGACGGCTGAAGGAGCCAGATAGGATGGCCTAAAATCCTGTAATTTTCTCTTCTTTCTCATCAATATTTTCTTATTTTCCTTTTCAAATAGTGGCCTCCAAAGTATGTACAACGTACCTAGTAGAGAGAGTAAGGTGCTACTCTAGATGTTATCGTTTTATCGCGCTAGTGATTTCGATAATTGCCCGCTCTAGAGCGGAGCAAAATTATACGATAAGTATATAGCTCTATGTTGGAACGTAGAGGCTACTACTAAATAAGTAATTAGACATTGTCATTATATAATGGAAACGCTTTTTATTGTTTTTTTTTGTGGGGTCCGTTTAGAGAAATGGCAAAGGAAGAGCATGTAAAAGTCCTAGGAAACTGACATGAGTATATGTACACTAAAAAAATATTATATAGACCTACTGTATATGACGAAAATATGTACATTTTTCGCTACCCTGCCAAACTTCTATCACCCTGAAGAAATTTGTTTGTATGAATGATGTTGTGACTGATATAATTTTGTAGTAACATTACCAGAGACAACATCCACCAAAGGAAATTTGTTACACTTGTATAACGCTCTAGCTAGAACACTTACACTTGTATAACGCTCTAGCTAGAACACTATAATTTAACCGATTGTGTTTAAAAAAAAAAACGTGTTAACTTCGGACATGGAACAAAACAATCGTTTGTTATTATTTGTTATGCCCTGTTTTTCTACAGGTTTAACTTGGGTAATGTGAGTTCTAAATTGACTGGGTATATAAGGCTGCATGCACAATACAAGATATGAGGAATAGAGAACACAAAGAAACACATGGTAGCAAGTTACATGATCACGTTTATTGATATACCACTGCAGAATACTTGTGTAAGACAATATAATAGAATTGAACAACACTAGCATAAGTGGATCTGGATGGAACCTAGTCTCCCACTTCCAACGTTCAGGTATTAATCTTCTGATCACTGGCTTTGATTTCACAGGTTTATATACCGAAGACCATCAATGTTACTTATAGATTCATATTCACTGTTAGATTTATTACTGGTAGCTCTGGTGCACAAGTAGTAGTTCACAGACTAGATTAGACACACGTATTTTAGAGCACGGGAATTCTAGTAACCTCAGGGGGTACTGATCTAAGTTTTATATCCTAGTCTCAGAAATACATAGAACGCAAATCAGTGGGCGAACGTTAGATATCACTAGAGTTTTAATATCTGAATAAGGTAATTACGAGAGTCAAGGTCGCCTGTTAATTAACCTGACAAGCGCGATATAGACCTAGGTGCTAGGGTAGTTATTTGTGCATTTCTAGCCCTGGATTCTGACAGAATTCGTTATATTTACAATATAAACCATTATTTGTTTTCGGTATGCTTTTATTTTACATATATGATGTATATATGAACCTTCAAGAGTGCTAAAATAAGTGGGAAAAGCATTTGGGTGGTGAAAAACGAAGATATTGGCCACCCGGTCATAATCTCAGGCGAGAGAGAGACACAGGCAGCCCTCCCCTCTCGCTGTCTGGGAGTCAACTGAGACGAGCGGGGCGGTGTGTGCCGGTGTCTGGGTGTTGCATAACGATCTTTTATGCAACCCACTTGTGCTACATTATCGCGGGAGAGAAAAATAACCGATAAATGATGATAATAAGTGGATAAATAGGTGATAATTGAGGAGGGGGGAATAAGGTGGGGAAGGAGGGGATGGGGAGGGGTGAGAAACACATGGATGAGTACTAGAGGGGAATTATCTCACCTAGAGACAAAATCCTTTGTTTTGATAGGCCCTTTTTTTTTTTGGAAGGCTTTTTTTATGGTCCTGCGAGGCCTATCGCGTTCCCTATAGGAAGCCTTCCGTGAGGCCTATCGCGCTTGCCGGGTTAAAGACCACTGATCGCTTAGTACGTCCCAAATGGAATGGTTAAGTATGAATTAAACTGGGCAAGGTCTTAGCCACTTCGTAGAAATATTAATTAGTGAATCTAAAACAGCACAGTAATATGTAGTACTGCTAAAGGGAATCTTGGGTAGTATCTGATGGGTCTGGTCCTGGTTATCTTGCGTCCATGATGATGGGGGCTAACGACTGGTTCCGCGGCCGTCCAGGGGGGCCATATGTGTGAAGTTCTTCAATACTTCTATCCAAATCTGCCACGGAGTCTGCCGGCTCTGGGATCTCACTCCGGAACAACACAAGGGCAGAGCTAGAAATTAACTGCAGGGTATTGACCCCTGGTTGGTGTCTAGCTTTCAACTGATTTGACTGGGGGCGGGAGTTAGATTTATAGGCTCGGTTCTGGACCCTGTAGACAGTAGGGATCTCGAGTCTTATGGACTTAATTGAGCTCTCAATAGATATGGGGACTAGGTAAGATGGTATTTACTGTTGTGGCACAGGGCGATAGGAAGCCTTTATATTTTCATATAACTGAGCCTTAGTAAGAGGTACTATTTTGGCTATACTGGACGTATTTAGGGGAGAGAGACTGGATCTACTTTGCGAGGAGGATGGGGACAGCTGTGATAGGAGCGTCTCTCTAGATTGTTCAATCTTCATTCTATGGTATAGCTGAGGTGCTAATTTAGTGATCAGAGCATGCAAGAAAGGTAAATGGTTTATTGTGAGGTAATAGAGGTTAGTAAAGGTGTTAGTCATTCATGGTTAGTTCATTGATAGGAAGAATTCCTGTGCTACCTGGCAATGACTCGAAAGTCAAAACAGCGGCCAGGTATACCTCCGCGGGGGTGGGAGTCTCCCTCCTCGGGTGGGCAAAAAGGGGGAGCTGGGCGCCCTCTCTCTGATATAGTCGTCCGGCGGCTGTGGCTAGGGGCTTGCCATATCACCAGTGTTTGTAATAACCCTCTGTGTATGAGACAGATGTGAGTGTCTTTAATACCAAAACCGAAGGTGCCTTAGCTAGCTGGTTTTACTCGGCTGGTTGTTAATTGTAGGGTTTGCTGGATATGGTGGAGACTGGGTTGCTAACTCTGCCACATTTATCTGGAAGTATGGCAATAGAAGTTAGTTACTGGCGGGGCGGCTAGCCTCGCACCGACGACCATGGGGTGCAGGGTTGTGAATGTGTTGTAAGAGAATAGATGGCATGCAAGGGGCTAGTAAAGTTCTAATGTTGTTCTGGCCTACTAAGTGAAGGTAGGCTGGATAGGAGTATATATATAAAAGGTTGGAGAGCGTTAGTAACGGACAATTCAAGGATCTTCAAGAGGTATGAGAGAGAGGCTAGGTCGGACAAGAGTCGAGAAGCGCGGGTGTCTTAATGAGAGGGGGGGGAGAGTTCAAGGGCTACAGGGAAATTTTGCCCCTAAGGTCCCTGGGCGTGGGGGTGGCATTAGGCTACAATTGATATGGAAGTTTGAAAATGCAGTAGAATACGTTAGACAAATGCTACCGGGGAATGCAACTATGGGGTGGGATAGGAGTCTGGAAAAGATAGAGTTATGTGATCAGTCCGAGGGTTATGGATACTATTAGTTGGCCCTGGGAACTGCGTTTTCTATTAAATTTAAATATCAACAACAGCGGCAGTTCGTAGGGGTACTTAGTTATTGTTTCGGGGTACTTATGACAGATACTGATAACCAGGTTATCTTATATAATCTCTGGTTGGGGTAAGAGGTGTAAGACACGAAGTAAATTGGCGTAGTGTGGACTGTGGATACGAAGGAGGCAAGGGGAAGACGTATGACAATTGTGGAAAGTAAATGGAAAAAGGTGAACACAATGGCGGATAAAATACTTAACCTAAAGGATTGCATACATCGATGAACGATGACATTATAGTCGTCGTCCTAATAAGGTGATGAAACCTGGTTGATCTGTACTTGGCACAATACGACACAAGGACACTGCCGCTATGTCGCATCAATGCTGGTGGCAGTTAATATTATAGACTTAGTTACTAGAGGAACAATGCAAGGGGCGACTGAGTACGGGTTACACATATCTATACTCGTCATGGAAAATGATATAAGAGGTCTAGGGACAAGCGTGGGTGTTTGAACTTCTAAGATATATAACATCTACTTCTCGGATGCAAGAACATACATAGATATAATTATGGCTGTCTGATGTGTTGGCATTGGCTCAACGTCGGGACAGGCATGGGTGTTTTTAATATGAATGTATATTCCTGTTCATCATCTTTGTAGTTAGGAGTGTAGGACACGAGGGGGTTAGTGTACGTGAGGTGTGGAAAATGGTCAGTTTAGAAAAGGTAAATGGGTGTGTCCTGGAGCTGTTTAGCCCTGCGGGCTTGGGCCTGTCTGAAATGGCTGGCTCGGTCAGCTGGTCCTTTCGTTCTGTGGACCTTTCCTTTGGTGTTTCTGTGTGGTGTTCGTTCATGGCTTCTGTGGTGGGCTTCTCGTTCTGGGGCATTTTAAAAATCATTCATAATACTTGTCCATCATTAACATGGTGGTAAAAGATCAAATTGGAAGGTTTGACGTACCTCCCAACCTACCAAATAGGAAAACCTACTATTTGGTAGTAGTCTTGGAAAATCCAACGTCAAGGCTATTAACCTAATTGCAATGACGACTTGTCTATTTTGACTGCTATGTCGTCATTCCAACCGCGGTTAAAAAGAAAACGTCTAGAGTCTACTCCTTATCTTGCTCTAGGAGACGTTGTACATTAACCAAAACTACCACCGAAGGTGAAAAAAGCATAGAAGAGAAGAAAAAGGGGTTTACCTTAGTTACCGCTTAAGGCCCATCCCGTGTTCCGTCATGTGCAGATCCCTGTCGAACGTGCGCATGAGCGACCCTCTCTTGTCATCACATCTCACGTCAGCAGAAGAACGCGGATGGGCAGGGGTCCGGCGTGAGGGAGGGTATTATGTACGTTGGATTTTCCAAGACTACTACCAAATAGTAGGTTTTCCTATTTGGTAGGTTGGGAGGTACGTCAAACCTCCCAATTTGTTAGTAGTCTTGGCAAATCCAACGTCAAGGGTGCATAACAAATAGGAGGAGGACATCCAAGCCCAACCTACCAAAAAAAAACAATGCATAAAACAAAATTACGAATGACAAAGACACAATTTAAACAAGAGAGTTTAATAGAAGAGTGAAAAACTGAGGAGTAGCTAAAAAGAACAGTTTTAACACATGCCCGTCATTCATAGTAATGCAAAAACATAGACTTGTCTGAAACAAAAAAAAAGGTACTGTACCCAAAATCCCTTTTCTTCAAAAACCAACAAAAACACTGAACACAAGAACAAAACACAATTTTCAATGTGGCAAAAACACTTATGTACTGGAACAATACATAATCCCAAATTTGCAATCCAGTGTTGCAAACCCGTACACCCCCCCCCCCCCCCCCTTTGTCAAAAAAAAAAAAGGAAAAGAACGAGAGACAAGGGGGGAAGACCAGGGATCTTCGCCAGAGCACCAGGAAACACGACCCCCGAGAGCAATCACTGGCCGAGGGGGTCGAACACTGGACACGGAGAGGTAGGAGGAGATGAAGGAATTGATAGAAGACCACAAAACCGCTGAGGCGATGGCAGGGAAGGATCGACGTGGCAGGAACCGGAAGGAGGCAGCAAAGGATCTGACATCGCGCGCAGAACCCCTACAAACAGGGTGACGGGCACGAACGGTCCGACAAACGTGGCGGCCCATCTGCACCTGCGAGAGCCTCCCACCTGTCCGAGGAGACACCCACACAGCAGTACCCGAAGGCGGCGCCACAGACGCAACAGAGGAGTGCAAGGCTGACACCGGGCAAATGGCGAGGATGCCCACGCCGTAAAGCCTGGACGGCGAAAGGCTGGAAAACGGGGGCCTCCCTCCCATGCGTGGTAACAAAAGGAGGGGAGGAGGCGAACGAGACGCCATGCAAGGACGGGGAGAATCGCACGCAGTCCCGGGGCCGTGACAATGCCGCTAGTGCAGACATCCGATCCCCAGTGGCCAGAGCGACAAGGAAGAGTGGACGCCCGAGCAACGGAACCGGCGTAGCGGCCCTTGTATACGTGGGGGAAGCCAGAAGGACCAGAGCCCGCCCCAGATCCCACTGCGGAGGGACCTGGCGCGGAGGCGGTCGATCCGGGAAGGCAGCCGTCAGGAAGGAATCCAGCTCCTGTGGCGGAACGACCAGCCCAGCGACGGACCCAAAGAACCCCCCGGACGGCAGACAAGTGGGTACGTATAGCGTCGACTGGAAAGCGACGTGTACAGAAGAGGTGAAACAAGGAGCGTAGGACGAGGGAAGGAGAGCCAACTGGCAGGCGAGTGGCCTGTAGCCACCTAGTAAAAGACCTCCAGCGGGACCCGTAAGTTTCCCAAGGAGAAGATAGCCGGGAATGCTGCAGGAAGTCAGTCAGGGCCCGGCCGGGGACCGGGAGCCACTGTGCCTCATGAACAAGCACGATGCGAAGGCCAAAGAGGTCCGCAGGTCCCCAACCTAGCCCAAGTGGAAGCCGGAGACAGGTAGAGGGACCGGACTCGGGCACCACCGCGGCAACCGGGCGGACCAAGTCCATGCCGGCCACAGAGGCGCGAGGAGCCAGACGCAGCCGTGGTACAGCCGAAGCTTCGCGAGGACTTGGCGCATCAACAGCGCGTCTGGTGGCGGAAAGATGTATATCGACCACCACCCGTACCAGGCTACCATGAAAGCGTCCGGACCCCCCCCGGAGCGCGAGGTCGGAGGGAGAGGTCCAGAGGCAACTGGCGCGGCACCCCCGATGCGAACAAGGCGACCT
Source organism: Paralithodes platypus (assembly GCA_032716605.1). Classification (NCBI taxonomy): domain Eukaryota; kingdom Metazoa; phylum Arthropoda; class Malacostraca; order Decapoda; family Lithodidae; genus Paralithodes; species Paralithodes platypus. The sequence continues at coordinate 33,707,091 of CM064575.1, forward strand.
CCAGAACACCTCAGGAAGCCGCGAGGTCGGCGAACACAGTCCGTTTCATCGCCCATTCTACAAGAACGCCCTGCCCTCTCGACAGGGCGGCCGCCCAAAGGGTGGCAGGCCCGGGCAGGGAGGAGGCATGCAAGGAGAAGGGGTGTCGGTCCGCGAGGAAGAACAACTCCACCGAGACCCCCAATAGAGTCAACGACCTGGAGGACCCCCGCATAAGGAAACAGGGGACAGCTTGTCTGAGTGTCCAACCCGAAGGCCACCGACTTACCCCGAAGGGCCAGCGCGTGGTCCCGCAGGAAGAACAAAGGAACCAACAGTCCGAGGGCATAGACGGGTAAGAGGAGGGAGACCCACCCATCTGCCGGGAAGTGGCCGTCCCAGGTTCGATTGGGAACCTCACCCAACCTCGCTCGACGTATCTGTGGCTACTCAGACCGTCGGCGGGGGGGCGGTCCAGGGCACAGCCGCAGAGAGCGAGCCCCGAGCAACCCAGCGACCGAAGCGTCGGCGAACGGTACGCGGGAGCGGCAGGAGCCGATCCATAGGGGCAACGGAAACACCGCGGTGCCCATGAGGAGGAGGCGGCGTAGCCAGAGGCTCCCTAAGGGAAGGGGCAGAGCGGCCCAATGCAGCGAACCCACGAACGAGTCCCAGAGCCACCCTGGGAGGGAGACCGAGTGCAACACGGCGAAGACCGTCCATCGAAGGTGCACCGCGGCCGGCAGACCCCGGGTCACCGTAGCGCCGGACAAAACCCATGCGAGACCGACCCATGGCATGACACGCAACGGGGTCAAGCGTGACTTGGGAACATCGAAGGGGAACCCTAACCGTGCGATGCTGCGAACGACTGTGAGGGCGTCGCCAATGCACAGTCCTAGGGCGTCGGAAACTACCAACCAATCGGCCAAGGAAAACAGGATCTGGAGCCCGCTCCTGAGGAGAGGACCCAGAGCCTGCCCCACCAGTGCGGAGAAGATCTGCGGCGCGATGTGGAGACCGAAGGGAAGGCCGTCGAACAGGAACACACGATCGGAAGTCCGAACGGCCAAGAATCGCCGGAAGCGAGGATGGAGGGGAACGAGCCAAGACGCATCCTGGAGGGCCAGCGACACTACCCACGACAGAGGGCACAGGGCCAGGCGTACCAGGGGCACCGGCAGCATCCGTGTGTGCACGATGTGCCCGTTGAGGGCCGACAGATCCACCACCGGTCGCATCGCGTCGCAGTTCGTCGACGGTACCAGAAAGACACGGGAGAGGAAAACCGGGTGACCGGCGGTCAACTCCCTCGACGCTACCCAGCTCGGGCATGGAAGTGAACACGTGGGCCACCTCTGAAGAGATGGGCCGGCGTCGGTGACAAGAGCGGAGTGGAGGTCTGGACGTCCACCTCCAGGTGAGACTCCTCCGCGCAACCCGCCGCCCCCAACGTTCCTCGCGGCTACCAAGGGGCGCAAGGGCGAAAACAACCCGAGGGAGCACCCGAGAGGAGGGGAGCGACCCGGTCGGCCAGGCGAGAAGGAGAACAAGGAGGCCGACCCAGAGAACTACACATTGTGTTGACGTGGAGGTACCCCCGGTACGGGCCGTGCGGGCATGAGCGCCACGTTGACATCCTCTACCCCCGCCCCCCCCAACCTCGTCGAAAAGGGCGGGCCACCCCTACCCCAGGCCAGCGCGGGGCTGACCCCTTCGAAGGGTGGCCGGAAGTGGAAGGCCGGCCAGCCCCGACACGGAGGGGATGAAATGGGCAAGAACAGAAGTGCGAGGCGGAACCGACGCACTGGCCAGCAACGTCCCAGCCCTGCGCCCGTGCAAGGCGGCAGCACTTGCAGCAGCACCCCGAAGAGGACCGGTAGAAGGACGGGACTGAGAAGACCCCGCAGCGCGTCGGTGCGTGACGTAAGCAGGGTCCGTAACGACACAGCGCGGCGTCGCGTGTCGGAAGCAGGGGCCGCCGACAGAGAAGCGTAGCATTCCCAAGCATCCTGCTTAAAAAAACCCGACGTATATAGCGCAGAGGACAACAAACCCTGACGAATAACCAAGGGGGCCGGCCGGCAGAACGAAGACCGTACCGTCGGGCGTTGCCGAGTTACCGCGCACAAAACCCCCTTCAGCTCTGGAACCAAAGACACCGCGAGCCGAAGGTGGACCCGCTGAACGCGGTCCAAACCCTCGCGAAGATCGCCTGGCGCAGACGCCTCGAAAAGCCGCAGGTGGTGAACAGACGTCTGGAGGGAACCTAAAGACAAGACAATAAGTCCGTCACCCTCTGTCGCAAGGGAAAAACCGTGGCGACAGAGGGCTGATCCGGGTGAGAGAAGAACGGGGTAGCAATAGAACAAAGTTCAAGAACGGGCGCGCTCATCCAGGACCAGAACGCGCCGACAGACACAAGAGGAGGCAAAATCAGTGATGACTCCGGGGGAGGGACGGAAGGAGAGCCGTCGACGGATCGGTGTGTGAAGTCGAAGGCCTCAGCAAACCAGGCCTCCAATGGGAGAGGGTGACCGAGCATGATGGCTAAGCCAGGCGTACCGGCGTCGCACAAACCTGTCCCATAGGAGGACAGACCCGTCAACACAGCCAGGGACTGAACAGCCGGAAGGATGTCAGGGCGGCTGAAGTCTGACCAGAGCGTAGGCCTGCAGAAGGGAGGGGGACCGTAGCAGGGGTAGGTAGGGTGAGGCGCTGAGGGTGAGTCACCGCCAAGAAGGGCAAGAAGAGGGAGTCTTCCATCGACTCCAAGCGCCCGACGAAGCGTGACATAACCCAGCCCTGCATAGCCGACAATCGATCCGAGAGAGGCGACCCCCCCCCCCCAGATTGGTCGGCCCGCAGGGGCGAGCGTGAGCGGGAGCGAGACCCACGACACGAACCAGCAGCGTTGCGGCCCAAGGAAGGCGAGCGACGACGGTTGTGTCGCCGTTGAGGGACTCGTCCCCGATCACGAACGGCCGAGGGGGAAACAGCACCATTCCCCTCTTCCAGCGACACGTCAGCCCCTGAGAAAGGGGACCCCGAAACCTCGCGAAACCCCACCGAGGCAAGAGGAGGGGTTCCCCCCTGGCGAGACGGTAAGTGAAGGTCAGGAAGAGAAGAATGAGGAGGAGCAGGACGACGTGAGTGGGAAGGCTGGCCGGGTGAAAGGAGGCCAGAAGGAGCCGCGGGGGGAAACAGAGCAAGGATCCCCGGGGCTGAGATAACAGGGCGGCCCGACACCGAAACGGAGGAGGGAGGGACCACCACCGTGGGACGAGACCGTGAAGGAAGAATAGGCACTGAAGCAGGTGAAGTAGAAGAAGCAACGACATCCAGGCGGACCCTCCTGGACAGTGTAGGAGGAGGGAGCAGAGGGCCAGCTACAGCATGAACAACCGCGCGCGGAGAGGACAACGTAAGAGGAAGTCGTCTGGGCTGGGGATGCGGGCGGAAGGGAGTAGAGCCCCTATCCGTAGAGGCCAGGGGAGGGAGCACAGGGGCAGAGCCGCTAACCCCGGCCTCAGGGCGAGAACCATGACGAGGGCGATGGGCGTCGGCAAGGCGATCAGGAGGACGACGAGGCGAGCGAGAGCGTGGACGGAGCCGGGGAACCCCCCGACGATGGGACGACCGGCTGCGGGACCCAGGGGAGAGGGCCCGAGCAGGGAGAGGGCCAGGTGAACGGCCTTCAGTCGGGTCAGGGATACCCAGGGCGACGCGGATCCGGTCGGCAACAAAGGCCGGGGAACGGTGGCCCACTGTCCTAATGTGGCGGGAGACCATCGTCCACACCGACGGAAGGGAAGCAGAGGCCACAGCCGCCGCCGAGGAACCAGGGCCATGGAGCAGCACAACCACCAGGGCCAGACACGTGCCACACAGAGCAGGGAGGTAGGCCGTAGAGGACACACAGAGCGAGTGGCGCAAGCAGGACTTGTGGCTCTCCAAGCACGGGGAGCAACAACCAAGGCGAAAGCAAGGCAGCCTACCTGCACTAGAAGAACACACACCATAATCAGCACGTCGAAGGAGTAAGTGGAGAGAATGTCCAAGAAGAACCAGGGAAGGAGCATGGGGAAACAGGAACACACATGCAAACAGGTATTCGTACTCACCCTAAACTGGGAGCACAGAGGTAGGTGAGGAGGGCGGCCGAGGCGGAAGAGCACTAGCAGAACCTGCAAAGATGGAGAAAGTGTTAACCACCACTCAACATCTTACATGCAGGGCCTATAACACCAATATAGTATCAGGCAACAAGATGACATTGGGAGGTTTGACGGTACGTCAAACCTACCAAATAGGAAAACCTACTATTTGGTAGTAGTCTTGGAAAATCCAACGTCAAGGCTATTAACCTAATTGCAATGACGACTTGTCTATTTTGACTGCTATGTCGTCATTCCAACCGCGGTTAAAAGGAAAACGTCTAGAGTCTACTCCTTATCTTGCTCTAGGAGACGTTGTACATTAACCAAAACTACCACCGAAGGTGAAAAAAGCATAGAAGAGAAGAAAAAGGGGTTTACCTTAGTTACCGCTTAAGGCCCATCCTGTGTTCCGTCATGTGCAGATCCCTGTCGAACGTGCGCATGAGCGACCCTCTCTTGTCATCACATCTCACGTCAGCAGAAGAACGCGGATGGGCAGGGGTCCGGCGTGAGGGAGGGTATTATGTACGTTGGATTTTCCAAGAATACTACCAAATAGTAGGTTTTCCTATTTGGTAGGTTGGGAGGTACGTCAAACCTCCCAATTTGTTAGTAGTCTTGGCAAATCCAACGTCAAGGCTGCATAACAAATAGGAGGAGGACATCCAAGCCCAACCTACCAAAAAAACCAATGCATAAAACAAAATTACGAATGACAAAGACACAATGTAAACAAGAGAGTTTAATAAAAGAGTGAAAAACTGAGGAGTAGCTAAAAAGAACAGTTTTAACACATGCCCGTCATTCATAGTAATGCAAAAACATAGACTTGTCTGAAACCAAAAAGGTACTGTACCCAAAATCCCTTTTCTTCAAAAACCAACAAAAACACTGAACACAAGAACAAAACACAATTTTCAATGTGGCAAAAACACTTATGTACTGGAACAATACATAATCCCAAACTTGCAATCCAGTGTTGCAAACCCATACACCCCCCCCCCCCCCTTTGTCAAATAAAACAAAGGAAAAGAACGAGGGACAAGGGGGGAAGACCAGGGATCTTCGCCAGAGCACCAGGAAACACGACCCCCGAGAGCAATCACCGGCCGAGGGGGTCGAACACTGGACACGGAGAGGTAGGAGGAGGTGAAGGAATTGATAGAGACCACAAAACCGCGGAGGCGAAGGCAGGGAAGGATCGACGTGGCAGGAACCGGAAGGAGGCAGCAAAGGATCTGACATCGCGCACAGAACCCCTACAAACAGGGTGACGGGCACGAACGGTCCGACAAACGTGGCGGCCCAGCTGCACCTGCTAGAGCCTCCCACCTGTCCGAGGAGACACCCACACAGCAGTACCCGAAGGCGGCGCCACAGACGCAACAGAGGAGTGCAAGGCTGACACCGGGCACAACACATGGCGAGGATGCCCACGCCGTAAAGCCTGGACGGCGAAAGGCTGGAAAACTGGGGCCTCCCTCCCATGCGTGGTAACAAAAGGTGGGGAGGAGGCGAACGAGACGCCATGCAAGGACGGGGAGAATCGTACGCAGTCCCGGGGCCGTGACAATGCCGCTAGTGCAGACACCCGATCCCCAGTGGCCAGAGCGACAAGGAAGAGTGGACGCCCGAGCAACGGAACCGGCATAGCGGCCCTTGTATACGTGGGGGAAGCCAGAAGGACCAGAGCCCGCCCCAGATCCCACAGCGGAGAGACCTGGCGCGGAGGCGGTCGATCCCGGAAGGCAGCCGTCAGGAAGGAATCCAGCACCTGTGGCGGAACGACCAGCCCAGCGACGGACCCAAAGAACCCCCCGGACGGCAGACAAGTGGGTACGTATAGCGTCGACTGGAAAGCGACGTGTACGGAAGAGGTGAAACAAGGAGCGTAGGACGAGGGAAGGAGAGCCAACTGGCAGGCGAGTGGCCTGTAGCCACCTAGTAAAAAACCTCCAGCGGGACCCGTAAGGCCCCCAAGAAGAAGACGGCCAGGAACGCTGCAGGAAGTCAGTCAGGGCCCGGCCGGGGACCGGGAGCCACCGTGCCTCATGAACAAGCACGATGCGAAGGCCAAAGAGGTCCGCAGGACCCCAACCTAGCCCAAGTGGAAGCCGGAGACAGGTAGAGGGACCGGACCCGGGCACCACCGCGGCAACCGGGCGGACCAAGTCCGTGCCGGCCACAGAGGCGCGAGGAGCCAGACGCAGCCGTGGTACAGCCGCAGCTTCGCGAAGACTGGGCACATCAACAGCGCGTCTGGTGGCGGAAAGATGGATATCGACCGCCACCTGTACCAGGCGACCATGAAAGCGTCCGGACGCCCCCCGGAGCGCGAGGCCGGAGGGAGAGGTCCAGAGGCAACTGGCGCGGCACCCCCGATGCGAACAAGGCGACCTCCGGAACACCTCAGGAAGCCGCGAGGTCGGCGAACACAGTCCGTTTCATCGCCCATTCTACAAGAACGCCCTGCCCTCTCGACAGGGCGGCCGCCCAAAGGGTGGCAGGCCCGGGCAGGGAGGAGGCATGCAAGGAGAAGGGGTGTCGGTCCGCGAGGAAGAACAACTCCACCGAGACCCCTAGTAGAGTCAACGACCTGGAGGACCCCCGCATAAGGAAACAGGGGACAGCTTGTCTGAGTGTCCAACCCGAAGGCCACCGACTCACCCCGAAGGGCCAGCGCGTGGTCCCGCAGGAAGAACAAAGGAACCAACAATCCGAGGGCATAGACAGGTAAGAGGAGGGAGACCCACCCATCTGCCGGGAAGTGGACGTCCCAGGTTCGATTGGGAACCTCACCCAACCTCGCCGACCTATCTGTGGTTACCCAGACCGTCGGCGGGGGGGTCGGTCCAGGGCACAGCCGCAGAGAGCGAGCCCCGAGCAACCCAGCGACCGAAGATTCGGCGAACGGTACGCGGGAGCGGCAGGAGCCGATCCATAGGGGCAACGGAAACACCGCGGTGCCCATGAGGAGGAGGCGGCGTAGCCAGAGGCTCCCTAAGGGAAGGGGCAGAGCGGCCCAATGCAGCGAACCCACGAACGAGTCCCAGAGCCACCCCGGGAGGGAGACCGAGTGCAACACGGCGAGGACCGTCCACCGAAGGTGCACCGCGGCCGGCAGACCCCGGGTCACCGTAGCGCCGGACAAAACCCATGCGAGACCGACCGATGGCACGACACGCGACGGGGTCAAGCGTGACTTGGGAACATCGAAGGGGAACCCTAACCGTGCGATGTCGCGAACGACTGTGAGGGCGTCGCCAATGCACAGGCCTAGGGCGTCGGAAACAACCAACCAAACGGCCAAGGAAAACAGGAGCTGGAGCCCGCTCCTGAGGAGAGGACCCAAAGCCTGCCCCACCAGTGCGGAGAAGATCTGCGGCGCGATGTGGAGACCGAAGGGAAGGCCGTCGAACAGGAACACACGATCGGAAGTCCGAACGGCCAAGAATCGCTGGAAGCGAGGATGGAGAGGAACGAGCCAAGACACATCCTGGAGGGCCAGCGACACTACCCACGACAGAGGGCACAGGGCCAGGCGTACCAGGGGTACCGGCAGCATCCGAAACCGTGTGTGCACGATGTGCCCGTTGAGGGCCAACAGATCCACCACCGGTCGCATCGCGTCGCAGGTCGGCGACGGAACCAGAAAGACACGGGAGAGGAAAACCGGGTGACCGGCGGTCAACTCCCTCAACGCTACCCTGCTCGGGCATGGAAGTGAACATGTGGGCCACCTCTGAAGAGATGGGCCGTTGTCGGTGACAAGAGGTGAGACCCCTCCGCGCAACCCGCCGCCCCCAACGTCCCTCGCGGCTACCGAGGGGCGCAAGGGCGAAAACAACCCGAGGGAGCACCCGAGAGTAGGGGAGCGACCCGGTACGCCCAGGCGAGAAGGAGAACAAGGAGGCCGACCCAGAGAACTACACATTGTGTTGACGTGGAGGTACCCCCGGTACGGGCCGTTCGGGCATGAGCGCCACGTTGACCTCCTCTACCCACGCCCCCCCCCAACCTCGTCGAAAAGGGCGGGCCACCCCAACCCAAGGCCGGCGCGGGGCTGACCCCTTCGAAAGGCGGCCGGAAGTGGAAGGCCGGCCAGCCCCGACACAGAGGGGATGAAAGGGGCAAGAACAGAAGTGCGAGGCGGAACCGAAGCACTGGCCAGCAACGTCCCAGTCCTGCGCCCGTGCAAGGCGGCAGCACTTGCAGCAGCACCCCGAAGAGGACCGGCAGAAGGACGGGACTGAGAAGACCCCGCGCGCGGCACAGCGCGTCGGTGCGTGACGTAAGCAGGGGCCGTAACGACACAGCGCGGCGTCGCGTGTCGGAAGCAGGGGCCGCCGACAGAGAAGCGTAGCATTCCCAAGCATCCTGCTTAAAAAAAAACCCGACGTATATAGCGCAGAGTACAACAAACCCTGACGAATAACCAAGGGGGCCGGCCGGCAGAACGAAGACCGTACCGTCGTGCGGTGCCGAGTTGCCGCGCACAAAACCGCCTTCAGCTCGGGAACCGAAGACACCGCGAGCCGAAGGTGGACCCGCTGAACGCGGTCCAAACCCTCGCGAAGATCGCCTGGCGCAGACGCCTCGAAAAGCCGCAGGTGGTGAACAGACGTCTGGAGGGAACCTAAAGACAAGACAATAAGTCCGTCACCCTCCGTCGCAAGGGAAAAACCTTGGCGACAGAGGGCTGATCCGGGTGAGAGAAGAACGGGGTAGCAATAGAACAAAGTTCAAGAACGGGCGCGCTCATCCAGGACCAGAACGCGCCGTCCAACCCGCTGACAGACACAAGAGGAGGCAAAAGCAGGGACGACTCCGGGGGAGGGACGGAAGGAGAGCCGTCGACGGATCGGTGTGTGAAGTCGAAGGCCTCAGCAAACCAGGCCTCCAATGGGAGAGGGTGACCGAGCATGATGGCTAAGCCAGGCGTACCGGCGTCGCACAAACCTGTCCCATAGGAGGACAGACCCGTCAACACAGCCAGGGACTGAACAGCCGGAAGGATGTCAGGGCGGCTGAAGTCTGACCAGACCGTAGGCCTGCAGAAGGGAGGGGGACCGTAGCAGGGGTAGGTAGGGTGAGGTGCTGAGGGTGAGGCACCGCCAAGAAGGGCGAGAAGAGGGAGTCTTCCATCGACTCCAAGCGCCCGTCGAAGCGTGACACAACCCAGCCCTGCATAGCCGACAATTGATCCGAGAGAGGCTACCCCCCCCCCCCCAGATTGGTCGGCCCGCAGGGGCGAGCGTGAGCGGGAGCGAGACCCACGACACGAACCAGCAGCGTCGCGGCCCAAGGAAGGCGAGCGACGACGGTTGTGTCGCCGTTGAGGGACTCGTCCCCGATCACGAACGGCCGAGGGGGAAACAGCACCATTCCCCTCTTCCAGCGACACATCAGCTCCTGAGAAAGGGGACCCCGAAACCTCGCGAAACCCCACCGAGGCAAGAGGAGGGGTACCCCCCTGGCGAGACGGTAAGTGAAGGTCAGGAAGAGAAGAATGAGGAGGAGCAGGACGACGGGAGTGGGAAGGCTGGCCGGGTGAAAGGAGGCCAGGAGCCGCGGGGGGAAACAGAGCAAGGATCCCCGGGGCTGAGATAACAGGGCGGCCCGACACCGAGGCGGAGGAGGGAGGGACCACTACCGTGGGACGAGACCGTGAAGGAAGAATAGGCACTGAAGCAGGTGAAGTAGGAGAGAAGCAACGACATCCAGGCGGACCCTCCTGGACAGTGTAGGAGGAGGGAGCAGAGGGCCAGCTACAGCATGAACAACCGCGCGGAGAGGACAACGTAAGAGGAAGTCGTCTGGGCTGGGGAAGCGGGCGGAAGGGAGTAGAGCCCCTATCCGTAGAGGCCAGGGGAGGGCGCACAGGGGCAGAGCCGCTAACCCCGGCCTCAGGTCGAGAACCATGACGAGGGCGATGGGCGTCGTCAAGGCGATCAGGAGGACGACGAGGCGAGCGAGAGCGTGGACGGAGCCGGGGAACCCCCCGACGATGGGACGACCGGCTGCGGGACCCAGGGGAGAGGGCCCGAGCAGGGAGAGGGCCAGGTAAATGGCCTTCAGTCGGGTCAGGGATACCCAGGGCGACGCGGATCCGGTCGCCAACAAAGGCCGGGGAACGGTGGCCCACAGTCCTAATGTGGCGGGAGACCATCGTCCACACCGACGGAAGGGAAGCAGGAGGCCACAGCCGCCGCCAAGGAACCAGGGCCATGGAGCAGCACAACCACCAGGGCCAGACACGTGCCACACAGAGCAGGGAGGTAGGCCGTAGAGGACACACAGAGCGAGTGGCGCAAGCAGGACTTGTGGCTCTCCAAGCACGGGGAGCGACAACCAAGGCGAAAGCAAGGCAGCCTACCTGCACTAGAAGAACACACACCATAATCAGCACGTCGAAGGAGTAAGTGGAGAGAATGTCCAACAAGAACCAGGGAAGGAGCATGGGGAAACAGGAACACACATGCAAACAGGTATCCGTACTCACCCTAAACTGGGAGCACAGAGGTAGGTGAGGAGGGCGGCCGAGGCGGAAGAGCACTAGCAGAACCTGCAAAGATGGAGAAAGTGTTAACCACCACTCAACATCTTACATGCAGGGCCTATAACACCAGTAAAGTGCATACACCAATATAGTATCAGGCAACAAGATGACATAACAAAAGTCAATAGTGAAAGCCAACTATTACCGCAAATTTGCGGGCCAATGGAGGCATAACCGTACCGACACCACCCTCCTGTAATTTCGCGGGACCCCCCCAACGATCTCCGCAAATTTGCGGGGAACCGAAATGTCCCAGAGGACCGAATCGAGCACCCCGCAAATTTGCGGGACCGGCCGAGATGGTCCGGCGCCGAAAAAGCGAGAGGAGCGTCTAGGAAATAACAAAAGAGGCCCAGAAAAAAGCGTCATCTCCTTATGAACTCCAAGCGACGATGGCCATCAAGCTGAGCAGTGTCTTCCTTGATAATATCCTGACTCAACCGGTCAAGGGAGAGGCAAGGAAGACACACCAGGGGAGAGGAGGCACATCCCCTAGGAACCACCCAACCCCCAGAGATAGAGCAAAGCCCATGAGGAGAAGTGGCAGGAAGGGTGGTTTGGCACAAACAGGGGCCCCCGTAGGGTACCCCAGGATTGGGCAAAAGGGTATGAAAGGATGGAGGTGAAAACAGTAAGGGAACACAAAAACCAGTAAATGAAACTGGCGAGAAAAAGGGTGGCCTAGCCGTGAGGAGAGAATGTGTCAGGGGCGAAAAACCCTGTGGTGTGAGGGAGGGGCCCCCGTGGGGTACCCCAGGATATCACGAACCACCAAGCGCCCAGGCCCTTGAGACACAGTGAAGGCTCGAAAGGGGGGACTCGGGAATAACGCTAATAATGCGGCCGACACAAACCCTACAAACAGCACCGCCACCACGAAATCTCAGATCGTGAACCAACTGTACACCTAGGCTATGAAAATATGAAAACTCATAGGGGCATAGCAATTCCTGAATGAGAAACAAGCTAGGCTAAAATAAGCTAAAAGCTAAACTATGCCCAGACTAACAGGAAAAAAGAATATGAAAAGAGAAAGGAATGAAAAACACACACGAGGAACGCCAGGCGCCCCCGTACCTTCGGTAGCTATTTCCACACGCGTCTTCATTAAACACACTGAGGAGCCCATTTACGTGTGCCCTAGATCACGTAACATCTGTCTAACAAAAAGAAGGCCAGATAAGCCGAAACGAACCTAAACAGGGTGAATTAAAGGAGCACAACAAAAGCGACTGCATTCAATGGAGCGCGTGAAAAAAAGATGACAAGAGAGGGTCGCTCATGCGCACGTTCGACAGGGATCTGCACATGACGGAACACAGGATGGGCCTTAAGCGGTAACTAAGGTAAACCCCTTTTTCTTCTCTTCTATGCTTTTTTCACCTTCGGTGGTAGTTTTGGTTAATGTACAACGTCTCCTAGAGCAAGATAAGGAGTAGACTCTAGACGATTTCTTTTTAACCGCGGTTGGAATGACGACATAGCAGTCAAAATAGACAAGTCGTCATTGCAATTAGGTTAATAGCCTTGACGTTGGATTTGCCAAGACTACTAACAAATAAAAAAAGTTAATAGTGAAAGCCAACTATTACCGCAAATTTGCGGGCCAATGGAGGCATAACCGTACCAACACCACCCTCCCGCAATTTTGCGGGATCCCCCAACGATCTCCGCAAATTTGCGGGGAGCCGAAATGTCCCAGAGGACCGAATGAAGCTCCCGCAAATTTGCGGGACCGGCGGCCGAGATGGTCCGGCGCCGAAAAAAGCGAGAGGAGCGTCTAGGAAATACCAAAAAAGGCCACAAAAAATGCGTCATCTCCTTATGAACTCCAAGCAATGATGGCCATCAAGCTGAGCAGTGTCTTCCTTGAATTTATCCTGACTCAACCGGTAAAGGGAGAGGCAAGGAAGACACACCAGGGGAGAGGAGCCACATCCCCCAGGAACCACCCAACCCACAGAGATAGAGCAAAGCCCATGAGGAGAAGTGGCAGAAAGGGTGGTTTCGCCCAAACAGGGGCCCCCGTGAGGTACCCCTGGATTGGGCAAAAGACTATGAAAGGATGGAGGTGAAACAGGAAGAGAAACCAGAAACCAGTAAATGAAACTGGTGAGAAAAAGGGTGGCCTAGCCGTGAGCAGAGAATGTGTCAGGGGCGAAAAACCCTGTGGTGTGAAAGAGGGGCCCCCGTGGGGTACCCCTGGAGTATCACGAACCACCTGTCGCCCAGGCCCTTGAGACACAGTGAAGGACTCGAAAGGGGGAACTCGGGAATAACGCTAATAATGCGGCCGACACAAACTCTACAAACAGCACCGCCACCAACGAAATCTCAGATTGTTTACCAACGGTACATCTAAATGTCCAACAATTGTTTTATCTGCTGAAAGAAACACCAACAAATACATTATACCTAAAAAAAATCTCAAATTCATGAAAGTGTATATTATGCAGTGATATAGTATACATACCTTTATATTTTCACTAGGCCTAGTTAATTTTCGGGTTATTGATTAGACAGCATTGGTTATTTTTCCTGCTCAATATTTTCTAAGAGTGAGCTCAATGCCTAACGAGAACAGATCCAAACAGAATATATGTTAAACATCGTATATATCCCCCTCCTATACTGATTATACAGGCCTAAAAGTATTGACTATACATTTTCCACTAAAACATCGGACAGGAATAAGCAGCAATAATAAAATTTTCATATAAAATAGTAGGAGCCGAAAAATGAATGAAATAAAGCCACGAACGTACGTCCGAGGTTCTCCTCCGTTTGTCCAGAGTTATCCCAGCTTTCTTGGCAATAATTTTCCATAAGAAATCACCTTATGTCCGAAATTATCCATACATGTCCGAAGTTTTCAACTTTTCAAGCAAACTTCGGACATCATTTAGGATAAGGATATCTCTCTTATTATGGGGGATAATTTTAGGAGGCTTCCTGGATTACGGCGCACTATCACCATACATCACTTGACCTAGTTAAATCTCTATTATGTGTTTACACTCAGGAGAAATTGTTAAAAAACCTCGAAAAATGTCCGAAGTTACCCCATTTTACGGTATATCAAATTGATTCGTTATGAATAATTTTAAATTTGTTACAATGTTAGCTGCTGCATTGCAGCAGGCACAATTATATAGTTTATATATTTTCCTATTCGATTGCTTTTAGAATGCAGGATATGCTGTCTTGGCATCCAAAATTCTAAATAATTTCCGGGGGGAGGGGGGGGGGGGGCATTCCCCCCAGACCCCCCTAATCTGTATTAATATAAAATATAAATAATATAAAAATATGTAGGCTAGAGATAAATTTTTTGTATCATTATCATTATCTATCTATCTATTGCTGGACGCCTTACTCCATTAACCCTTCCTACCCGGGCTGTCTCAGCCAATGACGGTCGCCCCTACCCGGGCGATATGGCCGAAAAACGTCTAGGCCTAGGCTACCGTATTTATGTTTATTTTCACTGCTAGAACTTTCCCACTCATCTGTAATCGTAGTGCGGTTTTCAATCTGTATTTTGGCATTGAGTAGAGCTCTGTAAGTCAACTGGTTCAGTTGTGATGACGATTTCAGTGGAGCCAATATCGCAGAGATGTTGCCAATATGGGGGCTTTTCAGACACTAATTTCGTCATGACGTCATAACAATAACATTGAGGAGTCTTCTCCTTCTTGTTTTCGGAGGTGCGGTGACGAACGCTTGGGTTTGTTGACATACGTCGTACGCACGGCGTTCGGACCAAGCTTAATTAGGCTATTAAGCTCATGCTTAATAGACAAAGTTGAAAGGAAGGCCTTTCGTATCATTAACTCCCGTCCACTCACCAACTCTCTGCAATCTCTCTCTCTCCGCCGCAATGTTGCATCTCTCTCGCTATTCTATCGCTACTATAATAATCAGTGTTCCTCAGAGCTATCCCAGTGCATACCACCTCCTTTACGTAGGGCACGTGGTACCCGTCTTGCAACTCAATCCCACCCCTACTCTGTGCAACTCTCCAACCCAAGAGTGAAACGTTACTCTCAAACTTTCTTCTACTCAACAGCTGAGCTCTGGAACTCTCTCCCAGAATCAGTCTTTCCCTCTTCCTATGACTTAAATTGCTTCAAACTCCGTGTGTCCAGGCATTTTGGCTCGAACGTCCCTTGATTTTGGCCCTGTCACTCTTTCAACTATGGGGGAGGCACTCGCTATAGGCAGTTATGCCTTTTGCCTCCCTCAATCACATAGAAAAAAAAAAAAAAAAAAAAAATGCCTTAGATAAGGCATACCGGGTATTGGCCCTTCTTTCGTGCTGTCATTACCTAAGGCAGCCCGGGTAGGAAGGGTTAATGAGGGTGGCCATACACAGAAGGCCCCCAAGCGGAACTATTCCCTGTAAGAGGGACAACCCAAGCCAGTTTACTGAAGGACTTACAGGATTGACCACTCAATTTAGGATCCGTCCGACTTCGAGGCCCTCTATGTGCTCTTTAGCACTATTTTTCTACAGTGGGGTTCGGCTAGTCCATTCACTAATCTGTCTTACACTTAGATAAGCAGTACGGATTTGTATCAGGTTTACTCCCCTAGACAGGTTGCCGACTGAGGCTGACGAGTCCTATCCACCCGGATGTTTATAAGGTTGTCTCCCCTAGATGGGTTGCCGACCAAGGCTATCGGGTCCCATCCACCCGGTTATCATTATATAGAAAGTTAATTTGATATCACTCAAAAAATCAGCACCATTTGACACCACTGTTATATGTACAAAATAAGCTTAGGCCTATATAGCCTATGCAAAGCTGAAGGCTTTCTGAATCAGAAGTAAGTGTTTAGGAAATATATTAATTAAATTACCAACGTTATAAGGGTGGTACCGCAATGAGGAACGAAATCACTAATATCTATCCACCGCTAAATTCGCGCCAACTTCACGAAGGTTCACATTATTATAAACCCGGCAGCTGCTGGGAGACTCTTATGAGTTTTACTGGCCAACTGCGGGGAGACTCTTATGATCCTAGGCCTAAAAAAAAAAAACGTTTAAAACACCCCAGTAGCACTTGAAACTTTTTTGTCTTTTTCTTTTGCTCCTCGACCATGCCACATATCACTCCTCCACATCCCCTCCTTCCCCCCCCCCTTCAATTATCACCTATTTTCCCTGTTATTCCCTTATTCTGTGGTCTATTTTCGTGCTAACATTAGCGAGTTGCTAGCAGGGCGTGGTCATCTGTGTGTCTAAAAGTTGGAAAGAGTGAGAGAGACGTCAGTGTCTCTCCAGGCATCGCGAGGGGATGTGGGCCAGGCTGGCTCACACTTGATGAATGAAACTTTCACTCTCATTTCGCGATTTTGACCATCTAAACACTTTATTTAGTAGTAGCCTCTACATTCCAAAGTAGAGCTTATACTATGACGATGTAATATGTTTCGCTCTAGAGCGGCAATTATCGTATACACATAGCGCAAATTAAATCGATAACATCTAGAGTAGCACCTTACTCTCACTACTAGGTACATTGTACATACTTTTGAGGTCTTTATAACAGAAATTGAAAAGAAAAACGAGAAAGAAAAGAGAAAGTTGTCGACTAGGCCATTCCATCTGGCTCTTCACGCCGCTGTCAGGGGCGTGCATTCTAATCCGGTCCGGATTAAAGGGCATCTCTTTCGCACTACCACTCGGGTGCACGCGTGTTTCTGGTGCTCCGTTTTTTGCTGCCTTCCACTCCTATCTTCGTCACTTTTGGTGAGTTTTGGGCCTTTATTTGGCGCCTGGATTTCTAGATAGATGATCCGTGTTGTAGGCACAACGTAAAATGGGCACTCAGGTGTTTAATTCGAGTGTTTGCGTTGAAAGTGGAGGTCTCTCATGTTTTCAGCCCTCTGCGCATGCGTGTCATTGGACACCGCTAATGTTGAAAGGCCTCTGCCTTATTTTGCTTTTATTTCCTTGCGGTGACTTTAGTTTAGGTTTTGATAGGTTCTATTCATTTAGGGCTTCTTGTCACTACCTTAGTTTCTGACTTACGCGCATTTTTTTCGGTGGCTAGGCTAACTTCGGTTTTTCAGGTGGTGTTATGGTGGGGGGCGCCGACCCGGGATGTCACTTGCCCCATGTTGGTCTTTTAATGTCGCACTCACACCTCTTTGGGTGTGCGGTTGCTAGTGGCGTCCTTCTATTTAATTTTTCCTATCACCTAGTGCCGATTAGGCTAACTTTTTGTGGGTAGCCTACGGGGGGCGTTTTGTCGTCCGATTATGTTGCAACCCCTGGGGATGTCCCTTGGCCCCCCTTATTATATTTTGTGGGGTTCGCACCAGTTATCCGACTATCTCTGGCTTTCCAGAACCCCAAACTTATGTTCTGCAATTTCCCTTTATTTTGCCGCCTTGGGCCTTGTGATTAGGCTATGTCTTCCTCTGCTCCTCCCTGTTCATGGGTCACGTCCCACGCCAGGTCGGTCTTTGGTTGGCGTTCCTTTTCTCGAGTCCCTGGGGGGCCTACTTAGCAGACGAATCACACTTCTCAGTTATTTTGTCTTCAATACTTTTGTCCTTACGTGTCGTAGGTGAGTGACGCTTCGGTCCTCTATCACTTGGACCTGGCTCGCCGCTACGCCCTGGAGCGTCAGTTTTACCGCTCCAGGGCGAGCGTCTGGCACTTATCGCCTGTCTTCTTTCACTTGGGCCTGGTTCGCCGCTCCGCCCGGGAGCGTCGGTTTTGCCGCTCCGGGGCGAGCGTCTGTCACTTCTTCCCTGGCCCTCAGACTATTAATAAGGAAATCACCGCTCCGCCCTGGAACGTCGGTATTACCGCTCCAGGGCGTGCGTCTGTCGCTTTGGCGCTGTCTTCTCCTTCTTTGGTGCCTGCTTCTGCTTCACCCGCTCTGGGTCAGTCCTACTTGTCTCTGAGGTGCTTTGGTAAGGTTCTAGTGGCTGTGGCCCGCTCTGGAGCGTCTCCGAGTCCGCTCCAGGGCGTGTTTACCCGCCCTACGGCGGCGTGTTTCACGCTTTTTTGGCTGTCCTGTTGTCCCGCCCCCGACCGGAGGGTCCCTTGATGGTCCGCTCCTCTCTGGGTTTGGGTTGGGGAGTGCATTGCTACTTGTCCATGCCTGTTGATGCATCGGTTCTGGTGTTTAATGCTCTTCTCCCTTTTTTCCCAGGCTGTGATCCGCTCCACTTTGGGTGCTCTCCTGTGCCTCCCTCGCGTCCGCCTAAGGCCTACAGGTGCTGTCGCCTTATTTGTTCACCTGCTTGTGGTTTACATTGGGGGGGGGGGGGGGAATAGGCACTCTCCGTCATGCGGCGGGTTTTTTTCTTTCTCAAGGTCTAGTGAGCACTTTTGGGCGTCTCCCTGCCCTTGTGATCAGTTTAACTTGCGACATTATTAAATTTTGTCTGGGGTGGTGTATTATTGGGGTTTTTCTTCTGATTCTCCTGGTGCGGGGCTCCCTTCTGGTGTTCTCCTTCATCCTTCCTTGGGGTTTTCACGGGGGGTGGGGGGTTATTATCCTTGTCTGGGGAACGCTACAGCTTCAGAGGTACAGGCCACTCGCGGGTGGCTTTCTCCCTTTGTGCCTGTCTCAGTTTTCAAGGGATTCTTTTATATGCTAGTGTTTTGCATAGCTACCTGTATGGGGGCTCAAGAATGTTTTTTTCTTCCGATTGCAGGAGTGATGACGCTCCCTCTCTGCACCAGGCGGGGATGTGGTAGGCCTGTGGTCAGTCACGGCCATCTGGAGTGCCCTACCCACGTGGCTTGTTACTCCAGGGATGGTTATTCTCCCAAGAGGTGCGGCCTTTGCCTCATTAATGTTATGGCGGTAGAGTCTCACCCCTCGTCCCCTGCGGCGGCGGAGGCTGCGGCGCGCCTCCTGGCTACGTGGGAGGGCATTTCCCGATATGTTGGCAAGACCCTACACCGCAACCCTCACTTCAAGGACGAGGATGTTAGGCTCCTGCTCCGCCTTCCTTCTGCTCCTCCGTCAGGGCTCCAGGCCGCCCTTTCTCCAGTGCCTCCTGCAGACCTCTCTACGACGTCTTTGGACTGCGGAAGGAAGAGGAAGTGTCCATCTCCTTCGCCTCGTCGTACCAGGTCCCCTAGTCGTAGTGCTGTTAGGCCGTCAGGGACAACTACCTTTCGGGCAAAGCGCACTGTACCTCCTGTGCCTCGTGTTGTGTCCCCTCACTTTACCCCAACTCGGAAGACTACACACGACTTGATCAAGGAGATTGAGGCGTCTCAGGCTGCGGGACATCAACCTGTTACTCCCCCGCCTGCCAGCACATCGACCCCTACACCACGGGTGGTCTCGTTGTTTGGGCCGGCCGTCAATGTGCCTGCCCCACCTCTGTCACCTCTGTCGACCCGGCGTTTCGGTGTGCCCAGTCCTCTCATGGGGGACGTGCTCAGTCGCCTCCTCCGGCAGTGCCAGACGCCGGTGAGGAGGACGAGTGGACTAACGTGGAGGAGGACTTTGAGGATCCTGAGGACCCAGACAGGGAGGTTTGGCTGAAGCCTGAGGAGGACGCTGACATGGTTGTCCTGGAGGACTCCCCTCGTCCAGCTCTGCACTATACGCCTCCCCCGCGCCTCCATGCTCAAAAGAGTCGGCTGCACGTCGCCATGTCGACTTCCCCGGAATCGACGTCGCCAGGTCGCTCGGCCGCAGCCCCTGAGTGGCTCGAGGCCTTCAACTCCCTCAAGGAGGAGAACTGTGCCAGGTTCGGGGCCTTGCAAGCGACCCTGGAACGGCTTACCGAGGCTATGGTTAGGCCTCCTCAGCTTCCTACTGTGGTTCCTGTAGTTACCCCTCTTCCTCCATTTGAAGATCTACCGTACTGCCAACTGGCCCAGCAACCCCTGTGGTGGCGGCCACGGCTCTGCCTGCGCCAGCCCCCTCTCCGGCTCCTTCGCCGTCTTTTGTCGTGCTGCCTGGGAGCGGGCTGGGGATGGTTGGCTAGCCCGTTAGTGTTCCCCCACTGTCTAAGTTTAAGATCCCCAAACGTGTCCTCCCTTCTTTGTATGGCAAGCCTGTGTCTTGGCAGAATGTGGTGGCTACTCACCCGGAACGTGCCGCCACTCATGCACGGGGGGAACGGCCGGTTGCTGAGAATTGGGCTATGCAGATTAGTGCTAAGGGTATCTTCCGGGCACTGACTCCGGACGGCCTAGTCCCAGAGGTGGATATCCGGCCTCACCCCAGTAGGTCGGATATGCAATTTTTTACGTACCATCCTAGGGTATCTCCCTCTGGGTCTACACGTTTATGGTCGGACTACACCCACCACGACATCTTAGCTGATGCACCCGCTCTGTCAGCCATTGCCGGTCTTCCTCAGGTGAAGAGTGCTCACGATGCTGAAGGCAACGTCATGCTCGAGCTCACCAATCTTGAGGACGGGCCTTGGGATCGGTGGCTGGCGGAAGGGGATGATTTTGGCGTCAGGTCAGCTGAGGGCTTTGTTTCTCTCCCGCCACCTGACAACACGTTTGTGTCTGGGCTAGTCCTGTCATAGTCCGGGGTCTCTCCTAAATATTGGTCATGGCTGAATGCCCCTAAGATTGTGTTAGACCAGTTGCCCAAGTCTTTCTTCGTGCCATCGAAGAAGGTAGTAGGGTTGTAGGTTGTAGGTAGTAGGGGTAGGCAGCCCCGCCCAGGGAAGTACTACCGCCAAGGTTTCGGGAGACTCAGGGAATAGCCTGAATTCCATTTTCTCTCCCAGGCCTTGGTAGCTGGATACATATCTTTCTGCCTCACACATCAGGGGTATCAGGAAAACCCTCTTTATATAACATACACATCCAACTTCACGACATTGCCCTACATCGCTATCCTCTATCCATAAAATACTACTCTTCCCACTACATATCATACATGTAACACCATACACCTTACCCAATAAATATGGCAGTACAATTGTTAACCCGTTGAGACCCAGCGTCGCACGTGTTGCGTCGGCAGTCTTTGATCACCAACTCCCAGCGACGCATCACGTGCGTCCGACATATAAAAAACACTTACGTGGCTCGTAAGGTAGGAAATGGCGGGAGAATAGGAGGGGGCGGTACCGTAGTGTGTGGGGGAGCCGGGCCAGTAGGTGTGAGCGGGCCGAGACAGCCGCGCGGCTGGTGGTGGTGGGCTTAGTGGGGATAGTTTACACCCCTAGTTTACCGCCACTTTGAACCTTCATTACTCCGGTCGTATGGGAGCTAGAGGCTTGAGATTTATGTGAGATACTCCTTAGGATGTATGCCGTACAATGCCATACTCAGTTTTTACCCTAGTGCTCCCGGGCGGGTGGTCATGCGGGGGAGACGAACTATTGAAACCCCCCCCCGCCCCCCAAATGACCGAAATGATTTTTTTTTATTTGTGTGTTCATTTCTCACCATTCTCTTCCATTTTGGCTCAACAAATTTTTTTGAAGCTCCCCCCCCCCAACCCCCCACCGGCCCCCCCCCCAAAAAAAATGTCAGGGGTGATTTTTTTTGTTTTTTTTCATTTCTCATCCTTGTCTTCCATTTTAGCAAACAAAAAAAATAAGTGAAAATGGCTTGGGACTGGGGTGAACAAAATATTATAACTAGCCGGGGCTCAACGGGTTAAGAGCAAACCTGGTGGTCCCTCGGATATCCACCCCCGGCAGGGTTGGGTTATTGACACAGGGCCCTCCCGGTCGTCATCATGCGACTGTGTCAAGAGCATTGCAACGTCCCAAAGCTGCTTGTCAGTACAGCTATTTCTTTAGTAATATAAGGGGACTTCACTCTAACATCAATTCTGTACACCAATTTCTTCAAGCAGAATCCCCTACTCTCCTTTTTTTGACAGAGACTCAAGTAACATCCACATCTGACACATCTAGATTTAATTTTCCAGGTTATCAACTGCTCCAAAATTTCAGACCTAAAGGTGGTGTATGTTGCTTCGCAAAATCTGAAATTGCCCTGGAGGAGGTTACTAGTTTCAATTGTCCCTATTTTGATTATTCTATATACAAATTAATTTCTGCTGGTAAATTTAAATACATATGTTGCATCTACCGTTCCCCAAATACTCCTCCAGAGCAAAGTCTTTTTGATTCTCTGTCCTCACAACTCAGTGTCCTCAACTTAAATGCTTCTTCTGAAATCACTGTGTTGGGTGATTTTAATGTCCATAATGTTGAATGGCTCAATCATTCAGCCAGGACTGATGATGCTGGTCTTGAATGTGAGCTATTTGCAGACTCATTTAATCTCATTCAACTAGTCAACCAACCCACCCGTGTACCAGATAATCCTAATCATAATTCCCACCTACTGGACTTATTTTTAACAACCAATTCAGAAAATTATGATGTTACAGTGAGGTCCCCACTTGGATCTTCTGATCACTGTCTGATACAGGCCACCTGTCTATCACCTACCACACCTTCCCACTCTGAACCTGTTTTGGTGACTAAATGGCATTACGATAGGGCAGACTGGGAGGGTCTTCAAGGTTTCTTTATTGATATTCCCTGGACCTCTTTCTTTTCTAATGATGCACACTCCACCTTGAGCCACATACAAGATTTTGTAAAAATTGGAATGGAAACTTTTATTCCTCATCAAAAGTACAGTAAAAGATCTAATTCACCTAAATGGTTTGACCATAATTGTGCTAGAGTAACTGAACAAAAAGCAATAGCCTACAATGCATACACAAGATCAAAAACACATGAAGCCTTTAATTACTTTAGAAACATCAGAAATCATGCAAAAACTGTATTAAACCTAACTAAATCAAACTTTCTTCATAAGCAGGCAAATAAACTTCTAAATAATCCAAATGATAACAAAATATTTTGGTCTACTCTTAACTCATTCAAATCCAACTTCACTACTGCTTCATCCATTCCACCATTAAAATCTCCGACTGGCAATCTTGTAAGTGACCCACGAGGTGAAGCTAACCTTCTTGCAGATATTTTCTCCACCAACTCAACCTTAGATGAAATAAATCAAGATGTCCCTGTACTTAATTTTAATTCACCTGAAATTCCCTCACTTAAGATCCACACCAGACATGTCAAAACTATTTTGCAGAATCTCTCAGTAGATAAGGCTCCTGGTCCAGATGAAATTCCTCCAATAGTACTTAAGAATTGCTCCTTGGTGCTCGCTCCTGTATTGGCAAAATTTTCCGTCTGTGTACTCATACCTCATGCTTCCCAGTACCCTGGAAAGAAGCAAACATCCATCCAGTTCCTAAAAAAGGTGCCTCTTCAGATCCATCAAACTACAGACCAATAGCTATAACTTCCACTCTTGGCAAAGTTTTTGAAATTATATTAAATAATCACATAATTTAGCATCTGGAGAATAATAAATTAATCAGTGATAGGCAATATGGTTTTAGACGATGTCGATCAACTGCAGACATTCTTTGCCTTCTTACGCATCAAATCAACCAAGCTACAGACCAACATGGTGAAACACATACAATAGCACTGGATATATCAAAGGCATTTGATAGAGTCTGGCATCAATCCTTATTGTCGAAGATGTCACACTACGGCCTTGCATCATTAGTTCCACTAATTTCTTCTTATCTTCATAACAGAAAAATACGTGTAATGGTAGATGGCCTTTATTCTCAATTTCACTCAATAAATGCTGGTGTTCCCCAGGGATCAGTTTTGGCCCCAACTCTGTTCCTCATTCATATCAATGATCTCATATCTACCACTCATAATCCAATACATTCCTACGCAGATGACTCAACACTCCACAGTTCCTTCACATTTACCAATTCTTTCACCCAACCCGATCTTATCAATTCAAAAATAAACACTGCAATTTCTCTGAACCAGGACCTTTCTAGAATTAATGAATGGGGACAAGAGAATCTAGTTTCCTTTAATGCACAGAAAACCAAGTACATTCAATTTTCTAAACGACAGAATCTCACTGACTCCCATATATTTTTTAATGATGTAAATATTCCCACTTCCCCTAGTATTGACATTCTCGGTGTAACATTAACTACTAACTTGAGCTGGACACATTATGTTAGAAGCATTGCTAAGAATGCCTCTAAAAAACTGGGACTCCTGTACAGAGTTCGAGAATTCTTCACTGACGAGCAGTTGGCCGTAATATATAAAAGTCATGTGCGCTCTCAGATGTATTACTGTTCACCTCTGTGGGGTGGAAGTGGAGTGGTTGCATTGAGGCAATTGGACAAAATTCAAAATAAAGCTATTAGATTAATCAATAACCGTGCAATCACACAGGACCTTCCTACATTAGCCATACGAAGAAACGTTGCATCCCTTGCATTATTCTACAGATATTTTCACAGCAATTGTTCCGAGGAACTTGCTTCAATTGTGCCGCCTCTCCACATCTTTCCCCGTAGAACTAGGGCAGCTGAGAGCGCCCATGAATTTACACTTTCTCCTCCACAATGCAGAACTTCTGCTTATCAGAATTCATTTATCCCCAGAGCTACTACTCTTTGGAATTCACTTCCCTCGAATTGCTTTCCACAAACTTACAATCAACAAATGTTTAAATCCAGTTGTTACAAACATTTTATGAATGGAGGATGCCTTTAGGCACATGGACCTTTTTGTTTTATCTGTGTTTTTCCTTCCTCCGTTCATTGTCTCTTAAAAAAAAAAAAAAAAAAAAAAAATCTAAGAGAGACGCGCCGTTCGCTTTCTCTCCACCCTCCTCCTGCAGTTCCAAATGGCGAGGATTCACCTCAGGCTTCTTGAAGCCGAGCCTGCTAGCGACCTGAAGAAGGGTTGGGAGACCTTGCGGTGCGTGCAGCTGCAGCTCGCCCTGAACTCGGTGGGTGGCCTTCAGAGTGCCGTCCATGAGGCTGCTATGTGTCGTTAGTCGCTGAGGGTGGCCTTCTGTAAGAAGGCGCCCGCGGAGATCAGGACGAAGCTGCTCCTCTCTGAGCTCGCAACTGAGGGTCTCTTCTCGGATGGTGCGTGGCAAGAGGCTTACTTCTTTGCGACTGCGGGACACTTCGCACCCCGTGTTTCTGGGGCGTCGCGGCCTCCCGCAGCCGCTTCCTCCCAGGGTCGTGGGAGGAAGGCCGGTCCGCCGAGGGGACACCAACCTTGGTGAGGTGCCGTCGATGGGCGACGCCAAGGGGGTTGGGTACGGGCCATGCGCCCTTATGTCCGCCGCTCACCTCTTCGCCCATCTCGTCCGCTCGCCATTGAGGCGTCCTCGCGGCGTACCGACCAGAGGCAGGAGCATCGCCGCCCAGCGCAGGATCCTCCGCGCAGGTTTCAGGGACGCGGTCGCTACAGGGGAAGGGGTGCCCGTGGAGGTCAGTCTAGCCGCGGCAAGACTGACGACTATGCTGGCTCAAAAAAACGCTAGTTCCTCCAGGTTTTTCCCCCTTCTCTCCCGACCGCCTCCCCGAACGAGTGTTGAGGCTCACACAAGTGGCCCCTACCGGCTTCTTTTGCCCCCACTATCGGCAATGGCCTCGCCGATCGTGGGCGAGTCGGGTTGTGAGGAGGGGTCTGTCCTGGAGGTGGCGGTCTCTGCCCCCTCTCAGACATCGGCACGTCTCTCCAGACGTGGCCAAAGTTATCATGTCAATGCTCGAGAATGGGATTGTTCTGGAAGTCTCGCCACTCAAGCGGGTCTTCCTCTCACATGTGTTTCTGGTCCCGAAGAAGGACTGCGATGCGACGAGACCGGTGGTCGACCTGTCGTGCCTCAATTTGCATATCGTGAACGACCGCTTTCGGATGCTCACCATCAGTCAGGTGCGGTTGGCGCTCCGTCCCGGCTGCTGGGTGATATCCCTGGATCTCAAGGACACATATTGGCATGTGCCGATTGCGCCTCGATTCCAGTGCTATCTGGTGCTCCGGCTGCACTAAAGGGTGTTCACGTTTGACAGGCTGCCCTTCGGTCTCAATATCGCACCACGAGTCTTTACGAAACTCGTCCAGCAGGCTCTGACTCCCCTGCTCCGTCGGGGGATTCAGATCCTGTTTTACTTGGACGTTTGGCTCATCTAGGTTTCAAGATAAACGTTCCCAAGTCGTGCCTCACCCCGTCGCAAGACGTGACGTGGGTGGGCCTGGACTAGGACATGGCGAGCGCGACCGTCCCATTGCGTTGCACTCGGTCTCCATTACCAGGAAACTCTGGGACTCGTTGATCGGGTCGCTCAACTGGGCGTGTCTGACCATTCCCCTAGGGAGGCTCAGGATCAAATGCCTGATTCAACTGGGCAACAAGGCATTCCCACTGTTGCCTCCACATCGGCTTTGGACGATTCCGCGCTCGATCCATTTGCTTTTGACACACTGGGTTGTTCGGGGCAAGCTCGCGAGAGCTGTGCCTTGGACTTCGCCCCCGCCGACCATCTGGATAGACACCGATAGACACCGATGTGTCGAGCGAGGTGGGATGGGGCTACCAGTCAAACATGGGTCACTAAAACCAAGGTCAGGTCTCACTCACCTACACATAAACGTCTTGGAACTGTTAGTCCCGTTGTTCTTCCTGCGGGATCATGGGCAAGACCTTACCGGCAGGTCGATGGCCCTCCGGATGGACAACATGACTGCAGTTCATTGCATACAGAAACAGGGCTCCTCCAGATCCGGTGCTTCAGGATCTGGCGGAGAAACTGTTTTTTCAGGCAGATCGTTACAACATTACACTGCATGCAACCTACCTGCCCGGGTCTGCCAACCTGTGGGCGGATGCTCTGTCTCGGGGACAGAGCACCCAGGTAGAATGGTCATTCAAACAAACCGTATTCGACGGCCTGGCAGCCTCCTGGGGTGTTCCGCAGGTAGACTTGTTCGCTTCTCACGAGACGACCAAGTTGCCTGTGTTCCTGACCCGCTGGATTCGCACTCCAGCGGGGGGACCGGACGCTTTCAGTGAGGACTGGAACAGGTGGCAGTCACCGTACGTGTTTCTGCCACCCGACACACTTTTGATGAGCAAGGTCCTCCACAGGCTGAGAGAGTACCAGGGCAAAGTTTGGTTGATCGCGCCCCTATGGCCGGCCCAAGCCTGGTACGCTCAGCTGAAACGATGGTGCCCGGATCCCGTGCCCCTGTCAGTCTCAAGCTTCCACTTGGGATCGATTGGAGACCTAGGGACCTCGTTGGCATTCGCATCGGAATGTTTGTGAGGCAGGGTGGGTCCCCTTGTTTGGACGATCATTAACTGACAAATTCACTCTACATTGGACACCATCTACATGGAAGATATATGAATCTCACTGGCACAGCTTTACTTCTTGGTTACACACCTCTTCACAGACAACTCCATCAGTGGCGCTTGTTTTTCACTACCTCAATTATTTATTTGAGGAGCGTCGCTACATGTACAACACAATTAGGAACCACCTGTCTGCCATTCGCGAGCCTTTTGAGACCCTCACGGGGTTGGTCGTTCCTCAGAATGAACTGGAGTTCTTCATGCGAGCCTGCTTTCGGCTCCGACCATCCCCACGTCAGATTCCCCCTCAGTGGTCTCTGGCGGCGGTTCTCCAAAGGCTCTCGTCTGCGGCCTACACTCTTCACCCCACACCTGACAGATAACTTGACACTGTTTTTTCTAGCTTTAGCTACGGGTGAGAGGGTCTCGGAGTTGGCTGCCATGTCTGCTTGCGGTTTGCTCCCATCCTCGGGTCGGTAAGTTTGGCTCCGTCTGTTCATTTTCTTGCAAAGAACGAACGTGAGGCACACGTGTTTAAGCCTTTCACAGTTCCCGCTCTTAAGCACGGCCATCGTCATCACACGTTGTGCCCTGTTCTTTCGCTTCATTCCTATGTTCATTCCACTGTGCCGGGGTCAGGGTCTATGGGTGGCGCCTAAGACTGGTAGGAGGTTGACCAAACATACTGTGGGACTACGCCTGTGTCGCGTCATTAAGGATAGCAATCCTCTGGTTCGGGGTTCGGCGCATGACATTAGGTCTTATGCGGCCACGCTCTGCTTCCTTCACAATCACTCCCTCAGGTATATTACTGACACAGGGCTGTGGTCTTCCCCCAACACGTTTGTCTCCTCCTATCTGTCCATGTCCACAGACAGGCCAGGGCGTCCTTGTGTTGCGTTGGGCCAAAGAGTTACTTAGGGGTATTCCTCTATGCTTGTCCTTCCCCCTACTGTCTTTCTCCTATCCTGTCCGCTCCAATTTTGGGGGGAGGGGGGAGGGGCTATGGGTTGCACATATATGTATGTAATGTCACCTAGGGTTAAGGACCTTACCTAGGCTTAAGGATCTTGTTTTTCATTTCCTCAATTACTACATTATATGTTTGAAATGTAGATGTTACTGTATGTTTCATTATTTTCTTCCCATCATCACATTCTGTTCGTTATGCATCACCCGCTTGTGTCATGTTCATGCATTGTCATTGGGGGTGTTTGTCCTACTGTTTTTACTAGTAGTCCACAGAATTAAGTGTTCAGTCACTTATCTATTGGGTGTCACTTATCACCTCCGTCACTTTTTACATTGTGCGCAGTACTGTTAGTGATGTTTATACTTGGTCTTATCCGGTGTCGTACTTCCTAATTTACTCCAAAAGGGGGGGGGGGGGCATCCTGTCATCCATATCCACCATTATGTTATGTAACATTCATACGATTAGGTTGAGATCTAAAAGAACATGACATGACTGTACGTGGCCTCTTTTAATATGCACCTGTCCGTACACTCTGTATATAAACTCTCTTGTTTAAGTCTGTCTTTTCTTTATCATGATCCTTAACTAATTGCTGTTGTTTGAGTTTTTTCAGCTTGGATGTCCGCCTCCAATTTTGGTACTCTAAGCTCTACGTTGGAACGTAGAGGCTACTACTAAATTGGGAGGTTTAACGACCCTTCCAATACCAAATAAGGTAAACCTCCTATTTGGTTGTAGCCTCGGAGTATCCAACGTCATAGTATCCCTCCCGCAGACCGTACCCCTGCCCATCCAATCTTGCCTCTTTTGTAGCTTGATATCGAGATGCCCTTTAATCCGGACCGGGTTAGAAGGCACGCCCCTGACAGCGGCGTGAAGAGCCAGATGGAATGGCCTAGTCGACAACTTTCTCTTTTCTTTCTCGTTTTTCTGTTAAAAAGACCTCAAAAGTATGTACAACGTACCTAGTAGTGAGAGTAAGGTGCGACTCTAGATGTTATCGATCTAATTCGCACTATGTGTATACGATAATTGCCGCTCTAGAGCGAAGCATATTACATCGTCATAGTATAAGCTCTACGTTGGATACTCCGAGGCTACGGTACAACCAAATAGGAGGTTTACCTTATTTGGTATTGGGAGGGTCGTTAAACCTCCCATTCCACTTGTTTTATTGTTGTAACTGCTACTATCTTCATATTAAACGTAAAATAGGCACATATGGATAAGTAATTGGGAGGTTTGACGACCTCCCTTATAACCAAATAAGGAAAACCTCTTATTTGGTAGCAGTCTCGGAGTATCCAACGTAGGGCTTATGATCTCAGCCGCTACCACTGCGGGCCGATTTATCGGTACTCAAGCGAAGTAACCAAATAATCTCTAGAGTTGCACCTCAATTCACTACTAGGCACGTTGTACACACTCCGAGATGACTAGGAAAGAAGAGAAAGCGAAGGAGAGAAAGAATTGTTATAGTTACCCATTTAATCTAGCTGCTCTCCTCTGAGCCATGCTCCATGTTCTATGAGCCTGCGCCAGGACCTGCCAAAGTATCGAGGTATCAAGTAATCAGTTTAGATTGGATGGGCAGGGGATCGGCATGAGGGCGGGATACTCTGTCGTTGGATACTCCGAGACTGCTACCAAATAAGAGGTTTTCCTTATTTGGTTATAAGGGAGGTCGTCAAACCTCCCAATTTAGTAGCAGTCTCTAAGTTTCCAACGTAGGGCTTGAATCCCAAATTGGAGGCGGACATCCAATAAACCTTAAACCCCAAGCCGTAGCACAAGCAGAGGACCAAGAAAAGACACAAATAAACAAATCAGTTTATTATTAGAAAAAGAGCGTAACAGTACGGTGCATTATTAACCACTTCAGACTCATATGACGCAGAGATTTTTTTTTTTTTTTTTTCTATGTGATTGAGGGAGGCAAAAGGCATAACTGCCTATAGCGAGTGCCTCCCCCATAGTTGAAAGAGTGACAGGGCCAAAATCAAGGGACGTTCGAGCCAAAATGCCTGGACACACGGAGTTTGAAGCAATTTAAGTCATAGGAAGAGGGAAAGATTGATTCTGGGAGAGAGTTCCAGAGCTCAGATGTTGAGTAGAAGAAAGTTTGAGAGTAACGTTTCACTCTTGGGTTGGAGAGTTGCACAGAGTAGGGGTGGGATTGAGTTGCAAGACGGGTACCACGTGCCCTACGTAAAGGAGGTGGTATGCACTGGGATAGCTCTGAGGAACACTGATTATTATAGTAGCGATAGAATAGCGAGAGAGATGCAACATTGCGGCGGAGAGAGAGAGATTGCAGAGAGTTGGTGAGTGGACGGGAGTTAATGATACGAAAGGCCTTCCTTTCAACTTTGTCTAGGAGAGCGGTGTGAGAGGAACCTCCCCACACATGTGAACAATACTCAATACAAGGGCGCACTATGCCCCTGTACAGAGCAAGAAGCTGTGCAGGGGAAAAGAACCCCCTAAGGCGGTTGAGCACACCCAGCTTCTGGGAGGCTGCCTTAGCAAGACTGGTAATATGGTCCTTCCAAATGAGAGCAGAAGAAAAAGAGACACCAAGAATATTGAGAGAAGATGAAGGGTTGATTTTTGTATTGTTGAAGAATAAGGGATAGTCCGCTGGGAGATCCTGACGGGTAGATAGATGGAGAAATTGGGTTTTGGAAGCATTAAAGTTAACAAGGTTTTCTCTGCCCCAATTGGAAATAGTATTTAGATCAGAATTTAAGAGTTCTATGGCTTCATTACGTTTGTCGTTGAGGGATTGCTGGCTGGGGCGTTCTGAAAAACTAATGGAGTAGTGTAAGGTTGAGTCGTCTGCGTATGAATGGATGGGAATTAAGGTACAGTTAAGGAGATAATTTATAAAAATTAGAAAGAGAATAGGAGATAGGACAGAGCCCTGAGGAACACCGGAGTTTATAGGGTGAGGAAGTGAACAATGGCCGTCCACAACCGCAGCTATGGAACGGCCGGAAAGGAAATTAGAGACAAAGGCACAGATGGAGGGATAGAAACCGAAGGAGGGTAGTTTAGAAATTAAAGATTTATGCCAGACTCTATCGAAGGCTTTCGATATGTCTAGTGCAATAGAAAAAGTCTCACCGAAGTCCCGAAAGGAGGATGACCAAGAGTTAGTAAGATATGAAAGAAGATCACCAGTAGAGCGACCCTTAAGGAAGCCATACTGGCGACCTGAGAGCAGATTATGAGAAGAGAAATGCTTAAGAAATTTGGAAGCAAGAATAGTTTCAAAAACTTTAGAAAGACAAGAGATAAGAGCAATTGGACGATAGTTGGAGGGTTGAGAGCGGTCACCCTTCTTTGGGACAGGTTGAATGTGAGCAAACTTCCAGCATGAAGGGAAGACGTTAGAGGATAGACAGAGACGAAAGAGTTTGCCTAGGCAGGGAGTCAGCACGGAAGCACAGTTTTTGAGAACAACAGGAGGAACACCGTCCGGACCGTACGCCTTATTATTGTTAAGCCCAGAGAGGGTAGAAAGTACATCTTTAGAAGAGATTAGGATATTAGGATAAAGATTAGGATAAAGAGGTTGGGTCGGTGGGCTTGCGACCCCCACCCGGAAAAAATATCGAAGCAAGGAAAAACGAACGAACATCCTCGGATGCGGACGGAACCAACGTTGACGAACCACGACCGACTAAGGACATGCCTTCGGACATTCTGAGAATGGCTACGTGGAATGTTAGTGGCATGAATGATGGCACAAAAGAGAGAGAGGTTCTGGAAGTGTTAGTGAATGCCAGGCTGGATGTATGTGGAATGACAGAGACCAAATGGAAAGGTTCAGATGTGAGAGAGTGGGAGTGTGGAATGGGTGTGTGTGCTGGAGTGAGTGAAGGAACAGCGAGAGAAGGTGCATGTTTGTTTGTAAGTAGCAAATGGAAGGAATGTGTAAGAGAGTATGGGTCTGTGGATTCAAGGATTGTGTGGGTGAGAATGAAAGTAGGAATACAAACGTGGGTGATTGTATGTGTGTATGCCCCGACAGAGGATATACTTGAAAGAAAGAAGAGGAGTTCTGGATGAATGTGGAGGCGTGCCTGGAGAAGTTTGACAAGAACGAAAGAATATTTCTGATTGGGGATATGAATGGTAAGGTGGGTGATAGGAAAGTTGAGGGAGTGGTGGGAGGGTGGGGGGTACCATCAGAGGTGAATGGGAATGGTAGTGCACTTGTGGACGTATGTGTGGGGAGGAGGCTGTGGATAGCCAACACCTTCTTCCGACACAGAATGATCCACAGGTACACGTGGAAACGGATGTTGACGATGAAGGATAAGACAGTGGTGGAACGAAAGTCATTGATTGATTATGTATGTGTGGATGAACGAATGAAGAAATCTGTGATGGATGCTAGGGTGTATAGGGGTATTGGAGGGGGTCTGTCTGATCATTATGTAGTGGTAGCTAAGGTTAGGATACAAAAGAAGTGGGTGAGGAGAGCGGGAGGGAGGCGAGAGGAGGGTGGAATGGTGAGGAGGGTGGAGAGGTTGCAGGAGGAGGAAATCAGGGAGGAGTACAGGAGAGCAGTGGAAAGACGACTAGGTGGGTTCGACCTGGAAGTTATGGAGGAAGTGGAGGAGGTAAGCAAGGTGTTTAACCCTTATTTAGCGGCGAGCAACATAAGTCGAGTTAAAAAAAGCTGGACTATGTGGCGGCGCTCGACATAACTCGAGTGGCAATTTCAGCACGTAATGTGGCTGAGAGAGAGAGACAAGTGGTGGCAGGAGACTAGCGAGCGTATGACTGCTCCAGACCACCGCGGCGAACCTACTGACACAAATCTCAGCTCCCTCCTCCCTCTCTCACTCGCTACATACTCAATTATGTACTGAAAGTACCGAATTACCTGCTTTTTGCACTCGCGTTGCACGGTTATTGCAAGAAAACTATCCATCATACAAGGATCGTTATGGTGTCATTCGAAAGCTCTGTT
The DNA here is from genome assembly GCA_032716605.1 of Paralithodes platypus. NCBI lineage: Eukaryota > Metazoa > Arthropoda > Malacostraca > Decapoda > Lithodidae > Paralithodes > Paralithodes platypus. The sequence goes on from CM064575.1 coordinate 33,739,947, forward strand.
TATGCCCTTTCAGGGATAGGTATTTGTTTTACGTTCTGGGTCTTATTTAGGCATGAAAATGATCACGTAAACAGCCCTATTTGGCTAAAAACACCCCGCTGTGCGGTACACATAAATAAACCGCATAGGCCGCTCGTAAGGTGTTAAGGATGAGATCTGTGCAGCATGTGAGGAGGTGTGTGGAGTGAGGAGAAGAGGGAGGGGAGTGAAAGGTACAGCATGGTGGACAGAAGAGGTACGAATAGCTGTGGAAGAAAAGAAGAAAGCATATAGAGAGTGGTTGGGTAGCAGAGGGAATGAAGATTCCGAGAGACAGAAACGAGCGAGGTACGTGGAGAGTAAGAGTGTGGTGAAGAGAGTAGTGAAGGAAAGTAAGAGAAGAGTAGATGAGGAATTTGGAAGGAATCTGAGTGTAAAATGGAGGGAGAGTAAGAAACTGTTCTGGAAAGAAGTCAAGAAAGTTAGGGAAGGTAGCAAGGGAAACAGTAAGGGTGTGAAAGATAAGAATGGGAGAATGCTAGCCGAGAAGCAAGAGAGAGTCGAAAGATGGAGGGAGTACTTCAGTGAGTTGCTAAATGAAAGGAATGAAGAGCCAGCAAACATAGCTGGATATGGTATGGGAGGGAGAAGAAGAGAAGTAGTGGAGGAGGAGGAGGTGGGGATCAGGAGGTCAGAAGTGTGGGAAGCCATGAAAAGAGTGAAGTTGGGGAAAGCACCAGGAACAGATGGAGTGTGTGGGGAAATGTTGAGGTATGGTGGTGAGATAGTGATAGAATGGGTATGGAAAATGTGCAAACTAGCATGGGAGAAGGGGAGTGCACCCGATGACTGGAAGACTGGCATAATAGTCCCCCTATATAAGGGCAAAGGGGAAAGAGGAGTGTGTGGTAACCACCGAGGAATATGTCTTCTAAGCGTAGTAGGGAAGGTATACAGTAGGGTAGTGATTGAGAGAGTGAGAGTGAGAACGGAGAAATGGATAGGCGACGAGCAGGGAGGTTTTAGGAAGGGAAGAGGATGTGTAGATCAGATTTTTACCCTGAATTGTGTTGTGGAGAAGTATCTGGAGAAGAAACAAAAGGTGTATGTTGCCTTTATGGACTTGGAGAAGGCCTATGACAGAGTGGATAGAGAAGGTTTGTGGAAAGTACTTAGAATATACGGAGTAGAGGGCAAGTTGCTGAAAGCAGTGAAGAGCATGTATGAGGGTGCAAAGGCGGCAGTACGTGTGGAGAGTGAGCAGAGCGAGTTCTTTGACCTGAATGTTGGTTTGAAACAGGGGTGTGTGATGTCCCCGTGGTTGTTTACTGTATATATGGATGGAGTTATGAAAGAAATACTATCAAGAGCAGTGGATGTTGGTGTATCGCTGAAAAGGGAGGGAATTGAGTGGAAGCTACCTATACTGCTGTTTGCGGATGATACAGTTCTGATGAGTGATAATGAATGGGAGTTGCAGGGTCTGGTAAATGAGTTTGGAACAGTGTGCGAAAAACGGAATTTGAAGGTAAATACGGGGAAGAGCAAGGTTATGGTCTTCGAAAGGGGTGAAGTCACAGAGTGTGAGGTGAAGCTGAACGGTCAGGCTATGGAGATCGTCAACTCTTTTAAGTATCTGGGCAGTGTGTTGAGTAAAGATGGGACTATGGATGAAGAGGTGCGGGAGAGGGTACAACAGGGGAAGAGGGTTGTAGGAACGCTAAAAGCAGTAACAAAAAATAGGGTGGTCAGTATGGAAGTGAAGAAGTCCTTGCATGACAGTGTGGTAATCCCGACACTGACTTACGGAAGCGAAGCATGGACGTTGGTTGAGAGACTCAGACCCAGAGTGAGAGCAGTGGAAATGAATTACTTAAGGAGTGCGTGCGGAGTTACATGGAGGGATAGACAGACTAATGAGGAAGTAAGAAGGAGGTGTGGTGTGGAGGTAGATGTGCTGGAAAGTGTGAAAAGGAACAACTTGAGATGGTTCGGCCATATGGAACGTATGGAAAGCGAGAGAATGACTAAGAGGGTGTATGAGAGCGAGGTGGAGGGACAGAGGGGGAGAGGTAGACCGAATATGAGGTGGAAGGATGGAGTGAGGAAGTACATGAACGAAGGTGGTGCTGGTTGGGGGGAGGGGCGTCGACTGACTGGGGACAGAGGTGCATGGGGGCGGTTCGTTCGTGGCCACCCCTTCGGGGATCACGGCGTCAGGCAATAGATAGATAGATAGGATATTAGGCATAAGTAAGAGAGAGGAGGGCGGAGAGGGAGGAATAGCACCGGAATCATCCAAGGTGGAGTTTCTAGCAAAAGTTTGAGCGAAGAGTTTAGCTTTGTCAGAGGAAGAAGTGATGGTTGTGCCATCAGAGTTGGAAAGGGGAGGGTTAGACGAGGAAGAGAAATTGTTGGAGAGGTTTTTGGCTAGATGCCAGAAAGCTTGGGAAGAGCTAGAGTTGGATAGTTCAGTGCATTTATTATTGATGAAAGAGTGTTTGGCAAGTTGAAGAACTGATTTGGCTTGATTCCGGGCAGAAACATATGAAGAATGAGAGTCTTGAGTTTTAAGGCGTCGGTACCGTTTGAATGCTTCCTCCTTATTGCGGACAGCAGTAGAACAGGCGTGAGTAAACCAAGATTTTTTAGCATTAGTCTGAGAGAAAGAGAATGGAATGTATGCTTCCATGCCCGATAGGATTACCTCGGTAATGCGTTCAGCACTCTCCGAGGGTCCTCGGCCATGGAAGCAGAAATAATTCCATGGGAAATCAAAGAAGTACTGCCGAAGAGCCTCCCAGTCGGCAGCGCCAAAGTGCCACAAGCGCCGCTGGCTAGGAGGATCGGGTGGCTGTACTGGAGAGATAGGACAGGTGACAGAGAAAAGTTTATGGTCGGAGGAGCCCAAAGGAGAGAAAAGATCGACAGTATAAGAAGAAGGGTTAGAAGTTAGAAACAGGTCAAGAATGTTGGGCCGATCTCCGATGCGATCCTGGATACGGGTGGGTTGCTGAACTAACTGCTCTAGGTCATTTAGGATAGAAAAGACGTAGGCTTGTTCACCAGGTGGATCAGTAGTGTGAGAGGAGAGCCATTGGCGGTGGTGAACGTTGAAATCTCCTAAGATGGAGATGTCTGAGAAAGGAGAAATGGATAGAATGTGTTCCACTGTAGAGTTTAGATAGTCAAAGAATTTAGGAAAGTTGGTAGAGTTAGGGGAAAGATAGACAGCACAGAAATATTTAGTAAGAGAATGACAGGAAAGTTTGAGCCATAAAGTTGAGAATTCAGAGGAGTCGAAATCGGGAACACGAGAGCAAGTGAGTTTGTTGTGCACATATGCACAACATCCGCCTTTGGCTTTGAAACTAGGATAGAGAAAGTAGGAGGATACAGAGAAGGGGTTGCTGGCTGTTGCTACAGACACCTGGGTTTCGGTGAGGAAGAGAAGATCAGGTTTGTAGGAGGAGAGATGGTGCTCAACAGAGTGAAAGTTAGAGGAAAGTCCGCGAATGTTGCAAAAATTAATAGAAAGAGTAACAGGCCGAGGTCCAGGTAATTGTGTGGGGTCGTCAGGGGATTGCCAGATTAGCAATAAGAAATAGAGTTCTCTCACTCCTATAATTACCTCTCCAAAATTAGTTTTCTGCCCACAGCTAACTCAAAGACAACTGCAGAGGTTGAAGTAACTAAACTAAAGGTTTCTAAATACCCCTGATGGTAACAAAGGCTTTAAAGTATCCCTAATCGGCTCAAAAACGCGTCATATATCGGAGAGGGTTAAGGAAGTACATGTTACCAGTATCAGTCTAGGGTCTTAAAAGTGCCGCAGCAGCGTAAGGAATAGGTCATGTCGACTGGAGAATGGCACACCAATCTGGGAAGAATGAAGGCAATTTGTACATGAAGACCAGAATCTGAAGGCAAGGCACAGTAGGTGGATGATCTCCAAGGACACTCTTTAATTACAAAAACCGGGTATGAGGCATAGACATACCAAACAAGTAACCCCTAGACAGTAGAGTCTATACGTAAAGATGTAAGAGAGATAACCTTAATACTAAACAGGGATGACATACATGTAAAATGAAAGAGAGAAAGGCATTGTACAATCATACAAAATGACCCCCCCCCCCCCAGTGTAGGGAAAGGAAGAAAATACAGTATGGGATGAGAAGAGACACAGGATGGAGATGAATCACGTGACACATTGGCCTAACGCAACACAAGGCACACCTGGCCTGGCAGTGGACATGTACAGGTACGATGAGACAAAAGTGCTGTGGGAGGACCATAACCCTGTGTCAGCTATATCCGAAAGTGACGAATTGTTTAGAAACCTCACAGTCGCTACATAAGAGCGGACATCATGAGCGTAAGGGGATTACTCGCAGTAATGATATGGCGTAAACGAAGTCCCACAGCACGTTTGCCTAACCGTGTCCCTGTCTTAGGGGCCAACCAGAGCGCCGTCCCCGACGTCGGCACAGCGGCACGCACATACGTATGCAAGGCTCCTACCGGGCATAGCGGATGATGCGTGCTCCCACATTTTAAAGCTGGTACAGTAAACGGCTTAAAAATGTGCGCCTCACGTTCATTCTTGGCCACAAAATGAACGGAAGGGGCCAAAGTGACTGACCCCAAGGAAGGCGAAAAACTCATGCAATTCGGGGCCCTCGACATGGCAGCCAACTCCGAGACCCTCTCTCCTGTAGCCAACGCTAAAAGAAACAAAGTTTTATCAAGCAGATGAACAGGTGTTGGGTTAGTGGTGTAGATGGGTGAGGTAAAGAGCCTTAGAGCCTTCGCTAGAGACCATTGAGGCGGTATCTGGCGTGGGGGCGGTCTGAGCCTAAACCAGGCTTTCATGAAAAAAGACAGCTCCTTGTGAGGGAGCACCAGCCCCGTCAAGGTCTCAAAAGGCTCCCTAATAGCGGACAGGTGGTTCTTAATGGTGTTGTACATGTATGTGCGTGTCGCAAACAAGTGATTAAGGTAATGGAAGACTAACGCAACCGACGGAACTGTTTGTTCGGTGTCATTGATCCATTTAGTGAAAGTAGTCCAATGAGACTCGTAAGTCTTCCAAGTAGCCTTAGTCCAGTGCTGATTAAGCATATCAGTCAAGCAACGTCCATATTTCGGCAACCACCCTGCCTCACAAACATCCACGATGCGAATGCCAACGAGGTCCCTAGGTCTCCAATCTGTCCCAAGTGGAAGTCTGAGACAGACAGGGGAACGGGACTCGGGCACCATCGCTTCAGCTGAGCGTACCCGGCTTGGGCCGGCCAGAGGGGCGCGATTAACCAAACCTTGCCACGGTACTCTCTCAGCCTGTGTAGGACTTTGCACATAAGCAGTGCGTCGGGCGGTGGAAAAGCGTAAATCGACTGCCAGCTGCTCCAGTCCTCGCTGAAGGCATCCTGCCCCCCCCCCCGCCTGAGTACAAGTTCAGCGGGTGAGGTAGTCCGGCAGCTTGTTCGTCCCTGAGGAGGCGAACAAGTCCACCTGCGGATGGCCCCAGGAGGCTGCGAGGTCGTCGAAAACGCTTTGTCTTAATGACCATTCTACCTTGGTGCTCTGTCCTCTCGACAAAGCATCCGCCCAAAGATTGGCCATCCCGGGCAGGTAAGTCGCATGCATGGTGATGCTGTAATGATCGGCCAGGTAAAACAATTTCTCCGCCAGGTCTTGGAGCACAACAGACCTGGAGGAGCCCTGCTTTTGGATACAATGAACTGCGGACATGTTGTCCATCCTGAAGGCCACCGACTTGCTCGTGAGGGCCAGTCCGTGATCCCGCAGGAAGAACAACGGTACCAACAGTTCCAGGGCATTGATGTGGAAGTGTGAGAGCCCCGACCACCTGCCGTGGTTTTGATGTCCCATGTCTGATTGATAGCCCCACCCCACCTCGCTCGACGCATCTGTGTCTACCAAGATGGTCGGCGGAGGAGCAGTCAAGGGCACAGCCGCAGAGGGCGTGCCCCGAGCGACCAAGTGTGTCAGTCTCAGATGTATTGAGCGCGGTACCGTCCACAAACGGTAAGAGGGCGAGATAGGGAAGTGCCTGTTGCCCTGCTGAATGAGGCGTTTTAGTCAGAGCCGGCCCAAGGGCACGGTCAGAGACGCCCAATTCAGAGACCCTAGTAGGGAGTCCCAGATTTTTCGTGTTATCGAGATCGAGTGCAACACGACAAAGAGCTTCCTTCGAAGTTTCGCCGCATTCACTCGACTCTGGGAAACGGTGGCGCTTTGGAGATCCCAGTGCAAGCCCACCCACGTCACTTCTCGTGACGGTGAGAGGCAGGACTTGGGAATGTTTAGTTTGAACCCCAGGTTTGTGATATGTCTGACTACAGTGAGCGTGTCTTGTACACAGTGTGTGAGAGAGTCTGCGGAGATGAGCTAATCTTCCAGGTAAAGCAGGATCTGAATCCCTTGTAAGAGCAAGGGGGTCAGAGCCTGCTTTACCAGTTTGGTGAAGACCCGCGGTGCTATGTTGAGGCCGAATGGTAGTCTGGTGAATTGGAACACCCGTTGATCCGACTGCAGTGCTAGGCAGCCCTGGAACCGAGGAGCCATCGGCACATGCCAATAAGCATCCTTCAGATCCAGGGTGACCACCCAAGACAAGGGCTTGAGTGCCAGGCGTACCTGGTTGATGGTGAGCATGTGGAAACGGGTGTTCACAATGTGAGAGTTGAGGACTGAGAGATCTACCACCGGCCTCATAGCAGCGCAGTCCTTCTTTGGGACCAGAAACACATGAGACAGAAATACCTTTTGTGTAGAAGATATTTCCTTGATAACGCCTTCCTCGTGCATGGACATGATCACTTGGGCCACTTCCCGAGACACTGGTCGCTGTCGGGGAGGGCACCTGAGAGGAGGCCTGGACCTCCACCTCCAAGTCAGACCCTTCTTGACCACCCGACGCGCCCACGACCGGCGGGGCCATTGCCGGTAGTGGGGGCGGACGAAGCCGGTGCGGGTGCCTTGTGTCAGGCCCATCACCGCTTCGACGAGATGGTCGGGCGAGGGAAGAGGGGACTGGCCAGGAGGAACTACGCGTTTTTTGGCGCAGAACCCCTCTTGGACTTATCGTAGTGGGAGCTAGAGCCACCACGTCCTCCTCCAGACGTCCCCCCGCCCCGCCGAAACGATGGACGAGCCTCGCGCTCCGGCCTATCCCCCTCCAGGCTGTGTCTGGCAGCGGAGGAACTGGGGCCCTGCGCCTGCCAGCGCCGCATCCCCTCTTGACGGGGACGGCGATCCGGGGACCGACGTCCACGGAAGGCGGGTACACCACGCCCCCTGTGAGCCAGTCCCCTGGCCACACCTCTAGCCTGGAGCCCTCTGCCGGCGACAGACCTGCCCCTGCATCCGCGGGTGGAGGAGGATGAAGTGGGCTTCGCCACCACCTTCCGTTGAGCAGAGTATGTGTCACTCTGCGCCAGTAAGAAAGCCCCTTGCCAAGCCTCCTCAGGGAACAGTCCAGGGGCAGAAGGTCAGTCAGTAGGAGGCGGTTGCGGACATCAGCAGGGGCCTTCTTACAGAAAGCCACCCGAAGTTGTTGACGGCAACGAGTGGCTTCATGGAGGGAGTGGTGGATGTCCTGAACAGGGTTGAGGGCAAGCTGCAGGGTGATCCGTCGGACATGCTCAAAACCTTGGCGATGATCAGCCGATTCCAGCGACTCAATAAGGCGGAGGTGAACCCGCGCCAATTCCAACTGAGCAATAAGAGTTGAAAGTTGGCGCACCGCTCGCTGACGGAACTTAAAGTCCCGGTCCAGTGGTGCCTTCTCCGGTGCCGTGAAAAAGGAACACGGAAGGGGGCCCACCGACAGTTTGGGAGCATTGAGCCACTCCCACACAGGCAGAGGGAAGCCCGAGGAGGTAAGGAGCATGCCCGACAGAAAAGATGATTCCATGGATGGGATGGCCGGCAAGGTCTCAGCCATGGACTGACCAAACTCCACTGCTTCACGGATCCACTCACCCCAGGAACCCGGACAGACGTGCGGGAGTTCGAGCATCAGGACCCCGTCCCGATCTCGCACATTCCTGAGCTACGGCGTCCCTGAGATGGCAGAGAGGGAGTGGACATCCGCAGACAGGTCTTGGCGGGAGTAGTCAGCCCAGGGCTTGGTGGCAGTGTAAGGCAATACCGACGAACGATACGAAAAATACCGCATGTCTTGCCGGTTAGGGTACACCCTCACATCGACCTCAGGGACCAGACCCTGTGGAGTAATGGCCCTGAAGATGTTTTTCTCATTCACCTGGATAGCCCAGCCCTCCGGCCCAGCCCGCTCTCTGGCCGGCAGGTGGACCGCCCCCTCAGGGTTGGAGGCGATCACAGCTCTCCAAGCAACAGAATCCCCATACAGGGATGGCATCTTGACTTTAGGGATCTTAAACTTGGAGAGAGGCGGCACGGAGAGGGGGTGAGAGAACAACCCCAAACCCTGGCCCGGGATAACAACGGGCCAGAGAGGAGTCGTAGGCGGTGTCGGAGGTGCAGGTGATGAAGTAGATGATGTCAACAGTACCACGACCGGGAGAGCAGGCCGAGATGGGATGTGGTCGGCAACAGGTGGGAGAGGAGCCACAAGCGGAGTCTGCAGAGGCACCGGGTTAGTAGTACCCAACCGGGAGACCACTGCCTCCATGGCCGCCGTGACAGAGGAGAGGATGTCTGCCTTATTGGAGGCCATCTCAAGACGAATAGACGCCAACTCCGCCCGTAACTCCGTCTCCGCAGCAGGAGGGAAGGACGTCTGTAGAGGAGACAGGGAACCAGCCTCACTGGGCCCACGGGCCCCATGGTCCGTGAGCGGGGAGAACTCAAGGGACGGTGGGGAGGACTGTGCCGCCACGTCGGGATCCTACTGGCCCGAATCAGGTGCACCGTCCGAAGACGAGTCGACCCCCATATCCTCGTCCTCCAGCCTATCAAAATCCGCAACCTCCATCTCAAGAACATCTTCTAAATGGTCAGGGAGACGAGGAGGAGACGGCTGGCCACAAGGGATCGAGGCGTCGGAACCTCCAGGTTGAGGAGGAGGCGTGGAGGGCATCGCCGCCGGGACCACCACAGCCGGGCCCGCCATAGGGAAGAGGCCGGGACCCCTCACAGGCTGGGAGGCAGGCAGAGGCTCGAACTCCACCCCACCAGTGGCTGAAGATGGTGCAGGATGGAGAACGACCTCCTCGGCAGGCAGGGCAGGACGGCGTTTGGCCCTGAATACCGTGGAACCCTGCGAAGGAGGGGGGCTCATCCTGAGGTGAGGAGAAGCAAGACGGGGTCGATCAGCAGGGGATGGAGATCGGCGAAGTTTCTTCTTGCCAGAAGCTCCAGAAGTCATGGATAGGTCGGAGGGAGGCACACGATGTTCATGACGCCTGGGGGCCCGCTCCCTGGAACGCGCCCTCCCGCCCGCCTGACCCGAACTCCCGGGAGGGGAGCCCCGAGCCGTATGAGGAGAGCGAGAGTGACGAACAGTAGGGGAGCGGGAACGGCGTGCAGCATCGGAGGTAGGTGGGATCCCCAACAACACCCGGACGTAATCCTCACGGAAGGAAGGAGCCCTGTGCAGGACCCTTTGGACGTGACGGGAGATGACGTCCCATGATCAGCGTAGAGACGTCCTGGCCCGTTGTCCTTCCGCCAACGTAGGGAGAGTCTCGAGTAGTTGAAGAGCGGAGAGACACACCCCACATCGGCGGGGATCGTAAACATCCTTCCCATAGCAGGCCGTGTGGAGGCAACATTCCTGATGATCCCGCACAGGCCGTCCGCTGACACTTCGGCCGAGAGCAGGGAGGAGCCGGCATCACAGCACTGAAAAATGGGGAAGCATTACGCACCAGTAGAGGTGAGACAGGCAATATGAGGCAGTAGAGCCAATTCAGCATGTAAGACTCAGTAAGACAATATCCAGTAAGAAGCTATGTAGCAAATATAACATGAAAGTCAAAATAAAACACCCACACCAGAGACCCTCAACACCAGGGCTGGGACAAGCCCCTTAGCGAGGCCCAACCCTGGGAACAGGTCCTAACCAAAATTGTGGGGAAAGTGGTACCCTTCGAAATACCTGAGAACCCTCTGTGAGAGCGGAGGGAGGAGGCGGCGAAGTGGCGGCGGCGTAGGGACAGCCGGCAGTAGAGCGGGCACCAGCTGGAAGGAAAAGGTCAAGTGTGATCAACCCAACAGTACCCTATAAGTGTAAATAGGGGCGGGGAGGGAATCCAAAACACATAGGACATCGCCACTTTGGGTCGAGTCCTAGGACTTTTCAGGTGGTCTTTGGGTCCACCTAGTATACAAGGAGGTCGCCCGTAGGGCGGGAACCAGGTACAGAAGGAGGACACAAGGAACAGGACATAAGGGATAGGAAAACAGCCAATCAGCCATTGTCCGAAAAGCCCTGTCCAAGTACATGAATAGGGGGGCAGAACAGGGCGCATAAACCAAGTCAAGTGAAAAGCTATGTGGCCTAGGCCTTGACAAGGCACAGGGCACATCAAAAAGATAAAGGCGCTTGTAGGGCGGATTTAAAAAGATGAAGGAGCTGAGGACACCAGAAGACCCTTGCCTGTGTGGCGAAAAAACGTGAGTAAACACGAAAATCGAGTCAACTTGTCCAAGCATATCCTCCCTGTGAGCGGGGCCCCTATCGCGTACAGTTTCCAGACATCCCCCCCCCCCCCCTTTTTAGCGATCAAGTAACCACAGGCAGGGGAAGAACAGAAACATGTACTGTAAGAAAAACGAGAATTTAACCGAGAGCTACGAGACCGAGACTTCCCAGTCAGTGGAGACAAAAGGAAGGCAGAAGGAAAGGACCTGTGTGGATCATTCCAATGGCGGGCAGCTCAAGGCAAAAACCGAATAGCTTAAACACACAATTATAATGAGAATTTTAACAAGAGTGAAGAAGACCAACCAGCAAGTCAGTAGAGACAAGAGGAAAACAGGACAGGACTATGTGGCCCAATCCGACGGCAGTCAGCTCAAGTTAAAAAACACAGGCCTAGCCTAGTTACACAATTCACATAAAAGAGAAAACACTAGGGCAGCGTCAATCCCTAAGTGAAAAAACCTAGTAACAAAGCTAAACACTGCCCGAAAAGCCCCACAATTACGTTAAATTAATAAAATAAAAGGAGGATAGCCTAGGGTTTGACCGACATTTTCACCAGAACCACGTATCCACGAGTCAAGTAGGCCCGGGGAAACGAAAAGGAACTGACAAAAGCGTGAACCATGCGAACGAAATACAAGACCACCAACTATATGGACAAGTTTAATAAACAAGTCAGAAGGGCTATAGGTCAGTTGAGACCAAAGCAGCATGTTTGTGAGAGAATAAAGGCTGTGTGGCCTATGCTCACACAAAATCAGAATCCAGAGAAACCTCATGCTCAAGTCTTGTAAAACATCGACACGTAGTCATATGAAAAAACAATAAAACAAAAAGTCACAAAGGAAAAGAAACACAATGCATCCCGCGGGAAGCATCTTTAGATTTTAGTGTTTTAAGCTTCTTATGAATAGTTTTGAGTGTGCTCTTTACAAATAGGCCTATACCAATGAAAGTTGTATACAGTGGAGCCCCCATTTTCGCCACATCAGTCTTCGCTGATTCAAATTTCGCGGCACACACCAAATATTCCGAATTTCCATTTTCGCGCAAAAAGCTTCAATTTTCGCATCAAAATCCCAGCCGAAACCCGAAAAAAGAGCAAAAATAATGAAAAACTCGACATAAAACTAGAAAACAAACAAAAACAATAAAAAAAGTTTAACATAACGAAAAGAATCTGCCAGGTGCTTGCCGTTAAGAGACGAAATCCGAGTGAATCCGAGATCCGATCGTCAAATGCGCAAGATACCGCCATCTTTGTATGACGTCGTCACTAAGCAGATGCTTACAGTGCCTAGTATCTGTGTTGACAAAACAACCGTTTGCAAGCTTTTTTGTGCCTGAACCCCGTATCTCTCGCATTTATTATAACCTCTAGTACATCTGGTACAAAGGTACAAAGGAGTACACAGGAAATCAAGCAACAACATATCTAGTGACCCTTCTAGGCTGCTTGTCCTCCAAAACACTGAGGATCAAGTGTCCAAACAGTGGTTTAGAGTGGGTAAGGGAACATTGGAAAGGGAACTACTGCCCTGGAACTAATGTCCGTGGCAGGATTAGGAAGCTAGTAGGGGACAGATGTGTTAGTAACTGAGGGGAGGATAAAATAAAGTTATTCATTTACAAACGCAGTCAGTCGTGGGTTTGATGCGAGATATTTGTCTAGGCGAAGTTTAAATGAATCAACGGTGCTGCAGTCTATAACATCTCGGGGAAGCCCATTCTATAAGTTGACAACTCGATTGAAGAGATGTTTAGCTTCGTGCGAGTTAAAAGATTTACCAATAATTTTGCACCCGTTTCCCCGCGTGTAATTAGATTGGTCGATAGTGAAGTACTTACTACAGTTCATATTGTCGATGCCTTTGATGATTTTGAACACTTGAATTAAGTCGCCTCTTAATCTGCGCTGGGTTAAAGGAAGTAGATTTAATTCTCCAAGACGCTCCTCGTATGGTCTGTTCTTTAGGCTAGGTATCATTTTGGTAACACTACGTTGAACTCGTTCTAGCTTTTCTATATCTTTTTGGTAATAAGGGCAACAGGATTGAACGCAGTATTCCAGAAGAGGGCGGACTAAGGAATTGTAAAGGGTTAGGATAACGTCTTTGGATTTATGCTCAAATTACCTGCCTATAAAGCCAATTATTTTGTTTGCCTTCTTAACAACTTCTGAACATTGTTGACTCGGTTTTAGGTTACTCGATATTGTTACTCCCAGATCGGTTTCTCTGTTTACATTCTTAAGCTGAGTGCCATTCATCAAATAGTTTGCTTTCTCATTTTGGTATCCGATATATAGTACTTTACATTTATCCGCATTGAAACTCATTTGCCAAATTTGGACCCAACATGACAACTTATCTAGATTGTGCTGCATATCGGCAACTTGTTCTTTTGAGAGTACGCTATTTGCAATTTTTGTATCGTCAGCAAATTTTGAGATTGTACAGGCGAGACCCTTATCTATGTCGTTGATGTAAATTAGAAAGAGAATTGGTCCTAGTACCGATCCGTGGGGTACCCCGCTACTTACATTGGTCCATTTAGATGCCTTACCGTTTATGACTACTCTTTGCTTTCTGTCGCTGAGCCAATTTTTGGCCTGATGGTAGCAATGAAGGAATTTCATGCTCAAAACAGAGCAAAGGCCAGTCCATGTCGGACGAAAGCGATTGAAATGCCTAGACGATGTTATCCTAGGCTAGGCTAAATATGACAATGATTTATAATAAAGTCTGTGTGGCAAGTAATCTTCTCATATGTATTTATATGTATTCTCCTCATATGTATCTATTGGATGTATTTGGGGCGAAATGGGTACTTGAGGTGTGACTGGACGAATTTAGAACCTAGGCTAGGCCTAGGCCTAGCTGTGTGGTAAGTAGTCTTCTCATATGTATTTCTATATATTCTCCTCATAATATGTATTTGGGGAGAAATGGGTGCTTGAGGGGTGACTGGACGAATTTAAAACGTAGGCCTAAAAAATTTCCCATGATAGAAACAATGCCCCAATCTACAGTATTTATAATGCACCTAAGTGTTATGGTTAGGACTGTTATTTAGCCATGTCAACATTATTATTTACAATGCATAAGATTTAGGCCTAGGCTACTTTATGTAGCCTAGACAAATAACATGTTTTCATAGGCTAACACTGGGAAAAAGTGCGGTAATTGTTTAGATTTGGGCCTTTTTTTCTAGTTATTAATAACTTATTATTTGGTGTATTACTATATATGATATATAGAAGCAATAGAACTGTTAAAATGACCCGAGAAGTGTATATTAAGCCAAATACAAAACTAAGAGCAGTGGGAGGGTGGAGGGGGAGAGAATCATAAAGAAAATAGATTTTGGTCATTTTAACAGTTCTATTGCTTCTATATATCATATAATACACCATAGAATAAGTTTTTAATAACTAGAAAAAAAGGCCTTCTACTAAACATTTACGAAAAGTGCAACTTTTAGAATGAGCACGGAACCGACTAGAATTTTCCCCATAAGAACAGTGCCCCGATTTTGGCTGTTTCAATCTTAGCTCTATTTCTGCGGAACCGATTAGGAGCTAAGATGGGGGCTCCACTGTAGGCTTAGGCCTACAGAAAGTTTTTATATGTGAAATGTCCTTGACCGAAGGTAGGCTACTTTTATCGGTGTTTTACCCTAGAACCTTAAAAACCATAAAAAATACTAATTGGTATTAACCCATTGGCTTCGGGTGACGTTCCTGAATGTTCTGGGAATTTGCAGCAATTTCCAGGCTTTAACCCGTTGAGCCCCGGCAAGTTATAATATTTTGTTCACCCCAGTCCCAAGCCATTTTCACTTATTTTTTTTGTTTGCTAAAATGGAAGACAAGGATGAGAAATGAAAAAAAAAAATAAAAAAATCACCTCTGACATTTTGTTTTGGGGGGGGGGGGGGGCCGTTGGGGGGGGGAGCTTAAAAAAAAATGTGTTGAGCCAAAATGGAAGAGAATGGTGAGAAATGAACACACAAATAAAAAAAAACTCATTTCGGTCATTTGGGGGGCGGGGGGGGGGGGGGTTTCAATAGTTCGTCTCCCCCGCATGACCACCCGCCCGGGAGCACTAGGGTAAAAACTGAGTATGGCATTCTACGGCATACATCCTAAGGAGTATCTCACATAAATCTCAAGCCTCTAGCTCCCATACGACCGGAGTAATGAAGGTTCAAAGTGGCGGTAAACTAGGGGTGTAAACAATCCCCACTAAGCCCACCACCACCAGCCGCGCGGCTGTCTCGGCCCGCTCACACCTACTGGCCCGGCTCCCCCACACACTACGGTACCGCCCCCTCCTATTCTCCCGCCATTTCCTACCTTACGAGCCACGTAAGTGTTTTTTATATGTCGGACGCACGTGATGCGTCGCTGGGAGTTGGTGATCAAAGACTGCCGACGCAACACGTGCGACGCTGGGTCTCAACGGGTTAACCTCTCTTTGGCGGGGCTGGGCTTAAGTCGGTCTAGAGAAGAAAGGACTATGTGGCGGGGCCCGCCTTAAGTTGGTAGCAATTTTGAGCACATAATTGGCTCTGAGAGAGAGACGAGCGGTGGGAGGAGCGTAGGTTCACTCTGACCGTTCGGCACGGTCCCCGCACCGCGATTAACCTCCCATCCTCACTCATCCACACCCATTACCTCGCTACAGAGGGAATTATGTAAGGAAATTACTTTATTTTAGCGATTTTTCCTTCATGTTGCACGATCGTTGCAAGAGAACCAATGGTCGTAGAAGGATGGTTCTGGTGTCATTGGAAAGCTCAATTAATGCCCTTTCAGGATACATAATTGTATTACGCTCTGGCTCTTTTTTATGCATGAAAAAGAGCATGGAAATAAGGTCGTTTAGGGTAAAACCACCCGCTGGGCAGGTAGTAGAAGTTACTGACGGGCCCGCTCGTAAGGCGTTAAAAGCCTGTAAAAGCCGTAGAAATCGAGTGTCAGTGGGCGGGAGCGTGAGGGACCCACCTCCGACCCTCAGAGCAGCAAGCGGCTCACTGAGGGAGACTGTGCCCGCGCGGGAGTCTCACAACAGTGTTGCCGAGCGAGCGAGAGCTAATAATTAGCGGTTTTTCCGTATGTTTGTGGCAACGCTGCGGGTGAACCCCGCCACATACGGAGCTCGTTCTGGTCTCATTTTGAAGCTATTTTTGCCTAGTTTTCGGCAGAATACAGGTCATTTAATGCAGATGCTTGATTAATCATTCAGGAGTGCCTGAATATGCCCTACATAGCCCAAATATGCCCACAGCATAAGTGTTAATAAAAGCTAGTACATATTGTTAAACTAGTAGAAATAACTAGATAAATAGGTCTGGGTATTCTGCAAAACAACAACTCCTCGATTACATGATTCCTGTCTTTTGGAATTATTTGTTTACACTCTTACCTTACTTAGGGGACCTTACTGATGCGCGGATAAGTGCTACCGGTACTTTTCTTGTTGTCAATTTGATTTTCACTCCCCTATAAAATGGTCGGATAAGTGCTACCGGTAGGGTAAGACGGGATAATTTAGCCGAAAATCAAGTTTTTTGACTAATAGAAACTGCCACAAATGGAATTTTGAATTTTGTATTTGTTTATCTATACATTCGACCTTTCTGCTATAGATGCCCAACAAACAAAACAAAAATATATAATGATTTGGTCATGCTGCCGATTTTTTTAACCCTTCCGGCCCGGGCTGCCTTTCTAAATGACGGAGCTTGTATCCGGGCGATCTGGCTGTAAAATGACTCTTGTAAACAAAGGCTAATCTCCCTTAATATAAGAGCTACAATTATGAAACATATATCAAAATGTGCGCCTTACCTTGTTGCGTAGAATGGCATTGAGTAGAGCTCTCTAGCTCAACTGGTTCCAGAGTTATGGCGATGTTAGTGGAGGTAACTTTTGGCGCGTATTTACCTCAGCGCGTCCTAACACTCAACCGCGGCCCCTGCTACGACGCCCTGTTGCACTCGTCGCCCTACCGGCAATTATGCCGGCAAGCGATAAGAGAGTTTTTATTGTTTATTATGCCATTTATTATAGTTATTATGTTTTTTTCACTCAATTAAGTTATTTTTATGAAGTTATTTGTGTCTCTGTCACTTATACTTAGTTTTATAATTATTATAGTGTCACCTTCACTGGACTATGATAATTGATAGTGTAATTTTCACTTTTATGTATTGTTAGGTAAGCTAATAATATACCGGTATATAGTGTCACTTTAACTTGTTCATATTGTTATGAAGGCACATATTTTTACTTATGTGTGTCTGTTTCACTTATACTTAGTTTTAGTAGTATTATAGTGTCACTTTCACTGGACTAGGATAATTGATAGTGTCATTTTCACTTATTTATTGTTAGAGGTAAGCTATAATATATATATTTTAGTGTCACTTTCACTTGTTCATATTGTTATGAAGGCACTTATTATTAGTTATTTGTGTCTCTTTCAATTTTATTAATTATTTTATATTATTCTTAGCCTACATTTTAGAGTGTCACTTTCACTGTTTTTGTAACGGGCACTTCAATATTGCACTAGTGACTAGAGTGTGAAAGTCATTGAAGCACCATCCAGCGCACAGTGCCACTTCACACTTGAGGCATTTCCATGTGGTTTTTGTGACTTTGTGGGGTCTGCGAGTTGTGTGGCTGCAGACACGGCACCTCTTCTGACTTCTAACTCTACCACCTGGAGTTTTGAAAGGAAGGGGGTTGAGCTGGTGCTTCCTGAAGAAGTCGACACACTCCGTTCTGTCCAGCTGGCCTGGTCCTTGTAGTGGTCTCCCAGGTTCCGCATGCTTAGCCAGGAGCTCAAGTATCACCTGCTTGTGGAACTTCCGCAGGGACTTGTACTTCTTGGCTCCCGGAGTCCTCAGACGGTAGATGTTGTAGGCATTGAGGGCCGACATATCTACCGTATGCAGAATAAAGTTCTTATACCACCTGCAAGATGTTCGCAGGCAGTCGATGATGCCCATCTGCATGTCGGACTTGTCGATGAGCCGCATATTCAGGTTGTAGTCCAGGACAGCAGCTGGTTTCTGGACGGGGTTCTTCGTTCTTCGGACCACCTTCCCTGTGGCGACCATCTCGGCCTTGTGGCATGTGCTGAGGAGGTTGACCTTGTGCTGGTCATGCCAGTGGATGGAGAGGATGGGGCCACTCTTCTTATGGTAGATGTCCGTCTTCTTCGTCTTTGTTGGGTAGGTTGGCATGCCCTTCCTCTTGGCCTTGACTGTATTTACCTAATTGTAGTTTACAGGAGTTGAGCTAAGCTCGTGTTGTCCCGTCTCTCAGTCTACTTTTTATCCAATTTTTTCTTGAAAATATGGATGTTCCTTGCCCCTACCACCTCCTCCTCCAGCCCATTCCATTTGTCAATACATCTATAGGGGAAGCTAAACTTCCTGATATCGTTCTTGCAGGTAGGTCTTTTTACTTTGTAGCTGTGGCCTCTAGTTATTCCTGTATCCATAATTAATATATCCTCCCTATCCAGCCTCTCCAGCCCCGGGTACATTTGTACATCATTATCATGTCTCCCCTCTCTCTCCTCTCTTTTAGACTCGGTAGATTTAATTTGTCTAGCCTCCCTTCATATGGCAGTTCTCTGAGACTTGGAACCAATCTAGTGACTGCTCTCTGGATTCTTTCTAACTTGTGAATATGCTTCTTTAGATGCGGGGACCACACCACTGCTGCATACTCCAATCTTGGTCTAATCATACTCTTCATAATTTTCGCTACCATGGTCTCATCCAAATAGTTCAGAGCAACTTTCATATTCCCGGCCATTGCATACATTCCGCTAAAGAGCTTGTTAATATGTTTCTCTGGCGACAAATTATCTTGTATAATCAACCCTAAATCTTTTTTCTTTTTCGGCCTTGCTAATTTTATTATCTCCCATCCTGTACTCCCAATTTGGTCTATTCACACTTCTTCCCATATTTAACACATGACATTTACTTATATTAAATTTCATTTTCCACTTGGTGCTCCATTCGTATATTTTATCTAAATCCCCTTGCAGCTCCTCACAACTACTTTTATTTGTTATTTGTCTCATAATTTTTACGTCATCTGCAAACATTGACATGTAAGAGTTTATGCCTATCGGCAGGTCATTCACGTACATAAGGAACATGAGAGGTGCCAACACAGATCCCTGCGGCACACCACTCTCAACTTTCCGCCACGATGAGTAAGTTCCTCTAATGTTGGTCCTCATTTCCCTATCTGTTAAATAGCTCTCCATCCATTTCAGCAAACTCCCCCTGACACATCCTAGCGTCTCAAGCTTAGATAACAATCTCTTATGTGGTACCTTATCGAATGCTTTGGAAAGGTCTAAGTAGACGCAGTCCACCCATCCGCCTCTTTCTTGGAGTACATCTATCACCCTACTGTAATAACATAGCAAACTGGTAACACAAGATGTCCCTTCTCTGAATCCAAATTGCTTTGGGGTTATTATTTTCTTTCTCTCCAACATTTTCATCCATCTCTTCCTAATTAGCTTTTCACAAATCTTGCATACAATACTAGTAAGTGAAACTGGTCTATAGTTTAGAGGGTCCTCAGGGTTTCCATTCTTGTATATCGGAATGATATTAGCTCTTTTCCATTCAACAGGAACCTGTCCTTTATCTAAGGAAGCTTGAATTATGTCCCTCACTGGCTCCACTAATTGCTCTGCACACTCCTTTAAAACCCAGGCAGACACTTCATCCGGTCCCATAGCTTTCCTTACTTCAAGTCCTCTCATCGCAGATAACAGCTCATCTCTAGTTATTTCAATCTTACTAAGACCACTCTCCAGTACTCCCGCCTGTGGTTCGTCAAAACCTTCCTCTCTAGTAAAAACTGACCCCAATTTGTTATTCATTACCTCACACATGTCCGATACATTTTCATACGTCCTAGCATCAACTCTTAATTTAGTAATTTGTTTCTTTACCTTCAACTTACTGTTTATATATTTATAAAATAATCTAGGGTCACTTTCACATTTATTTACTATGTTCTTCTCATAGTTCATTTTGACTTGCCTAATTATGTTAACATATCTATTCCTCTCCTGTTTATATTTATTCCGATTACTCTCAGTGTTCCTTCTTCTTAATCTAGCCCAAGCTGCATCACGCCTACCCAAAGCTCTTTTGCATTTCAAATTAAACCAATCTTTCTGCTTAGTAAAATTTCCAGTTTTATATCTTGGGACAAACATATTGGTTCCTACTCTATAAATTTCGAGGAATCTACTATATTTACCTTGTACGTCCCGTTCCTTCAAAATAAGATCCCAATCTACTCCCTCTAAATATCTTTTCAAGGATACATAATCAGCTTTACTATAATTTAATCTGTCATTTATGTAGCTATTGTCTAATCTATTGGCATTACTCGAGGTCAACTTCCATTTTAGTAATAGGTGATCACTTTTACCTACAGGACATAGATAGTTTATATCACTAATTTCGTGAGGATCTTTTGTAAAAATCAGATCGAGTTTAGAAGGTTCGTTATTACCCCTCATTCTTGTATTTTCCTTCACATGTTGTGTAAGTACATTTTCCGTAACCAACTCCACTAGCCGACTTCCCCAAGATCTCTGATTTGGCCCTGCATCTCCCGATTCCCAATCAACCTCACTACAGTTGAAATCTCCTACCAAGATCAATCGATTCTTCCTTAAAAGCAATCTTCTCAACGACTGAATCATATCCTCTACCATCTCCTCAAACTCCAACTCCCTCCATGCTCTGGTCTTTGGTGGCATGTAAGCTACTGCTATGTCTAGCTTTTTTCCTTCTATATCATTGAGTTCAACTGCCATTATTTCTGCCTTGTCATTATTTAACTCCACGTGCTTTGCTGTCATAGGGTTCTTAACTAATACTGCCACTCCACCTCCCCTTTTACCCTTTCTATCATTTCTCCATATATTATATCCTTCACTAAACACTATGTTGCTGTCAAAGTCCTGGTTCAGCTTTGTCTCTGTCAAACAGACTATCTGTGGTTGATCTTTTCTTAATATATTATCTAACTCTACCTTTTTACTGTTTATTCCATCTATATTAGTGTAGTAGCACAGTAGATTTGAATCCACCTCCTTGTTTCTCTTCCCTCTCTGCCTCCTACCAGGTTCACCTCCTCCTCCTCCATCCCTTCCCTGACCCAGTTCCACCTCCCCCACTAATTCTATTCTCCTCCCCCCTCTCTCTCCCTCTGTTCCACCCTCTCCACCACATCCTGGCTCTCTCTCCGGTCCCCTGCTCCCTGCATTATCTCTCGCTCCGTCTCCTTGCTTTGACTTCGTACTTGTCTCTCTGTCTCTTTCCCTATCACTCCTCTTACTTTCGGTTCTTGGTGGCTCCTGATGTACCACTTCCTTACTTGCCCTTCCCTTATTCTCCAAAAAAAATTCTTCTTTTGCTCTTCAGACAACTTTCCATTCTCTTCATCAGCCTTAGCTTGGAGTTCCCTTAACTGTTCTCGTTCTTCTACACTTAGGTCCTTTTTTACCCTTATATGATTCAGCTCTGTCGAATTTAATTTCCAGCTCACATTGGCTACTGCTTCTGCTGTTGATCTAAACTTTAGTTCCACTCTTAGTGGTCTCATCTCGCCCTTCTTATATATTCCTAACCTTCTCACCTCCTCCAGTTCTTTTACCCATCCATAACCCTCGTCTAAGTAATCCAGTATCCCCTTGACTTTCACAACATCCCTTTCCTTTCTTACCTTCATATCTGCCAGGTGCTCTTCCACATCTCCAAAGATTACTACACACTTACCTCTATCTATTGTCTCTCTCACTACCTTCTCTTTCTTCTTTAAAACTTGCACTACATTTTTTTCAAACTCTTTCTTTTCCTTTTCTCTCTCTTCCTTCTGCTCCTTCACAATTTCTTCAAGGGCTACCATCGTGGCACTCTCTACCCTTGTCCACTCATTTTTTACCTCACTAATTCCTTTTACTTCCTCACTCAGGTGGCCCTCATATTCCTTAAGCTGAGCCTTGAGTGCCACATTTTCCGACGCTAACTCGTCTACTCTGGCCATCACTGCCTCTAGGCTGTCACTTACTGGCCTAGGCCTATCCACCCCGCTAGTAACGCCACACATATCGGACAAAACTTCTACTTTAGCCCCTAACTCCTTCCTCCAATTTTCCATCACTCCCCTCCATCTCACAAGACCCATTAATTGTTTTTTCATACTTGCCAACTGATCATCCTTGTCCTCGGTGATAAAGCCTTCAAATTCATAATCCTCCTCATCCCCAGCTAGGCTTTCACGCCTTCCCGCCATCGCGAGGTGGTCGTCTGCCAGCCTAAAAACAACAATCGCCCCACTATCCCATCTCACTCAAGGAACTGTTTTACTTAATCCATATTTTCAATTACTTGGAATATCCAATTAAATCTGAATTGCTCATAAAACACCTAATTACTTATTGAAATGCACATATAAATTTCCGGGACAACACTTAGACACTCCTATCAACTTCACACAAGGTAACTCATTATCGGGGAGCAGCTGCGAGGTGTTGACAGCTCGGAGGTCGGCGGACCCTGTGCCGACAGTTCCGGTCTTGCGGTTATGGAGGTACTTGGTGAGGATTGGCGACGTATAATAATTGTCTGTGTACAGGATGTGGTTCTTGTGAAAGTGTTTCTCCATCATCTTTTGTACAACAGCGCCGCCAAATCCAATGTCGGGGTCAGTCACGATTTCGCCACCACTGCCGCTGTAGACCACAAAGTCAAGCACATATCCCGTCTTGCAGTCGCAGAGGACGAAGAGCTTGATGCCAAAGCGGTGTCTCTTGGATGGGATATACTGTCGGAAGTGCAGCCTACCACGGAACAGGACCAGAGACTCATCGAGGCACATCTTATGGAAAGGAATCAGGTAGGTGGTAAACCGATGACGTATCATGTCATACAGCTTCCTGATCTTCCATAGTGCGTCGGGAAGGTGGACTGCCATGTTGTTGGTCAGGTGGAGATAGGAGAGGATGTCAAAGTACCTGTCCCTGGACATGTACTTGCCAAATGCTGGAGTCGTTATGAGGTCGGCAGTGATCCAGTAGTCTGCCAGAGCGTGCTTCCTGATATGTGTCATCAGCATTGTGAGTGCCAAGAACACATATAGTTCTGCCACAGTGACAGCTCTCCATGCCACCATCTTGGCACTGGTCTTCCTGCCAAGAAAGTTGGCACAGATCTCATGGTGGTTATTTGTCTCTTCGACGAGGTATTCCAGGACTTCATTATCATAAAAGCCACAGACAAGTTCACTGGGGGTAGCATTTGGGCCACACGGATATGCTGGTGACACCCCGGAACCAAAATGTTGCTCGTCAAGGGCAGGACAATCTGGCTCAAAATCCGCCCCATCTGTCCACACAAACAAGTTGGATGAGCGCGCACGTGCAGGCGCAGCAAGTACACGCCCTTGGCCATGCGGACGCC
The DNA here is from genome assembly GCA_032716605.1 of Paralithodes platypus. Lineage (NCBI taxonomy): Eukaryota > Metazoa > Arthropoda > Malacostraca > Decapoda > Lithodidae > Paralithodes > Paralithodes platypus. The sequence continues at coordinate 33,763,117 of CM064575.1, forward strand.
CTGCACGCCCACGCCCAGGACCAGGGGCAGCGGCTTCGGCAGGCTGAGCCGCACGCCCACGACCTCGCCCTCGTCATGTTGGGACTTCCTCCTCTTCGTCGTCCTCCTCCTCCTCAGGCGATGTCAGGTCATCGGGGGCAATGTTGGGGTCATCAGCATCTTCTTCGGGAGACAATTCCGGTGAAGAAGTGACCGGGCGTCGGCGGCGTGGGGGGCGGGAGGCTGCGGGAGGTTGAACAATGGGAGCCTCAGCCTCAGGAGTTGGGCTCCTTTTGTGGCGAGCCAAGGGCTTCTCCGCAGCAAATAATGCTCTTCGGTGTGATGAGGGCTGTGGCACACTGTGGGAGGACAATGCCACACCACTAATACCACTTGAAGAGGCCTTTTGCTCATCCTGAGGGAGAGATGAAGCCGAGGGCTGTGGGTGACCCACGCGGCGTCCGGGGTCAAGGCGTCGGGACAGAGGAATGCGGGTGGTTGCTAGACCTGGGTCGGCGTCACTATCATTATCTTCGCATTCCCTAGGTTTTTCTGCTGCCCTGCGTGCTTTCTTGGCTGCACTTTTCACTAGTGATTGTTTGTAAAAGTATTTACCCACTTTCAAAGGCGTACGGACAGGCAAAGGAGAAGGTCCCGGGCTAGGGCTAGGCCTAGGCCGACCTAGCAAAGATGGTGACGGGGTAGGCCTAGGCTCTAGCACACTTGGAAGTTCTACTGCACCTTCCTGCAACACTTCCACATCAGGATCATCACTACTATCACCTCCCTCAAACAAATCAACATTGCCATCATCCCCAAGCCCCACAAAATCATCGTCTTCACTCGCACTTATGAACTGTTCTTTATCAACTAAGCTTTCGCCACTGCTCTCTTCAATGGCAAAAAGTTCTCTCTCTATAGCACCATCACTCAAGAATACCTTTGCTTTCTTGCGTTGAGCCTTTTTCTTGCTTGCAACAGGCGCAGAAGAAGCGAGCGGGGTAGCAGTGGGGCGCACGGGATGCTGCACGGAATCGGACGGTCGGACGATTTTTTTTTGCTATAACTGGCTATGGCGGCCATGGAGGAACTGATAACGGTAGTAGTTGAGACTTGGTGGCGCTGCGATCGCCCCTACAAAGGAAATTTTGGCCGCGCGAATTTCAAAGCATGCTTTCAAGCATAGGGATTTTAAAAGGACACCTGGGCTCCGGCCCATCTGCCGCAGCATCCTTTTAAAATGCTGCCCGGGCTGGAAGGGTTAAAAAAGTTACTCTTGCGGCGAAATTACCCCGTCGGGCAGGGTAATTTCACCGCGACCTATTTTACGCATCATCTAGCTAGTAAACTAGATAACATTATATGATTAATGGCCAGACAAAACACTAGCGTGCAGGTAAAAGCAATGAAAACATTCACAAACCCAAACTGCCACTAAACATGCCAATAGAAAAACATCACACGCACACAGACAACTGAACAGGGCGGGCAGAGATGCAGGTGTGTCACACGTATAGGCCGGGGCGCCACTGTGTCTAGTGCGGGTGCCTGGGCGCCACTGTGTCTAGTGCGGGTGTGGAGTTGTGGACATGTAGTGCGGGTGTGAACGTGTCTAGTGCGGTTGTGGACGTATTTATTAGGCCTACGGTTGTGGAAGTATTTACTGAGGGTGTGGAAGTGTCTCGTGTGGGTGTGGCGTGTAGGGTTCTAGTGCAAAGTACCAGGCAGCAGCTGACGGCTACTACCAACACTGTGTCACACGCACCACCAGTGTACGCGCATGCATACTAACACCCCCACACACACCCGACCATACCATCGGATGCGCCGCTAGCCCCGGTGCCAGGCCCCGCGAAACTGCAACACAACCTTAGCCAAGCTAGCTCTACAACCTAAGCCAAACTAGTTATACAACCTAAGCCAAACTAGCTCCACAACATAAGCAAAAACCGCTCTACAACCTAAGCAAAACTGCAGCGGAATCCATGCAATAGTTTCGGAGATATTGGATTTGAATGCAAATTATTAGCGCCGCAGCGAAATTGCCCCGTCTTACCCTACCGGTACCTTTCTTATTGTCAATTTTATTTTCAACCCCCTATAAAATGGTCAGAGTTATTTTTGTACAGCCAGTCCAGGACACTTTGTTTACATAATAGCTTCTTTGGAGGCTCCTTCCCGATGTTCAGTAGCCAATCAGAGTGGAGCTTCACCTACAAGACGTCAATACATTTTTATTGGTACTTTCCTAGGTAGGAGTCGATGGAAGACTCCCTCTTCTCGCCCTTCTTGGCGGTGACTCACCCTCCGCGCCTCACCCTACCTACCCCTGCTACGGTCCCCCTCCCTTCTGCAGGCCTACGCTCTGGTCAGACTTCAGCCGCCCTGACATCCTTCCGGCTGTTCAGTCCCTGGCTGTGTTGACGGGTCTGTCCTCCAATGGGACAGGTTTGTGCGACCCCGGTACGCCTGGCTTAGCCATCATGCTCGGTCACCCTCTCCCATTGGAGGCCTGGTTTGCTGAGGCCTTCGACTTCACACACCGATCCGTCGACGGCTCTCCTTCCGTCCCTCCCCCGGAGTCGTCCCTGATTTTGCCTCCTCTTGTGTCTGTCGGCGGGTTGGACGGAGCGTTCTGGTCCTGGATGAGCGCGCCCGTTCTTGAACTTTGTTCTATTGCTACCCCGTTCTTCTCTCCCCCAGATCAGCCCTCTGTCGCCAAGGTTTTTCCCTTGCGACAGAGGGTGACGGACTTATTGTCTTGTCTTTAGGTTCCCTCCAGACGTCTGTTCACCACCTGCGGCTTTTCGAGGCGTCTGCGCCAGGCGATCTTCGCGAGGGTTTGGACCGCGTTCAGCGGGTCCACCTTCGGCTCGCGGTGTCTTTGGTTCCCGAGCTGAAGGCGGTTTTGTGCGCGGCAACTCGGCACCGCACGACGGTACGGTCTTCGTTCTGCCGGCCGGCCCCCTTGGTTATTCGTCAGGGTTTGTTGTACTCTGCGCTATATACGTCGGGTTTTTTTACGCAGGATGCTTGGGAATGCTACGCTTCTCTGTCGGCGGCCCCTGCTTCCGCCACACGATGCCGCGCTGTGTCGTTACGGACCCTGCTTACGTCACGCACCGACGCGCTGTGCCGCGCGCGGGGTCTTCTCGGTCCCGTCCTTCTGCCGGTCCTCTTCGGGGTGCTGCTGCAAGTGCTGCCGCCTTGCACGGGCGCAGGCCTGGGACGTTGCTGGCCAGTGCATCGGTTCCGCCTCGCACTTCTGTTCTTGCCCCTTTCATCCCCTCTGTGTCGGGGCTGGCCGGCCTTCCACTTCCGGCCGCCCTTCGAAGGGGTCAGCCCCGCACCGGCCTGGGGTTGGGGTGGCCCGCCCTTTTCGACGAGGTTGGGGGGGGCGGGGGTAGAGGAGGTCAACGTGGCGCTCATGCCCGCACGGCCCGTACCGGGGGTACCTCCACGTCAACACAATGTGTAGTTCTCTGGGTCGGCCTCCTTGTTCTCCTTCTCGCCTGGGCGTACCGGGTCGCTCCCCTCCTCTCGGGTGCTCCCTCGGGTTGTTTTCGCCCTTGCGCCCCTCGGTAGCCGCGAGGGACGTTGGGGGCGGCGGGTTGCACGGAGGGGTCTCACCTGGAGGTGGACGTCCAGACCCCCACTCCGCTCTTGTCACCGACAACGGCCCATCTCTTCAGAGGTGGCCCACATGTTCACTTCCATGCCCGAGCTGGGTAGCGTCGAGGGAGTTGACCGCCGGTCACCCGGTTTTCCTCTCCCGTGTCTTTCTGGTTCCGTCGCTGACCTGCGACGCGATGCGACCGGTGGTGGATCTGTCGGCCCTCAACGGGCACATCGTGCACACACGGTTTCGGATGCTGCCGGTACCCCTGGTACGCCTGGCCCTGTGCCCTCTGTCGTGGGTAGTGTCGCTGGCCCTCCAGGATGTGTCTTGGCTCGTTCCTCTCCATCCTCGCTTCCAGCGATTCTTGGCCGTTCGGACTTCCGATCGTGTGTTCCTGTTCGACGGCCTTCCCTTCGGTCTCCACATCGCGCCGCAGATCTTCTCCGCACTGGTGGGGCAGGCTCTGGGTCCTCTCCTCAGGAGCGGGCTCCAGCTCCTGTTTTCCTTGGCCGTTTGGTTGGTAGTTTCCGACGCCCTAGGCCTGTGCATTGGCGACGCCCTCACAGTCGTTCGCAACATCGCACGGTTAGGGTTCCCCTTCGATGTTCCCAAGTCACGCTTGACCCCGTCGCGTGTCGTGCCATGGGTCGGTCTCGCATGGGTTTTGTCCGGCGCTACGGTGACCCGGGGTCTGCCGGCCGCGGTGCACCTTCGGTGGACGGTCCTCGCCGTGTTGCACTCGGTCTCCCTCCCGGGGTGGCTCTGGGACTCGTTCGTGGGTTCGCTGCATTGGGCCGCTCTGCCCCTTCCCTTAGGGAGCCTCTGGCTACCCCGCCTCCTCCTCATGGGCACCGCGGTGTTTCCGTTGCCCCTATGGATCGGCTCCTGCCGCTCCCGCGTACCGTTCGCCGACGCTTCGCTCGCTGGGTTGCTTGGGGCTCGCTCTCTGCGGCTGTGCCCTGGACCGCCCCCCCCCCGCCGACGGTCTGGGTAACCACAGATACGTCGAGCGAGGTTGGGTGAGGTTCCCAATCGAACCTGGGACGTCCACTTCCCGGCAGATGGGTGGGTCTCCCTCCTCGTACCCGTCTATGCCCTCGGATTGTTGGTTCCTTTGTTCTTCCTGCGGGACCACGCGCTGGCCCTTCGGGGTAAGTCGGTGGCCTTCGGGTTGGACACTCAGACAAGCTGTCCCCTGTTTCCTTCTGCGGGGGTCCTCCAGGTCGTTGACTCTATTGGGGGTCTCGGTGGAGTTGTTCTTCCTCGCGGACCGACACCCCTTCTCCTTGCATGCCTCCTCCCTGCCCGGGCCTGCCACCCTTTGGGCGGCCGCCCTGTCGAGAGGGCAGGGCGTTCTTGTAGAATGGGCGATGAAACGGACTGTGTTCGCCGACCTCGCGGCTTCCTGAGGTGTTCCGGAGGTCGCCTTGTTCGCATCGGGGGTGCTGCGCCAGTTGCCTCTGGACCTCTCCCTCCGGCCTCGCGCTCCGGGGGGGGGTCCGGACGCTTTCATGGTCGCCTGGTACAGGTGGCGGTCGATATCCATCTTTCCGCCACCAGACGCGCTGTTGATGTGCCCAGTCCTCGCGAAGCTGCGGCTGTACCACGGCTGCGTCTGGCTCCTCACGCCTCTGTGGCCGGCACGGACTTGGTCCGCCCGGTTGCCGCGGTGGTGCCCGAGTCCGGTCCCTCTACCTGTCTCCGGCTTCCACTTGGGCTAGGTTGGGGTCCTGCGGACCTCTTTGGCCTTCGCATCGTGCTTGTTCATGAGGCACGGTGGCTCCCGGTCCCCGGCCGGGCCCTGACTGATTTCCTGCAGCGTTCCTGGCCGTCTTCTCCTTGGGGGACTTACGGGTCCCGCTGGAGGTCTTTTACTAGGTGGCTACAGGCCACTCGCCTGCCAGTTGGCTCTCCTTCCCTCGTCCTACGCTCCTTGTTTCACCTCTTCCGTACACGTCGCTTTCCAGTCGACGCTATACGTACCCACTTGTCTGCTGTCCGGGGGGTTCTTTGGGTCCGTCGCTGGGCTGGTCGTTCCGCCACAGGTGCTGGATTCCTTCCTGACGGCTGCCTTCCGGGATCGACCGCCTCCGCGCCAGGTCCCTCCGCTGTGGGATCTGGGGCGGGCTCTGGTCCTTCTGGCTTCCCCCACGTATACAAGGGCCGCTACGCCGGTTCCGTTGCTCGGGCGTCCACTCTTCCTTGTCGCTCTGGCCACTGGGGATCGGGTGTCTGCACTAGCGGCATTGTCACGGCCCCGGGACTGCGTGCGATTCTCCCCGTCCTTGCATGGCGTCTCGTTCGCCTCCTCCCCACCTTTTGTTTCCACGCATGGGAGGGAGGCCCCCGTTTTCCAGCCTTTCGCTGTCCAGGCTTTACGGCGTGGGCATCCTCGCCATGTGTTGTGCCCGGTGTCAGCCTTGCACTCCTCTGTTGCGTCTGTGGCGCCGCCTTCGGGTACTGCTGTGTGGGTGTCTCCTCGGACAGGTGGGAGGCTCTAGCAGGTGCAGCTGGGCCGCCACGTTTGTCGGACCGTTCGTGCCCGTCACCCTGTTTGTAGGGGTTCTGCGCGCGATGTCAGATCCTTTGCTGCCTCCTTCCGGTTCCTGCCACGTCGATCCTTCCCTGCCTTCGCCTCAGCGGTTTTGTGGTCTTCTATCAATTCCTTCATCTCCTCCTACCTCTCCGTGTCCAGTGTTCGACCCCCTCGGCCGGTGATTGCTCTCGGGGGTCGTGTTTCCTGGTGCTCTGGCGAAGATCCCTGGTCTTCCCCCCTTGTCCCTCGTTCTTTTCCTTTGTTTTTTTGACAAAGGGGGGGGGGGGGGTGTATGGGTTTGCAACACTGGATTGCAAGTTTGGGATTATGTATTGTTCCAGTACATAAGTGTTTTTGCCACATTGAAAATTGTGTTTTGTTCTTGTGTTCAGTGTTTTTGTTGGTTTTGAAGAAAAGGGATTTTGGGTACAGTACCTTTTTGGTTTCAGACAAGTCTATGTTTTTGCATTACTATGAATGACGGGCATGTGTTAAAACTGTTCTTTTTAGCTACTCCTCAGTTTTTCACTCTTTTATTAAACTCTCTTGTTTAAATTGTGTCTTTGTCATTCGTAATTTTGTTTTATGCATTGGTTTTTTTGGTAGGTTGGGCTTGGATGTCCTCCTCCTATTTGTTATGCAGCCTTGACGTTGGATTTGCCAAGACTACTAACAAATTGGGAGGTTTGACGTACCTCCCAACCTACCAAATAGGAAAACCTACTATTTGGTAGTAGTCTTGGAAAATCCAACGTACATAATACCCTCCCTCACGCCGGACCCCTGCCCATCCGCGTTCTTCTGCTGATTTGAGATGTGATGACAAGAGAGGGTCGCTCATGCGCACGTTCGACAGGGATCTGCACATGACGGAACACGGGATGGGCCTTAAGCGGTAACTAAGGTAAACCCCTTTTTCTTCTCTTCTATGCTTTTTTCACCTTCGGTGGTAGTTTTGGTTAATGTACAACGTCTCCTAGAGCAATATAAGGAGTAGACTCTAGACGTTTTCTTTTTAACCGCGGTTGGAATGACGACATAGCAGTCAAAATAGACAAGTCGTCATTGCAATTAGGTTAATAGCCTTGACGTTGGATTTTCCAAGACTACTACCAAATAGTAGGTTTTCCTATTTGGTAGGTTGGGAGGTACGTCAAACATCCCAATCTCTTCTAAAGATGTACTTTCTACCCTCTCTGGGCTTAACACTAATAAGGCGTACGGTCCGGACGGTGTTCCTCCTGTTGTTCTCAAAAACTGTGCTTCCGTGCTGACTCCCTGCCTAGGCAAACTCTTTCGTCTCTGTCTATCCTCTAACGTCTTCCCTTCAGGCTGGAAGTTTGCTCACATTCAACCTGTCCCAAAGAAGGGTGACCGCTCTCAACCCTCCAACTATCGTCCAATTGCTCTCATTTCTTGTCTTTCTAAAGTTTTTGAAACTATTCTTGCTTCCAAATCTCTTAAGCATTTCTCTTCTCATAATCTGCTCTCAGATCGCCAGTATGGCTTCCTTAAGGGTCGCTCTACTGGTGATCTTCTTTCATATCTTACTAACTCTTGGTCATCCTCCTTTCGGGACTTCGGTGAGACTTTTTCTTTTGCACTAGACATATCGAAAGCCTTCGATAGAGTCTGGCATAAATCTTTAATTTCTAAACTACCCTCCTTCGGTTTCTATCCCTCCATCTGTGCCTTTGTCTCTAATTTCCTTTCCGGCCTTCCATAGCCGTGGGTTGTGGACGGCCATTGTTCACTTCCTCACCCTATAAACTCCGGTGTTCCTCAGGGCTCTGTCCTATCTCCTATTCTCTTTCTAATTTTTATAAATGATCTCCTTAACTGTACCTTAATTCCCATCCATTCATAAGCAGACGACTCAACCTTACACTACTCCATTAGTTTTTCAGAACGCCCCAGCCAGCAATCCCTCAACGACAAACGTAATGAAGCCATAGAACTTTTAAATTCTGATCTAAATACTATTTCCAATTGGGGCAGAGAAAACCTTGTTAACTTTAATGCTTCCAAAACCCAATGTCTCCATCTATCTACCCATCAGGATCTCCCAGCGGACTATCCCTTATTCTTCAACAATACAAAAATCAACCCTTCATCTTCTCTCAATATTCTTGGTGTCTCTTTTTCTTCTGCTCTCATTTGGAAGGACCATATTACCAGTCTTGCTAAGGCAGCCTCCCAGAAGCTGGGTGTGCTCAACCGCCTTAGGGGGTTCTTTTCCCCTGCACACCTTCTTGCTCTGTACAGGGGCATAGTGCGCCCTTGTATTGAGTATTGTTCACATGTGTGGGGAGGTTCCTCTCACACCACTCTCCTAGACAAGGTTGAAAGGAAGGCCTTTCGTATCATTAACTCCCGTCCACTCACCAACTCTGCAATCTCTCTCTCCGCCGCAATGTTGCATCTCTCTCGCTATTCTATCGCTACTATAATAACTCCCTCAGACATATATGACGCGATCGCGTCATATGAATAAGTCCACCAAAAACTCATATGACGCGATCGCGTCATATGGACTTATCTCTATACCTCTCCAATAAGTTTATGACGCGATTTTGCGTCATATGAGCTCAGTAAGTCCGATAAGTTACCATACGATAAAACCGTTGGTGGCAACCTCACCCTCCTGCGATAATTCTAACGGCCGCAGTGTTGTGAGTGTAGTGCGAGGCAGTGGCAATGATCCTGGGGCTCCCGCCTCCTCGGACTTACTGGAATATAATATGTCTGAGGGAGTTAATCAGTGTTCCTCAGAGCTATCTCAGTGCATACCACCTCCTTTACGTAGGGCACGTGGTACCCGTCTTGCAACTCAATCCCACCCCTACTCTGTGCAACTCTCCAACCCAAGAGTGAAACGTTACTCTCAAACTTTCTTCTACTCAACAGCTGAGCTCTGGAACTCTCTCCCAGAATCAGTCTTTCCCGCTTCCTATGACTTAAATTGCTTCAAACTCCGTGTGTCCAGGCATTTTGGCTCGAACGTCCCTTGATTTTGGCCCTGTCACTCTTTCAACTATGGGGGAGGCACTCGGTATAGGCAGTTATGCCTTTTGCCTCCCTCAATCACATAGAAAAAAAAACAAAAAAACATTACAAGGCCCAATTATAGACCCATCTCACTAATACCTTGAGTACTGACCCCACCAAAACGGTCAGCTTAGGCTAACCTAGGTTCTAGCCTAAGCCTACTCTTAAGTTTTTGAATAGGCTTAGCCTAGTGCTGCCTAGGCCTAGCCTATTTAAAAAAAATAAAAATAAATTGTCACAATTTTGGTCTCCATATTTTCCATCTTGATTGGTTTTAGATTGCAGGAAATGCTGTTTTAGACACCTCAATTCTTAAAAAAAATCCTGGGGGGCATGCCCCCTGACCTATTTAAAGCTCGCGCCTTCGGCGCTTGCCGCTCCGTTGCGCTATATATACAGTATATATATATATATATATACAGTAGCCTATGGCCTAGGTAATTAAACAAAAAAAAAAGAAAAAAAAGAAAGGTAAATGGACACAATTTTGGTCTCCATATTTTCTATCTTGATTGCTTTTCAGGGTGTCAATCCACAAAATGTGAATTGTGTTATCATTATGGTTTATTATTTGGTATCATTATAGTGCGACGGAGCGGCGCTCGCCGAAGGCGCGAGCTCTAGGGGGGTCCGGGGGCATGCCCCCCCGAAATTTTTTGAGAATTTGGGTGTCTAAAACATCATTTCCTGCAATATAAAAGCAATCAAGATGGAAAACATGGAAACCAAAATTGTGTCAATTTACTTTTTTTTTTTTTTTTTTTTTTTTTTATTAATTAGGCCATAGACTACTGTATATATATATATATATATAGCGCAATGGAGCGGCGAGCGCCGAAGGCGCGAGCTTTAAAGAGGTCAGGGGGCATGCCCCCCAGGATTTTTTTTTGAGAATTGAGGTGTCTAAAACAGCATTTCCTGCAATCTAAAAGCAATCAAGATGGAAAATATGGAGACCAAAATTGTGACAATTTAGGCCTATTTTTTTTTTTTTTAATTAGGCTTGGCCTACTGTAGGCAGCACTAGGCTAAGCCTATTCCAAAACTTGAAGAGTAGGCTTAGGCTAGGACTTAGGTTAGCCTAAGCTGACCGTTTTGGTGGGGTCACTACTCAAGGTATTAGTGAGATGGGTCTATAATTGGGCCTTGTAATTGGGGTTGGGTGTGACAGGGATCTGCCTTGTATGGGCCGATCGGCTTTTTGCAGACTCCCATTTTCTTATGTTCTTAGGCCTAGGCTATGTAGCCTAGTCTTTAAAGGTGTTAAAAAATACAGGTAACAGGAATGTTAGGTTAAATAGGCCTAGGCTTGGCATAGGCTATAGCCTAGGTTAGGCTAGCCTAGACTAACATCCAAAGGTACCGGTAGGTTACGAAACAAAATTTACGATAAAAATATATTAGGCTAGGCTCTATTAGGCTAGACCTATAGCCTAGGCTAGCCTAGGCCTATTCCCACAAGTAGGCTAGGCATCGTCATATCTGTAATCTAACCTCCAAGGCTAGGCCGAAATAACACTTACTTGGCTAGCCACTAGCCTAGGCTTAATTTCTTCCACTGCCCACCGACACAATCAGGGAGCCAAAACAGAAAATATCAAGTTCTGGATAATTTTTCTAAGCTTACAAGTATCAACTTGGTGCGGGGGGGCACAGCCCCCCACTACATAACAGGGGGTCCGGGGGGCATAGCCCCCCGGCCACCGGAGAAATTTTGAGATGTGAAGGTAAATATACGCACAATAGCCTACATGCTAAAAATGTATTAAAAGGAATGAATAATATTGTAAGTAAAAGGGATGTTATGTATGTTTACTGGTGTTTAATCAGGATACTAGGGGAGCTGGCTGCCTGTACTTCAGTCTCAAAGAGATTCACTTCAGGTCCACTAATATAGGCATTGAAAACAGGTTTTTAAATTATTCTTAGCAGTCCCTGTTTTAGTTTTGTAACTTTTGTCCAATAAAGATTTCATGTATATTTGTTGTTGCATTCCAAGAACTATTACATACCGTTACTTAATTTATATCCTTTCATATTATGATACATGAGTTACTACTAGACCTATAGAGTACTGGTTAAAATACATACCGGTACCAAGTTTCAAGAATAAACTTTGATTAGAACATTTGTTTGTCTATTATTTTCCCTGGGCCGAGTAAAAAATACCTGGGTAGGCTAATTTGTTAGTAGTCTTGGCAAATCCAACGTCAAGGCTATTAACCTAATTGCAATGACGACTTGTCTATTTTGACTGCTATGTCGTCATTCCAACCGCGGTTAAAAAGAAAACGTCTAGAGTCTACTCCTTATCTTGCTCTAGGAGACGTTGTACATTAACCAAAACTACCACCGAAGGTGAAAAAAGTATAGAAGAGAAGAAAAAGGGGTTTACCTTAGTTACCGCTCAAGGCCCATCCCGTGTTCCGTCATGCGCCGATCCCTGTCGAACGTGCGCATGAGCGACCCTCTCTTGTTATCATTTTTTCACGCGTCGCCATTGTTGAGTCCGCTTTTGTTGTGCTCCTTCAATTCACCCTGTTTTAGGTTCGTTTCGGCTTTTCTGGCCTTCTTTTTGTTAGACAGATGTTACGTGATCTAGGACACACGTAAATGGGCTCCTCAGTGTGTTTAATGGAGACGTGTGTGGAAATAGCTACCGAAGGTACGGGGGCGCCTGGCGTTCCTCGTATGTGTTTTTCATTCCTTTCTCTTTTCATATTCTTTTTTCCTGTTAGTCTGGGCATAGTTTAGCTTATTTTAGCCTAGCTTGTTTCTCATTCAGGAATTGCTATGCCCTATGAGTTTTCATATTTTCATAGCCTAGGTGTACAGTTGGTTCACAATCTGAGATTTCGTGGTGGCGGTGCTGTTTGTAGGGTTTGTGTCGGCCGCATTATTAGCGTTATTCCCGAGTCCCCCCTTACGAGCCTTCACTGTGTCTCAAGGGCCTGGGCGCTTGGTGGTTCGTGATATCCAGGGGTACCCTACGGGGGCCTCTCCCTCACACCACAGGGTTTTTCGCCCCTGACACATTCTCTCCTCACGGCTAGGCCACCCTTTTTCTCGCCAGTTTCATTTACTGGTTTTTGTGTTCCCTTACTGTTTTCACCTCCATCCTTTCATTCCCTTTTGCCCAATCCTGGGGTACCCTACGGGGGCCCCTGTTTGTGCCGAACCACCCTTCCTGCCACTTCTCCTCATGGGCTTTGCTCTATCTCTGTGGGTGGGGTGGTTCCTGGGGGATGTGCCTCCTCTCCCCTGGTGTGTCTTCCTTGCCTCTCCCTTGACCGGTTGAGTCAGGATATTCAAGGAAGACACTGCTCAGCTTGATGGCCATCGTCGCTTGGAGTCATAAGGAGTTGACGCTTTTTTCTGGGCCTGTGTTGGTATTACCTAGACGCTCCTCTCGCTTTTTCGGCGCCGGACCATCTCGGCCGGTCCCGCAAATTTGCGGAGTGCTCGATTCGGTCCACGGACGATTCGGCTCCCCGCAAATTTGCGGAGATCGCTGGGGGGTCTCGCGGTGAGGCGGGAGGGTTGTGTCGGTACGGTTATGCCTCCATTGGCCCGCAAATTTGCGGTTATAGTTGGCTTTCCCGGTGACCCTTTTTTGTGTCATCTTGTTGCCTGGTACTATATTGGTGTATGCACTTGCCTGGTGTTATGGACCCTGCATGTGAGGTGTTGAGTGGTGGTTAACACTTTCTCCATCTTTGCAGGTTTCTGCTTGTGCTCTTCCGCCTCACCCGCCCTCCTCACCTCCGTCGGTGCTCCCGGTTTAGAGTGAGTACGACTTCCAGTTTGCGTGTGTGTTCCTGTTTACCCATGCTCATTCCCTGGTTTTTATTGGACATTATCTTCACTTACTCCGTCAACGTGCTGCTTATGGTGTGTGTTCTTCCATTGCAGGTGGGATGCCTTGCTTTCGCCAGGGCTGTGGCTCCCCGTGCTTGGACTGCCACAGGTACTGCTTGCGGCATTCGCAATGTGTGTCCTCTACGGCCTACCTCCCGGCTTTGTGTGGCCCGTGTATGGACCTGGTGGATGTGGTGGACCATCACCCTGGTTCCTCTGATGCGGCGGTGGCCTCTGCATCCCTTCAGTCTGTGTGGGCGGTGGTCTCCCACCACATCAGGACTGTGGGCCACCGTTCCCCGGCCTTTGTTGACGACCGGATCCGCGTCGCCCTGGGCATCCCTGACCCGTCTGGGGGCCGTTTACCTGGCCCTCTCCCTGCTCGGGCCCTCCTCCCTGGGTCCCGTGGTCGGTCGTCGCATCGTCGGGTGGATCCCCAGCTCCGTCCACGCTCTCGCTCTCCTCGTCGCTCGTCCTCTACTGCCCCTCCTCGTCCTCCTGCTCACCTTGACTCCGCCGTTCGCCCTTGTCATGGTTCTCGCCCTGAGGCCGGGTTTAGCGTCTCTGCCCCTGTACGCCCTCCCCTGGCCTCTCCGGATAGGGGCTCTACTACCTTCCGCCCGCTTCCCCTGCACAAAAGACGTCCTCTTCATTTGTCCTCTACTCGCGCGGATGTTCATGCTGTAGCTGGCCCTCTGCTCCCTCCTTCTACTCTGTCCAGGAGGGTCCGCCAGGATGTAGTTGCTTCTCCTCCTACTTCTCCTGCTTCGGTGCCTCTTCTTCCTTCTAGGTCTCGTCCCAAGGTGGAGGTTCCTCCCTCCTCCGCCTCGGTGTCGGGCCGCCCTGTTCTCTCAGCCCCGGGGATCCTTGCTCTGTTTCCCCCCGCGGCTCCTTCTGACCTCCTTTCACCCGGCCAGCCTTCCCCCTCCCGTCATCCTGCTCCTCTTCCTTCTTCTATTCCTGATCTTCGCTTGCCGGCTCCCCGTGAGGGTACCCCGCCGCTTGACTCGGTGGAGTATAGCGAGGTTTCGGGGTCCCCTTTCTCGGGGGCTGACGTGTCGCTGGAAGAGGGGGATGGTGATGTTTCCCCCTCGGGCGTTAGTGATCGGGAACGAGACCCTCAGGACCGTCACGGCCGTCGTCGCTCGCCTTCTTTGGGCCGCGACGCTGCTGTTTCGTGTCATGGGTCTCGCTCTCGCTCACGCTCGCCCCTGCGGGCCGAACTATCTTCGGGGGGGTCGCCTCTCTCGGATCGATTTTCGGCTATGCAGGGGTGGGTTGTGTCACACTTCGACGCGCGCTTGGCGGCGATGCAAGAATCCCTCTTATCGCGCTTCTTGGCGGTGACACAACCTCAGCGCCTCACCCAACCTGCCCCTGCTTTGGTCCCCCTCCCCTCTGCGGTGGACCACATTCCTTCTCGCCCTGCTTCTCCGCCTGCCCGGTCGTCGGCTAGTACTGCTCCTGCCCTGGCTCAGGTGGTTTGCCCCTACTGTCTCACATGCGGGGGTCCTCCGTCTGCTAGGGCAGGGTCCGCGCTTGCCCCCCATCCAAAAGGCCAAGGTCCCGTCGCGGACTATGCCGCTCCTCTATGGCTCCTTGGCTGTTTGGAAGGGGGTGCAGGCCTCCCACCCGGAGCGTGCTACCGACTTCCCGTCAGGTGAGAGGGCCCTACCTTTGGACTGGTCGGTCCAAATAAATGATAAAATGCAGTTCAGGGCGATCAGGGTGGATGGTCAGGTGGCCGACGTGGAGGTGCGGGCGTACCCGACAAGGACTGACCTTCAGTACTTTTCGGTGAAGCCCAAGCCCCCGTCTGCTCCTCGGACTAAGCTCTGGTCAGACTTCAGCCGCCAGGACATCCTTCAGGATGTTCAGTCCCTGGCTGTGTTAACGGGACTGTCCTCCTATGGGACGGGTTTGTGCGACGACGGTAAGCCTGGCTTGGCCGTCGTGCTCGATAACCCTCTCCCATTGGAGGCCTGGTTTGCTGAGGCCTTAGACTTTGCCAACCGTTCCGTCGACAGATCTATTTCAGTCCCTCCCCCAGAGTCGTCACTGCTTTTGCCTCCTCTGGTATCTGTCGGCGGATTGGATGGCAAGTTCTGGTCCTGGATTAGCGCTCCCAAACTTGAAATTTGTGCTATTGCTAACCCGTTCTTCTCCCACCCAGATAAGTCCTCTGTCGACAGGGATTTTACCTTGCGGCAGAGGGTGGCGAACTTATTGTCTTGTCTTCTAGGTTCCCTCCAGACGTCTGTTCACCACCTGCGACTTATCGAGGCGACTGCACCTGGCGATCTTCGCGAGGGCTTGGACCACGTTCGGCGGATCCACCTTCAGCTCGCGGTGTCTTTGGTTCCCGAGCTGAAGGCGGTTTTGTGCGAGGCAACTCGACAACGCCAGACGGTAAGGTCCTCGTTCTGCCGGAAGGCCCCTTTGGATATTCGTCAGGGTCTATTATACTCTGAGCTATATACATCGGGGCTTTTTGCGCAGGATGCTTGGGAACGCTACGCTTCTCTGTCAGCGGACCCTGCTTACGACACGCAAAGACGCGCTGTGTCGCGACCGGGGTCTTCGCAGTCCCGTCCTTCTGCCGGTCCCCTTCGGGGTGCTGCCGCCACTGCTGCCGCCAAGAAAGGGCGCAGGAAAGGGAAGTTGCCGGCCAGAGCGTCGGTTCCGCCTCGCACTTCTGCTCCTGCTCCCTTTCATCCCCGCCGAGAAGGGGCTGGCCAGCCTTCCACTTCCGGCTGCACTTCGACGGGGTCTGACACACGACGGACAGGGGATGGGGTGACCCGCCCTTTTCGGCGAGGTGGGGGGGTAGGGGTGGTCAACGTGGCTCTTATGACCGCAGGGACCGTACCGGGGGACCCTCCACGTCAAAAAATGTGTAGGTTCTCCAGGTCGGTCTCCTCCTTGTTCTCCTTCTCGCCTCGCAGAAAGGGTCGCTCACCTCATCTCGGGGGCTCCCACAGGTTATTTTCGCCCTTGCGCCCTTCGGTGGCCACGAGGGACGTGGGGGCGGAAGATTGCACGGAGGGGTCTAACCTGGAGATGGAAGTCCAGACCCCCACTCAGCTCTTGTCAACGAAGCCGGCCTGTCTCTTCGGAGGTGGCCGACGTGATTACATCCATGCACGAGCAGGGAATCGTCAAGGAGGTGAAAGCCGGTCTACCGGTTTTCCTCTCCCGTGTTTTTCTGGTACCAAAGAAGGACTGCGACGCGATGCGACCGGTGGTGGATCTGTCGGCCCTCAACGGGCACATCGTGAACACACGGTTTCGGATGCTGACGGTGCACCAGGTACGACTGGCCCTGCGACCTCTGTCGTGGGTAGTGTCGCTGGACCTCAAGGATGCGTATTGGCACGTTCCGATCCATCCTCGTTTCCAGCGATTCTTGGCCGTTCAGACTTCCGATCGTGTGTTCATGTTCGACAGACTTCCCTTCGGTCTCAACATCGCGCCGCGGATCTTCTCGAAACTGGTAAAGCAGGCTCTGGATCCTCTCCTCAGGGGCGGCCTCCAGATCCTGTTTTACTTGGACGACTGGTTGATAGTTTCAGACACCCTAGAACAGTGCGTCCACGACACCCTCACAGTAGTTCAACACATCACACAGTTAGGGTTCAAAATCAATATTCCCAAGTCGCGCCTGACCCCGTCGCGTGTCGTGACGTGGGTAGGTCTCGAATGGGATCTGACCAACGCTACAGTGACCCAGAGTCAGCCAAACGCGGTGAAACTTCGCAGGACGGTCTTCGCCGTGTTGCACTCGGTCTCCCTCACGAGGAGGATCTGGGACTCGTTAGTGGGTTCGCTGAATTGGGCCGCTCTGACCATTCCCTTAGGGAGGCTCAGGCTGCGCCGCCTGATACTCATGGGCAACAAGGTGTTTCCGTTGGCCCCTATGGATCGGCTCATGCCGATCCCGCGTACCATTCACAGACACTTAGGACACTGGGTTGCTCGGGGCACGCTCTCTGCGGCTGTGCCCTGGACCGCCCCCCCGCCGACGATCTGGGTAGATACAGATGCGTCGAGCGAGGTAGGGTGGGGTTACCAATCCAACCTGGGACATCAACATCACGGCAGATGGGTGGGACACACACACCTACACATCAATGCCCTCGAACTGTTGGTTCCCTTGTTCTTCCTGAGGGACCACGCGCTGGCCCTTCGGGGAAAGTCGGTGGCCTTCAGGATGGACAATCAGACAGCCGTCCACTGTATCCAAAAGCAGGGGTCCTCCAGGTCTTTGACTCTGTTGGGGATCTCAGAGAAGTTGTTCTTCCTCGCGAACCGACACAACATCTCCCTGCACGCCTCCTACCTGCCCGGGACTGCCAACCTGTGGGCGGACGCCCTGTCGCGAGGACGGGGCGTTCTTGTAGAATGGGCAATGAAACAGACTGTATTCGACGACCTCGCAGCTTCCTGGGGTGTTCCGGAGGTCGACTTGTTCGCATCGAAGGAGACGCGCAAGTTGCCTCAGTACCTGTCCCTCCGGACTCGCACTCCGGAGGGGGGTCCGGACGCTTTCATGGAAGACTGGAACAGGTGGCAGTCGATATACATATTTCCGCCACCAGACGCACTGTTGATGTGCAAAGTCCTCGCGCGGCTGCGGCTGTACCGCGGCAGAGTCTGGCTAATAGCGCCTCTGTGGCCAGCCCAGGCTTGGTACTCCCAGTTGAAGCGGTGGTGCCCGAGTCCGGTCCCTCTCCCTCTCTCAAACTTCCACTTGAGCCAGGTTGGCGACCTGCGGACCTCGTTGGCCTTCGCATCGTGGATGTTCGTGAGGCACGGTGGCTCCCAGTCCACGGACGGGACCTGACTGACTTCCTGAAGCGTTCATGGACGTCTTCGACTTGGGGGACTTACGAGTCCCACTGGAGGTCTTTTACTAGGTGGATACAGGACACTCACCAGACTGTTAGCTCTCCTTCCCTCGTCCTACACTACTTGTTTCACCTCTTCCGTACACGTCGCTCTCAAGTCAACACTATACGTAACCACTTGTCTGCCATCCGGGAGGTCTTTGAGTCCGTCACTGGGCTGGTCGTTCCACCGAAGGAGCTGGATTCCTTCATGAAGGCTGCCTTCAGGGAGCGACCGCCTCCGCGCCAGATCCCTCCTCAGTGGGATCTGGGGCGTGCTCTGGACCTTCTGGCTTCACACACATATACACGG
The DNA here is from genome assembly GCA_032716605.1 of Paralithodes platypus. Taxonomy (NCBI): domain Eukaryota; kingdom Metazoa; phylum Arthropoda; class Malacostraca; order Decapoda; family Lithodidae; genus Paralithodes; species Paralithodes platypus. The sequence continues at coordinate 33,781,356 of CM064575.1, forward strand.
GACACTACACCGGTTCAGTTGCTCGAGCGTACACTCTTCCTTGTCGCTCTGGCCACTGGGGATAGGGTGTCTGAACCAGCTGCCATGTCGCGGTCCCAGGAATGCATGCGATTCTCCCCGTCCTTGAATGTCGTCACGTTAGCCCCCTCCCCTCATTTTGTTGCCAAGAATGAGAGGGAGACCCACGTTTTCAAGCCTTTTACCATCCAGGCTTTAAAGCGTGGGCATACTCACCATGTGTTGTGCCCGGTGCAGGCCTTGCACTCCTATGTTGAGTCTGTGGCTCCGACTTCGGGTACTGCTGTGTGGGTGTCTCCTCGGACTGGTAGGAGGCTCTCGAAGGTACAGATAGGACGCCACATTTGTCGGGTCATTCGTGCCAGTAACCCTGCTTGTCGGGGTTCTGCGCACGATGTGCGATCCTTTGCTGCCTCCTTACGGTTCCTGCAAACTCGTTCGTTGCCTGACGTCGCCTCGGCGGGTTTGTGGTCTTCTGTCCATACCTTCGTCTCCTCCTACCTCTCCATGTCCATTGTTAGACCCCCTCGGCCTGTGATAGCTCTCGGGAGTCGTGTTTCCTAGGGCTCTCGCGAAGTTGCCTGGTCTTCCCCCCTCGTCACTTTTTCTTTTCCTTTGTTTTCTTTCGAAAAGGGGGGGAGGGAAGTACGGGTTTGCAACACTGGATTACAAGTTTGGGGTTATGTTATATGTATACAGTACATAAGTGTTTTTGCCTCATTGATAATTGTGTTTTGTTTTTGTGATCAGTGTTTTTGTTCATTTTGGAAGAAAAGGGATTTTGTGTACAGTACTTTTTGGTTTAAGACAAGTCTATGGTTTTGCATTACTATGAATGACGGGCACGTGTTAAAACTGCTCTTTTTAGCTACTCCTCAGTTTTTCACTCTTTTATTAAACTCTCTTGTTTAAATTGTGTTTCTTTGTCATTCATAATTTTGTCTTATGCATTGGTTTTTTTTGGTAGGTTGGGCTTGGATGTCCTCCTCCTATTTGTTATGCAGCCTTGACGTTGGATTTGCCAAGACTACTAACAAATTGGGAGGTTTGACGTACCTCCCAACCTACCAAATAGGAAAACCTACTATTTGGTAGTAGTCTTGGAAAATCCAACGTACATAATACCCTCCCTCACGCCGGACCCCTGCCCATCCGCGTTCTTCTGCTGACGTGAGATGTGATAACAAGAGAGGGTCGCTCATGCGCACGTTCGACAGGGATCGGCGCATGACGGAACACGGGATGGGCCTTGAGCGGTAACTAAGGTAAACCCCTTTTTCTTCTCTTCTATACTTTTTTCACCTTCGGTGGTAGTTTTGGTTAATGTACAACGTCTCCTAGAGCAAGATAAGGAGTAGACTCTAGACGTTTTCTTTTTAACCGCGGTTGGAATGACGACATAGCAGTCAAAATAGACAAGTCGTCATTGCAATTAGGTTAATAGCCTTGACGTTGGATTTTCCAAGACTACTACCAAATAGTAGGTTTTCCTATTTGGTAGGTTGGGAGGTACGTCAAACCTCCCATTCCCATCTCGGGTTATGTCCTAACCTAACCTAACCTAACCATAATATAATATTATTATAATATACCAGTAGCAGTATAATAAGTTATGTCATAACTTAACATTACCTGGGAAAGAGAGGGCAGGGACCCTGGGTGACCCATAGCATGATAGCGCATTTTAAGACGGTTATTTCTCAGTAAATACTGGTTTCCGAAATTCCGACATTCAATTAAACATCCTACAAGTTCTAACCAGTCCCCTGAACAGTTTTTAATAGGTTACTTGAGGATATTTTAACAGGACCATAGGTAAACATTTATCCTGTATATATATATATATATATATATATATAGGCTATATATACTTACTTACTTGTTACTTGGTGTGGAGTTTCTCAGCCGCGCTCCGTCACTAGATGTGACGCTCGTCGCAGCTGCCCTTTAAACCATCTAGCACTTGTAGTCTTGTCTCACAGTGCCATCTTCTAAGTCATAACACTCCCTGAACAAATGTGTTTTTAGTGACTTTTTAAAGGCCTTTATGTTCGCACACCTTTTCACATTAACTGGTAGATTATTATAAAGTCTCGGTGCACTCTTTTCGAAGGCCCTAAATCCAAATTCATGATTGCACCGTGGCTCATTCAATTGATGCAGCACGTTGCCATGTCTCAGCATCATATCAGTGTCAACATTGAAGTCTTCCAATAAGTCTCGCACATATTCCGGCTTTCCAAAGTTCAAAGCTTGATACACTATAACACACAGTTTGAATATGATCCTCGCTTTCACCGGCAGCCAATGCAGGTCAATTAATGCCGGCGTTATACTCGCACGGAATGGTAAACTCTTTATTAATCTTGCTGCTCTATTCATTATAAGTTGTAGTTTTCGTAGCAAGTAATTTGGTAGTCGATAATATAGAGAATTACAATAGTCTAATTTACTAATTACATGATTGTGGATCAACATTTTGGTTGTATTAATATCCAGATATTTTCTCACAAAAGCAATATTCCTCAGATGATAGGCAGAGATTCGCACTGTTTGATTAATCTGGTTTTTAAATGACAGTTCACTATCAACCAAGACTCCCAAATCCTTCACCACACTACTCACAGTCATCACACTATCATTGATATTGAGGCTTTGCACGCCCAGTCTCTCAAGGTTCACCCGTCTGCCTACTAATAGGCATTCAGTTTTATTTTCATTTAATTTCAGTTGCTTTGACTCCATCCACTTCCCAATGTCTTTTAGTAAACCACTAATCTTCTCCTCAACATTCACCACGTCACTTAGTGCCAGATAGAATTGGGTGTCATCCGCAAACAGCTTGAATTTCACTCCATGTTTCATTAATATGCTAGATAGTGCAATTGTATATATACAGAATAGAATTGGTCCAAGAACACTCCCTTGAGGGACGCCCCTCTCTAGATGCTTCATCTCTGAGAATTTATTACTTATTTGCACACAATAAGTTCTGTTAGTAAGGTAACTTTGAAGGTATTCCAGCGCATTACCATCAATACCAATAGCTTTACAGTCTTCTATTAGTAAGCTATGCACCACTGTATCGAACGCAGCACTCAAGTCCAACAAAATTAAGATTCCACACTTCGCATTGTCCATTTGCACGAGTAAATCATTAATCACAGAGCACATCGTGGTTTCCGTAGAGTAAAGTCTTCTATATGCGGACTGGTTGTCTGGGAGAGCCTTCACTAAACTCAAGTGATCCCATAACTGACCCAGAATTACATTTTCAGTAATTTTTGATAGAAATGTTAAATTGGAAACAGGCCTAAAAGAGCTCAAGCATTGAGAATCAAGGCTCCCTTTAATAATAGGCTTCACAATCGCATTCTTTTCAGACGATGGAAATACATTATTTGCAATGCTACAGTTTATTATGTCAACATATATGTCCAGAAAACTGTTAAAATTTGTACTGTGCACTATTTCACGTATCGGTATAGGATCATTACTACAATGGGTAAGTTTTGCTTTCGTAACTATGGATTTAACTGTATTCAGATCCGTCATAGTAAATTCTGTTAACTTAGTCACAGTAGGCTCAGCTACAACAACGTCTTGAGTCTCGACTACTCCAAAATTTCCAACAATGGCATTAATTTTATCACAAAAAAAGTCAGAAAAATAATTCGCCAATGTCTTATCCGGAATCCCTTCTGGTAACTTATTTTTCTTCTTGTTTCCCGTCAAGTTGTCAAGTACCACATACAGCTTATTCATGTCAGATCCAGCTTCTTTTGCTTTATTCTTTTAGTATTCACGTTTTCTAAGCACAATGAGCCTGTTTTCTATATTCCGAGCTCCTTTATAGTTATCTCTTGCCTCTTCGGTTCGTAGACGTCTCCATAGCCTCTCATATTTTTTCTTGGCATTTTTTGCTCTTTGAATATCAGCATTAACCTCTGAAGTGCGCATGGGGGTAATTGGAAACGTCCCCCTGTGCTGACGTATTTGAGGTGTTTCCGTCACTAAAATATTCATTGTGCCATTAATAGCATTAATACTTATCCATATGCGCCTATTATGGGTTGATTATAAAGGTATTAACCTGAAACAACAATAAAACGAGTGAAAACAGCGTTTGGATGGTCAAAATCGGAGATATAGCCCGCGAGTTGTATAATGTATGGGTGAGGCAATCTGCTTTCCCGCCAATTTCCCCCAAGGCCACTGAGACACAGTCGATCGATACTCTCTCTCTCTCTCTTGCACTCGCTTGCTATCAGTGATGACCACACCCTCCAATCGGATTTCTAATGTTAGCACGAAAATATACCTCAGAATAAGGGAATAACAGGGAAAATAGGTGATAACTGAAGGAGAGGAGGAAAGTGGGGAAGGAGGGGAGGTAGAGGACTGAGATTTTGCATGGCCCAGGGGCCAAAAAAATAAAATAAAATAAAAAAATAAAAAATAAAAAATATTTTTTTTTCGATGTCAAAAGTTGATTTTGTTTTTCTCTGACTCTTAAGAGTCTCCCCGCAGTGCGCCGGGGGAACTCTTAAGAGTCTCCCCGCAGCTCCCGGGTTAAACCACGGCGCACTATCAACTATTACTATTTTCTTTTCAATAATGGGGCACATATCTTCGTATTTTTCTCTAGCAATGCTGTTATACAGATTAGTGAAACATGACGTACAGTCATTTATTAATTCACCGTGAGCATAGTGTTCTCTTTTCTTAACCTGTTAAGCGCTAAATAGCCCTAGGAGCTAGGGTAGTTATTTGTGCATTTCTGCCAAAAAATTCGATCTCACAGAATTTAAAAAAAAGTACCTCAATGTCTTGGAAATAAGCAGCCACATCCGCCAATATATATATATCCACCCTAAAAAAATGTGGGTGTGGAGTTACGGTGGCTGCAAGTTGAAAAAAAGGGGCTGATAGGCACGACATCCCCGAGCGAGCGAGTGTGTGTGAGTGAGTCAGGCGGGAGGAGAGAGAGAGAGGGTGGAGGCAAGAACGTGCGATTGATGAGAAGCAACGCTCTATATCTCGCCTAAAAAGCACCTTTATGGTTTCACCTGTTCATATTCATGAGTAAGGCAGCCCATGTGAATAATATACACTGATAAATGAAGCGCAGAGAGGCATACGGACGAATAATAGGCGAAATAAGAGTGGTGTATTGAGAAAGGTGGGTGGCGCGGGAGAGAAAAGTGGTCAGATTACAGTAGGTAGATGAGATTAGCGTGGGTGTATGCACAAATTTAGACCTTATAGACACTGTGTTGTCGTTGCTATATTGTAAACAACGATAAGGCTTCTTGGATGGCGCAGTATGTTAGAGTAACCCGATATCTCATTACACAATTTTTACGCACTATTTGCTTGCAACTCATGGATGAAAGGTTATTTATTTACTTGTAAATTTCTTTACTGTTTGTTCGTAATGATAGAATATGTTAGGTTATGTAAAAGTATTATACATACTAAATACTTCGATATACACAAGTGTATCGAGGGTATATATATTTTTTTTTTTGTCAAGCATTCGTCTGCCCGAAAATACGTACGCACTAATCGCTGTCAGTATAGTGTGAACAGTCATGGTCTAGTGGTTAGAGTGATGGACTGAGTGAGATGTAGGCCTAGAGACGTAGGCCTAGAGACGTGGGTTCGAAACCAGAGAGGTTATGGGGATGTTTTTGGAGTATTTATATCACTTGAATTTTTTTTTTTTTTACATACTTACGCCCTGCTATTCATAAAGTCGAAAACTTTGATGAATAGCAGAGCGTAAGTATGTTTTTTTGTGTTTATTTATTTGTTTTTTGTTTGTTTTTTTGTTTGTTTTATTATTACAAAAGGTTAGTACATTAGTATAATATTACATAGGTATATATATAAATAAAACAAAATATTGCCTGGCTAATGAATTAAACTGAAATAATAAATGAAAATATTGCTTATATATACAGTATACTGTATACAATAATATACTGTGTATATATATATATATATATATATATATATATATATATATATATATATATATATATATATAATATATATATATACAGTATATACCAAAACATATGAACTTATCCTACAACTATAATTTGTACATGTTATGATAATATTATCACGTTGGTCAGGTACGGGCAAGTAGGTAGGCAGGCAGGTGTTTTGAGATCACGTTGGTCAGGTACGGGCAGGTAGGTAGTGAGGTAGGTAGTGAGGTAGGTGGGCGGGGCAGGAGTTTGGCTGAGATAGGGCGACACAGGTACCACTCCTAGTAGTACTTGAGTGAGTGGTAGTCCCTGAAGCACTCGCCCAAACACAACCCAACGTTGCATTCCTTGCACATTGATGTGACTCGGCTTCTTTTTTGTGGCTTTCTGGTGGAGTGGGCACAGACCTGGCACTGTACTTGCAGCCTCCGGGTGCCAGATAGCTCGGTGTGGATAGGGTAGTGTTTGTCATATCCATCAATGACTCTGTCTGGGAGGTTGACTGCACGGCGACCCCTGTGACCGGAGACTGGTTGGTGTTTTTCTAGGAGTTGGTAGGCGACGTTATATATGAACTCCCTGAACTTGAGTTTTTTGTTCGGGGCCATGTCTTTTTTTACCAGCCACATGTTGTAAGCGTTGAGCATCGTGATGTCAACAAAGTGAAGGAAAAGCTTGTGATACCACTTCACTGTTTTTCGTAGGCACTCAACGCCTGCAAGCTGGCAATCAGACTTGTCCACAAGGCGCATGTACTTGGTATAATCCACCACCATATCAGGTTTCTGGATAGACTTCTTGGTACGGTAGTGGAATTTACCAGAGTCCACTTGGGCACCTGTATGGACAGTCGAAAGCAGGTGGACTGGTCGCTTATCGAGCCACTTTACCGCCAGAACTTTCCCAGACTTCTCCAGCTGCTTGTAGTGCTCTTTCTTCTTTCTTCTTGGTCTGTCCTGTCTGCGGCGCCTTTGTTCCTCTGCCAAGTCGTCATCAGAAGCGGTGTCACTGTGGGAGGGGTTGTCCAGTTCTATGCGATTGCCTTGGAACTTAGGCATGAACTTCCTGTTAGTTCTGACAGTCCCACATGCCCCCGTTTTGTGGTCATGGAGGAACTGGCAGAGTGCAGGACTTGTATACCAATTGTCGGTGTACAACGTGTGCCCCTTGTTCAGGTAGGGCTCCAGCATCTTTTTCACAATGTGCCCTGACATGCCCAATGGGTCGTTGCCACCGACTTTTGGAATGTCTACATCAGTGCCGGTGTATACAATCATGTCGAGCACTATTCCACTTTCACAATCGCACAACACAAAGATCTTGATCCCGAACCTGTGTCTCTTCAAGGGGATGTACTGCTTGAACACCAGGCGTCCTTTGAAAAGCACGAGCGACTCATCAATCACCAGGTTGGCAAAGGGGTAGAAGAATTTCCTGTACCTTTGCAACAACATGGTCAACACATCCCGAACTTTCCATATTCTATCAGCTCGGTTTGGATTATTATTGTCTGCGAAGTGCAAAAATCGCAGAAGCAAGAAAAATCTAACACGAGCCATATATTTCCGGAAAATTGGGGTGTTGATGATTGGGTCGTGCTTCCAATAATGCTCCATTACATGCTTCCTGCAGAGAGGCATGATTAGCAACAACGCAAAGAACACAAGGAGCTCAGGGACAGTCGTATCAACCAATGCACGAATTCTTGCTCTACGAGATATCATATCAATTCTTTCCTTCACCCAGGTAAAATAGCCATTGGTTTGGGAAACGAGATGAGATAATACCTCCTGGTCAAAAAATGCACAGAAGAAATCAGATTCCGTGGACTGGTCATTGCAGGGCCAGTCTGCTGTTGAACCAGCCAGATTGGCATTGAACTGGTGCAAATCTGGTTGGAAATGGGACCCTTCAGACCAGGCAAAATTATACGCCCGTGGGGGATCAGGATCAGCCCCTCCGTCAGCCACGTCGTCTGCGCCTTCGTCGTCAGACAGGTCTTGGTCATGGTCACGGTGCAGAAGTACATCGTTGTCTTCCGAATCCTCTGCACCTCCCTCATATTGGTCTTGATCCTCCTCAGACTCGCTCCCACTATCACCACCCCAGCCATAGTTCCTGGGATCGAAGGCTTCCCCTTCTGCAGCGTCGTCGTCAGAGGAGTCAGGAGGGAAGAGGAGGGCGTCAAACTTGGATGGCGTTAGACCGGCTGCCAAAACTCTACGAGGCTCTCCAACAGCAGCAGGGGCATGGGTGGGCGTGGGTGGTGGAGCAGGGGCGTGCGTGGGCGGTGGTGCAGGGGCGGCCGTGGTGGGCAGTGGTGCAGGGGCGGCCGTGGTGGGTAGTGAGGCAGGGGCGGCCGTGGTGGGTGGTGGTGGTGGTGGCAACGCGGGGGTGGTAGAGGCGGGAGGTGTCACCTTACTCCTCTTGAACTGATAAGGGTGTCCTTTACCCTTACCCTTCTTGCCAACTACCCCCGATGCTCCTGCATCCCCAGGACGGCCACTTGTACTTCCTGTGGTGGTGGGCGCCGTGGGCGTCGTTGCCACAACAGTAGAGGCAGTAGTTGTTGTGGTAGCAGTTGTCAGAGCAAATGCTGAGGACAATGACCTCTTCGCACTCGTCGTGCTTGTTGCACGTGTCGTGCCTCTCCCAGCACGTGTAGGTCTTCTTGGCTGCACTGGCTCATCATCCTCAGAAGTATATACGTAGGAGGGGTCCCTGGCACGTGTTCGTGTCCTGCTACGAGTACTAACACCGCCAGCAACAGGGTTGGGCGAGTCAACAGGGAGCGAGTCAGGGGAGCGTGTAGGCTCCATAGTGACTGAGAGCGTACTGCGTGTGTAGACTGTGTGGGGTGCGTGCGGCGGGTGGTTGTGGGTGCCATCGAGAGGTACCATGTCGCACTAAACGTGGCGCAATTTGTGACTCCCTAGACAGCTTTGCGCCGTTTTGGTACGCCTTTAAAAATCCTGCTTCCGTGAGGCCTATCGCGTTCCCTATAGGAAGCCTTCCGTGAGGCCTATCGCGCTTGCCGGGTTAATTAGTATTTCATTCGCAACAGTCGATATTAGTAGTTGTGGCTCAAATTTTCTTTTTGACCTACACTTTATTGTCTTAGATTGTCTAGGTTTACTTACAAACGGCATGTTAAAAGTAACTAGTTTATGGACCGGCGAAATACAACACTCATCTTCAACATACAGCTCATTTATCATATCGCTTTCTCTATTCGTAAAAACCAAGTCTAATGCATGACCACCTCTTGAAGTTGCAGTATGCACTTTATTTATCAAGTGGAAAGACTCCATCAATTCTATAAAGATAGTAGCATAGTAATCATTCGGAACATCCACCCACAGATTAAAGTCACCAAAGACGAATGTATTCGTACTAACCATATCAATTGTTTCCAAGTATAATCTAAAATCATCAATAAATGTACTGGCACTTAAATTTGGGGGTCTATAAACAACAATAAAAGTACATTTCCAGCCTCCAATCTCACAGCCCACCTGTATATGTTCAAAACTACCGAACCTTGCAGATTTACACATTTTCGTCTTCTTAAATGTGTTTGTAAGAAAAATTCCCACACCACCACCTCCCTTCCCTCTTCGTGGATTGTGTAAGAAGGTATGCGTTAAAGGAGTCATTTCAAGTATTTTAGCAGTATCGTATTCACTCAGCCATGTTTCAGTTACCGCTAGTACATCATATTTTGCCTCATTAATTAAGTCTCGAATTTCAAAGGTTTTATTTCCCACTGATTGAATGTTTATCAGTCCCCCCTTTATCTTTATTAAAGCACTAGATTCCATGATCAGTTAGGTCTCTCACCTTGACTATCTCACTCGAAAAGACCGGGCACCGGGTATCTGATGATGAATGATACACGTCTTGTTTCCCGTATCTCATACAATTTATGCACTTTCTCACAGTCACCTTACAATCCTTCGACCTATGTGTTCCAGCACATTTAAAACAAACAGGCACATCACTGTTTAGTTTAGCAGCACACTTATTTTCTGCATGCCCAAATCTCTGGCAATAGAAACAAGCCAATGCATGGTACCTGTCTCTTATATTATATATTCCCCATTGAAGTTGCACCTTGTCTTTATATTTGTAGAGAGCCGCACGGACTTCAGGCTCACATTTCAGGATATAATGGACTGTACCTCCAGCAGCTGGTTTATCAAAAATCATGGCAATCTTTCCTTTAATATCATCAATCGAATCCAGAAAATCATTCCTTGCAATTAATGTATCAATTATCTCACTCTTGGACTCTTCAGGATGAACATTGCAAATCATCACTTTTGGTTTTAATTTTTTCACACTCCTTGTAGTAACAGCCGGCACCTCTCCCAACTTTTTAACTGCATCATTCAGCATATCCACAGTGCCAAAATTCATCACCATGTTCCCTTTAGGGGTAAACTTTGTATCGTGAATTTTAATCCCCTCTAGCGCCTGAGAAATTTCTCCTCTCTTGTCAGTTGTATATATATAGAGCGCAACGGAGCGGCGAGTACCGAAGGCGCGTGCTTTAAAGAGGTCAGGGGGCATGCCCCCCCAGGAATTGTTTTGAGAATTGAGGTATCTAAAACAGCATATCCTGCAATCTATATATCTTGTATATCTCAAGAGAAGCCTAGGCTAGGTTAGCCTAGCTGCCTAGCCTAGCCTTACAAAAAAAAATAAAAAAAATAGGCCAACAGGAATGTTGGTCTAGGCTAAGTTTAATATACACTTCCCAGGTCATTTTAACAGTGTTACAGTTCTATTGCTTCTATAAATCATATAATACACCATAGAGTATGTTTTTAATAACTAGAAAAAAAGGTCATCTTATAAATAATTACCTTAATAATTAATTGAGGACCTTCGCCGTTCCCGGGTTAAGAGGTGGGGGCTCTGAGTCTTAGCCTACCAGAACCAGATTCCCAGAAATAATGAGAAACTCTCAGTAACGCACAGTAACACTAAAACACAGATCTGAAACAATGGGGGTCTTCTGGAATCTGGTCACCGTGCCCGCACTGATGTAACACTATTTTAAGCATACACACGAATATCACTAGTCAGGCAATAGTCTCCAATATCTAGGTGATTTCGGCCTTATATATGTAAACACTACTAAAGTCTATGACAGTTTAAAGCACACAAATGCTATTACAATTACTGTCTACACGAACTGTTCAGCAATATGGCGGGACTGGGGAAGAACCGAATATTATTGGAACTGGAATAAACTGATACTGATAACTTATAAGTATCATTTCACGCAAACCTCCCTCCCAGTCTCTGATAGCCTTCAGGTTTAAGGCTATAAATCCTTAGATTATAGAGCACAGTAACGTGTGCATACATGAATGATGTCTATAGGCCTTACAGATTCCGTGTGTGATATAATTATTGATACACAACCCTTATCAAAACTTATATGACGGTATGGGTGATGCGAGCTTTTTTTGGGTGCTATCCCAAGTAGGGTCCATTTTATGTTTGTTTACATTCGTCAACATTATTCTGGGGACAATAATATGAGGCGAATTTCATTTAATATGTCAATATTTAACATTTTAAAATAATGATATATTAATAAAAGCTATTTAGAGAAACTTGTAATGCATTCTTACATTATTATATGACACATACATTATTTTTACAAGCGTTGATATTTCGGGAAAGAATATTGGCCTTCTTTTTAATCTGCCATTGGCTGCTTATACAAGGCGCCAATTTTAAATAACCATATATAAAAGTGTATTAAGATAGTAGGCCTAATTTAATACAAGACCTATCATTAGGGAAAGCCTATCCAGCCTACTGTTTGACTGGAAAGTTGCCCAAATGAAAATGATTTGGAGATACGAATTAGTACAGCAATTTTAATTATGCATTTATAATTGAGATGCGGTCTCAGGATGATAAGACCGCATCTCTAGCTGCCACTAAACCTGCAGCCAACTCTACTCCTGCCAGCCACCCTGCTCCTGCCCGCATCGCCCGCATATCAACGAGACAGGTGGGACACATAAGACCTGAGTGGACTACACCAGTATACCCTGCCCAGCACTTCTACCACCAGAGAGAAAAGTCAGAGGGGTAACTACGCTAAACACCCAGCTAACCATCCTAGACTTCCCCAGCCTGATCAACCAGCTACAGGTGGTACTCCTTTATTTTCCAACTTACCTTTCATCTCCCCCATCAAGGCCTGCCAAACTGCTCCAGACTTTCACTCTCTATTCCCTAGTCTGCCATTTATATCACCCATCAAAACCCCTCAGGATCTTGCAGCCATCCAAGTCATGTCCTTTTCCCGGGCTAGGATGGCGCATAAACCAGCAGTTCAACCCATGCAGCAGTTCTAAAACCTTTTCTTATATGAATCATCTTGCACATGCCATTTCTCATCCACTTCCTCCCCCACCAGGAAGTGATCCCCCCATCTTATAACAGAATCTGCCCGGGGGTATCTAGCTACAAGGTACAGCCAGAGTCCAGGCGCGCCACCCCCAGAGCTACAAGGAGATAACCACCACGCGCCAACACCACCCCAGCGCCTTTGATCCTCTCAAGCCGGGCGCCTTAAGTAGGGGCAAGAAGATTGCCTTTTACTCACCCAGCCTGGACATCAGTAACTAAGCTTGCCATTTGGTATTATTTAGTTCAGGGTAAGAACAGCCAGAGATAGCTGGTGTTCAACTTGTCAGTTGTGTGCTGTGATCGAAGATCTACCAGGTCGGGTTCCCCCCATCAGGAAGAGGACTAGCTTGGGCAACCCACTTTGGGCTCCCCCTTTCTGGCCTTCGATGCGGTGCACAAACCAAGTACCAAAGGATTCCTACCTTGTTTTGTTCAAGGGATTTTGAGGATAGTGTAGTAACTTGAGATCTACCAGATCGGGTTCCCCCCATCAGGAAGAGGACTAATTTTGGGCAACCCACTTTGGGCTCCCCTTTCTGGATTCTCTTTTTGCTACATGGTTCTGATAGTTCCACGAACTAGCAAGGAAGGAAGACACTTACCTTGACCCCCCTTAGACTACCTATAATGTCACTATCTAGACTGCTTGCCGCCACTCTAGGTAGATCATTATGCTAGTCACCCTAACCCCCTAAACCTTGTAGCAGAACTCCAGCATATCCTTTGGGGATCACTGCACTGTGGGAGTGCAAGAGGAACCCGGTTGTCCCGTGGTAGGCGCCAAGATCTAAGGAATCATCTTGTGACTCACCCTGGACGAGTAGCTGGAGTCATCACACCCAGCCCCCCCCCCCCGCCCCCCCCCTGGACCAACTTCCGGAGTCATCACGCCCAGCCGCCCTCCGGACTACTGGATCCTCCCTCGATCTACGGGCCCTCCTCTTCACTACAGCTCTCCTTTAAGTGCTTTTATACCGTTTATGGGTATAGAGTTGACTCAGGGTTGTGGTAGAAGTTATCTTCAGGGGTTCTCATTAACATTACGTCTTGCGAGAGGTCTTTCTTCTCCCTACTTAAATTGACGTTAATTAGCCCACTTGCCGGGACCCATTATACATACCTATCAGGGGATCCTTATATAATTTTATGCACCTTCCCGGGTTATTGGTCTCCCATAGCCCGACAGAGGGGGCGTGCTTATATAAGACCCATAGCATCAAACACAAACACATATTTGCACGTAATCTAGTCCCTTTGTATAACTTCTAGCCTAATTCATTTAACATTCTGTCAGGTTCATAACTCGAATAGATTTCACTCTATCTCAGCTCCCGACGATTGTTGCCTCAGCCTTCAGCACCTTGCTAGTACACAATTAGAGTTAAGGATTAATCTTTGCCAGGTGAGATCTAGCACACCTATAGTATTAATATCATTTGTGAGCCTTTCCGAGCCCACTTCATTGTTAATGACCACTTGGCCATTATTGCTTTAGAGTCAGTTAACGTCACTATATGCCGGGGACATCATTGCATGATCCAGACGGCATTTGCCATTACTGCACTCTTGTCTTTTGTTGAGATCCTCTCTGAGATCTATTTGGGTAGGAGGTGTACCTCCACCATTTTTGATACCTTATAATTGTATCCTAGGAGTATTATTATTACCTTGAGTCCGGACCCATTGTCCGACTCCTATTGCTTACTTGATAACCTGAGTATTGTATGTCTTAATTATTCTTATTGTTGTTGATGATCTCCAGGTTACAGGTATAAAATATATGTCTTGCTCCTCCATGAACCAGGTATTAAACTGAATAAAACCCATGTTAACTTGTTACCTGTGTGCTTACTATCCTGCCGTGTTGTCTCTTTATTTAAAGTTTAAGGTATACCTATCCAGTTAGAGAGCTGCTCATTGTACAAAGAATATCTTGCGTTTCAATTTGGACTGGGCATAACACTGGTGACAGCGGTGTCTCTTTCTCGAAGGTAGCCTTTCAGGTTTTTCCTGCTTTAAATATTTTGAGAGTATCACGACAGGGATAAGTAGTCAGGATGGCAAGGAAAGCACTGGATATTATTCCTTTCAGACCAGAGGAAACTGACATTGCCACCTATTTAGAGGTTGTCAAGCCAGTGCTTGACATCATATTTAAAGATGAAGTTGCCCCTAAAATACATACTGTAGTCATGAAGCTAGGGCGGTCTATGGCCCTAGTTTCCAGTTATGTAAAAGAGAACCCCGGAATGACCTGGTAACAGTTTGAAACATACACTAAAACTGCCATTAACCCCGTCTTAGGTACTGTAATAGCCGACCAGCAATTTCACGCCATCACCTACGACGGGGACCTCGACGCCACCATCAGCAAGCTTACCAGGCTGGCTTCCACCGCATTCACAACGGCTACAGCTGCAGAGAGGAAGGAGAACGTCCGCCGGACCCTGATGAGGATCCTTCCGCGTGCAGTCCGGGACCACTTTGCCATCACAGAACCGGCCGGATATGATACAGACCTCCCTATCATACGCCGTATTCTGGCCCTGCAAAAATCCCAGGAGCAAGGAAAGATCGCGGGTATCCAACGAGCTCCCACTAAGCCACAAGGAGCTCATTCCGGACCAACCTACCACCCTAGCCGCAAGCAGGACAAGCCGGAAGAATGGGCCAGAGTCAAGCCTGGAGACTGGAAGCCCTGCGGGTCCCAGTGCCCTATTAATGGGTTGAAGAGGTCTTTTGCCGAGATGCTGGCCAAACGCTCGAGGGTTCCACTGTTCTGGGGATAGATTCCCTGGCTGAACCCCTCCAGAAGAGTTGCCACCATCCTAGAAGACGGCACCGCAGGAGCTGAGGACTACGACGAGGTTGGTAACCCGGACGACCACAGTACAGTCGAGCCGGAAGTCATCAAACCGGGTTTTTAGACCGCCCCCGCCCACCAACTTGCAAACTGGCGGGGGCTCGAGATAGGGGCAGCTATGATATGATAAAGCCTCCCATTTACACCCACCTGATCATCCAGAGAGTCAACTCTCGACTCCTTGTCGACACCGGAGCTTCAAGATCCTGTATTTTTTCCTCTTACCACCAGAGACATCACAACACTTTTGGACTGATTCAACACTCGTCCACCACCCTCATTGATGCCAACGACAACCTTATTTCTAGTACTGGCATCACGGCCCCACTGTATGTGGCCACCCCTCAACCTAACCACGGCCATCACCACGCTTTCATGGTATTTCCCTCCCAAGAAACCACCTACGACGGATACCTGGGATTCGACCTTCTCACGGCCCTCCGCACTACTATCCAGTGTGTTGAAAGAAGATTGTTATTTTCCACCAAACCCCCAGGACTCACCACTCCGAAGATTGCCACACCGCTCCATGATCCTCCTCAAACCTTGAAAGCCATCCGTGTTGCATCGGCCATCACCATTCAACCCATCACCTTGCTGCCACATCATGAACATTGGGTACCCATCCATGCAGCCCTCAACGGAGAACTCATTCACACTCCCTCTCTTCAGAGCCCTTTTGACAGGGATTGTCTCACTGCTCCTGCCATTTTAAAACAAAATGCAGTAAGAATAGCCAACATCTCCGACCATCCTATCACCCTACCCAGGGGTCTCACCATCGGAGAACTAGAGACTTATGATGACCAGCCTTCAACCGACACCACCACCTCCATTCCTGCATCAACTCCATCACTCCCAGACGTTCCTACTCACCTCACCCCTCAACAAAAGGACGATCTGTGCCAGTTAATGGCCGAATACCAGGACATCTTTGCCACCAACTCCCAAGATGTAGGCCACACCCATGTCCTAGAACACCACATTCACACTGTTGGACCCCCAGTCAGACAGGCTATACGAAGAAAGAACCCCCTTCAGCACCAAGAAGAACAGAAGCAAGTTGCAGAGATGTTAGAAGCTGGCATCGTCAACCCCTCAACTAGCCCTTGGTCCTCTCCAGTGGTACTGGTCAAAAAGAAGGATGGGTCATCTCGATTCTGCATCGACTACCGACAACTCAACGATGTCACCATCAAAGATGCCACCCCACTACCACGCATCGACGACTCCCTAGACTCCCTCTTAGGGGCCAGATGGTTCTCCACCCGGATCGCAAACCAGTTCCCTTTTAGTTTTGTTCTCCAGTGGTCCGGTTTCGCTAGTTTCAGTGAATGTCCTCTCAGATTGTTTGTGTTGAGGCAAAAGAATCTGGCGTAAGGGATGTCGTCGAAACCATGCATTAGCTTATAGGTTTCGATCATATCACCTCTTTTTCTCCGGTCACTGAGTGTCTGCAGTCCCAGTCGCTGACATTTCTCCTCGTAGGGCAGGTGTGTTAGTTTTCAGATGCAACATTTGATGTACTGGAGATGCTTGACAATGGGGTGACGGGTAGTGTGTGTCAGACCAATAATATGATGGGGTATCAGGGGTTGAGATGTTGCTTAAAATGGGAAAGGGGATTTTATGGGTTGAAGAGTGAGTTGTGGAGGTGTTGGGTCAATTTAGATTTGAATTGTGCAAGGGAGGGGGAACTATTTCAGCTGGTAGGGAGTTCCACTGATGGATTATACGACAGGAGTGGTAATGGGCTGGTCTATCAGAGTGAGAATTGAGCGATCTCTGCCATACCCATAGCTTACTCTGACTGTTCCTTTTACTTATATATTTTCTAGATCTCAAGTGACGGCTGTGACGTTAACCACTCCGTTAGAACCGCATGGCTTGTCCTACAGTGACTCACTAGGATCGCCAGGGCAGTGGATGGGGCTACAGTTTATGTATTAGAGTGTGCTTTATTTCATATGAAAGCTCGTGTCATGGGCAGTCCAGAAAGGCTCTTTGTTTTCACCCATGTCAAGGCTTTATATATTTAATTGTAAAGTATATGTTTTATCATTAACTAGTAATGATGGGATCTGGGAGAGAGAGAGAGAGAAGAACAGAGTGAGAGGGGGGCGCCCAGTGTTTTTGTCCCGCTCGATGACGTCACGGCTGGCTGCCTCGCGGGGGTTGGTGGAGAGAGGTCCTTACCATGCTGCAAGCTCTCTTGCTAGTGGCTAGAGGACTTGTAACCGCTTTTTTCCCACGCGCCTCGAGCTAGTGCGAGTATATATACAGTTCCTCGCTACTCTCTCCCTCAGATCTGGTTTCTAGAACGCACCCATCTTTTTCCCTTGCTACCTGTCCTCTGCTCTGCACCTGAGAATCTTTTCCTCTGCCTATCTCTCTCATTTTCCATATCTTTCACCACCTTTTATTAATATTATACCCCCTCTGGTTAACTCTGCAAAATCAGCTTAATGCTGGCCAGTTGTATTGTGCGTTAAGGTCTGATATAACCCATGTATGTTAGTTGTTAAGATAAGTGGATCACGAAGCATTGGTTGGCTTTCATATTGCCGCTTCCTTTAATTATTAGTGTTCTGCTGGATTAGATAATGCTAGACTAGGAGTCTGATATTATAAGTTATTGTTTCCTATGAGTGCTGGCTTTAGTTAAAAGCTGCACGACATACCTGAGAACTGGAGTTGATTGGGTAAATTCTAGTCTGTGTGCCATTGAGAATAGAGCATGCACGAATGAGGGCTTTTTGCCTATACCATTCTGCACTGTTCTAGTCTCGATTGTTTGTCTTTGAGGTACGCCAGGAGAACGCTTAATACTTCGGTATTAAGGTTTCTCAAGAGAGCTACCCTTCATTATAACGTAATATTTGACGCACAGACTTGAGATTTGCACTAGGCTAGGCAGCATGCCATGCGCACCAGTATCTCGTATCATTGACTCTAGCTAGACTTTATCAGTCACAGTAGACATTAACACCTTACGAGCGGCCTATGCGGTTTATTTGTATGTACCGCACAGCGGGGTGTTTTCAGCCAAAATAGGGCTGTTTACGTGATCATTTTCATGCCTAAATAAGACCCAGAACGTAAAACAAGTACCTATCCCTGAAAGGGCATAAACAGAGCTTTCGAATGACACCTTAACGATCCTTTTATGATGGCTAGTTTTCTTGCAATAACCGTGCAACGCGAGTGCAAAAAGCATGTAATTCGGTACTTTCCCCATATAATTCAGTATGTAGCGAGTGAGAGAGGGAGGAGGGAGCTGAGATTCGTGTCAGTAGGTTCGCCGCGGTGGTCTGGAGCAGTCATACGCTCGCTAGTCTCCTGCCACCACTTGTCTCTCTCTCTCAGCAACATTACGTGCTGAAATTGCCACTCGACCTATGTCGAGCGCCGCCACATAGTCCAGCTTTATTTAACTCGACTTATGTGGTGAGCCGCTAATTAAGGGTTAAGTATATTAACCTAATTACTCTTTTTATGCATACCCATTTATGATTACACAAGCATTTCGCAGCCTAGTTTGATGTATTGAGACACAAACGACTTAGGCTCTTTTTGTTGATAGGAATACTGCATTGTCGTGGCGATTATTATTATTGTTGTAGTGTTTAGGATATTCTTGGCTCCGACGGCATTATATATTCTGCCTTTTTGTGTGCATAGCCTGCACGAGCATTGTTCCGCTGCCTGCCTTTTGGGTTCCATTTCCGATATGAGCATCTTTATAGCATCTAACATTTAAAGAAGATTCCTTGTTAGTGTTGAAGGACTTTAGTGCACTTTCTTTCATGCAGGAGTGCCTGACATTTATTGATTAAAGTAACGTAAGCTGTAACTTCTCTTACCACCTTACTTTGCATACCATAACCAAGCACCTTCGGTTATAGGTAGTAATAGGCTGTTTTCACATAACATTAAGCCTAGAGTAGACGCACATTTATTGAGAGTTTGATAGCCTAATATTGCATATAGAACTCTGTAGAGTATTTGTGTTCTTTGTTCACTGGGAATATACATCAGAGGTTGGATCTAGCGCTTTCCGTTGTAGCATTTATGCCATTACTAGTCCAATGAATAAGAGCCCTGATATATTTGAACCCCAGTCCGTGGATTGACCTCCCAATCTACCAAGATTGGAAGCCAAAGCGTCACATTTTTCCTTTGCCCCTCGACTTTCTCTTCATAATTGCTGAGGGGCACAGGGCCTTGGGTGGGGCTTCGATTTCCCGGGCGTTTCCGCACCCTCCTCAGCTCCCCGCCATGGAGTGGCTTCGGTCACCCAGGCTTTATTGTGGTCGGCAGGGAGGGATCTGTGGGGGCGCTCAGTTATGGCCTTGGCCTTGCTCGGGGCCTTGGGGCTGTTCGGCCAGGCAGCTTGGGGAACAACAACAACGACGATAGGAGAAAAAACTTTTTCTTGCTTCGGTTTCTGTGTGGGGAACAAAGATCTTGTATTTATGACCTCTTACTCCTTGGGGGGGTGACATAGTGAACAGGTCATGGTGTTTAATGGGCGAGAGATTATGGAATATTTTGTAACACTGAATAAGGTCGGTCCTCAACAATCTGCCTTTAATTGAAAACAGGTTTAAGGTAGAGAGACGGTCATGATAAGTGAGACTTGAGTGGTTGGTTACTTGTTTCGTCCACCGACGTTGAACAGACTCTAGAAGATTAAGATCGCCTTGAAGGCTTGAAAACCAGTATTCCAAACAGGAGAAGCAAAGTCAAGCAAGGGTCTGATGTAGATGCTAAAATGTTGATATTTTGTTGGAGATCTTGAGAGCTTGATTCTGGTGACTTACTTGGATGCTGGATGTAGAGTTTTAGGTCGTCAGCAAACAACTTGTAGTGCGGTCAAAGAATGTGAGGTTAGGTTGAATGGTCGGATTATGGAGACTGTTAGCTCATTTAAGTATTTTAAGGCAGTACCGTGTGGAGTTAGCTGGGGAGATAGACAGACAAATCAAGAAGTGCGAGAGCATTGTGGTGTGGATGTGCTGGAGAATGTGACTGTGATATTAAGGAACACTTTGAGATGATTCGGTCATAATCAGCCTTGTAGTAGTTCCTGGGTTATAATTGTAGGCCTACAACTTATTTTTGGATCTGGGTTCCAGACTAACTTCTTTATAGAACGAATCTCGCAAGTGGTCAATTTCCTCATTCAGTGTTCATTTTTTACACAAGGGGATAGTTTCCTGTTCATTCCGATATATTTGTCAATTTCTAATAGTTTAGGTCAAGCTTCGAATAGTTGTTGGGTAAATCTTTGCCTCCTACACATTTATATATGGTTATTTAAAATTGGCACCTTGTATAAGCCAATATGGCTGACTGATGAAGAATAATATTCTACACCTAAACTTGTTCTCTTGTAAAAATAATGTATAGTGCCATATAATATACAACAGATTGTAAGAATGCATGTAAAGTTTCTCTAAATAGCTTCTATTAATATATAATTATTTTAAAATGGTAAATATTGACATATTAAATTAAATTCGCCTCATATTATTGTCCCCAGAATAACGTTGACGAATGTAAACAAACATAAAATGGACCCTACTTGGGATAGCACGCAAAAAAAGCATGCATCATCCATACCGTCATACAAGTTTTGATAAGGGTTGTGTATCAATAATTAAAATGCCCCAGAACGAGAAGCCCACCACAGAAGCCACGAGCGAACATCACACAGAAACACCCGAAAGAAAGGTCCACAGAACGAAAGGACCAGCTGACCGAGCCAACCAATTCAGACAGGCCCAAGCCCGCAGGGCTAAGCAGCTCCAAACCACACATACGTACCCATTCTAAACTAACCGTTTTCCACACCTCACATACACTACCCCTCGTGTCCTACACCTCTACCTACATGATGACGAACATAAATACACCTTAAAAGTAATACACCCATGCTCTGTCCCTAAGTTAAGATATTAATATCAACATACCCTAAAATACCTTGTCTTGCCAGACTAAGTTTCTGAAGACCAATCGCCCCAATAAATCTATGTATTCAATCCTTAGGTTAGTTATCTTTATCTGCCATTGTGTTCATCTTTTCCATTTACTTTTCCACAATTGTTATACGTCTTCCAATCACCTCCTTCGTATCCACAGTCCACACTACTCCATTTTGCTTCGTGTCCTACACCTCTTACCCGCCCGACTCTACCTACATGATGATGAACAGGAATATACATTCATATTAAAAACACCCATGCCCTGTCCCTAGGTTGAGCCAATGCCAACCAATCAGACAGCCATATATCTATGTATGTTCTTCGATCCGAGAAGTAGATGTTAAAACCCCATGTCCAAATTAATAAGAGATTAAGATACCCACGGGTACACCAGTGATCTAGAACCATTGCCCCCGTAAGACCTAGACAGCCGTGACTACAGATGTTAGCCACCCTGCTATAACTTAATGCTTACCCCAACCAGAGATTGTATATATATAACCTTTTCTTTGTCCATTGCCATCATAGATCACGAAACAATAACGAAGTACCTCTACGAACCGCCGCTTTTCCTTGGTCTATATTTCATAGAAAACGCAGTTCCCAGGGACAACTAGACGTACAAAAACTCGTGTCAACTAATAGTGTCCATAACCCCTCGTATTGACGAGTAATAATACACCATGTTTTTCCCTACTTTATCCACAGTCAAGCACACACCTACAGTAAACCTCCTTCTTCCCCACAGCCCCACAGTCTACATGATTCTATCTTTTTTCCACACTCATATACCACCCCATAGTTGCATCCCCCGGTAGCATTTGGCCAACGTACTTTCACTGTCCTTTCCAACTCCAAAATCAACTGTAGCCTAATGCCACCTCCATGCCCGGAGACCTGAGGGTCAAATTTCCACGTAGCCCCCCTGAACTCCCCCCCCCCCCCTCTCATTAACACCTTACGAGCGGCCTATGCGGTTTATTTATGTGTACCGCACAGCGGGGTGTTTTTAGCCAAAATAGGGCTGTTTACGTGATCATTTTCATGCCTAAATAAGACCCAGAACGTAAAACAAGTACCTATCCCTGAAAGGGCATAAACAGAGCTTTCGAATGACACCATAACGATCCTTGTATGATGGATAGTTTTCTTGCAATAACCGTGCAACGCGAGTGCAAAAAGCAGGTAATTCGGTACTTTCGGTACATAATTGAGTATGTAGCGAGTGAGAGAGGGAGGAGGGAGCTGAGATTTGTGTCAGTAGGTTCGCCGCGGTGGTCTGGAGCAGTCATACGCTCGCTAGTCTCCTGCCACCACTTGTCTCTCTCTCTCAGCCACATTACGTGCTGAAATTGCCACTCGACCTATGTCGAGCGCCGCCACATAGTCCAGCTTTATTTAACTCGACTTATGTTGCTCGCCGCTAATTAAGGGTTAACACCCCGCGCTCCTCGACTCTTGTCCGACCTAGCCTCTCCCTCATACCTCTTGAAGATCCCTGATTTTTCCGTTGCTAAAGCTCTCCAACCTTTTATATAATTATATATACTCCTATCCAGCCTACCTTTCCTTAGTAGGCCGGAACAACATTAGAACTTTACTAACCCCTTGCATGCCATCTATTCTCTTACAACCCATTCACAACCCTGCACCCCATGGTCGTCGGTGCGAGGCTAGCCGCCTCGCCAGTAACTAACTTCTATTGCCATACTTCCAGATAAATGTGGCAGAGTTAGCAACCCAGTCTCCACCACATCCAGCTAACCATACAATTAACAACCCCTCGATTAAAACCAGCTAGCCAAGGCACCTTCGGTTTTGGTATTAAGGACACCCACATCTGTCTCATAAACAGAGGGTTATTACAAACACTGGTGATATGGCAAGCCCCTAGCCACAGCCGCCGGACGACCATCACAGAGAGAGGGCGCCCAGCTACCCCTTTTTACCCACCCGAGGAGGGAGTCCCCCACCCCTGCGGAGGTATACCTGACCCCTGTTTTGACTCCCGGGTCATTGCCAGATAGCACAGGAATTCTTCCGATCAATGAACTAACCATGCATGTCTAACCCCCTTACTAACCTCTCTTTACCCACAATAACCCATTCACCTTTCTTGCATACTCTGATAATCAAATTAGCACCTCAGCTATACCATAGAATGAAGACTGAACAATATAAGAGACACGCCCCTATCACAGCTGTCCCAGTCCTCCCCGCAAAGTAGATCCAGTCTCCCTCCCCTCAATACTTCCAGTATAGCCAAAATAGTACCTCTTACTAAGGCTCAGTTATATTAAAATATGAAGGCTTCCTATAGCCATGTGCCACAACAGTAATCACCACCTTACCCAGTCCCCATAGCTATTGAGAGCTCAAATAGTTCCATAAGACTCGAGAACCCTATGGCCTACAGGGTCCCAAAACCGAGCCTATAAACCCAGCTCCAGCACCCAGTAAAATCAGTTGAAAGTTAGACACCAACCAGTGGTCAACCCCCTGAAGTTAACCTTGTGTTGTTCCTGAGTTGAGAGATTCCAGAGCTGGCAGACTCTGTGGCAGAAGTTAAAATAGAAGCATCTGTCCACGTACAAGTATCGACATGCACCTTATAACCTTCACACACACTAGTGTGTATATAAGCGTGTAGCCAGCACCGATCGCCAAGAGATCCGACTTGAGAACTTCCTACATTTGGACCACCTGGACGGCCGAGGAACCAGTCGCTAGCCCCCAACCTCACGGACGCAAGATAACCAGGACCAGACCAACAAAATACTATCCAAGATTCATTTTATTAGTACTAACGTGTTATAGTACTAATTCGAAATTGACTTATTAATCTTTCTATGAAGTGGCTATAACTTTGCCCAGTGTAATTCATAGTTAACCATTCCATTTGGGAAGTACTAAGCGTATCAGTGTTCATTAATTAACAGGCGACATTAACTCTCGTAATTACCTTTATCCAGATATTAAAACCCTAGTGATATCTAACGTTCGCCCACTGATTTGTGTTCTACGTATTTCTACCATAAGAATATAAAACTTAGATCAGTACCCCCTTGAGGTTACTAGAATTCCAGTGTTCTAAAACATACGCGTGTCTAATTCTAGCTGCGAACTACTACCTGTGCACCAGACCTGCCAGTAAGAAATCTAATTAGTGAAATTGAATCCATAAGTACATTGAGGTCTTCCAGTATATAAACTTGCGAACTAAACCAGTGATCAGAAGAGTATTCCTGAACGTTGGAAGTGGGAGACTAGGCTCCATCCAGATCCACTAATGCTAGCAGTTCAGTTTTATTATTTGTCTTGTACGAGTATTCCTATTTTCCTATACTCCTTATTCACCTACTTAAATAAACGTGATCGTGTGTCATGTTACCGTGTGTTTATTTTGTGTTCTCTATTCCTCATACCTTGTATTGTGCATGCAGCCTTATATACCCAGTCAGTTAGAGCCCACATCACCCAAGTTAACCCTTAATTATCGGCGAGCAACATAAGTCGAGTTAAAAAAAGCTGGACTATGTGGCGGCGCTCGACATAGGTCGAGTGGCAATTTCAGCACGTAATGTGGCTGAGAGAGAGAGACAAGTGGTGGCAGGAGACTAGCGAGCGTATGACTGCTCCAGACCACCGCGGCGAACCTACTGACACAAATCTCAGCTCCCTCCTCCCTCTCTCACTCGCTACATACTCAATTATGTACCGAAAGTACCGAATTACCTGCTTTTTGCACTCGCGTTGCACGGTTATTGCAAGAAAACTATCCATCATACAAGGATCGTTATGGTGTCATTCGAAAGCTCTGTTTATGCCCTTTCAGGGATAGGTACTTGTTTTACGTTCTGGGTCTTATTTAGGCATGAAAATGATCACGTAAACAGCCCTATTTTGGCTAAAAACACCCCGCTGTGCGGTACATATAAATAAACCGCATGGGCCGCTCGTAAGGTGTTAATCCTGTAAAAAAACAGGGCATAACATTGGCGGCAGCGGTGGTTCTTGATTCGGATAAAAGGTTGCATCACATTGCAAGTTTGGAACAGCCAGAACACGATAACATCATGGCGCACCGTTCTCACATTCCCATCCCACATTTTGATGGAGAAACTTATGAGATCGAAACGTTCATGGACATAGTGAAACTCGTACTTGACCTAGTTTATACCACGGATGCAGAAAAAATAGCTGTGACATTAACGCACCTGGGAAAAGCCGTTTCCCTGGTTGCCTATCAAGTGCACCCTCCTCTCACCTGGGCCGAATTTCGCTCAATAGTGATAGAAGCCATTAAGCCTTCGTTGGGCGTTTTCGTGGCCCACACCCGTATCCAAGACACTAAATTCGAAGGCGATCTAGATGCCACTGTGAATAAGATTGCCCAACACATAAAAGTTTCTTTCCCCACATTGACCAGAATCCAACAAGAACAGCAGATTCTGGTCAACCTTGTATCTATATTGCCCTCAGCAGTAAAAGACCATTTCCGTGTGCACGATTTCGTCGGATACCAAAAAGATCTCATCACGATCCGACGTATTTTGGCCGTGCGCACGGAAGCACCAACCCAAATCGCTGTAATCAAGAGGTTTCCCACGCACCCGCAGCACCCCGACCACCAAAACTCCAAGAATGCCTACCCAGCCTCATCCTTCCACAACAGACCCACCTACCCTTCCGGCAAGCCCCAACCCAGTAGGTCCCGGTTCCAACCTACCCAGCCACGCAGAATCTTCAACCGGAACAAAACCTACAACACCTACCAAAGTAAAAACCCTACCTTAGTAATTATCAACCCCTATGATTTCCCTGCCTGTAATGCTTAGTGTGCCTTCCATCAAATTCGTGACTCTGTCAAACCTCGCCCCTTTACTCCTCGCATTTCTGTAAATGAAGAGGAGTTGGGACAAGAGGAAGATATGGAGGAAAGACACACTGGGGAAATTGGGAGGTTTGACGTACCTCCCAACCTACCAAATAGGAAAACCTACTATTTGGTAGTAGTCTTGGAAAATCCAACGTCAAGGCTATTAACCTAATTGCAATGACGACTTGTCTATTTTGACTGCTATGTCGTCATTCCAACCGCGGTTAAAAAGAAAACGTCTAGAGTCTACTCCTTAACTTGCTCTAGGAGACGTTGTACATTAACCAAAACTACCACCGAAGGTGAAAAAAAGCATAGAAGAGAAGAAAAAGGGGTTTACCTTAGTTACCGCTTAAGGCCCATCCTGTGTTCCGTCATGTGCAGATCCCTGTCGAACGTGCACATGAGCGACCCTCTCTTGTCATCACATCTCACGTCAGCAGAAGAACGCGGATGGGCAGGGGTCCGGCGTGAGGGAGGGTATTATGTACGTTGGATTTTCCAAGACTACTACCAAATAGTAGGTTTTCCTATTTGGTAGGTTGGGAGGTACGTCAAACCTCCCAATTTGTTAGTAGTCTTGGCAAATCCAACGTCAAGGCTGCATAACAAATAGGAGGAGGACATCCAAGCCCAACCTACCAAAAAAACCAATGCATAAAACAAAATTACGAATAACAAAGACACAATTTAAACAAGAGAGTTTAATAAAAGAGTGAAAAACTGAGGAGTAGCTAAAAAGAACAGTTTTAACACATGCCCGTCATTCATATTAAAGCAAAAACATAGACTTGTCTGAAACCAAAAAGGTACTGTACCCAAAATCCCTTTTCTTCAAAAACCAACAAAACACTGAACACAAGAACAAAACACAATATTCAATGTGGCAAAAACACTTATATACTGGAACAATACATAATCCCAAACTTGCAATCCAGTGTTGCAAACCTGTACACCCCCCCCCCCCCTTTGTCAAATAAAACAAAGGAAAAGAACGAGGGACAAGGGGGGAAGACCGGGGATCTTCGCCAGAGCACCAGGAAACACGACCCCCGAGAGCAATCACCGGCCGAGGGGGTCGAACACTGCACACGGAGAGGTAGGAGGAGATGAAGGAATTGATAGAAGACCACAAAACCGCTGAGGCGATGGCAGGTAAGGATCGACGTGGCAGGAACCGGAAGGAGGCAGCAAAGGATCTGACATCGTGCACAGAACCCCTACAAACGGGGCGACGGGCACGAACGGTCCGACAAACGCGGCGGCCCATCTGCACCTGCGAGAGCCTCCCACCTGTCCGAGGAGACACCCACACAGCAGTACCCGAAGGCGGCGCCACAGACGCAACAGAGGAGTGCAAGGCTGACACCGGGCACAACACATGGCGAGGATGCCCACGCCGTAAAGCCTGGACGGCGAAAGGCTGGAAAACGGGGGCCTCCCTCCCATGCGTGGTAACAAAAGGAGGGGAGGAGGCGAACGAGACGCCATGCAAGGACGGGGAGAATCGCACGCAATCCCGGGGCCGTGACAATGCCGCTAGTGCAGACACCCGATCCCCAGTGGCCAGAGCGACAAGGAAGAGTGGACGCCCGAGCAACGGAACCGGCGTAGCGGCCCTTGTATACGTGGTTGAAGCCAGAAGGACCAGAGCCCGCCCCAGATCCCACTGCGGAGGGACCTGGCGCGGAGGCGGTCGATCCCGGAAGGCAGCCGTCAGGAAGGAATCCAGCTCCTGTGGCGGAACGACCAGCCCAGCGACGGACCCAAAGACCCCCCGGACGGCAGACAAGTGGGTATGTATAGCGTCGACTTGAAAGCGATGTGTACGGAAGAGGTGAAACAAGGAGCGTAGGACGAGGGAAGGAGAGCCAACTGGCAGGCCAGAGGCCTGTAGCCACCTAGTAAAAGACCTCCAGCGGGACCTGTAAGTCCCCCAAGGAGAAGACGGCCAGGAACGCTGCAGGAAGCCAGTCAGGGCCCGGCCGGGGACCGGGAGCCACCGTGCCTCATGAACAAGCACGATGCGAAGGCCAACGAGGTCCGCAGGTCCCCAAACTAGCCCTAGTGGAAGCCGGAGACATGTAGAGGGACCGGACTCGGGCACCACCGCGGCAACCGGGCGGACCAAGTCCGTGCCGGCCACAGAGGCGCGAGGAGCCAGACGCAGCCGTGGTACAGCCGCAGCTATGCGAGGACTGGGCACATCAACAGCGTGTCAGGTGGCGGAAAGATGTATATCGACCGCCACCAGTACCAGGCTACCAGAAAAGCGTCCGGACCCCCCCCGGAGCGCGAGGCCGGAGGGAGAGGTCCAGAGGCAACTGGCGCGGCACCCCCAATGCGAACAAGGCGACCTCCGGAACACCTCATTAAGCCGCGAGGTCGGCGAACACAGTCCGTTTCATCGCCCATTCTACAAGAACGCCCTGCCCTCTCGACAGGGCGGCCGCCCACAGGGTGGCAGGCCCAGGCAGGGAGGAGGCATGTAAGGAGAAGGGGTGTCGGTCCGCGAGGAAGAACAACTCCACCGAGACCCCCAATAGAGTCAACGACCTGGAGGACCCCCGCATAAGGAAACGGGGGACAGCTTGTCTGAGTGTCCAGCCCGAAGGCCACCGACTTACCCCGAAGGGCCAGCGCGTGGTCCCGCAGGAAGAACAAAGGAACCAACAGTCCGAGTGCATAGACGGGTAAGTGGAGGGAGACCCACCCATCTTCCAGGAAGTGGACGTCCCAGGTTCGATCGGGAACCTCACCCAACCTCGCCCGACGTATCTGTGGCTACCCAGACCGTCGGCGGGGGGGCGGTCCAGGGCACAGCCGCAGAGAGCGAGCAACCCAGCGACCGAAGCGTCTGCGAACGGTACGCGGGAGCGGCAGGAGCCGATCATAGGGCAACGGAAACACCGCGGTGGGATGAGGAGGAGGCGGCGTAGCCAGAGGCTCCCTAAGGGAAGGGGCAGAGCGGCCCAATGCAGCGAACCCACGAACGAGTCCCAGAGCCACCCCGGGAGGGAGACCGAGTGCAACACGGCGAAGAACTTCCACCGAAGATGCACCGCGGCCGGCAGACCCCGGGTCACCGTAGCGCCGGACAAAACCCATGCGAGACCGACCCATGGCACGACACGCGACGGGGTCAAGAGTGACTTGGGAACATCGAAGGGGAACCCTAACCGTGCAGAGGGCGTCGCCAAGGCACAATCCTAGGCGTTGGAAACCACCAATCGGCCAAGGAAAACAGGATCTGGAGCCCGCTCCTGAGGAGACCAGAGCCTGCCCCACGGAGAAGATCTGCGGCGCGATGTGGAGACCGAGGGAAGGCCGTCGAACAGGAAACACACGATCGGAAGTCCGAACGGCCAAGAATCGCTGGAAGCGAGGATGGAGAGGAACGAGCCAAGATGCATCCTGGAGGGCCAGCGACACTACCCACGACAGAGGGCACAGGGCCAGGTGTACCAGGGGTACCGGCAGCATCCGAAACCGTGTGTGCACGATGTGCCCGTTGAGGGCCGACACACTCCTCGCGTCGCAGTTCGTCGACGGTACCTGAAAGACACGGGAGAGGAAAACCGGGTGACCGGCGGTCAACTCCCTCGACGCTACCCAGCTCGGGCATGGAAGTGAACACGTGGGCCACCTCTTAACCCTTAATTAGCGGCGAGCAACATAAGTCGAGTTAAAAAAAGCTGGACTATGTGGCGGCGCTCGACATAGGTCGAGTGGCAATTTCAGCACGTAATGTGGCTGAGAGAGAGAGACAAGTGGTGGCAGGAGACTAGCGAGCGTATGACTGCTCCAGACCACCGCGGCGAACCTACTGACACAAATCTCAGCTCCCTCCTCCCTCTCTCACTCGCTACATACTCAATTATGTACCGAAACTACCGAATTACCTGCTTTTTGCACTCGCGTTGCACGGTTATTGCAAGAAAACTATCCATCATACAAGGATCGTTATGGTGTCATTCGAAAGCTCTGTTTATGCCCTTTCAGGGATAGGTACTTGTTTTACGTTCTGGGTCTTATTTAGGCATGAAAATGATCACGTAAACAGCCCTATTTTGGCTAAAAACACCCCGCTGTGCGGTACATATAATAAACCGCATAGGCCGCTCGTAAGGTGTTAAGAGACGGGCCGGCGTCGGTGACAAGAGCGGAATGGGGGTCTGGACGTCCACCTCCAGGTGAGACCCCTCTGCGCAACCCGCCGCCCCCAACGTCCCTCGTGGCTACCGAGGGACGCAAGGGCGAAAACAACCCGAGGGAGCACCCGAGAGGAGGGGAGCGACCCGGTCGGCCAGGCGAGAAGAAGAACAAGGAGGCCGACCTAGAGAACTACACATTGTGTTGACGTGGAGGTACCCCCGGTACGGGCCGTGTGGGCATGAGCGCCACGTTGACCTCCTCTACCCCCCCCCAACCTCGTCGAAAAGGGCGGGCCACCCAAACCCCAGGCCGGCAAGGGGCTGACCCCGTCGAAGGGCGGCCGGAAGTGGAAGGCCGGCCAGCCCCGACACGGAGGGGATGAAAGGGGCAAGAACAGAAGTGCGAGGCGGAACCGACGCACTGGCCTACAACGTCCCAGTCCTGCGCCCGTGCAAGGCGGCAGCACTTGCAGCAGCACCCCGAAGAGGACCGGCAGAAGGACGGGACTGAGAAGACCCCGCGCGCGGCACAGCGTGTCGGTGCGTGACGTAAGCACGGTCCGCAACGACACAGCGCGGCGTCGTGTGTCGTAAGCAGGGGCCGCCGACAGAGAAGCGTAGCATTCCCAAGCATCCTGCTTAAAAAAACCCGACATATATAGCGCAGAGGACAACAAACCCTGACGAATATCCAAGGGGGCCGGCCGGCAGAACGAGGACCGTACCGTCGGGCGTTGCCGAGTTGCCGCGCACAAAACCGCCTTCAGCTCGGGAACCAAAGACACCGCGAGCCGAAGGTGGACCCGCTGAACGCGGTCCAAACCCTCGTGAAGATCGCCTGGCGCAGACGCCTCGAAAAGCCGCAGGTGGTGAACAGACGTCTGGAGGGAACCTAAAGACAAGACAATAAATCCGTCACCCTCTGTCGCAAGGGAAAAACCTTGGCGACAGAGGGCTGATCCGGGTGAGAGAAGAACGGGGTAGCAATAGAACAAAGTTCAAGAACGGGCGCGCTCATCCAGGACCAGAACGCGCCGTCCAACCCGCCGACAGACACAAGAGGAGGCAAAATCAGTGATGACTCCGGGGGAGGGACTGAAGGAGAGCCGTCGACGGAGCGGTGTGTGAAGTCGAAGGCCTCAGCAAACCAGGCCTCCAATGGGAGAGGGTGACCGAGCATGATGGCTAAGCCAGGCGTACCGGCGTCGTACAAACCTGTCCCATAGGAGGACAGACCCGTCAACACAGCCAGGGACTGAACAGCCGGAAGGATGTCAGGGCGGCTGAAGTCTGACCAGAGCGTAGGCCTGCAGAAGGGAGGGGGACCGTAGCAGGGGTAGGTAGGGTGAGGCGCTGAGGGTGAGTCACCGCCAAGAAGGGCGAGAAGAGAGAGTCTTCCATCGACTCCAAGCGCCCGTCGAAGCGTGACACAACCCAGCCCTGCATAGCCGACAATCTATCCGAGAGAGGCGACCCCCCCCCCCAGATTGGTCGGCCCGCAGGGGTGAGCGTGAGCGGGAGCGAGACCCACGACACGAACCAGCAGCGTCGCGGCCCAAGGAAGGCGAGCGACGACGGTTGTGTCGCCGTTGAGGGACTCTTCCCCGATCACGAACGGCCGAGGGGGAAACAGCACCATTCCCCTCTTCCAGCGACACGTCAGCTCCTGAGAAAGGGGACCCCGAAACCTCGCGAAACCCCACCGAGGCAAGAGGAGGGGTGTGAAGGTCAGGAAGAGAAGAATGAGGAGGAGCAGGACGACGGGAGTGGGAAGGCTGGCCGGGTGAAAGGAGGCCAGAAGGAGCCGCGGGGGGAAACAGAGCAAGGATCCCGGGGCTGAGATAACAGGGCGGCCCGACACCGAGGCGGAGGAGGGAGGGACCACCACCGTGGGACGAGACCGTGAAGGAAGAGTAGGCACTGAAGCAGGTGAAGTAGGAGAAGCAACGACATCCAGGCGGACCCTCCTGGACAGTGTAGGAGGAGGGAGCAGAGGGCCAGCTACAGCATGAACAACCGCGCGCGGAGAGGACAACGTAAGAGGAAGTCGTCTGGGCTGGGGAAGTGGGCGGAAGGGAGTAGAGCCCCTATCCGTAGAGGCCAGGGGAGGGCGCACAGGGGCAGAGCCGCTAACCCCGGCCTCAGGGCGAGAACCATGACGAGGCCGATGGGCGTCGTCAAGGCGATCAGGAGGACGACGAGGGGCAGTAGAGGACGGACGACGAGGCGAGCGAGAGCGTGGACGGAGCTGGGGAACCCCCCGACGATGGGACGATCGGCTGCGGGACCCAGGGGAGGGGGCCCGAGCAGGGAGAGGGCCAGGTGAACGGCCTTCAGTCGGGTCAGAGATACCCAGGGCGACGCGGATCCGGTCGGCAACAAAGGCCGGGGAACGGTGGCCCACAGTCCTAATGTGGCGGGAGACCATCGTCCACACCGACGGAAGGGAAGCAGAGGCCACAGCCGCCGACGAACCAGGGCCATGGTGCAGCACATCCACCAGGGCCAGACACGTGCCACACAGAGCAGGGAGGTAGGCCGTAGAGGACACACAGAGCGAGTGGCGCAAGCAGGACTTGTGGCTCTCCAAGCACGGGGAGCGACAACCAAGGCCAAAGCAAGGCAGCCTACCTGCACTAGAAGAACACACACCATAATCAGCACGTCGAAGGAGTAAGTGGAGAGAATGTCCAAGAAGAACCAGGGAAGGAGCATGGGGAAACAGGAACACACATGCAAACAGGTATCCGTACTCACCCTAAACTGGGAGCACAGAGGTAGGTGAGGAGGGCGGCCGAGGCGGAAGAGCACTAGCAGAACCTGCAAAGATGGAGAAAGTGTTAACCACCACTCAACATCTTACATGCAGGGCCTATAACACCAGTAAAGTGCATACACCAATATAGTATCAGGCAACAAGATGACATAAAAAAAAAGTCAATAGTGAAAGCCAACTATTACCGCAAATTTGCGGGCCAATGGAGGCATAACCGTACCGACACCACCCTCCCGCAATTTTGCGGGACACCCCCACGATCTCCGCAAATTTGCGGGGAGCCGAAACGTCCCAGAGGACCGAATCGAGCTCCCGCAAATTTGCGGGACCGGCCGAGATGGTCCGGCGCCGAAAAAAGTGAGAGGAAGTCTAGGGAATACCAAAAAAGGCCCCAAAAAATGCGTCATCTCCTTATGAACTCCAAGCAATGATGGCCATCAAGCTGAGCAGTGTCTTCCTTGAATTTATCCTGACTCAACTGGTAAAGGGAGAGGCAAGGAAGACACACCAGGGGAGAGGAGGCACATCCCCCAGGAACCACCCAACCCACAGAGATAGAGCAAAGCCTATGAGGAGAAGTGGCAGGGAGGGTGGTTTCGCACAAACAGGGGCCCCCGTCAGGTACCCCTGGATTGGGCAAAAGACTATGAAAGGATGGAGGTGAAACAGGAAGAGAAAAAAAAAAACAGTAAATGAAACTGGTGAGAAAAAGGGTGGCCTAGCCGTGAGCAGAGAATGTGTCAGGGGCGAAAAACCCTGTGGTGTGAAAGAGGGGCCCCCGTGGGGTACCCCTGGAGTATCACGAACCACCTGTCGCCCAGGCCCTTGAGACACAGTGAAGGACTCGAAAGGGGGGACTCGGGAATAACGCTAATAATGCGGCCGACACAAACTCTACAAACAGCACCGCCACCAACGAAATCTCAGATTGTTTACCAACGGTACACCTAGGCTATGAAAAAATGAAAACTCATAGGGGCATAGCAATTCCTGAATGAGAAAACGAGCTAGGCTAAATTAAGCTAAAAGCTAAACTATGCCCAGACTAACAGGAAAAAAGAATATGAAAAGAGAAAGAATGAAAAGCATATACGAGGAACGCCAGGCGCCCCCGTACCTTCGGTAGGCTATTTCCACACGCGTCTCCATTATACACACTTAGGAGCCCATTTACATGTGCCCTAGATCACGTAACATCAGTCTAACAAAAAAGAAGGCCAGATAAGCCGAAACGAACCTAAACAGGGTGAATTAACCCTTAATTAGCGGCGAGCAACATAAGTCGAGTTAAATAAAGCTGGACTATGTGGCGGCGCTCGACATAGGTCGAGTGGCAATTTCAGCACGTAATGTGGCTGAGAGAGAGAGACAAGTGGTGGCAGGAGACTAGCGAGCGTATGACTGCTCCAGACCACCGCGGCGAACCTACTGACACAAATCTCAGCTCCCTCCTCCCTCTCTCACTCGCTACATACTCAATTATGTACTGAAAGTACCGAATTACCTGCTTTTTGCACTCGCGTTGCACGGTTATTGCAAGAAAACTATCCATCATACAAGGATCGTTATGGTGTCATTCGAAAGCTCTGTTTATGCCCTTTCAGGGATAGGTACTTGTTTTACGTTCTGGGTCTTATTTAGGCATGAAAATGATCACGTAAAGCCTATTTTGGCTAAAAACACCCCGCTGTGCGGTACACATAAATAAACCGCATAGGCCGCTCGTAAGGTGTTAAAGGAGCACAACAAAAGCGACTTCATTCAATGGAGCGCGTGAAAAAATGATGACAAGAGAGGGTCGCTCATGCGCACGTTCGACAGGGATTTGCACATGACGGAACACAGGATGGGCCTTAAGCGGTAACTAAGGTAAACCCCTTTTTCTTCTCTTCTATGCTTTTTTCACCTTCGGTGGTAGTTTTGGTTAATGTACAACGTCTCCTAGAGCAAGATAAGGAGTAGACTCTAGACGTTTTCTTTTTAACCGCGGTTGGAATGACGACATAGCAGTCAAAATAGACAAGTCGTCATTGCAATTAGGTTAATAGCCTGACGTTGGATTTGCCAAGACTACTAACAAATAGCCCCTATCATGACCTCAGAGGATACCGAAGAAACCCTGGAGGAGGTAGATACCGATCCCCAGGATTTTTAAAGTACCCCCCGCCCATGATGGCCTCGGCGGGGGACGCCATAACTGACCGCACTGCCCCCATTTATTACATGGCCAAAATCAAGGACATTCCTGTCCGCTTGTTAATCGACACGGGAGCTGCCAAGTCATGTTTGTTCAAGTCTTATTATGATCAACACCACCGACTATTTGGCCCCTTGTTAACGACCAAAGCAGAATTAATCTCAGCTGCTGATACTTACTTAAATCTCCTAGGAGACACTTTGCCCCTATCAGTAACTACTCCTGCCCCCCATGCTCGTTGTTATCACACGTTCACAGTATTCTCCTTCCACTGTAAACATTACGATGGTTTCCTTGGACTTGACCTCCTTCAGAAACTCAAGGCCCAGGTTGACTGCGGCCAAAGGCTGATCTCATTCAAAAACAAATTCCATCCCAAAGCCTCTGACAAACCCACCACGCAGAAACACATTCACAAAAAGAAAAAACACCTTCCCCCTCAACAAACCCTGAGTCAGGGTTACCAAGTTGCAGCTAGCACTAAGGTGACTCCTAAAAACCCCCCTTGCCCCGAGTTCTCTCAAAATATCACCCAATTCAGTAAAAAAATGCCTCAACAAACGAAAGAAGACAAGTCCAAGCAACTCCCTCTCGGTAATCCCCTCAATTCTCGTAACTCTGTCCAGGATAAATCCTCCCATGTTTTCAGGACAGACTCTGCGAGATGTAACCATAATTCTATCAAATGTTTATGTACACATGTTTCCAGAGAAAATGCCGACCGATGTACCCAACAATGTTTTCCCCATGCCCCCAGAAATGTTCAGCTATCCCACAACCAACAATTCCCTTGTGACAGTTTTCCGTCAGTAGCTCCCTTCTCCCCCCCCCCCACACACACACACACACAATTCACACCCCTAGAAAATTTCACAACCCCACACTTGACTCGCCCTCACATGACCCACAAACTCACCAGTCCCACCTAACCTTTAACCAGACCGTTACTGCCACCAAGAAAATTCCCCACATTCGTCCTGTTAACAACCCCACATCAATACACCAGTCCTCCACCAATAACCCATGTTCTACACCTAACTCTTTCCCCACCAGCCCTCCGCAGTCCCCCCAACAAATCCCGTTTTCTAACTCGCTCACCTCTCACCACCCTGACCCACCCGCACGCGCCGTTAATCCCCCCCTCACGCGTGCCGACCGAGGGACACAACCATGTTCCCACCATGCCCCCAGAAATGTCAAGCTATTCCACACACACCCCAATCCCCCTTGTGACAGTTTTCCGTCAGTAGCTCCCTTCCACCCCCACACAATTCACACCCCTAGAAAACTTCACAACCCCACACTTGACTCGCCCTCTCATGACAAACAAACTCACCAGTCCCAGATAACCTCTAACCAGACCGTGACTGCCACCAAGAAAATTCCCCACATTCGTCCTGTTGGCAACCCCAAATCAATACATCAGTCCTCCACCAATAACCCAGATTCTACACCTCACCTTTCCCCCACCAACCCTCCACAGTCCCTCCAACGGATTCCGTTTTCTAAATCCCTCACACCGCGCCCCACTGATCCTCCCACACGCGCCGTTAACCTCTCCGCGGCGCACAGGGGGTTTTCTACAGGGTAAGACTGTGCGCACCTATGATGATTTTGGGACCTATTGCCAATTTCGATAAAAAGTACATCATCGTGTAGGGAATGTTTGCGTGCATCGGCCCATATATATTTGACCCCCCAAAAAATGTCTGGGGGGGGTAGGGGAACGGTCCGTAGTTGAAAAATGTGGAGCGAATGGCACCGCGCGGCTAGATTGTCATCGAGCGGCGAGATTTCCCTGCCGAATATTTACGCGCGCAGGGGATAGAAGGAGAGGGAGGAGGGGGTGGGTTACCGCGTATTATCACGTATATCTCCTTTTTCGAGCCCTTTTAGGCTATTTAGAGTATGTATACATGTGTAGGGCACCCATATAACAATGAATATGCCTCATAGTGACCAAAAATTGCAATATATAAGGGAATTATAAGAGAATATTTAGGCGGGAATGAAGATGTGTTGGAGGTTTGGCGGCAATTTATGAGCTGAGAGTGTGGTTTACGCCATACATATCACGTATATCTTGTACGTAGAGCACTGTCACGCTATAATACAGACTTGTACGTATGTATACGTGCCATATATCAAAATATATACCGCATATAAACCAATTCATGCGATATTTACGCACATTATCAATGAGTTTCTATGCGTGAACCAAGGTGTGAGTGAGTTGTGGTGGGAATGAAAGGGGGAGAGGGTGTGTTACGCCATAAATATCACGTCAATCTTGTATTTAGAGCACTCTCATGCTATAATAAAGACGTGTACATATGTAGGCGTCCCATATAACAGAAATATACCGCATATACCCCAATTGATGCGATATTTACGCAATTTCTGATTGTGTTTCTAGCAGAGGGAAGCCTGAAGGGGGGGGTTGTGGGGGGGTGGGAGGGAGGCATGCAGGGGTGCAGTGAGTGAGTGAGTCGTGGAGAGAAGGAAGACAGGCAGATCTCTAGATAGATAACCAGCTTAGTGATAATTGTGGAGGCGCCCCAGGCGTATTGATGTTTGGTATTTTTGACCCTTATGTCTACCAGATGGCTGGTGTTCGTTGCCATCAACAGGTCTACAATAACATGAGTCAGGAATGAGAGAGAGAGAGAGAGAGAGAGAGAGAAACTGAGACATGCGTATGTCGTACATATAAATGGACTTCAGATTGCATTTTTATGCAAGCAGACATTGCATTTTAGACACATGTGAAGTACCACAGAAACATGTAGGCCATTGACTGTAAATAAGTACTATATTTATAGACCACCAGCGACGGTGCTGAGTCAACACAGGCAGATTGCCTGTTGTGATAGAGGGCTAAATATAGACTGGTGTCTCCTTACACCTGCGAAAGGGTAGATTGCCACCAGAGAAACGTTTACTTATTTATTTCGAAGTAATATGCAATCTAAATGTATATTCGAGACCTACTGCAATTATTTGTATGACAGTCATGACTATGAATAATCCAATATACGCGCGTAGGCGAGACATAAGAAAGCTGGTTGAGCAATTTTCGACACCCACACAGTTA
This sequence comes from Paralithodes platypus, assembly GCA_032716605.1. Lineage (NCBI taxonomy): Eukaryota > Metazoa > Arthropoda > Malacostraca > Decapoda > Lithodidae > Paralithodes > Paralithodes platypus. The sequence continues at coordinate 33,819,761 of CM064575.1, forward strand.
TTATTCATTTTTATTTTACAATATTATACAATACAAATGTATTTGTGAAGAGTATTTTCTGTCTGATCGTATTTATACCAATTTTGTTCCCAGACAGAGCTGCTGTAGCTGGAGAATCAAGGAGCGGCAAGGGTCACCTCGTGACCGCCTGACCGTGTGAAAATGAGTGGAGTCACACTGAGGGGGGCAATTTTGCTGAGTGTTTGGGCAATTTTTGACAGAATAAAGTTATATAATTACTAATTCTTGACAGAGACAAACTATTATAAACCTTGGCATGATATAATTGATAATCCCATCAATTTACAAACGTAAATTGGTGGGATAATTCATTTTTTTTTGTATATTGTCATTTCGATTGTACACACGAAGTTTTGAGTGATATTTGGTATGAGCTCCTGTGGCATGGTTGGTTAGGTCGCGGACTGGAAAACTCAAAGTGTCGTAGGGTAGTGGGATCGAATCCAGGAGGGGGTTATGGGGAAGGTTTTATATTGTCTAGAAAAAATTTTATAAAATTTTTTTTTTACAAGATCATGCCATTGTATTCAAACAATATGAAATATTCATAGAATATATCATATTGTAAGAATACAATGACATGACCTTGTTTTCTTTTTTTCTTTTTTTATTGTTTTATTTTATTATCATAGTAGGTTTGACATGATTTATTGAAACATATTTATTTTTGTACAATTCATTTGAGGTAAGAAAATAATTATATACACATTACTTAGCTAATAACAAACATATATATTGATATACTAAAAAAATAAGGCATATTACATGTAAATCTTTGAAACTTATAAACTAAATAATGAAACATACAATTATATAATGTAAAAGCTATATCACAGGGACATCTTTGGAACTTATACATTATATAATATATATGTTACATTATGAGGTAGCGTGATCAATTAGGTCAGGTCCGTAAGGTAGGGCGCGAGTCCAGGGCAGGGCAGGGCAGGAGGCGAGTCCAGGGCAGGGCCCGGGGCGAGCCCAGGGCAGGGCAGGGCAGGGCAGGGGCCGACACTCAGTAGTTCTTGAAGGTGTGGTAGTCCCTGAAGCAGTCACCCAGGCAGAGTGCAACTTTGCACTCGGCGCACATTGGGGTGACTCTTTTGGTCACATGGGGTTTCCTCACACTGGAGCTGCAGACGGTGCACTGCACCTGCCTGTGACGAGTGCCAATCAGCTCGGTGTTGGTTGTGTAGTGTCTTTCGACACCCAGCTGGATGCGGTCAGGAACGTGATCCCCACGTCATTCCGTTCGGCTGTGAGTGGGGCAGTCATACTCCTCCAGGAGTTGGTAGGAGACGTTGTACACGAACTCCCGGAATTTCAGCTTCTGGTTTGGGGCCATATCCTTCTTCACCAACCACAAGTTGTAGGCGTTCAGCATCGTTATGTCAACTAGGTGGAGGAAGAGCTTGTGATACCACTTCACAGTCTTCCTCAGGACACTCAACACCTGACAGCTGACAGTCAGACTTGTCCACCAGGCGCATGTTTTTGGTGTACGTCCACTACCATGTCGGGCTTGTAGATTGTCTTCCTGGTTCGGTAGTGGATTTTGCCAGAATCCACCTGGGCACCTGTGTGGACGGTGGAAAGCAGGTGGACGTCTCGCTTATCCTTCCACTTCAGGGCTATCAGTTTCCCACACTTCTCGAGCTGCTTGTATTTCTGCCCCTTTCGTCGCCTTCTTCGCACATGCCTCTCGCGGTGTCCTGGGCCAGGTCGTCTTCTGAAGGTGTGTCACTTGAGGAGGCATCTGTGAGAGGAATGACATCACCTGTGAACTTTGGCATAAACTTTCTTGTCTTTCTGACAGTCCCACATGACCCCGTTTGGTTGTCATAAAGAAACGCAGAGAGCAGGAGAAGTATACCAGTTGTCAGTGTAGATGATGTGGCCTTTGCCCAGGTAAGGTGCCAACATTTTCCTGACGATGGCACCTGACATGCCCATGGGGTCATTGGCAGCGGCTTTCGGTATGTCAATGTCAGTGCCTGTATACACGATCATGTCAAGCACTATTCCAGTTTCACAGTCGCACAACACGAAGAGCTTGATTCCGAACCTATGCCTCTTCAAGGGGATATACTGCTTGAAAACAAGACGTCCTTTGAAGAGCACGAGCGACTCATCAATCACCAAATTGAGGAAGGGGTAAAAGTATTTCCTATACCTCTCCAACAACATGGTGAACACCTCCCGAACTTTCCATATCCTGTCAATCCTGTTAGGATTTTCGTTGTCTGCAAAGTGCATAAATCTTAGCAGCAACAAAAATCTGTCACGAGTCATGAACTTATTGAAAGTTGGGGTGGCGATGAGAGGGTCGTGCTTCCAGTAGTGTTTGCAACACATGCTTCTTGATCAGAGGCATGAGGAACAACAAGGCAAAGAACGTCAGAAATTCTGCCACAGTCGTATCCACCCAGCCTCGTATTCTCGCTTTTGGAGACAGGACGTCCAATCTGCCAAACACCCACCTGTAGTAGGCGTATGTTTGGGCAACGATGTACGTCATTACCTCCATGTCGAAAAAAGCGAGGAAGAAGTCGCTTTCGTTCGCTTGATCATCACAGGGCCAGTTGTCAGTTGTTCCTGACGTCCCAGGATTGAAGTGGGGCACGTCAGGTACAAAATTGACCCCGTCAGACCAATCGAACGAAGGCATGCCAGGGATCGGAATGTCGTCTGCGTCTTCTTCTGCGCCTGAAATATCGCTTCCATGGTCGCGATACAGCACTTCATCATCATTACCCTCCTCTTCACTCGACAGACGATGCCCTTCCTCGTTTTCGTCACCGACGGCGGACTCACTCCCACTGTCCACTCCCAAATCCCCCCACCCTTGGTCCCGTGCTAGGGCTTTCGTCGTCGAAACCCGGCTGCCAATGTCCTGCGAATCACCATCAAACAGCAGGGCGGCATACTTAGCTGGTGTAAGATTTTCCGGGGTCACTTTGGCACGTGCGGGAGTCTTATGGACAGGGACAGCAGAGGTGGTGGCAGGGGCGGCGGCAGGGGCGGGCGGCGCGGCGGCAGGGGCGGCGGCGGCAGGGGCAGCAGTGGTGCGTGGCCTTGATGGCAAGATGATGGTGGTGCCTGTCGCCCTTCTCTCTGTTCCTTGGGCAGGGGCGGCAGGGGCGGCGGCGGCGGCAGCAGGGGCGGCAGGGGCGGCAGGGGCAGCAGGGCCGGCAGGGACACCAGGGCCAGCAGTCGCTTTCCCAGTCGCTTTCCCTCTCCCTTTCCCCTTCCCCTTCCCTGTTCCTTGGGCAGGGGCGGCAGGGGCGGCAGGGGCGGCAGGGGCAGCAGGGGCGGCAGGGGCAGCAGGGCCGGCAGGGACACCAGGGCCAGCAGTCGCTTTCCCAGTCGGTTTCCCCCTCCCTTTTCGCTTCCGCTACCCTGCTCCTTGGGCAGGGGCGGCAGGGGCGGCAGGGGCAGCAGGGGCGGCAGGGGCGGCAGGGGCGGCAGGGGCGGCAGGGGCCAGGGGCGGCTGGTGGTGGTGGTGGTGGTAGGGGCACTGTGGCTGGCGTACGGGTTCTCTTCCCTACGCCCCTGCCTTTCATTTTTCCTGCCCCCGCAGGAAATGCAGCCCTAGGGGGGCCTCCTGCGTCGCTGGTACCGGTGGCAGGGGGGGCAGGGGTGGCAGTGGTGGCAGTGGTGGTGGTAGTGGTTGTTGCAGTGGCCTGGGTCGTGGTGGCAGTGTCCCGAAAGACCAATGACCTCTGTGCCATTGCCCTGCTTGCACGTGTTTTACGTGCTTTTGGTGCTGGTGATTCGTCCTCTGAGCTGTAGGGCGTGTCGTACTGGGAGCTAGGGTCTTTGGCAGCCACCGTTACTGGTGTATATTGTAAAGACCAGAAAAAAGATAGGAGATGGCACTGCACTGGAGGTCCATATTTGCTCTTATAGTTTTTATGGCAAGATAGTAGTATTAAGGACGAAGCCTTGATCTAGGATTTGGACTGGTGCTCAGCCATTGGGCACATCGGAGAGAGGCAAATCAGAGCTATTGGGAACTCACATTGGCCTACAATGTTACCTTGCAGTACAAAATTAGGAAACTACAAGAATTCTGGTCACACGGCACCAAGTGGAAAACGCCTTTGAGTTTAGCTGAAAGATAGATATGATGTGGACAAACTTATTTTAAGTCATGTAGGTCAGAATTATGCGTCGCTCTATGTACATATTCGCCAGTAGGCCAGAAATTGTCCATCATTGGGAGGTGGGTTGACGTACTTCCCAACCTACACAATGTATAAAGCTATATTTGGTAGTAGTCTTGGCAATCCAACGTCAAGGCTATTAACCTAATTGCAATGACGACTTGTCTATTTTGACTGCTATGTCGTCATTCCAACCGCGGTTAAAAAGAAAACGTCTAGAGTCTACT
>CM064575.1:33824274-34058406 GCA_032716605.1 Paralithodes platypus
CTAAATCCCGTTTCATGTCTCCTAGACCAATTCACTTTAGTTTACAATCTCAGAAAATATTTTTTAAGAAAATATTATTTTTGCCAATTCAATCTTAACTAGCCTAGTTTATAGGGGGATTTGAGCTCCTTTATATGTCGACGTCTCGTGTATTAGGATAGCCTAGTTATAGGGGCTCTAAATCCCGTTTTAGGTCTCCACTATACAAGACCAGTTCACATTAGTGTACAATCTCAGATTTTTTGTTTTTGAGAAAATATTATTTTTGTCAATTCAATCTTAACTAGCCTAGTTTTTAGGGGGATTTGAGCTCCGTTTTATGTCTACGTCTCGTGTATTAAGCTAGCCTAGTTATAGGGGCTCTAAATCCCTTTTCGTCTCCACTATATAAGACCATTACAATTAGTGTCCATCTTCATTTTTTTTTTGAGAAAATATTATTTTTTTTGGTCAAGTGCAATCTTAACTAGCCTAGTTTTTAGGGGGATTTTGAAGCTCCGTTTACATGTGTACGTCTCGTGTATTAATCTAGCCTAGGTATAGGGGCTCTAGTAATCCCCTTTTCGTGTCTCCACTATAGTAACCAGTTTTCATCATTAGTGTACCAATCGTCATTTTTTTTTTTTGAGAAACTTATTTTTGTCCAGAGTCAATCTTAACATAGCCTAGTTTTTAGGGTATTTGAGCTCCGTTATAGTCTGTTTCTTGTCGTCACTATTAAGCTCCCTCGTTATAGAGGGGCTCTAATCCCTTTTCGTGTCTCAACATACAAGACCAGTTCAGATTAGGTACAATCTCAGAATTTTTTTTTTACGAGAAAATATTATTTTCTTTGTCAAGTCAATCTTAACTAGCCTAGTTTTTTAGGGGAATTTGAGCCTCCGGTTATATGTCGATCTACTCCTCATGTATTAAGCCTAGCCTAGTTAATAGGGGCTCTCTAACTCCGTCCTGTGTCTCCACATCAGACCAATTATCACTTTAGTGGTACAATCTCAGAATATATTTTTTGAGAAAATATGATTTTGTTCATTCAATCTTAACTTAGCTGTGTCCGCCACCAACGTGGAATTTTGAGCTCCGTTACTAGTTCTACTTTCTGATTTAACTAGCCTCGTTATATTCGCTCTAAATCCCGGGTTTTTTTCGTGTCCTCCACACATACGACCAATTTCACTTTAGTCAATAGTAATATTTTTTCGTCAATAGAAATATATTTTCGTCAATAATTCAATCTTAACTAGCCTAGTTTTTAGGTGGGATTTTAGCTCCGTCAATGGTTCTACGTCTCGTCATTTAAGCTAGCCTAGTTTATAGGGGCTCTAAATCCCAAATTTCGTGTCTCCACCATACAAGACCAATTCCCACTTTAGTCTCCAATCCTCAGGAACTTTTTTTTTTTTTAGAGAAAATAGTTATTTTTTGTCAATTCAATCTTAACTAGCCTAGTTTTTAGGGGGATTTTGAGCTCCGTTGATATGGTCTACGTCCCTCGTGTAATATAAGCTAGCCTAGTTATAGGGGCTCTACTATCCCAAGTGTATAGTGTCTCCACTATCCGACCATTCACGTTAGTGTACATCTCAGAAAATATTTTTTCTACAGATTAATACTTCCGTCTATACTAACCTAGTTCGTCAAGAGGGATTTCACCGTTATATTCTACGTCTCAGAATTAATATTTTTTGAGAAAAATAGTAGCTCAATATTAATCCCTTTCGTGTCTCCACCATACAAGCCCAAATTCACTTAGGGTACAATCTCAGTAATTTTGTTTTGAGAAAATATTATTTTGAGCTCCGTCAATAGCGGTCTACGTCAACTAGCCTAGTATTTTCGTCAAGGGTTATAGGGCTCTTAGCTCATTATATGTCTACGTATCGTCTATAAGCTAGCCTCCACTATCCGGGGCTCTAAATCCATTTTTACTTAGTCGTACAATCTCAGTACAGACAGTTCACATTAGTGTAACAATCTCAGAAATATTTTTTGAGTCATTAGTAATTTTTTCAGTCCATCTTAACTAGCCCTAGTTTTTAGGGGAAATTTAGCTCCGTTATAGGTCTACGTCCTCATGTATTAAGCTAGCCTAGTGATAGGGGCTCTCAAATCCCGTTTCCGTGTCTCCACCAACAAGCCCATTCCTTTAGGTGTACAATCTCAGAAGTTTGTTGGAGAAATATTATTTTTGTCAATTGCACTTACTAGCCTGTTTTGAGGTGGATTTTAGCTCCTTAGTAATGTCCACAACGTCCGCGTATTTAAGCTAGCCTAGTTATAGGGGCCTAATCCCATTTTATGTCTCACTAGTCACTTTAGGGTACAATAGTGTCAATCTCAGATTTTTGTTTTTGAGAAAATAAATTTTTGTCAATTCAATCTAACATAGCCTAGTTTTTAGGGGGATTTCAACTCCGTTATATGGCTCCGCCGATATTAAGCTAGCCTAGTTTCATGGGGCTCTTAAGCTAGCCTAGTTATAGGGATCTAAATCCCGTTTCGGTGTCTGTCTCCCACACCATACAGACCAATTCAACTTAGTGTACAATCTCAGAAATATTTTTTGTTTTGGAGAATAGTATTTTTTTTTCAATTCAAACCTAACTTACCTAGTTTTTAGGGGGGATTTGAGCTCGTGGGATTTTAAACTCCGTTATCCTGTCTACGTCGCGTATATTAAGCTAGCGTAGCCTAGTCTTATAGGAGGCTTCCTAACACCCCGTGTTCGTGTCTCCACCCATGACAGACCAGTTCACATTAGTGTACAATCTCAGAAAATATTTTTTGTGAAAATATTATTTTCGTCAATTCAATCGAATTGACAATTCAATTGTCTAGCCTAGTTTTTAGGGGGATTTGAGCTCCGTTATATGTCTACGTCTCATGTATTAAGCTAGCCTAGTTATAGGGGCGCTAAATCCCATTTCCGTTGTCTCCACCATACAAGACCAATTCACTTGTATGTACGAAATCTCAGAAAAATATTTTTGTTTTTGAGTGAAATATTAGTTTCGTCAATTCAATCGAATTGACATTAATTGGCTAGCCTAGGTTTAGGGGGATTTGAGCTCCGTTATATGGTCTACGTCCTCCTGTATTAAGCTAGCCTAGTTATAGGGGCGTAATACTTCGTCAATAGTAATACTTCCGTCAATAGTAATACTGTCATCGTCTCAATAGTAATCCGTCAATAGTAATATGTCGTCAATAGTAATATTTCCGTCAATAGTAATACTTCCGTCAATAGTAATACTTCCGTCAATAGTAATATTCCGTCAATAGTAATATTCCGTCAATAGTAATACTTTCGTCAATAGTAATACTTTCGTCAATAGTAATATTTCCGTCAATAGTAATACTTCCGTCAATAGTAATACTTCCGTTAATAGTAATATTCCGTCAATAGTAATACTTTCGTCAATAGTAATACTTTCGTCAATAGTAATATTTCCGTCAGTAGTAATACTTCCGTCAATTGTAATACTTCCGTCAATAGTAATTTTCCGTCAATAGTAATATTTCGTCAATAGTAATATATCCGTCAATAGTAATATTTCCGTCAATAGTAATATTTCCGTCAATAGTAATATTTCCGTCAATAGTAATATTTTCGTCAATAGTAATATTCCGTCAATAGTAATACTTTCGTCAATAGTAATACTTCCGTCAATAGTAATACTTTCGTCAATAGTAATATTTCCGTCAATAATAAAATTTCCGTCAATAGTAATATTTCCGTCAATAGTAATACTTCCGTCAATAGTAATATTTCCGTCAATAGTAATATTCCGTCAATAGTAATACTCCGTCAATAGTAAGTGTACAATCTCATTTTTGTCAATAGTAATACTTCGTCAATAGTAATATTCGTCAATAGTAATACTTTCGTCAATAGAATCTTAACTAGCCTAGTTTTAGGGGGATTTGGGCTCCGTTGTGTGTCTACGTCTCATGTATTAAGCTAGCCTAGTTATAGGGGCTCTAAATCCCGTTTCGCCTCTCCACTATACAAGACCAGTTCACATTGTGTACAATCTCAGATTTTTGTTTTTGAGAAAATATTATTTTTGTCAATTCAATCTTAACTAGCCTAGTTTTTAGGGGGATTTGAGCTCCGTTATATGTCTACGTCATTTGTATTAAGCTAGCCTAGTTATAGGGGCTCTAAATCCCGCTTCGTGTCTCCACCATACAAGACCAATTCACTTTAGTGTACTAATACTTCCGTCAATAGTAATATTTCGTCAATAGTAATATTTTCGTCAATAGTAATATTTTCGTATTCAATCTTAACTAGCCTAGTTTTTAGGGGGATTTGAGCTCCGTTATATGTCTACGTCTCATGTATTAAGCTAGCCTAGTTATAGGGCTCTAAATCCCATTTCGTGTCTCCACCAATAGTAATACTTCGTCAATAGTAATATTTCCGTCAATAGTAATATTTCGTCAATAGTAATATCTAGTAATACTTCCGTCAATAGTAATATTTCCGTCAATAAATAGTAATACTTTCGTCAATAGTAATACTTTCGTCAATAGTAATATTTAGTCAATAGTAATATTTCCGTCAATAGTAATATTTTCGTCAATAGTAATATTTCGTCAATAGTAATATTTCGTCAATAGTAATACTTTCCGTCAATAGTAATACTTCCGTCAATAGTAATACTTTCCGTCAATAGTAATAATCTTAACTAGAGTAATATTTCGTCAATAGTAATACTTTCGTCAATAGTAATACTTCCGTCAATAGTCGTTATATGTCTACGTCTCATGTATTAAGCTAGCCTAGTTATAGGGGCAATAGTAATACTTCGTCAATAGTAATATTTCGTCAATATCTCAGCTTTTTTCTTCAGAAAATATTATTTTTGTCAACTCAATCTTAACTAATAGTAATACTTTCCGTCAATAGTAATATTTCGTCAATAGTAATATTTTGCTCTATAGTAATATTTTCGTCAATAGTAATTTTTCCGTCAATAGTAATACTTCCGTCAATAGTAATACTTCCGTCCATAGTAATATTTTCCGTCAATAGGGCTCTAAATCCCGTTTTGTGTCTCCACCATACAAGACCAATTCACTTTAGTGTACAATCTCAGATTTTTTTTTGAGAAAATATTATTTTTGTCAATTCAATCTTAACTAGCCTAGTTTTTAGGGGGATTTGAGCTCCGTTATATGTCTACGTCTCGTGTATTAAGCTAGCCTAGTTATAGGGGCTCTAAATCCCGTTTCGTGTCTCCACCATACAAGACCAATTCACTTTAGTGTACAATCTCAGATTTTTTTGAGAAAATATTATTTTGTCAATTCAATCTTAACTAGCCTAGTTTTTAGGGGGATTTTAGCTCCGTTATATGTCTACGTCTCGGGTATTAGGCTGGCCTAGTTATAGGGGCTCTAACAATAGTAATATTTCCGTCAATAGTAATACTTCCGTCAATAGTAATATTTCGTCAATAGTAATATTTCGTCAATAGTAATATTTCCGTCAATAGTAATATTTCCGTCAATAGTAATAATTCCGTCAATAGTAATACTTCCGTCAATAGTAATACGTCCGTCAATAGTAATATTTTTGTCAATAGTAATATTTTCGTCAATATTAATATTTCCGTCAATAGTAATACTTCCATCAATAGTAATACTTCCGTCAATAGTAATACTTCCGTCAATAGTAATACTTCCGTCAATAGTAATATTTTCGTCAATAGTAATATTTTCGTCAATAGTAATATTTCCGTCAATAGTAATACTTCCGTCAATAGTAATACTTCCGTCAATAGTAATATTTTCGTCAATAGTAATATTTTCGTCAATTCAATCTTAACTAGCCTAGTTTTTAGGGGGATTTGAGCTCCGTTATATGTCTACGTCTCATGTATTAAGCTAGCCTAGTTATAGGGGCTCTATCAATAGTAATACGTCAATAGTAATATTTTCGTCAATAGTAATATTTCGTCAATAGTAATATTAATAGTTTCGTCAATAGTAATGGTCGGTCAATAGTAATATTTCCGTCAATAGTAATACTTCGTCAATAGTAATACTTCCGTCAATAGAATCTCAGATTTTTTTTTTGAGAAAATATTATTTTTGTCAATTCAATCTTAACTAGCCTAGTTTTGAGGGGGATTTGAGCTCCATTATATGTCTACGTCTTTTGAATTAAGCTAGCCTAGTTATAGGGGCTCTAAATCCCGTTTTGTGTCTCCACCACCGTCAATAGTAATATTTTCCGTGAATAGTAATATTTTCGTCAATAGTGAAAATATTATTTTTGTCAATTCAATCTTAACTAGCCTAGTAGTAATACTTTCGTCAAGTAATATTTCGTCAATAGTAATATTTCGTCAATAGTAATATTTCGTCAATAGAGCCTAGTTATAGCAATCGTAATATTTTCGTCAATAGAAATACTTTCGTCAATAGTAATATTTCGATCAATAGTAATATTTTCGTCAATAGTAATATTTTCGTCAATAGTAATATTTTCGTCAATAGTAATACTTTCGTCAATAGTAATATTTTCGTCAATAGTAATACTTCCGTCAATAGTAATACTTCCGTCAATAGTAATACTTCCATCAATAGTAATACTTCCATCAATAGTAATATTTTCCATCAATAGTAATATTTCCGTCAATAGTAATATTTCCGTCAATAGTAATACTTCCATCAATAGTAATACTTCCGTCAATAGTAATATTTCCGTCAATAGTAATATTTTCGTCAATAGTAATATTTTCGTCAATAGTAATACTTTCGTCAATAACTAGCCTAGTTTTTAGGGGGATTTTTAGCTCCGTTATATGTCTACGCCTCGTGTATTAAGCTAGCCTAGTTATAGGGGCCAATAGTAATATTCCGTCAATAGTAATACAAGTAATATTTTTCCGTCAATAGTAATATTTCGTCAATAGTAATATTTCGTCAATAGAATATTTCCGTCAATGTAAATAGTAATACTTTCGTCAATAGTAATAGTCAATAGTAATATTTTCGTCAATAGTAATACTTTCGTCAATAGTAATATTTCCGTCAATAGTAATACGTCAATAGTAATATTTCCGTCAATAGTAATATTTCGTCAATAGTAATATTTTTCGTCAATAGTAAACTAGCCTAGTTTTTAGGGGGATTTGAGCTCCGTTATAATAGTAATATTTCGTCAATAGTAATATTCCGTCAATAGTAATATTTCGTCGTCAATAGTAATACTTCCGTCAATAAGTTATAGGGGCCGTCAATAGTAATATTTCGTCAATAGTAATACTTTCGTCAATAGTAATACTTTCGTCAATAGTAATATTCCGTCAATAGTAATATTCCGTCAATAGTAATATTCCGTCAATAGTAATATTCCGTCAATAGTAATACTTTCGTCAATAGTAATATTTCCGTCAATAGTAATATTTCGTCAATAGTAATATTTCGTCAATAGTAATATTTCCGTCAATAGTAATATTTCGTCAATAGTAATACTTCCGTCAATAGTAATACTTTCGTCAATAGTAATACTTTCGTCAATAGTAATACTTCCGTCAATAGTAATACTTCCGTCAATAGTAATATTTCGTCAATAGTAATATTTCGTCAATAGTAATATTTCGTCAATAGTAATACTTTCGTCAATAGTAATATTTCGTCAATAGTAATATTTCCGTCAATAGTAATATTTCGTCAATAGTAATACTTTCGTCAATAGTAATATTTCCGTCAATAGTAATACTTTCGTCAATAGTAATACTTCCGTCAATAGTAATACTTCCGTCAATAGTAATACTTTCGTCAATAGTAATATTTCCGTCAATAGTAATATTTTCGTCAATAGTAATATTTCGTCAATAGTAATACTTTCGTCAATAATTATTTTGTCAATTCAATCTTAACTAGCCTAGTTTTTAAATAGTAATACTTCGGTCAATAGTAATATTTTCGTCAATAGTAATACTTTCGTCAATAGTAATATTTTCGTCAATAGTAATATTTTCGTCAATAGTAATACTTCGATCAATAGTAATACTTCCGTCAATAGTAATATCAATAGTAATACTCGTCATTAGTATTATTTCGTCAATAGTATTACTTTCGTCAATAGTAATATTTTCGTCAATAGTTTATAGGGGCTCTAGTAATACTTCGTCAATAGTAATACTTCCGTCAATATAGTGTACAAATAGTAATACTTTCGTCAATAGTAATATTTCCGTCGATAATAATATTTCCTCAATAGTAATATTCGTCAATAGTAATACTTCCGTCGTCAATAGTAATACTTCGTCAATAGTAATACTTTCGTCAATAGTAATACTTCCGTCACTTAACTAGCCTAGTTTTTAGGGGGACAATAGTAATATTCCGTCAATAGTAATACTTCCGTCAATAGTAATATTTCCGTCAATAGTAATATTCCGTCAATAGTAATATTTCCGTCAATAGTAATACTTCCGTCAATAGTAATACTTCCGTCAATAGTAATTTTTCCGTCAATAGTAATACTTTCATCAATAGTAATACTTTCGTCAATATTATAGGGGCTCTAAATCCCGTTTTAGGTCTCCACTATACAAGACCAGTTCACATTAGTGTACAATCTCAGATTTTTTGTTTTTGAGAAAATATTATTTTTGTCAATTCAATCTTAACTAGCCTAGTTTTTAGGGGGATTTGAGCTCCGTTTTATGTCTACGTCTCGTGTATTAAGCTAGCCTAGTTATAGGGGCTCTAAATCCCTTTTCGTGTCTCCACTATATAAGACCAGTTCATATTAGTGTACAATCTCATATTTTTTTTTTTGAGAAAATATTATTTTTGTCAAGTCAATCTTAACTAGCCTAGTTTTTAGGGGGATTTGAGCTCCGTTATATGTGTACGTCTCGTGTATTAAGCTAGCCTAGTTATAGGGGCTCTAAATTCCTTTTCGTGTCTCCACTATATAAGACCAGTTCATATTAGTGTACAATCTCATTTTTTTTTTGAGAAAATATTATTTTTGTCAAGTCAATCTTAACTAGCCTAGTTCTTAGGGGGATTTAGTAATATTCCATCAATAGTAATATTCCGTCAATAGTAATACTTCCGTCAATAGTAATACTTCCGTCAATAGTAATATTTCCGTCAATAGTAATATTTCCGTCAATAGTAATATTTCGTCAATAGTAATATTTCGTCAATAGTAATAATTTCGTCAATAGGCTAGCCTAGTTATAGGGGCTCTAAATCCCTTATAGTAATACTTTCCGTCAATAGTAATATTCCGTCAATACGTCAATAGTAATATTTCGTCAATAGTAATTTTCGTCAATAGTAATACTTCGTCAATAGTAATAGTCAATAGTAATACTTCCGTCAATAGTAATACTTTCGTCAATAGTAATATTTCGTCAATAAGTGTACAATCTCAGATTTTTTTTTTTGAGAAAATATTATTTGTCAATTCAATCTTAACTAGCCTAGTTTTTAGGGGGATTTGAGCTCGGTTATATGTCTACGTCTCATGTATTAAGCTAGCCTAGTTATAGGGGCTCTAAATACCGTTTCGTGTCTCCACCATACAGTAATACTTTCGTCAATAGTAATACTTCCGTCAATAGTAATACTTCCGTCAATAGTAATATTTTCGTCAATAGTAATACTTCCGTCAATAGTAATATTTCGTCAATAGTAATATTTCCGTCAATAGTAATACTTCCGTCAATAGTAATACTTCCGTCAATAGTAATATTTTCGTCAATAGTAATATTTTCGTCAATAGTAATATTTTCGTCAATAGTAATATTTTCGTCAATAGTAATACTTTCGTCAATAGTAATACTTCCGTCAATAGTAATACTTCCGTCAATAGCAATCTCAGAATTTTTTTGAGAAAATATTATTTTGTCAATTCAATCTTAACTAGCCGTCAATAGTAATATTTCGTCAATAGTAATATTTCGTCAATAGTAATACTTTCGTCAATAGTAATACTTTCGCCAATAGTAATATTTCGTCAATAGTAATACTTCCGTCAATAGTAATATTTCGTCAATAGCGTTATATGTAATACTTCCGTCAATAGTAATACTTCCGTCAATAGTAATACTTCCGTCAATAGTAATACTTTCGTCAATAGTAATATTTCGTCAGTAGTAATATTTCGTCAATAGTAATATTTCGTCAATAGTCCATACAAGACCAATTCACTTTAGTGTACAATCTCAGATTAATAGTAATATTCCGTCAATAGTAATACTTTCGTCAATAGTAATACTTCCGTCAATAGTAATACTTCCGTCAATAGTAATACTTTCGTCAATAGTAATACTTCCGTCAATAGTAATACTTTCGTCAATAATAATATTTCCGTCAATAGTAATACTTTCGTCAATAGTAATATTTCCGTCAATAGTAATATTTCCGTCAATAGTAATACTTTCGTCAATAGTAATACTTTCGTCAATAGTAATACTTCCGTCAATAGTAATATTTCCGTCAATAGTAATATTTTCGTCAATAGTAATACTTTCGTCAATAGTAATACTTCCGTCAATAGTAATACTTCCGTCAATAGTAATACTTCCGTCAATAGTAATATTTTCGTCAATAGTAATATTTTCGTCAATAGTAATATTTTCGTCAATAGTAATACTTCCATCAATAGTAATACTTAACTAGCCTAGTTTTTAGGGGGATTTTAGCTCCGTTATATGTCTACGTCTCGTGTATTAAGCTAGCCTAGTTATAGATAGTAATATTTTCGTCAATAGTAATATTTCCGCCAATAATACTATTTCGTCAATAATAGTACTTCCGTCAATACAAGACCAGTTCACATTAGTGTACAATCTCAGAATAGTAATACTTCCGTCAATAGTAATATTTCCTCAATAGTAATATTTCGTCTATAGTAATATTTCGTCAATAGTAATATTTCGTCTATAGTAATATTCGTCAATAGTAATATTTCCGTCAATAGTAATATTTCGTCAATAGTAATATTTCGTCAATAGTAATACTTTCGTCAATAGTAATACTTCCGTCAATAGTAATACTTCCGTCAATAGTAATATTTCGTCAATAGTAATATTTCGTCAATAGTAATATTCCGTCAATAGTAATATTTCGTCAATAGTAATATTTCGTCAATAGTAATATTTCGTCAATAGTAATACTTTCGTCAATAGTAATATTTTCGTCAATAGTAATATTACGTCAATAGTAATATTTTCCGTCAATAGTAATACTTCGTCAATAGTAATACTTTCGTCAATAGATCTTAACTAGCCTACCGTCAATAGTAATATTTCGTCAATAGTAATATTTCGTCAATAGTAATACTTCCGTCAATAGTAATATTTCCGTCAATAGTAATACTTCCGTCAATAGTAATATTTCGTCAATAGTAATATTTCCATCAATAGTAATATTTCGTCAATAGTAATACTTTCGTCAATAGTAATACTTTCGTCAATAGTAATACTTTCGTCAATAGTAATACTTTCAATAGTCAACTTCGTCAATAGTAATATTCGTCAATAGTAATACTTTCCGTCAATAGTAATACTTCCGTCAATAGTAATATTTTCGTCAATAGTAATATGTCTACGTCTCGTATATTAAGCTAGCCTAGTTATAGGGGCTCTAAATCCCGTTTCGTGTCTCCACCATACAAGACCAGTTCACATTAGTGTACAATCTCAGATTTTTTTTTGAGAAAATATTATTTTTGTCAATTCAATCTTAACTAGCCTAGTTTTTAGGGGGATTTGAGCTCCGTTATATGTCTACGTCTTTTGTATTAAGCTAGCCTAGTTATAGGGGCTCTAAATCCCGTTTTGTGTCTCCACCATACAAGACCAATTCACTTTAGTGTACAATCTCAGATAATATTTTTTGAGAAAATATTATTTTTGTCAATTCAATCTTAACTAGCCTAGTTTTTAGGGGGATTTTAGCTCCGTTATATGTCTACGTCTCGTATATTAAGCTAGCCTAGTTATAGGGGCTCTAAATCCCGTTTCGTGTCTCCACTATACAAGACCAATTCACATTAGTGTACAATCTCAGAAAATATTTTTTGAGAAAATATTATTTTTGTCAATTCAATCTTAACTAGCCTAGTTTTTAGGGGGATTTGAGCTCCGTTATATGTCTACGTCTCAATTATTAAGCTAGCCTAGTTATAGGGGCTCTAAATCCCGTTTTGTGTCTCCACCATACAAGACCAATTCACTTTAGTGTACAATCTCAGAAAATATTTTTTGAGAAAATATTATTTTCGTCAATTCAATCTTAACTAGCCTAGTTTTTATTTTGGTCAATTCAATCTTAACTAGCCTAGTTTTTAGGGGGATTTGAGCTCCGTTATATGTCTACGTCTCGTGTATTAAGCTAGCCTAGTTATAGGGGCTCTAAATCCCGTTTCGTGTCTCCACTATACAAGACCAGTTCACATTAGTGTACAATCTCAGAAAATATTTTTTGAGAAAATATTATTTTTGTCAATTCAATCTTAACTAGCCTAGTTTTTAGGGGGATTTGAGCTCCGTTATATGTCTACGTCTCATGTATTAAGCTAGCCTAGTTATAGGGGCTCTAAATCCCGTTTTGTGTCTCCACTATACAAGACCAGTTCACTTTAGTGTACAATCTCAGATTTTTTTTTTGAGAAAATATTTTTGTCAATTCAATCTTAACTAGCCTAGTTTTTAGGGGGATTTGAGCTCCGTTATATGTCTACGTCTCGTGTATTAAGATAGCCTTAGTTATAGGGGCTCTAAATCCCGTTTTATGTTTCCACTATACAAGACCAGTTCACATTAGTGTACAATCTCAGAAAAGATTTTTTGAGAAAATATTATTTTTGTCAATTCAATCTTAACTAGCCTAGTTTTTAGGGGGATTTGAGCTCCGTTATATGTCTACGTCTTTTGTATTAAGCTAGCCTAGTTATAGGGGCTCTAAATCCCGTTTTGTGTCTCCACCATACAAGACCAATTCACTTTAGTGTACAATCTCAGAAAATATTTTTTGAGAAAATAGTATTTTTGTCAATTCAATCTTAACTAGCCTAGTTTTTAGGTGGAGTTGAGCTCCGTTGTGTGTCTACGTCTCGTATATTAAGCTAGCCTAGTTATAGGGGCTCTAAATCCCGTTTTGTGTCTCCACCATACAAGACCAGTTAGTGTACAATCTCACAAAATATTTTTTGAGAAAATATTATTTTTGTCAATTCAATCTTAACTAGCCTAGTTTTTAGGGGGATTTGAGCTCCGTTATATGTCTACGTCTTTTGTATTAAGCTAGCCTAGTTATAGGGGCTCTAAATCCCGTTTCGTGTCTCCACGATACAAGACCAATTCACTTTACAATCTCAGAAATATTTGTTGAGAAAATATTATTTTTGTCAATTCAATCTTAACTAGCCTAGTTTTTAGGGGATTTGAGCTCCGTTATATGTCTACGTCTCATGTATTAAGCTAGCCTAGTTATAGGCCTAGTTTTTAGGGCGATTTGAGCTCCGTTATATGTCTACGTTAAGCTAGCTCTAAATCCCGTTTTGTGTCTCCACTATACAAGACCAGTTCACATTAGTGTACAATCTCAGAAAATATTTTTTGAGAAAATATTATTTTCGTCAATTCAATCTTAACTAGCCTAGTTTTTAGGGGGATTTGAGCTCCGTTATATGTCTACGTCTCATGTATTAAGCTAGCCTAGTTATAGGGGCTCTAAATCCCGTTTTGTGTCTCCACTATACAAGACCAGTTCTCCTTAGTGTACAATCTCAGAAAATATTTTTTGAGAAAATATTATTTTTGTCAATTCTATTTTAACTAGCCTAGTTTTTAGGGGGATTTGAGCTCCGTTATATGTCTACGTCTCGTGTATTAAGATAGCCTTAGTTATAGGGGCTCTAAATCCCGTTTTATGTTTCCACTATACAAGACCAGTTCACATTAGTGTACAATCTCAGAAAAGATTTTTTGAGAAAATATTATTTTTGTCAATTCAATCTTAACTAGCCTAGTTTTTAGGGGGATTTGAGCTCCGTTATATGTCTACGTCTCGTATATTAAGCTAGCCTAGTTATAGGGGCTCTAAATCCCGTTTTGTGTCTCCACTATACAAGATCAGTTCTCATTAGTGTACAATCTCAGAAAATATTTTTTGAGAAAATATTATTTTTGTCAATTCAATCTTAACTAGCCTAGTTTTTAGGGGGATTTGAGCTCCGTTATATGTCTACGTCTTTTGTATTAAGCTAGCCTAGTTATAGGGGCTCTAAATCCCGTTTTGTTTCTCCACCATACAAGACCAATTCACTTTAGTGTACAATCTCAGATTTTTTTTTTTGAGAAAATATTATTTTTGTCAATTCAATCTTAACTAGCCTAGATTTTAGGGGGATTTTAGCTCCGTTATATGTCTACGTCTCGTATATTAAGCTAGCCTAGTTATAGGGGCTCTAAACCCCATTTTATGTCTCCACTATACAAGACCAGTTCACATTAGTGTACAATCTCAGAAAATATTTTTTGAGAAAATATTATTTTTGTCAAGTCAATCTTAACTAGCCTAGTTTTTAGGGGACTTTTAGCTCCGTTATATGTCTACGTCTCATTTATTAAGCTAGCCTAGTTATAGGGGCTCTAAATCCCGTTTCGTGTCTCCACCATACAAGACCAATTCACTTTAGTGTACAATCTCAGATTTGTTTTTTTTGAGAAAATATTATTTTGTCAATTCAATCTTAACTAGCCTAGTTTTTAGGGGGATTTTAGCTCCGTTATATGTCTACGTCTCGTATATTAAGCTAGCCTAGTTATAGGGGCTCTAAATCCCATTTTATGTCTCCACTATACAAGACCAATTCACTTTAGTGTACAATCTCAGATTTTGTTTTTGAGAAAATTCAATACAAGACCAATTCACTTTAGTGTACAATCTCAGATTTTGTTTTGAGAAAATATTATTTTGTCAATTCAATCTTAACTAGCCTAGTTTTTAGGGGGATTTTAGCTCCGTTATATGTCTACGTCTCGTATATTAAGCTAGCCTAGTTATAGGGGCTCTAAATCCCGTTTCGTGTCTCCACTATACAAGACCAATTCACTTTAGTGTACAATCTCAGATTTTGTTTTTTTAGAAAATATTATTTTGTCAATTCAATCTTAACTAGCCTAGTTTTTAGGGGGATTTGAGCTCCGTTATATGTCTACGTCTCATGTATTAAGCTAGCCTAGTTATAGGGGCTCTAAATCCCGTTTTGTGTCTCCACCATACAAGACCAATTCACTTTAGTGTATAATCTCAGAAAATATTTTTTGAGAAAATATTATTTTTGTCAATTCAATCTTAACTAGCCTAGTTTTTAGGGGGATTTGAGCTCCGTTATAGGTCTACGTCTCGTATATTAAGCTAGCCTAGTTATATGGGCTCTAAATCCCGTTTTGTGTCTCCACCATACAAGACCAGTTCACTTTAGTGTACAATCTCAGAAAATATTTTTTGAGAAAATATTATTTTTGAGAAAATATTATTTTTGTCAATTCTATTTTAACTAGCCTAGTTTTTAGGGGGATTTGAGCTCCGTTATATGTCTACGTCTCGTGTATTAAGATAGCCTAGTTATAGGGGCTCTAAATCCCGTTTTATGTCTCCACTATACAAGACCAGTTCACATTAGTGTACAATCTCAGATTTTTTTTTTTGAGAAAATATTATTTTTGTCAATTCAATCATAACTAGCCTAGTTTTTAGGGGGATTTTTAGCTCCGTTATATGTCTACGTCTCATGTATTAAGCTAGCCTAGTTATAGGGGCTCTAAATCCCGTTTCGTGACTCCACCATACAAGACCAATTCACTTTAGTGTACAATCTCAGAAAATATTTTTTGAGAAAATATTATTTTTGTCAATTCAATCTTAACTAGCCTAGTTTTTAAGGGGATTTGAGCTCCGTTATATGTCTACGTCTCGTATATTAAGCTAGCCTAGTTATAGGGGCTCTAAATCCCGTTTCGTGTGTCCACCATACAAGACCAATTCACTTTAGTGTACAATCTCAAAAAAATATTTTTTGAGAAAATATTATTTTTGTCAATTCAATCTTAACTAGCCTAGTTTTTAGGGGGATTTGAGCTCCGTTATATGTCTACGTCTCGTGTATTAAGATAACCTAGTTATAGGGGCTCTAAATCCCGTTTCGTGTCTCCACCATACAAGACCAATTCACTTTAGTGTACAATCTCAGAAAATATTTTTTGAGAAAATATTATTTTGGTCAATTCAATCTTAACTAGCCTAGTTTTTAGGGGGATTTGAGCTCCGTTATATGTCTACGTCTCGTGTATTAAGCTAGCCTAGTTATAGGGGCTCTAAATACAGTTTTGTGTCTCCACTATACAAGACCAGTTCACTTTAGTGTACAATCTCAGAAAATATTTTTTGAGAAAATATTATTTTTGTTAATTCAATCTTAACTAGCCTAGTTTTTAGGGGGATTTGAGCTCCGTTATATGTCTACGTCTCGTGTATTAAGATAGCCTAGTTATAGGGGCTCTAAATCCCGTTTCGTGTCTCCACCATACAAGACCAATTCACTTTAGTGTACAATCTCAGAAAATATTTTTTGAGAAAATATTATTTTTGTCAATTCAATCTTAACTAGCCTAGTTTTTAGGGGGATTTGAGCTCCGTTATATGTCTACATCTCATGTATTAAGATAACCTAGTTATAGGGGCTCTAAATCCCGTTTCGTGTCTCCACCATACAAGACCAATTCACTTTAGTGTACAATCTCAGAATTTTGTTTTGAGAAAATATTATTTTTGTCAATTCAATCTTAACTAGCCTAGTTTTTAGGGGGATTTGAGCTCCGTTATATGTCTACGTCTCGTGTATTAAGCTAGCCTAGTTATAGGGGCTCTAAATACAGTTTTGTGTCTCCACTATACAAGACCAGTTCACTTTAGTGTACAATCTCAGAAAATATTTTTTGAGAAAATATTATTTTTGTTAATTCAATCTTAACTAGCCTAGTTTTTAGGGGGATTTGAGCTCCGTTATATGTCTACGTCTCGTGTATTAAGATAGCCTAGTTATAGGGGCTCTAAATCCCGTTTCGTGTCTCCACTATACAAGACCAGTTCACATAGTGTACAATCTCAGAAATTATTTTTTGAGAAATATTATTTTTGTCAATTCAATCTTAACGTTTCCCCCATGCCCCCAGAAATGTTCAGCTATCCCACAACCTACAACAATTCCCTTGTGACAATTTTCCGTCAGTAGCTCCCTTGCCCCCCCCACACAATTCACACCCCTAAAAAAAATCACAACCCCACACTTGACTCGCCCTCTCATGACAAACAAAACCACCAAATCCATATAAACTCCAAACAAACCGTCACTGCCACCGACAACGCTCCCCAAATTCGTCTTTCTAACAACCACAAATCCTTACATCAGTCCTCCACCAATAACCCATCTTCTATACCTCACGCTTCCCCCACCAACCCTCCGCAGTCCCTCCAACAAATCCCGTTTTCTAACCCCCTCGCACCGCGCCCCACTGATCCTCCCACACTCGCCGTTAATCCCCCCCTCACGCGTGACCCCCACCAAAGTGACCTTTCCCCCATTATACTTACCAAACACCTGCTCGCCAGTCAGTCCCCCTCAGCCCCCTCCCTAATTCAATCTTGGGAAACGAGAATCAGACCACCCTGGATACCGTTAAATGTCTTCAGGAAACTGACTCGCTGGGGAGATCAACTTGCCACAGACTCCGGTCACATAGTCTTAGACCCCACCATTGCCCACAACTACATGATTGCCATCCACGAGGGAAATGGCATACACCTTGGACAAAAGAAGATGTTAAAAATCTTCACAGACCAATACTGGACCCCCAACCCCTCCAAAATTGCACAACGAGTGACAGAATCCTGCAAACCTTGTTTATTGGGGAAGGATAGATCACGCACCCCAGGCCCAGCTGGTACCATTTCTGCCAACAAACCGTTCCAAGTCCTATCCCTCGACATCATGGGCCCGTTTCCTTCTTACGCTGGCAACCGTTATATCGTCACATTTGTTGACGTATATTCAAAATTTTTAATAGCCTGCCCAGTTAAAGACCACACAACCACCACAGTCGCCACACTGCTTGACACAGAAGTGTTCCCTATATTCGGCCTTCCCCTTGCTCTTCTATCGGACAATGCCCCCGAGCTTAGTGGACACGTTTGGCAACAATTCACCCAACAATGCGGTATTAAGATTAAACACTCATCCCCGTACTGGCCTCAAGGAAATGCTATATGCGAACGCAGCCATCGCACCATCAACAACCAGTTACGTACAAGAATGATTGCTCTTAAGACCTCAGACTGGCCATCACAACTAAAGATGATACAATGGGGCATGAACATGGACGGAATTTCCCCTCATAAACGTGTTTACGGCGTACCCCCCCCTGTTACTGCCGTTCCATCATCACGCTCACTTCCCCTCCAACACCTCCACAATTGACCCATTGTGACATCTGCAAAACACCCTCCATACCGCCCAAACCTGTCAAGACACCAAAACGGATAACCCCGATGATAAAAACCCTTTCGCCATCCATGACACCATAATGGTAGCCAACCTCCCTGTCACCAACAAATTAGGCCCTCGCTATGTCGGGCCCTACACCGTCATACAAGTCCCAAATGCCTTTCAAGTCACCATCGATTATCACGGCGTGACTCGCACGTTCCGAACTAGATTCGTCCGAGCGTTTAAACCTCTAAAGCCACAAGACATTACCCCACCCCACACGTCCGACCCCGAATTAAACACCCCTACTCACCCTTCCACTCAGGCTATGAATATTCCCATACAAACCCCTAAGGGCCTAAGCCCTCCAGCACCGAACCGACAAATCATTCCTCAACATACCCCCCAAACTAACCTCCACAAACCCCAAGCCCCCACTATCACACCCTCTTCCACCATGACACCTTCCTTCACTTCTGATAGTCAAGTACCTCCCAACTTATCCAAGTACGAAAAACCCCACCCACAACCCCGACCACAACGGAAACCCTCCCGTCTAGCCCTGACATACCTCCACCAGGCACCACAGTGAGAAAACCCCCCCCCCCCACCCCCAACCAAGTACACCCCCAACCGCACCACACAATCTACCTCTATGGTGATGTAACTATAACATCACCATCAGCACCAACACCACCTGCAACCACAACTAACACAACACCTACAGTACCAGTAGCTACAACAGGCACAGCACCATCAGTACTGGACGCTACAACTACAACAGCCACAACACCACCAGCACCAGTAGCTACTGCTAGGCTATCACAACACCACCAGTAACGGTAGCTGCAACTAGCACAAGTTGCACAACCCCTCCAGTACCGGTAGATACAACTACGGTACCACAGCACCACCAGAACTGGCAGCGAATACATCAGCCCCTAGCCCCCTACAGCTTCACCCACCCCACAACCATCACCAGTCACCAGAGTGCACGATGACCCAAGTCAACTCAACAGAGCAACAGACCATGGAACAACAACAAATAATAATAACTGATACTGGTACCAGTACTGGGAATACCAGCCAACCCAAGAGCATCCCAACCGAAAAAAGACTAAATGAAAGTAACAAAACACAAACAAAAACAGCCGACAGTAAAAGCCAAGGCCAACGAAACCCCACCATCAAACGGAAAATTTTCAGCACCCAAAAAAAAAGCCAAAACAACACCACCCATACCCAGACCCAACATCCATCATCACCACCTCAGGATAACTGCTACAGAAACCTCAGAAACACCAACAAAAAACGTTAGTACAAGGAGGAACTTTCAACATCAAGCATATCCTAGGTGGAGGAGACCTACCACGTAACCACAACACAGCAAACATGTCATCGCCTCAGCACTAGGAACCTTCATCAGAACAACAAACAAAATCACAAGCATATAAAAGTACCACCCAACTGAATAACCATCCCCACACAGTACACCAAAGGAATACACATAGAGCAGTACTGTACTGCACCTCCACTGATCATCATTAAAATGCCCCAGAACAAGAAGCCCACCACAGAAGCCACGAGCGAACACCACACAGAAACACCCGGAAGAAAGGTCCACAGAACGAAAGGACCAGCTGACCGAGCCCGCCATTCCAGACAGGCCCAAGCCCGCAGGGCTAAACAGCTCCAGGACACACCCTTTTACCTTTTCTAAACCGACCATTTTCCACACCTCACGTACACTAACCCCCTCGTGTCCTACACTTATTAACTACAAAGATGATGAACAGGAATATACATTCATATTAAAAACACCCATGCCTGTCCCGACGTTGAGCCAATGCCAACACATCAGACAGCCATAATTATATCTATGTATGTTCTTGCATCCGAGAAGTAGATGTTATATATCTTAGAAGTAAAAACACCCACGCTGTCCCTAGACCCCGTATATCATTTTCCATGACTAGTATAGATATGTGTAACCCGTGCTCAGTCGCCCCTTGCATTGTTCCTCTAGTAACTAAGTCTATAATATTAACTGCCACCAGCATTGATACAACATAGCGGCACTGTCCTTGCTACAAAGATGATGAACAGGAATATACATTCATATTAAAAACACCCATGCCTGTCCCGACGTTGAGCCAATGCCAACACATCAGACAGCCATAATTATATCTATGTATGTTCTTGCATCCGAGAAGTAGATGTTATATATCTTAGAAGTTCAAACACCCACGCTTGTCCCTAGACCTCTTATATCATTTTCCATGACGAGTATAGATATGTGTAACCCGTGCTCAGTCACCCCTTGCATTGTTCCTCTAGTAACTAAGTCTATAATATTAACTGCCACCAGCATTGATGCGACATAGCGGCAGTGTCCTTGTGTCGTATTATGCCCAGTACAGATCAACCAGGTTTCATCACCTTATTAGGACGACGACTATAATGTCATCGTTCATCGATGTATGCAATCCTTTAGGTTAAGTATTTTATCCGCCATTGTGTTCACCTTTTTCCATTTACTTTCCACAATAGTCATACGTCTTCCCCTTGCCTCCTTCGTATCCACAGTCCACACTATGCCAATTTACTTCGTGTCTTACACCTCTTACCCCAACCAGAGATTATATAAGATAACCTGGTTATCAGTATCTGTCATAAGTACCCCGAAACAATAACTAAGTACCCCTACGAACTGCCGCTGTTGTTGATATTATATTTAATAGAAAACGCAGTTCCCAGGGCCAACTAATAGTATCCATAACCCTCGGACTGATCACATAACTCTATCTTTTCCAGACTCCTATACCACCCCATAGTTGCATTCCCCGGTAGCATTTGGCTAACGTATTCTACTGCCTTTTCAAACTTCCATATCAATTGTAGCCTAATGCCACCCCCACGCCCAGGGACCTTAGGGGCAAAATTTCCCTGTAGCCCTTGAACTCTCCCCCCCCTCTCATTAAGACACCCGCGCTTCTCGACTCTTGTCCGACCTAGCCTCTCTCTCATACCTCTTGAAGATCCTTGAATTGTCCGTTACTAACGCTCTCCAACCTTTTATATATATACTCCTATCCAGCCTACCTTCACTTAGTAGGCCAGAACAACATTAGAACTTTACTAGCCCCTTGCATGCCATCTATTCTCTTACAACACATTCACAACCCTGCACCCAATGGTCGTCGGTGCGAGGCTAGCCGCCCCGCCAGTAACTAACTTCTATTGTCATACTTCCAGATAAATGTGGCAGAGTTAGCAACCCAGTCTCCACCATATCCAGCAAACCCTACAATTAACAACCAGCCGAGTAAAACCAGCTAGCTAAGGCACCTTCGGTTTTGGTATTAAAGACACTCACATCTGTCTCATACACAGAGGGTTATTACAAACACTGGTGATATGGCAAGCCCCTAGCCACAGCCGCCGGACGACTATATTAGAGAGAGGGCGCCCAGCTTCCCCTTTTTGCCCACCCGAGGAGGGAGACCCCCACCCCCGCGGAGGTATACCTGGCCCCTGTTTTGGCTTTCGAGTCATTGCCAGGTAGCACAGGAATTCTTCCTATCAATGAACTAACCATGAATGACTAACACCTTTACTAACCTCTATTACCTCACAATAAACCATTTACCTTTCTTGCATGCTCTGATCACTAAATTAGCACCTCAGCTATACCATAGAATGAAGATTGAACAATCTAGAGAGACGCTCCTATCACAGCTGTCCCCATCCTCCTCGCAAAGTAGATCCAGTCTCTCTCCCCTAAATACGTCCAGTATAGCCAAAATAGTACCTCTTACTAAGGCTCAGTTATATGAAAATATAAAGGCTTCCTATCGCCCTGTGCCACAACAGAAAATACCATCTTACCTAGTCCCCATATCTATTGAGAGCTCAATTAAGTCCATAAGACTCGAGATTCCTACTGTCTACAGGGTCCAGAACCGAGCCTATAAATCTAACTCCCGCCCCCAGTCAAATCAGTTGAAAGCTAGACACCAACCAGTGGTCACTACCCTGCAGTTTACCTCTAGCTCTGCCCTTGTGTTGTTCCGGAGTTGAGAGATTCCAGATCCGGCAGACTCCGTGGCAGAGAAGACTGATAGAAGCATCTGTCCATGTACAAGTCCTAACGTGCACCTTATAACCTTCACACAAATTCGTGGGTATATAAGTGTGTAGCCAGCAACGATCATCAAGAGATCCGACTTGAGAACTTCCTACATTTTGGACCATCTGGACGGCCGAGGAACCAGTCGTTAGCCCCCAACATCACCGGAAGCAAGATAACCAGGACCAGATCTACCCATACTATTCAAGATTCATGTTACTAGTACTAAGTGTTATAGTACTAGCTTGATACTCACCTATTAACTTTCTATAAAGTGGCTAAGACCTTGCCCAGTGTAATTCATATTTAACCATTCCATTTGGGACGTACTAAGCGATCAGTGTTTTTTATTAACAGGCGACCTTGACTCTCGTTAAGATCGTTAAGAGAGAATACCTTATTCAGATATTAAAACTCTAGTGATATCTAACGTTCGCCCACTGATTCGTGTTCTACATATTTCTGCCTTAAGAATATCAAACTTAGTTCAGTACCCCCATGAGGTTGCTAGAGATTTCCGTGTTCTATAATATACGCGTCTAATCCTAACTGTGAGTTGCTATGTGGGCACGCGACCAGCCAGCAAGAGGTAAAATCAGTGACATTGAATTATACGAATATATTGAGGTCTTCCAGTAAAATATAAACTTGCTAATTAAACCCGTGATCAGAAGAATATACCTGAACGTTGGAAGTGGGAGACTAGGCTCCATCCAAATCCGCAAATGCTAGCAGTTCCCTTCTATCATTTGTTTTGTGCGAATATAACTATCTTTCTATGCTCTTTATTTCTTTATTTCAATAAACGTGAACTTGTGTCGTGTTTCCGTGTGTTTATTTTGTGTTCTCTATTGCTCATACCTTGTATTGTGCATGCAGCCTTCTATACCCAGTCATTCAGAACTCACATTACCCAAGTTAAACCTGTAGAAAAACAGGGCATAACAATCATCATCTCTGACCTCACCCTCGCCTTGACTTAAATCACCCCGACCGAGCAGTACTGTACTGTACCACCACCGATCATCATCATCAACATCATCATCATCTCTGACCTCCCCCCCAACTTGACTTAAATCACCCTGTCCTTAAAAGATGATGACAAACTATCTCTCTAAACAATATAAAACCCACCTTTACTATCTCTCCTAACTCCTATTATACTAACACAACTTTTCTTTTCACCCCTCTTAAAACGGCTGTGCAGTAATCTGGAGACACCGCAACCCTCCCAGCACACTGCACATTTAAACAATAAGAAGAAGAAGAAGGCACACGGTCCTTGTCATCACCAATCTGGCCCTTGGTACAGTCCTTGGTGGCCGAGGGGTCCCTGATGATCAGCGGTGGTTCTTGTGTGACTCCCTTCCGAGGACAGGGAACTTGGTGGGTCCCTGCTAGACTCTTCCGCCAACACGAAGGAGGGGCTGGTACAAGCGCGGCGACTCAACTCGACTACAACACCAACAGCCACACAAGGAATCAAATCAGGTACCGTTTAATATTACTACACCAGCCTTATTTACCATGTTTTTTTTCGAGGAATAGCCTATAGGCTAGGCCTAGTGTTTTATTGAAAAATATTACCGAAACTATCCTAGGCTAGGCTACCACCAATTTTCCCATGGTTTATCGGTAAAAATTTAAGAGACCCCGGACAGCCTTTTTACTAGTTATTTTTTGTTGTTTTGTTTTTCATTACCCTAACAACCTTACCTAACCTATCTTAGTATTATGGTAGGGGGCTGCCGCCCCCACATCACTGCTGGTTGAACCAAGTGTAAACTAGATTAGGCCTATGTAAATCGAGGGATAAAAAGGGGTGGTATATTCTGTGGCATGCATTATATCTCAAGAACTGGGCAGTGTTACAGCATATTTGTTGTTTGTACATATATATGTATTATGTATGTTGCTTCGTAGTAGTGCTATACTAGAAATGGAAAATATATACTTGGTAAATGAATAATTAGAGAGCATCTGTGGACTCATTTTCTACAATTTCCCAGCTCAGCTGATGGACGAAGAGTGGAGGCAAGTCTAGTTGTAAACTGATTTTCTATTGGTCAATAAACTGGGTGTGACGTCACAAACGATGTTGGGATATGATTGGCTGTTGCGGGAGTACGTCACTGTACAGGTGTCTAGACGGTGACGTCACAAATGTTTGTGATATTTGAATGGCTATAGAAATACACGTCAGTGACGGCACAGGGTGTCAATCCATTTAAGTTTGATTGTGTTACTAGTAGCTAACACCAAGCTATTAGTAGTTCTGTCTGGCGTTACCGTACAAGCGCGGACGAGCCCTAAGGGGGTCCGGGGGCATGCCCCCCATATTTTTTTTAGAAATTAGGGTGCCAAAAACAGCATTTTCTGTCATCTGAAGACACCTCAAAGGACTGAAAAATACTGTTAAAAACAACTTTTTGAGAATGAGCACACCTTTGCTTATCATGACCGTGGTCTGTAGGTTGCTTGAACATAAGAAACATAAGAAAATGGGAGTCTGCAAAAAGCCGATCGGCCCATACAAGGCAGATCCCTGTCACACCCAACACCAATTACAAGGCCCAATTATAGGCCCAACTCACTAATACCTTGAGTACTGACCCCACCAAACGGTCAGAGATTAACACAAGATTACGGGGGTCTGCTGAGCGCCGATTTGCCCACACCTGGTAGATCCCCCTCACACCCAACCCATCTCGTCCATATGCCTATCTAATTTTATCTTAAAACTCCCTACAGTTCTTGATCCCACTATATCACTTGGTAGCCTATTCCACCCATCTACAACTCTGTTACCAAACCAATATTTGCCTATATCTTTTCTGAAACGAAATTTATCTAATTTGAAACCATTTGTGGGTGCCAATCGGGGGTCGCTGTGCAGGTCTTCGACAGCATAGGAATCTTGGGAGATACAAACAACAGGCCTGGTTCCGTTACAGAGGTTGCTTTATTGGTGTTAAATTGTCCTAGCATTACAGCCACATCGTGCAGCTCTCCTCAACCTCAACCTCCTAAGACTGCAACAAATAACACTGCTTACAATCTCATAACTTTACTTTAATTGCTAAATCATTAACAATACAATAGATGTAAGACTTAAGCTGCTGAAACTTATACACACAGATCATGGCAGTCCTTAAAATCCCCCAAAACCCAGAATCAAAAGGCAGTAGAATGTTCTCTTCTTCTTATTGTTTAAATGTGCAGTTTGCTTGGAGGGTTTTCTCCAGATTACTGCACAGGCGTTTAGATGGGACAGAGTAAGAATAGAAGGGGAAAATCATAGAATGAGGAATGAAAAACTACTCAAAATTAGTCACTGAAGCCCCCCAACCGTGGCAAGGAGAGTAGTATCAGGGGGGAGTAGAATGTTAGTCTGCCATTCCTTACTCCCGACATTTGGCATCGTCGCTTAAACTCCACAACACACAGGTCTGAGCTGGCTGGCACCGTAAGTTGGATGCATATAATCCCAATCAAAGTTCATAGTTCATATAAACGATTGTGGAAATTCCTATAAAAGTATAAGATATATTAGAGTAAATAAAGATTATTTATATATAACCTAGAATATAATGATTGAGATAGTACAGTACTGTATTATTCTACATACTGCAAGTGGTTATACAAGAATTGATACTAATATTAAGTGAATGTTCCTTTTGTGCCGTAACATTCCGGCCCCTTAACCTCTCCGCTGCATAGGTGGGGTATTGGCCACCCCTCCCTGTGCGGAGGTATTTAGACTGTTTCCTAAACTCAAATCGTCATTGTACCATAAATATAATTAATACTTATCTATATGTGCCTATTTAACGTTGATTATAAAGGTATTAACCTGTTACAGCAATAAAACAATTGGAAACAGCGTTTGGATGGTCAAAATCGGCGACAGAGGCCGGGAGTTACATTACTTATGGCTGAGGCAGCCTGCCAGCCAGCCAGCCGTAACGACGGCTGGAGAGACACTGTTGCGTGGTAGTCACTTTCTTGCTCTTTCCCACGCTTGGTAACACAGATGACCACGCCCTGCTAGCAACTCGCTAATGTTAGCACGAATATATACCTAAGAATAAGGGAATAACAGGGATAATAGGTGATAATTGAAGGGGGGGGGGGGTGGAAGGAGGGGATGTGGAGGAGTGATATTTGGCATGGCCAAGGGGCAATAATTTTTTTTTTTTTTTTTTTTTTTATACTGGGCTGATTTACATGTTTTTTTTTAAGGCCTTGGATTATAATTATGAGGAGTTCCGCAGCGCAGCGTTAAAACTCTTATTAGTGTTTCAGCACTTGCTGGGTTAAAAGGGAGGCTCAATGAGATTTTACTTAAACCTAATAAAGAAGGCACAAACATGATTCCCAGCATCTGTAGAGTGGAGCAAGTTGCACACTCCCAGTCAGGAGGCATTATTCTGGCCTGAAGTCCTGACTGTTTCCTTGAGACTTTACTGATTCCTCACATCCTTTTAACAAACACAACTATGTCACAGGCCTAACAAATACATTACTGGCAGTTTGTACTTTAACCGAATGCACCAAATCATCAGTGCCCTTGAACACTTGCTCAACCCGTCCTAGAGGCCAGAATTGCCTAGGAGTACCTTCCTCCAGCAGCAACACCAAATCTCCAACTTGAACATTTCTCTTTTGTTCAAGCCATTTCGGGCGCAACTGCAATGTTGGAAGATACTCTCTAGTCCACCTCCTCTAGAACTGGTCTGCAAGAAACTGCACTTGCCTCCACTTCCTACCAAACACTTACATGTCTGAGTTAGAGCAATTGCATAACCTGGACGAAACAACAGCAGATGGTTAGGCGTTAAGGCTTCCAAATCTTTAGGTTCGCTAGAAATAGGTGTTAATGGCCTACTGTTGACTATAGCTTCTACCTCGCAAAACAAAGTATCCAATCTCTCATCATCTAGAACAGTGATTCTCAACCAGGGGTAAATTTACCCCCTGGGGGTAAAAACATACATGGCATGTGGTAAATAGATCATACCTGAAAACTCAATATTAATTCTATATTACGCTATACATGACTAGGCCTAACCTGTTTTAGGTTTAGAGAAACAGGGACGACATTGTAAAAAATAACCCCTCTAATCTAGGAAAAATTCAGTTTACGAAGAGTTCACCAAAGTAACATTGCACATTTTCCAAACTTGGATGGTGTGTTACCTGAGATAAAAGAAAACATCACAGCACATTTGAAAATCTTGAAGGGTCACTGGCTATATTTCAGAAGACATGATTTCTAGAGATAGATGGATATCAAGACCTTTAACCACTGATCTGCCAGACATGAAGGATGACGACCCTGCAAAAGAGGTTTTGATTGATCTTTTATCCTCAGATATGTATTAATGAAAAAATGAAAATGTTTATGACGAATTTTGTATGAAAATCATAAATTCAATCCCACTTCTTACTCAGCGTGCCTTCAGATTGCTTGTTCCTTTTGTCACTAGATAGTTATGTGAATCAAGGTTCTCTACTTTAGTAGCAATGAAGACTAAGACCAGAAACTGCCTAAAAGCCAACGACGACATAGAAGTAGCGTTGTTTTCAACAGATCCTCTAATATATAAACTGTTGACTCAATGAATCAGCAGTGTTCTCACTGATAATGCTTCTGGTATTGTTGTTTGATCTTGTTTGATATAAGTGGACTGTATATTTATTTCCTTTATCATATTTTACTTCGTGCAAACCTTAAACATTATTTTTGTTTCTATCCTCTGTATTTTATGAGCCTTTATGGCGGCTATACCTTTTTTGTATGGGTGTAAGGAGGTAAATGGCGAAATACATCAAGCCGAGGGGGTAAATGACTGAGGAAAGGTTGAGAATCACTGATCAAGAACATGCTTACCGGCTAAGGCAGTCAAAGTCTTTCTGACAGTTCTGATTTGTCTTTCCCAAACTCCTCCCATATGTGAAGCTGCAGGAGGGTTGAAGTTCCACTTGATGTTGTTTTGAAGAAGATGAGTGTGTAGCTTGTTTGACTCATTCCACTGGGCAACTGCATTTTGAAACTCACATCGACCTCCGACAAAATTAGTACCGTTGTCGGACCACATTTACTCTGGTTTTCCTCTTCTTGCTGTGAATCTAACTAAGGCATTGATGAAGGAAGCCGCCTCCATTGAGCTCAACTTTTCTATGTGTATTGCCCTAACTGCCAAACAAGTGAAGATACAACCATACCTCTTTTCTTGAGACCGGCCCCTCTTAACTAAGAAATGCCCAAAACAATCTACCCCAACAGATGTAAATGCAGGTTTATTTGGTGTCACTCTTTCTTCAGGTAAGCTTGCCATTTGCTGTACTCTCAGCGGTCCTCTGTATCTCTTGCAAGTGATGCACTTTCTTAAAACTCTGTTGATTAGCTGGCGTGCCTTAGTTATCCAAAAACGTTCTCTGATGTGTGCCATGACATGCTCTCGTCCAGAATGGCCCACTCTCTCATGAGCATCTCGAACAATCAAGTCCGTAATATGGTGTTCTTGAGGCAGTATCACTGTATGTCTTGCTTCTTCAGATATGGGTGCCCTCTGTAGACGTCCCTTCACTCTGAGCAACTCATCGTCATGAATGAATGGCTCTAGACGATAAATTTAGCTACTTCTGGGAACACTTTGTTGACTACTTCTAAGAGCTTGAGGCCCGCAGTACCAGATAATCGTGAGATCCCTTCGACGAAGGACTCTCACGTCGGATTCGCACGTGAAGGTGATTCCGCCATTTGATTCCTTGTGAGAATCTCGTGCGATACCGTCGGACGTAGGGTTGGTAAGCCTGTCAAACTCGCCGCGGTGCATTTCTTACGGTTGGTATACCTGAGGAACGTTTTGTTTACAAATTACTGCCTCGGGCAGCCTCACGGGAGTACAGACGGAATCGAATCGTAATAAAGTATGGTCCCTGGTGTATTATTTACCCAGTGTATTGCATTAATCTTATTAGTCTGTATTTAGGACATTCTCAATTGACGAAAATAAGGTAGCCTAGGCCCTAGTGATTCCCCAGAGGACCATTGAATTTCTCTAGCCTAATTTCCCTTCAACCACCAATCAATTTTTTAGTTTAGGAATAGCCATGGGATTGTGGTATGGATTTTCGCTGAATAATTGGGTTGTGCTTGCACTGCTTGGCATTCTGGAAAAGTGGCTTGGTTATAATATCAGGCAAGCTTTTCTGTTATATTCCAGCCTAGCCCAGTTCACCTGTTCCAAGTAGATCTATGGCCATAAATCGTGAAATGTAACCTAGCCTATCTCTAACTCAAAAAGGGCCAGAGCTAGGATAGTGGGCTGTAAATTGCCATAGGCTATGTATCCCCTGGCTGACCCTTCCCAAATGGGAAAGGTAAAGCTTTGAGTCCTCCATTTCATAGTAAGAGATGCTTAAATTGGACATATGAGCAATTTTGATGAGCATTTAGCCTAGGCCTATATTGTTTAGTAATTATCTTGATATATTAAAACTACTGAAAACAGGGTAGGCCTAGCCTAACCTCAAGAGGTTACCAGGGTTGGATTTTGGATGATGGGTTAGGCATGAGAGGTTAGTTAGGATTATTTAGTTTATAATAACCATGGTAACCTAATAAAACTAATCTATTCTAGCCATCCAAGTGAGGTAACCTCTGACTCTCCGAGTTTTTCCAAAAATTTAGCAGGGAAAGTGTTTGGATCACACAATTGTTCTCATCGGCTTTAGACATCTAGGGATAGTCACCTATCCTAATTATAGTAAAAGATTTCATGGCTAAATATTATTTTTTAATCTCCATGGGACTTGCATATTTAATCAACATGTAGCCTACTCTTTAAACAATGCAACATTGTTGGCAAATTAATATAGCCAAGGTTAGGTTAGCTAATGGGGAAAGCGATTTCTGAGTTAACCTAACCTACAAATTTAGAATAGTCCTATGATAGGTTTCTTGAAGTAGTGTAGCCTAACGATACTCCTAAATTTTGAGTATAGGACTATCCCGTAAATATCAAAAGCCAGCCGAACCAAATCGGCTTCTAAAAGTTGGGGGAAGGATGTAGTATTCAAACGTATCGCCTACCTTGTTTACACTACTCGCACGCTCGCGATCACGCTCCTTTCTATTTTGACTGCCGTGGGATACAATAATTGGTTGAAGGGGGGCTTTTCCCCCCTGAGCCACCCCATGAATTAATTGTCATCTTATATATTGCCAGCATGGGGTCTGTAAGGTTAGTTACATTAGATAAGTTAGGCACAGTATATTATTGTAGCAATCCGCTTGCAGGATGGGGTTGAGTTAGTTTAGCTTTATGAGGCAGAGTTTCTCAACTGAATATTACCATAACACTCACAGATGTTTTTTTTCTGGAAGAGGCCTAGGCCTGTGGCTCCAGTTCAGTAGCCTGGTCACCAATTTGACCCTGGCTTCGCCTGTCTCAACTCTTATGTATTCCCACAAAAACAAATACCTGTATTTATAAGTTCAGAATAGTGAATCCTATACAGATCACTTAGTACTAGTTAGTAGGTACCGGGTACTGTATACTTTATGGGGTTGTTGTTGTTGTTGTTCCCTAAGCTGCCTGGCCGAACAGCCCTGAGTCCCCAAGGAAGGCCATGGTTACGGTCGGGCTTTCCCACAGAGCTCTCAAAGAGTGTAAATTGTGTTGTTGGCGTAAGTGGTTGTGTGAAATGCAGTCTTCTATGATGTGTTTAATGGTATGGGGTGCTGTGTTACAACCCGGGCAGGTGTCGACGACGGAGTCATCCAGTCTCTTCTGATAGCTCAGAAGAGCCGGATGGTGTCCGCATCTCAGCCTGGCCAGGTGGACTCTGTCCTCGCGAGGAAGGGAGGATTCAGAAGGATGGATTTCGGGAGGTCGTGCTTGCAGCTGCGTGTTGTCTATGAGTGAGTGGATGGAACGGCGAGTGATATGAGTATGGATGTGCTTCCGGAAGTTGGTTTGGGGTGGGCAGGGAGGGAGAGAAGACAGTATTTGTGTGTGATAGCGTGTGCTGGGTGTTGTTTTGATATTTCTTGGTGTCTGTGGGTACATGTACAGTACAGTAGTGGGTGGTGTTGATTCGTGGAGGCTGCTGCTAGGAATTGTGTGCCTCTCATGTCTAGATGATCTTTGACTTTGAGGACTTTGGTTTCTTGATGTAGGTGATCTGTGGGTGTCGTAGCTGTGCATCCTGTGATGATTTTCAGGGCTTTATTTTATGGGGTTATTTAGCACAGCTGCACCAATTTTCCCAAAGTTTTATACTGTACAGTCAGTGGCGGATTTATGGGGGGGGTGAGTAGGCCATGGCCTAGGGCCCCGCGCCCCCAAGGGGCCCACACCTTTGGCTGAAAAAAAAATAAAATAAAAAATAAAAGTTAATTCACAGTTTGCATTTTCGGTTATTAATTTTTGTTAGCGATTACCCCATTCCCAGTTCTATTGGGATTAATGGCATTATCACTTTTAGAACATAAAATAATGGGTATTAAATGTATAATGATTGCGTTATATTTATTTTAAAACCGTAAAACGCGTAACCCGTTTACCTGGTAGAAGAAAACATTTAGTTATCCTTGATACTATTTTGTTAACACTATATTATTGATTATTGGGAATCTAGGACTCTTTCCTCAATTTATCTCACTGATCCTCACTTATAAATACCTGTGATTAAGTGGTTATGTTACTGGCACTGCCTATGCCTTGTATTTTTGCTAAACCAATTATTATTGATGGGTAGTCTATGCATAGTAGGCACCTCTATAGCACAGAGCTTGGCACGCTCGTTTCCTAGCCCAAACGAGATGCAAGAGGAGCAGATAGTTCTCGTAGGTGGAGGTGTAATTTTGTATGCCTAGGTATATGGAATCTAGACCCATGCTAATCAATCTTCTTAGTCCTTAGGCTGCTTGCCTACATTAGCTTAACCCATTCAGTACCAGTGCCAGCCTTTTAAACAAAATCTGGCTTCTTTTAGACAATTTTAATATATTACAAATGTATAATAGCCTATATAGGCCTATCAATATATATTTTATCTATATAGTCGATTATACTATTTGTTATGAAAAATAATTTTGTCCAGCGCATTTTCCAATCACTTACAATACCGTCTTGCATTAGGCTAAGTAGAGAGGTAATAAGTTACAATTATAGTTTGTAGTCTTGGACAGTAGTTTACAATTTAAAGGTGGTTTTATCATGCTAGTCTAAAGATAAATATAATTGGCAATGCAATCATGCCTTCTTTTTCAGCAACTCGTTCTAATTTCTATGACACAATGTCAATGACAATTTTCACATTGAAAACTTGATCAAAGTAAAATATTAATTATTTTCTATATTTCACAGAAGTTCAAAGCCTCATTCGGTAAAACCAACAACTGATCCATTCCCATAGCCTAGCTACATACAGTAAGAGCTGCAAAATATGATTTTTTTTATATTTCTATCAAAGCAGACTGACTCAATCAATATTGTTATCGTTGTTGTACATAGATCTATGGATAATTTTGTACATCTATATGCATCTGCTGTTTTAATTTACTAGTTACAAAGCTAAGCAAAATAACGTGATCACTATAGGCTATTGACAAAATGATTCAAATTTATATTGAATTAGCACAAATAGGCTCAGTCGCTCATGTTGCGTCAAATAATACTTCGACTATCATGAGTGAGAAACACTATGGTCATATTAAAACCACTATAAATTACAGGATTTCACTCCCTCCATAGGCCTCAAAATGCCCCTAAAAGTACTCAATTTAAAAAAAAAAAAAAAAAAGCTGTAGGGGCTCGCTTCGCTCGCCCCCCACCCACCCATTTACAGGGGCCCCACATAACCCCAGTGCCTAGGGCCCCATAACATGTAAATCCGCCCCTGCTCAAAATGCCCCTAACAGTACTCAATTTTCAAAAAAAATCTTGGGGGCGCTTACAGCACCCCCCCAAACCCCCCAGCTGTAGGGGCTCGCTTCGCCCGCCCCCACCCACCCATTTACAGGGGCCCCTGTGCCTAGGGCCCCATTACATGTAAATACGCCCCTGTGTACAGTTCTGCTACATTAAAAGTGCCAGGTTTTAATCCAGTACCATACAGTGCAGCAATATCATAAAGTTTCGGGTTTCAAGTTAATACCGTAGTAATAATGTGATCACCCCCTTTGACTAATATAGAATACCATTTATTTGCAATACTTATTCTGCATCAAATTGACACCTGCCCTGTCTACAGTACTATACCAAAAACAGAAAGTCTAGCAGGCAGGTTTACTTTTATAAATGACTAAATATATGATGCTTGGACAATTATTATAGGTACCGCATAAAGAAAGAGCAATATATTTTACGTAATTTATTGCAATTCTTACATACATAGGTACCCGTTATATTTTATTGTATCATCAAATCACAACTCCTGTTGTATGCTTCCACATGGATAGGTCGACCTTAATCCGGCAACGGCGAGAAAGCTCTTAAGAAGTTTTACTGGGCAACGGTGGCAAAGCTCTTAAGAGGGAAGGCCTAAAAAACACATTTTAAAAGGCCCCAGTAGCACTTAAAAAAAAAAAAAAAAAAATCTATTCTTCATATCACTCCTCCACATCCCCTCCTTCCACCCTTTCCCC
Organism: Paralithodes platypus; assembly: GCA_032716605.1. Lineage (NCBI taxonomy): Eukaryota > Metazoa > Arthropoda > Malacostraca > Decapoda > Lithodidae > Paralithodes > Paralithodes platypus. The sequence continues at coordinate 33,858,601 of CM064575.1, forward strand.
TCCCCCCTTCAATTATCACCTATTTTCCCTAGTATTCCCTAATTTGTTGGTATATTTTCGTGTAAGCATCTCCATGCCGGTTCTATGGTGTGGTCATGTGACTAGCGAGTGTGTTGCGTAAGGGAGAGGGTGAGTCACGGAGCGATGAGTCAGTCAGACTTGAGGCCTCAAGTTCGGAGTCAAGAAGGGAAGGGCTTCTTCACTTTGCTCCACAATTCATGAATGGGCTGCTCCATGTTTATTCACGATTTTGACCATAAAAACCTTATTCCCACTTGTTTTATTGTTGTTACAGGTTACTATCTTCATAGTGAAGGTAAAATAGGCGCATATGAATAAGTAATAACGATATTTATCGTAAAATGACGATTATAGGCATGAATGGAGCCTAATATCGTCGCCCAGAACAGTGGTGTTCAATACACACAGCTCGCCGTTTATAGGTTAAGACCGCTTCATCAGATTTTATTCGCCCAATTACTACCCAGGTAAGAAAATTCACGACATTACATTATACTTGCTTGTATTTTTGGCTTGGAATCCTCATTTGGTGACCATTATTATCAATCTATTTGAGGCATAGGCCTATTTCCTGAAATAAGTCTTGCAATTGACGAGGATGAGTGTGAATGAGATATGCCTTGTGTGGGCCAGTCAGCTCTGCAGACTCGTTATATATGTTCATTTAAGAACATAAGAAAATGGGAGTCTGCAAAAAGCCGATTGGCCCATACAAGGCAGATCCCTGTCACACCCAATCCCAATTATAGGCCCAACTCACTAATACCTTGAGTACTGACCCCACCAAAACGGTCAGAGATTAACACAAGATTACGGGGGTCTGCTGAGCGCCGATTGGCATACACCTGGTAGATCCCCCTCACACCCAACCCATCTCATCCATATGCCTATCTAATTTTATCTTAAAGCTCCCTATCGTTCTTGATCCCACTATATCACTCGGTAGCCTATTCCACCCATCTACAACTCTGTTACAAAACCAATATTTGCCTATATCTTTTCTGAAACAAAATTTATCTAATTTGAAACCATTTGTTCGAGTTCTTTCGCTATCACTGAGCTTCAGTACATTTTTCATGTCTCCTTGGAAGTATTTCAAGTAGGCCTAGGCCTAGCCCAATCATGGAGAAAATGTTAGTCCCTATTTATAGCCTTCTTTAGTAGGGTAGGCTAGGCCTATATTTTTTGATAATATTCAAGGACACTAGTGCGACGTTATGAGAAACAATTTATTAGGGAAAATAGGCACCAATAGATTCGCCATATTTTTCTCTAGGCCTATATAATCCGCATGGAGGATTTTCGTTATCAACAAATTGAAAAATACCCACTTCACAGACAAATACACCGAAAATCTAAGTCAAAGCTGGGGTGTGGGGGCGGCAGCCCCCACCTATAATACTAGGATAGGTTAGGTAAGGTAGGTTAATTAGGTTAGGCTAATGTCCTTTCAAAGGGGTATAGGCTAGTAAACACTAGGATAGCCTATACCCGGTCAGAGGTAAGAAGAAGAAGAAGAGTCCTGCAGTAGTCTCCTTGAATGCTACCTATTTTTTAATCCAATAGGCCTAGCCTATGTTAAAATAGCCAACAATAGGGTACCTAAGTTAACAAGTCCCAGATATTGAAAGAAAAAGTGGTAAAAATTGAAGAGACCTCGGACAGCCTTTTAACTAGGCCTAGGCTAGGCCTATAATTATGTTTTGTTGTTTTTGTTAGTGAGATGCGGTCTGCCATCCAGACCCACGACAACCCTGCCCCTGCCCGTATCTTCAAGATAACGGTGGAACAAGTGGGACACGTCCGTCCCGAGTGGACCACACCAGTCACCCACGGCAATTCATTTTCTTTAACCACCAGAGCCAAAGAAAATTACCATCGCAGGGGTAACCATTACAAACCCCCTTCAGCCAGCCCAGTAACTCCTCAACCTAGCTACACAACCACAGGTGGTACCAGGTTGTTACCTAAATTACCTTTCATATCCCCTATCAAAGAACCTAAAGCTCTTTCAGAACCAAAACCTCTCTTCCCCAGATTGCCTTTCATATCCCCTATCAAGGAACCTAAAGCTCTTGCATCCATTCAATCTAAACCATTGTCATAAACAAAAACTTGCCTATCCTTCCAGCCAACAATAAGTATTAACCCCCAGAATAAGTCATCATCCATTGTAAGAAACTCATCCGCTTCCTCTCCCACCAGGAAGCCATCACCCCATAATGTGTACAGATCTGCCCTGAGGAATCTTCCTCCAGCTACATCTACAAGGGCCAGCCAAAAGTCCAGGCGCACCACTCCCAGGACTACAAGGACCTAACCACCACGCGCGGACAACACCCCAGCGCCTTTGATCCTCTCAAGCCGGGCACCTTAAGTCTGGGCAAGAATATTCACAAGTACTCAGACAGTCTGGACATCAGTAACTAAGCTTGCCTTTGGTATCTTTTTATCTGGGTAAAAGCAGCCAGAATAGCTGGTGTTCACACTTGAAGCTGTGTGCAGTGATCGGAGATGACCAGGTCGGGTTTCCCCCTTCAGGAAGAGGACTAGCTTGTGCAACCCACTTTGGACCCCACCTTCCTGGCCTTCAATGCTGTGCATAGACCAAGTAAATAGGGATTCCTGTCTTGTTCATTTCAAGGGATTATAAGGATAGTGCAGTACTTAGAGACGACCAGGTCGGGTTCCCCCCTTCAGGAAGAGGACTAGATTGTGCAACCCACTTTGGGCCCCACTGTGACGCCTCCCGGCATTGACAGAATGGTTGCGTGGGGCATTGCAGCTCGCTAGCGCTCGCCAGGATGGGGGGATGGGCTACAGTTGTCCTAGAATGATCTGCTTTATTTTATTAGTGTCGTGTTGCCACAGACAGTCTAGAAATGGTCTTTGTTTTGGTCTGTGACCGCGCCTTATATTTTATATTCGCTATAATATAAATGTTGCTTGTGTGGGAGGCGAGCGAGAAAGGGTGAGGGGGTACACCTGGCAGCGGGGTGAGCTATGACGCGGCTCGCTTGGGCGCTGATGGCGTTGGCAGCCGAGTGGTCAACTAGTCCCTGCCCATCGCGGCCTCGTGTTTTTTACCAGCTCAGAGCTTGCCTGACACGCGTATCGTCTACATCCTTTGCAATTCTGTCCCCCATACTCGCCACTTTGCATACTATTTCTCTCTCTCGACTTCTCCTTTCTCATTCTCTAATCTTTATTAAACTCAACATCCCTACTGGTTTCAGCATAGACGTTCACCGTCGGCCAGTCGTATTGTACGCGAAGCTCTCAGATATTTCCATGTATTAGATTAAGGAGGTATTATGCTTTATTGAGGGGTTGGAGAGACGGACTTTTCCGTGTGTCCTCTCTCGGGAAGGTTGTAGACCGGTATATGTCTCCCTGGCAAGGTGTTGAGTGATTCTGCTTGGTTATTTAAAGCTAGACTAGGGGTAAGGTTACTGTGCCGTTGTCCCCGATGTGTGCAGTGTTAGCTAAGCCCTGCACGACATCGACAGGTACTGTGGGAGCCTAAGTTGTCTTCGGGTGGGTTTACTTTGCGAGCACAGCGCTGTGGTGTGAGAGGGCCATAGCCTATCCCTCACAACATAGTGCTGCCTCTTTGTGTTGACTTCTGAGGGATCGCCAGGAAAGAACTAGGTACTAGAGACCTAGATTTATCAAGAGAGCATCCCCGTCATATAACGTAATCGTCATTATACCACCTTCGGACAACGTTAGGCTACGAGCCGCATGCTCGCCCATTGTTGCCCTGCCTTGATACCCCAGCTAGACTTTATTAACTGAGCAGACACTGGTTAGAGATAAGCCCCATTATTATATGTATGCAACATTATTATTCACTGCACTTTTGAGCCGAGGTTGTTGTTGAGTTGCACAACCCTAGTAGGCTGTTGCGTTGTGTCACGAAGCATTTCTTTAGTTGTCGAGCATTACTACCTTTGCGCAGTCTTTATTATTCGCCTGCCTATTATTACTATATGTCCTAGTATTTATTGTGACCCGTATTCTGCATTATAATTGTTCAAGATTCTTTACGAACATCTTCCCAGCATCAGACTTATTTCAGAAGTTTCCAGTTGATGTTGCAGGACTAGCATTGCACTTTCTTTAATACAGGAGTGCTAGTTATTTGAGTATTTACCGTAACGTTAATTAATCACGTTAACTATCTTTTCTTTGTGTAACCTAATCGAGTAATCTTTTACTGTTTGAGAATAGGCTGTTTCATCGAGCGTCAGCCTAGTGTGTGTGCACCAGTTACCGAGTCATAGGATACCTCGTTGTCCAGGCACGACTCAGGGCGGTAATGGTGTTTTGTTTTCCAGTGTTTAAGGCAGGGGTTGGATCTAGTGTTACCGTTGTTGCATTTTGCCATTATCTAGTCCAATGTTGAAGAGCCCTTTGTCTTTGAGAACCTGGATCGTAACAAATGGCGACCTAGCTCAGGATCTTGTGAACTAAGAGATAATTGCAGGATTGTTGTGGTCATTTGTTTTATTAAGGAATATATTGGGCACGTTAATTTTTTGGGGGCAAAGTAGTATAGCACTTGAGAGTCTTCAGACATTTTTGGCAAGTGAATAGTGCTACATAAGAGTTTGGGGTACTTCTTTTCCGAATATTGTGGTGAGAAATTTTTGTGAGCATCATGACTGTCTTATACCGGATCAGAGGAGAATGGAGACACAGTACGTCATGTCGAAACGGAGGAACAGCAGCATGATGAAATGGTTAATCAGGTGAACTGTGAGGAGGATGCTAGGATATTTTTGCAATGGCCTGTTACTGCCGAGCGGTTGGAGGGTATGAATTGGTACGGTCTTCAATGCCTGGCCACAGCTATCGGTCATGCGGTTACTAGCAGCATGACCAGGGATAACTTGATAACGTGTGTACTGGGCAGGGTGACTGGTGAGCGAGATGGGTTGAGTGCTCAGAGCCCTTCGGCCGTGCTTCCCCTACACTCGACTCCCAGCCATCCCAGTAGTTTGCCGACCCCGGGTACGCTTCCGCAGTTGGGTGGTGACTGGCAGGGTGGGTTGCCCCTGGGGGGATCACCGGTAATTTCAAACATTGTAGCACCTTCACCTCCTCAAGGGTTAACTCCAGAATTATTGCTTCAGCTCGAATTAGCTAAGATCGAAGAGAGAAAGGCTATCAGGGCAGGTGAGCAGCAAATAGAATTAGCCAAGATAGAAGAGAGAAAAAGTCACCAGCACATAGAGCTAGCAAAAATCCAAGCTGATTTAGAGTCGACTAGGTACTGTGCCGACATGGAGGTAGAGAAGTCGCGAGTAGAGACAACGGACAGCGACTTGGGGCTGGTAACTGTGTTCATGAGCAGTCTCTCTCGCACTTATTGAAACTGGTTCCGGTGTTTGATGAGATTGGTGTAACAGAATTTTTCACACGCTTTGAGAAGAAGTGCCAGGAACACCAGTGGCCAGAGAATAAATGGGCAGCACTTGTATCCTCTAGATTAATAGGCAAGGGTCTTAAAGCCTACGATGCGTTGCCTATAGAGTCTTGTATTATCTATGAGGAACTCAAGGAGGCTGTCCTGAGAGCATACGAACTACAACCAGAGACGTACAGGTTGAAGTTCCGGGGTGTTACCAAGGGTCGGGAGAGCACCTTTTTGGAGCATGCCCGGGAGCTGTCCGATGCTTTTGGGAATTGTCTGAGGTCGGAGAAAGCTACTACGTTTGACGACATTAAACAGTTGGTGCTTTTAGAGCAGTTTTTCAAATGCACGGGCGGCGACCTGACGTTAAACCTTAAAGAAAAGCAACCAAAAACTCTACAGGAGGCAGCTGAGATGGCTGACCTCCGGCTATCACTAATTCGTGGATGCGGGTCTGCCCAGCGTAGTGAGGCAGGTAACAAGGGGCGTGACGCCCCACCCCCCCGAGTTAGTGATATACCTTATGCAAACAAGTACAAGAGCCATGATACCAAGACTGACCACAAGACTAGCACCGTCCCATTTAAGAAGGGGCCGGGCCCTTCCCAGTACCAAGGGAAGCCCAAAGGGGAGTTGGAGTGTTATCATTGTCATAAAAAGGGGCACATTGCAAGAGTCTGTCCTAGCAAACCACCTACAGCAGCTGTGTCTTTGGCCTGCAACATTGGTGTGTCTCTGAAGTCGTCTGAGTTTGCCCGGGGCAGTTCATCAGAGGCTGAGGCACAGCCAATGCAGAAGCACCTGGGAGGCTCGAACCCTGCTCAGGATGTTTTTTGCGACCATAGAGGGCGGGGATGCGTGATGTGGGCGGGGCGCAAGCATGGAATAGAGGTCTTGCGTGATACAGGTGCTTCCCAGACTCTGATGAAAAACTTGACTGGCTACCCTATAAACGCGGCTCGGGTGGTGGTGGTGCAGGGTATTAATGCAACTCGGTCATACCCGCTGGTGCGGTTGGAGTTGGAGGTGGATGGTGTGGCACGTGAATTGGATGTCGGGATTGTGGAGAAACTGCCAGTGGAGGGCGTCGACCTTCTTCTCGGCAACGACTTTGCAATGCCCGCTTCTGAGGTTCTACCCTTAGTCGTTGTCGAGAGGCCGGCCGACGTGAGTAGGGAAGAGCAAGAGTGGGTCGAGCGGTGCCAGACACAACCCATGGCGTGTGTTGTCACCCGAGCTCGGGCAGCTAAAGTGTCACAGCCCTAGTCCTCCGTCTTCAGACCAGCGGAGGAACGATCAACAGGAGGAGGCTAAAGTTGGAGTTGGTTTAAAGAGTTTTGACTCGGCGGCTCTCCTGGGTGATTCAGTATTAGCACCATTACTTAATTCTGGAGTAGCCCCTGGGCCTGTCATCGAGAGTGACGAGGCTGGGCATGACGAGTCTCCACGACAGCAACGTTATGTACATCGAGAGAGACAGAGGGAGCAGCCCAGTATCGGGGAAGGTCATGCATTGCTCCGGGAGCAGTTAGATCGCTTGGCACCCTCAGATATACGTCGGTTGCAACTAGAGGACCCTGAGCTCCAAACGTGTGCTAATGGAGCTGTAGAGTTCGACGAGGACGGCGATGCACAGCCAGGAGATTTTTTTTATTTAGAAGGCATCCTCTATAGGCGTTTTCAAGACCCTAAACGTAGTTGGCAAGAGGGGTCCGGAGTAGTGGACCAGTTGGTGGTGCCACGGGAGTGCAGGGATAGCCTACTGAGGTTGGCGCATGACATACCACTGGCAGGATATCTAGGGGTGAGAAAGACGGTGGCGGCTTTAGAAAAATTGTTTTGGTGGCCGGGGTTGAAGGGGCAGGTGGTAACCTGGATAGCAAGGTGTCATATGTGCCAGAGGGATGGAAAACCTAACCAAACAATTCCGAGAGCCCCGTTGCACCCCATTCCTGTCAGTGGACCGCCCTTCAGTAAGGTCATCATTGATATGGTCGGACCCCTAACCCCTACTAGTGCCGGTAATAAATTTCTATTAACTATCATGGATGTGGCCACTCGTTATCCTGATGCATATCCAATGAGAAATGGCACGGCGAAAACTGTTGTCCGGAACCTGCTCTTGTATTGCTCGCGGTATGGTTACCCGCAAGAGGTGCAATCGGACCAAGGTTCTAATTTTACCTCTAATCTGTTCAAACAAACTATGATTCAGCATGGCATCAGCACTGTCGTCTCTTCTGCGTATCACCCGGAGAGTCAAGGGGTGTTGGAGAGGTGGCACGCCACGCTGAAAAGCATGCTTCGATGTTATTGCGCGGAGAACGGAAAGGATTGGGACCTTGGTCTGCCGTATGTTTTGTTCGCGGCAAGAGAAGTACCTGGAGAGAGTCTCGGTTTCAGTCCGAATGAGCTTGTTTTCGGGCATCAGGTGAGGGCCCCTCTCCACATGGTGAAGGAGATTTGGGAGGGTACCGCTAAGCCATGTTCTATGTTGAGATACGTCCTCGAGAGCAGAGAGAGAATGCTTAGAAGTCTGGAGCTGGCCGGGCGTAATTTGGTGAGTTCGCAGGCCCGTATGAAGGACAGGTACGATACTAAGGCGAAACTCCGGGAGTTTCAGGTAGGTCAAGAGGTGTTGGTCCTGTTGCCTTTGGCAGGTCATCCTCTCGCTGCCAAGTACGCTGGGCCTTATCGGGTGGTGTCAAAGATCTCCGATCTAGATTACCTCGTTGCCACTCCAGACCGGAAGAAGCGTAACCAACTATGCCACATTAATTTGTTGAAGGAGTATGAGAGGCGCCCACCTGAGTCACTAGCTGTCCCTGTGTTGACCTGCTGCGGTCATGGTGGAGAAGGAGAGGGGGGCAGCAATGATCAGGTGGATGATAACTGGGATTGTCATGTCTCGGCGGATCAGTGGGCGGGGAATTCGAGCCAATGTGCGCATGATGCTCTGGCGCACCTGCCGGAGGAACAGCAGGTGGCAGTGCAGCGCCTGTTCGATTCATACCCCACTGTATTTGCCGAGCACCCAGGCCTCACTACTCAAGCGGTGCATGACGTCGATGTAGGAGAGCACCCCCCCTTCAAGTCGATACCTTATCGGGTGCCACCCATTAAACTCCCAGCGCTCAGGGATGAGCTGGAGTATATGCTGGCGAGAGGCTTGATCGAGAAGGGGGCAGTACGGTGGACTTCTCCTGTCACTCTGCAGCCCAAACCTGATGGAAAAGTTCGGTTCTGCATTGACTTTAGGCGGTTGAACGGGTTGACCCCCACCAATGCATATCCTCTTCCCCGGGTGGATGACAGTGTGGATAAGATCGGGAAAGCATGGTACTTGACCAAGGTAGACCTCGTCAAAGGCTACTGGCAAGTACCACTGTCTGAGCGGGCTAAAGAGGTGTGCGGGTTTGTGGTGGATGGCAGTACTTACCGTTGCAACGTGATGCCATATGGTCTGAAAAATGCACCGGCCACTTTCCAGAGCTTAATGAACGACATCGTAGCAGACATCCCAAACTGTACTGTCTACCTTGATGACGTGATCATTTATGACAACGATTTCCAAAGTCACTGTGAGCACATAGAAGCCAACTTGACATAGATGTCAACTTAGTAAAGCAGGCTTGGTGGTTAATCTGGGCAAGTGTGACTTTGTGCAACCCATGGTGCAGTATCTTGGGTTTGTGGTTGGGTTAGGGCAGGTGAGCCCGCCCCAACAGAAGATACAGGCTATCGACTTGTTCCCCAGGCCGACCACCAAGCGGCAGATCATGAGATTTTTGGGCATGATTGGGTATTACCGCCGCTTTATAAGAGGCTATTCTACTGTGTTAGCTCCTTTGACAGATCTACTAGCCAAAGATAAAAAGTTCCGCTGGGCACCTGAGTGTGAGCAGGCGTTTCGAGTAGTTAACCCTTAATTAGCGGCGAGCAACATAAGTCGAGTTAAATAAAGCTGGACTATGTGGCGGTGCTCGACATAGGTCGAGTGGCAATTTCAGCACGTAATGTTGCTGAGAGAGAGAGAGACAAGTGGTGGCAGGAGAGTAGCGAGCGTATGACTTCTCCAGACCACCGAGGCGAACCTACTGACACGAATCCCACCTCCCACCTCCCTCTCTCACTCGCTATATACGGAATTGTATGGGGAAAGTGCCTAATTACATGCTTTTTGCACTCGCGTTGCACGGTTATTGCAAGAAAACTAGCCATCATAAAAGGATCGTTATGGTGTCATTCGAAAGCTCTGTTTATGCCCTTTCAGGGATAGATACTTGTTTTACGTTCTGGGTCTTATTTAGGCATGAAAATGATCACGTAAACAGCCCTATTTTGGCTAAAAACACCCCGCTGGGCGGTACATATAAATAAACCGCATAGGCCGCTCTTAAGGTGTTAAACACCTTTTATGCACTCACCCTATCCTCAGGGCCCCGGACTTTGAACGACCATTTCAGTTGGCGACTGATGCCAGCGGAGTAGGGGCTGGTGCCGTACTTTTGCAGACAGACGAGGAAGGTCTTGAGCATCCAGTCAGTTTCTTTTCAAAGAAATTTAATTCAGCACAGAAAAACTATTTGGTTGTTGAAAAGGAACTGCTGGCAATCGTGTTAGCGCTCAGACACTTTGAGGTCTATGTTCCTGCCTATGGGCCAGTCGTGGTAGTGTATACCGACCACCACCCGCTTAAATTCCTCAATCAATTCCACAACCGGAATATGAGGCTGACCAGATGGTCGCTCATGTTGCAAGAGTACAACTTAGACATTCGCCATATTGCCGGTTGTGAGAATGTGATTGCGGACTGTTTGTCGCGGGTGGAGGATCCGGGGTAGGCTACCACAGTATGTTGGTATAGCCTCCTGTCTTGGCTCGCGGTGTATTTTTGCGCTGGTGCTTGTTGGCTTGCGTGTGTAGCATCAGCATAGGGTCGCAGGGCAGGAGTTGTTGCCTTTGATTAGACGAAAATTAGGCTACATCTATAGTAGCCGCCAAGAACAACATTAAAATAAAATACGAAAAATTAAATAAAAACTTTCTTTTTGATAATTAATTATAAGATAATATTGTAGCTGAGTACTGAGTGCAGATGATTTTCCCTCAGTAGGCTGTGCTTCTTAAAGCTCGCTCTGGGAGCACAATGTTATGAATTAATGTATTATGTTTGGGAAGGGTGATAAGATTTTTTTTTTTATATATAAATGTTGTTGTATTTTTTTTGAGGAGACAGCTTGCATTCCATGAGTGGCAGAGTGGTTAGGAGTGGCAGATTCTAGCGACATTCTGTCTGTTCAGATATGGGCCCATAGTTGAGTGTCCCATATCTTGGGGGGGGGGTGGGGGGGGGTGTCGCCTCCCGGCGTTGACAGAATGGTTGTGTGGGGCATTCCAGCTCGCTAGCGCTCGCCAGGATGGGGGGATGGGCTACAGTTGTCCTAGAATGATCTGCTTTATTTTATTAGTGTCGTGTTGCCACAGACAGTCTAGAAATGGTCTTTGTTTTGGTCTGTGACCGCGCCTTATATTTTATATTCGCTCTAATATAAATGTTGCTTGTGTGGGAGGCGAGCGAGAGAGGGTGAGGGGGTACACCTGGCAGCGGGGTGAGCTATGACGCGGCTCGCTTGGGCGCTGACGGCGTTGGCGGCCGGGTGGTCAACTAGTCCCTGCCCATCGCGGCCTCGTGTTTTTTACCAGCTCAGAGCTTGCCTGACACGCGTATCGTCTACATCCTTTGCAATTCTGTCCCCCATACTTGCCACTTTGCATACTATTTCTCTCTCTCGACTTCTCCTTTCTCATTCTCTAATCTTTATTAACCCGGTGAGACCCAGCGTCGCACGTGTTGCGTCGGCAGTCTTTGATCACCAACTCCCAGCGACGCATCACGTGCGTCCGACGTATAAAAAACACTTACGTGGCTCGTAAGGTAGGAAATGGCGGGAGAATAGGAGGGGGAGATACCGTAGTGTGTGTGGGAGCCGGGCCAGTAGGTGTGAGCGGGCCGAGACAGCCGCGCGGCTGGTGTGGGGGGATAGTTTACACCCCTAGTTCACCACCACTTTGAACCTTCATTACTCCGGTCGTATGGAAGCTAGAGGCTTGAGATTTATGTGAGATACTCCTTAGGATGTATGCCGTACAATGCCATACTCAGTTTTTACCCTAGTGCTCCCGGGCGGGTGGTCATGCGGGGGAGACGAACTATTGAAACCCCCCCCCCCCCCCCCGCCCCCCAAATGACCGAAATGATTTTGTTTTTATTTTTGTCTTCATTTCTCACCATTCTCTTCCATTTTGGCTCAAAACAAATTTTTGAGGCTCCCCCCCCCAAAAAAAAATGTCAGAGGTGATTTTTTTTTTTTTTTTTTCATTTCTCATCCTTGTCTTCCATTTTAGCAACAAAAAAAAAATAAGTGAAAATGGCTTGGGACTGGGGTGAACACAATATTATAACTAGCCGGGGCTCAACGGGTTAAACTCAACATCCCTTCTGGTTTCAGCATAGACGTTCACCGTCGGCCAGTCGTATTGTACGCGAAGCTCTCAGATATTTCCATGTATTAGATTAAGGAGGTATTATGCTTTATTGAGGGGTTGGAGAGACGGACTTTTCCGTGTGTGTCCTCTCTCGGGAAGGTTGTAGACCGGTATATGTCTCCCTGGCAAGGTGTTGAGTGATTCTGCTTGGTTATTTAAAGCTAGACTAGGGGTAAGGTTACTGTGTCGTTGTCTCCGATGTGTGCAGTGTTAGCTAAGCCCTGCACGACATCGACAGGTACTGTGGGAGCCTAAGTTGTCTTCGGGTGGGTTTACTTTGCGAGCACAGCGCTGTGGTGTGAGAGGGCCATAGCCTATCCCTCACAACATAGTGCTGCCTCTTTGTGTTGACTTCTGAGGGATCGCCAGGATAGAACTAGGTACTAGAGACCTAGATTTATCAAGAGAGCATCCCCGTCATATAACGTAATCGTCATTATACCACCTTCGGACAACGTTAGGCTACGAGCCGCATGCTCGCCCATTGTTGCCCTGCCTTGATACCCCAGCTAGACTTTATTAACTGAGCAGACACTGGTTAGAGATAAGCCCCATTATTATATGTATGCAACATTATTATTCACTGCACTTTTGAGCCGAGGTTGTTGTTGAGTTGCACAACCCTAGTAGGCTGTTGCGTTGTGTCACGAAGCATTTCTTTAGTTGTCGAGCATTACTACCTTTGCGCAGTCTTTATTATTCGCCTGCCTATTATTACTAAATGTCCTAGTATTTATTGTGACCCGTATTCTGCATTATAATTGTTCAAGATTCTTTACGAACATCTTCCCAGCATCAGACTTATTTCAGAAGTTTCCAGTTGATGTTGCAGGACTAGCATTGCACTTTCTTTAATACAGGAGTGCCAGTTATTTGAGTATCTACCGTAACGTTAATTAATCACGTTAACTATCTTTTCTTTGTGTAACCTAATCGAGTAATCTTTTACTGTTTGAGAATAGGCTGTTTCATCGAGCGTCAGCCTAGTGTGTGTGCACCAGTTACCGAGTCATAGGATACCTCGTTGTCCAGGCACGACTCAGGGCGGTAATGGTGTTTTGTTTTCCAGTGTTTAAGGCAGGGGTTGGATCTAGTGTTACCGTTGTTGAATTTTGCCATTATCTAGTCCAATGTTGAAGAGCCCTGTGTCTTTGAGAACCTGGATCGTAACACCACCTTCACTGGCCTCTATTTACTGTATTAGTCTTGTGGTTCCAGAGTCAAAAGCAGCCAGAATAGCTGGTGTTCACACTTGAAGCTGTGTGCAGTGATCGGAGACGACCAGGTCGGGTTCCCCCCTTCAGGAAGAGGACTAGCTTATGCAACCCACTTTGGGCCCCACCTTCCTGGCCTTCGATGCTGTGCATAGACCAAGTAAATAAGGATTCCTGTCTTGTTCCTTTCAAGGGATCATAAGGATAGTGCAGTACTTAGAGATGATCAGGTCGGGTTCCCCCCTTCAGGAAGAGGACTAGATTGTGCAACCCACTTTGGGCCCCACCTTCACTGGCCTCTATTTACTGTATTAGTCCTGTGGTTCCAGAGGAGATTGCAAGGGAGTAATTTAATTGTCCCAAACCTTAGACTAACCATAGTGTCACTGGATAGACTGCTTGCAACTCTATACAGACCATTATGCTAGTCGCCATAACCCCCCACCAAACCCTGTAGCAGAACTCCGGCATACTCTTAGTAAGTCCCTGCTCACGCGGAGTGCAAGAGGAACCCGGGTGTCTCCCGTGGTAGGCACAGAGGAGCAAGGAGCTGTAAGGATGTAGGAGTGCAGCCTAATCCCGGACCAACATCCGGAAGTACCACGCCCCAGCCGCCCTCCTGGACCACTGGATTCTCCCTCGATCTACGGCACCTCTTCACTCCACCTCTCCTTTAAGTGCCTTATTACGGTTTATGGGTATAGAGTTGTCTCAGGGTAGTGGTTGAAGTTATCATCAGGGGTTCTCACTAAATAACGTCTTGCGAGAGGGCTTTCCTCTCTCTACGTAAATTGACGTTAATCTGCCCACTTGCCGGGACACATTAGACATAACTATCAGGGGATCCTTATATCCGCACATTCCCGGGTTATTGGTCTCCCATAGCCCGTCAGAGGGGACGCGCCTATATAAGACCCACAGCATATGACATACACACCTATTTACACGTAACCTTGTTCCCTTGTATAACTTCTAGCCTCATTCACTTAACATTCTGTCAGGTTCATAACTCGAATAGATCTCACTCTATCTCAGCTCCCGACGATTGTTGTATCAGCCTTCCGCATCTTGCTAGTTGCCCACACAAGTAGTTTTAGAATAAATAATCTTGCCAGGTGAGATCTAGCACACCTGTAGAATTCACTTCATTTGTGAGCCTTTCAGAGCCCACCTTATTGTTGATGACCACTTGGTCATTGTTGCTTTAGAGTCAGTTAACGTCACTATTGCCGGGGACATCATAGTATGATCCAGACGACATCTGCCATTACTGCACTCTTGTTACCTTGCTGAGATCTTGCTTGAGATCTAGTGAGTGGGAGGTAAGCCTCCACTATTTTGGATACTCTATAATTGTATCCGAGGAGTTATTGTTAAATTGAGTCCGGACCCATTGTTCGACTCTTGCCTTATAATTGCTAATCATATTATTATTTGTATGCTGTATTTACCATTGTTGCCATTTTGATGATCTCAGTGTTCCAGCATTAAATATATTGCTCCTCCATGAACCAGGTGTAAAGCGAATAAAACCCATGTTAACTTGTCGCCTGTGTACTTATTCTCCTGCCGTGTTGTCTCTTTATTAAAGTTAAAGGTATACTTCTCCAGTTAGAGAGTTAATCATTGCACTCAGAATATCTCGCGTTCCAATTTGGACCGGGCATAACACTGGTGGCAGCGGTGTCTCTTTCTCGAGGGTAGCCTTTCAGGGTTTTTTCCTGCTTTAATATTTATGAGAGTACCACGACAGGGGTAAGTAGTCAGGATGGCGGGGAGAGCACTGGATATTATTCCTTTCAAACCGGAGGAAAATGACATAGCCACCTATTTAGAGGTCGTCAAGCCAGTTCTTGACATCATATTTAAAGATGAAGTGGCCCCTAAAATTCATACAGTAGTAATGAAGCTAGGGCGACACATGGCCCTAGTTTCCAGTTATGTGAAAGAGAACCCGGGGATGACCTGGGAACAGTTTGAGACCTATACTAAAGCTGCCATTAACCCCGTCTTAGGTACCGTAATAGCTGACCAGCAGTTCCACGCTATCACATACGACGGGGACCTCGACGCCACCATCAGCAAGCTCAACAGGCTGGCTTCCACCGCTTTTACGATGGCTACAGCTGCGGAGAAGAAAGAAAACGTCCGACGTACCCTCATGAGGATCCTCCCTATTGCAGTCCAGGACCACTTCACCATTACAGAACCGGCCGGATATGACGCGGATCTCCCTATCATACGCCGCATTCTGGCCCTGCAGAAGTCCCGGGAGCAAGGAAAAATCGCCAGCATCAACAGAGCTCCGACTAAACCACAAGGAGCTCCTTCCGGACCAATTTTCCACCCCAGCCGCAGCCCGGATAAACCAGAAGAGGGGGCCAGCATCAAGCCTGGAGATTGGAAGCCCTGCGGATCCCAGTGCCCTATCAACGGGCTGAAACGTTCCTTCTCCGAATTGTTGGCCAAGCGCTCAAGGATTCCTTTATTCTGGGGTCAGATTCCCTGGTTGAAACCATCCAGACGAGTTGCCACAATCATGGAGGACGGCACTGCAGGAGCTGATGACCACGGCGAGGAAGCTGCATAGGTTGGTGACCCGGACGACCACAGCACAGTCGAGCCGGAAGTCATCCGACCGGGTTTTTTAGACCGCCCCCGCCCACCAACTTGGAGACTGGCGGGGGCTCGAGATAAGGGTAGCTCTACTATGATGAAACCTCCCATTTACACCCACCTCACCATCCAAGGAGTCAAATCTCGACTACTCGTCGACACCGGAGCCTCAAGATCATGTATTTTTTCCTCATATCACCAGAGACATCACAACACTTTTGGACCTTTTCAACGCTCTTCCACCACCCTTATGGATGCCAACGACAACCTCATTCCAAGTACTGGCATCACTGCACCACTATATGTGGCCACCCCTCAACCCAACCACGGCCATCACCACGCTTTCATGGTATTTCCCTCCCAAGAGACCACTTACGACGGATACCTGGGATTCGATCTTCTCACTGTCCTTCGCACTACCATCCAGTGTGTGGAACGAAGATTGCTATTTTCCACCGACCACCCAGGACTCACCACTCCGAAGACTACAACACCGCTCCACAACCCCCCTCAACCTTTGAAAGCCATCCGTGTTGCATCGGCCATCACCACTCAACCCATCACTTTGCTGCCACATCATGAACATTGGGTATCCATCCATCCAACCCTGACAGGAGAACTCATTCACACTCCTTCTCTTCAGAGCCTTTTTAACAGGGATTGCCTCACTGCACCTGCCATCTTAAAAACAAAACGCAGTACGTATGGCCAACATCTCCGACCACCCTATCACCTTACCCAGGGGTCTCACCATTGGAGAACTGGAGACCTACGATGACCAGCCCTCACCTACCACCACCACCATTCCTTCATCAACTCCATCACTCCCGGAAATTCCTGCTCACCTCACCCCTCAGCAAAAGGACGATCTGTGTCAGTTAATGACAGAATACCAGGACATCTTCGCCACCAACTCCCAAGATGTAGGCCACACCCATGTACTAGAACATCACATACATACTGTCGGACCCCCAGTGAGACAAGCTATACGAAGAAAGAACCCCCTTCAGCGCCAAGAAGAACAGAAACAAGTTGCAGAAATGCTAGAAGCAGGTATCGTCAACCCCTCAACTAGCCCTTGGTCCTCCCCAGTGGTACTGGTCAACTGGTTCATTGTCTCTTAAAAAAAAAAAAAAAAAAAAAAAAAAAAAAAAAGAAGGATGGGTCCTCTCGTTTCTGCATCGACTATCGACAACTCAACGATGTCACCATCAAGGATGCCACCCCTCTGCCCCGCATCGACGACTCCCTAGATTCCCTACTAGGGGCCAGATGGTTCTCCTGCAATCAGGGTATTGGCAAGTCCCCATGGCCCCCGCAGACCAAGAAAAGACGGCTTTTTCCACCAGTCAAGGAAAGTTATACGAGTTCTCTGTACTACCGTTCGGATTGTGTAACGGTCCCGCCACCTTCTCCCGGCTGATGGAATCCGTACTTCAGGGATTAACTTGGGAAACCTGTTTGGCCTACTTAGACGACATCATCGTGTTTGGCCGCACCTGGGCAGAACACCTCCAGCGCCTCCGCCAAGTTTTCCAGAGGATCCGGCAAGCCGGATTGAAACTGAAACCCACCAAATGTACCATGGCTCGACATCAGGTACAATTCCTAGGACATCTGGTATCCGAAGAAGGACTCGCCCCCGACCCAAAGAAACTACAAGCCATCCAAGAGATCCAACCCCCGAAGTCAGTGAAAGGAGTGAGGGCTTTTCTGGGGTTAGCATCTTACTATCGGAGATTCGTGAAGAATTTTGCTACAATTGCCAGACCCCTGCACGACTTAACCCGGAAAGAAGAACCTTTTGTGTGGACCCCCGACCGCATCCAAGCCTTCAACTCCCTCAAGGACCTGCTCGTGTCTGCCCCCGTCGTCTCTTTTCCGGACTACCAACTTCCATTCCGACTCTACACCGACGTGTCCCTCCTCGGCGTCGGTGCAGTCCTCTCCCAAAATCGAGAAGGACGCGAGCACATCATTGTTTGTGCCAGCCGGACCTTAACCCCTACAGAGACCAACTACCCCGTAACCAAGAGAGAATGCTTAGGCATCGTTTGGGCCCTCCAACACTTCCGGGCCTACCTAGCGGGCGTCAAAATCACCATCATCACGGACCACCAAGCCCTACAATGGCTCAGAAGATCAGACACTAAAAACGCCCTGACAGTCCGTTGGCGAGAGTCACAGGAGGAATTCGACTTTGAAATCTCCTATCGGCCGGGAAAACTCCACACCAATGCAGACGCCCTATCCCGGCTACCTCTTGCACCAGAACAACTCAAAGCCATTCAAGACCCACGACCCCCACCTACCACCACTCCCCCTCTCATACAGGCGTACCTCCGGAACGAAAAACCTAATTAGATCTCCACCCGACTATTTGGCCTCTTGCAAAGAAGGGGAGACGTACTCTTCACACCCGAAGGTCAGATTGTACTAGGCCCCGAAGATGCAGAGCAAATGATGTCTTCCCTGCACACCAACAATGGGATCCACCTAGGACAGAAGAAATTGGTGAACACTTTCAAGGACACCTACTGGACTCCTCGCCCATACACCACTGCCAAACAGATCACCGAAGCCAGCCGCGCCTGCACCCTGGGAAAAGATCAAACACGCACTCCAGGACCCTCCGGCAAACTCATCACTTCTAAACCTTGGCAACTTCTGGCAGTTGACGTCATGGGGCCTCTGCAAAATGACAGGGGATACCGCTACATCATCACCTTTGTGGATATGTACTCCAAATACGTCATCGCTTGCCCTGCCCGAGAACACACAGCTATGGCCGTAACAGAGGCATTATTACAACATGTGTTTCCATATTTTGGATTGCCTCAGGCAATCCACTCCGACAATCCCCCTGAATTTACCGACAAATTTGGACACAGATCTCAGAAATATTCGGGTTCCACATTAGCCATTCTTCACCTTACTGGCCAAAAGGGAACTCCATATGCGAGCGTTCCCATCGAACCATCGCCAATCAAATCCGGACCCGCCTGCAACAGATGAACTCCTCGGACTGGACCAGCCAAGTTGGCATCATACAATGGGGAATAAACACCTGCCCCAGAGACAACGGGATCACCCCTCACAAGATGTTTTTTGGAAGCCCACCTCTCCTAATACCTCTACGTCACCTAGCTGCCCCTACTGAGCCCTTGCCAGGTCTAAACACCAACCTCGTCCATCTTAGAAACCGCCTACGTCAGCTCCAATTCACGCAAGATCTCCAGCCTGATGAAGTCCCCAAAAACAACCCTCACCGAGTAGGCGACCTGTTAATGGTAGCCATCTTGCCTGTACCCTCCAAACTGAAGCCACGGTACAAGGGTCCTTTTGAGGTCCTCAAAATTCCTAACTGTTTCCAGGTCATAATTAACTATCACAGGGAATCTCGCACTTATAGGAATAGATTTGTCAGAAGGTTCCATCCTCTTAACAAAAATGTAACTTTAGTCGCTGAACCAGACCAGGATGTTTAAATGTACTACCCCTGTTTCAAATCTTCACCCTCAAACCTCCCTTCTTCCCAGACCTGACCCCCTCACCCATTCCGTACCTCCTCCTCAGCCTCCTTTCACACCCCCCCTCATTTCTCCTTTGCCTGCCTTTAACTCTCCTGTTCCTCAGCCTCCTGTCGCCCTCCCCACTCGCCTCACCCAGTTCACCCCTTCTCACCTCCCTAAACACCAACCTCCTCCACCTCCTCCTATCCTCTCTACCCAAACTCAAACCTCCCCCTCTTCTCCTTTACCTCCTGTCAGCCACCCCCCTCTTCTACCCCACTTCACCCCTTCCCGCATCCCTAAGCTCAAACCTCCGTCCTTTCCCTCTCTCCAAACTCAAACCTCTCCCTCTCTCTCTGCCCTCACTTCACCTCAGCAACCCCTTTCTGACCAGTCACCACTAACCAGCCATACCTCCTCTAGCCTTCCCCATCTCCACCAAAACTCACCAACATACCCCCCGCTTTACCTATCACCCCCAGTCTTCGCCCTAAAACCCCTTTCTGTAATCCCTCACCTGTCCCTCCTGACTCTAAAAACCTACTTTCCTCTCCTAAATCTATTTCCCCTCCATCTCAACTTCCTAGGCGTAAAACCATACATAAATTTCGCCCAATGACACCATTAACCCCCTCTCCCCCCTTCCCCAGACTGCCTTCTCATACCCGCTGTGGGAGACCAGTCAAGCCACCCACCAAATGGGAACCAGCCCTTTCCCAGCCAAGAACAAGAAAAGGGCAAAACTCAGCTGCCCGGAGCCACGTCACCAAGCCGGTTCCAAGCTCCTCCCCCCAGCCTGGTACTTCGGCGTCCGCACCACCGAATGACAAGGGCCCAGCCAGGATCTCTGTCCTCACTCACCACCTACCTCCCACCACGACGACACCCTCGCTGACCTCTCTCACCAATATGAGAAGTGACCAGATAGCCCTAGTGCGGAAGGACTCTACCATCCTGATCAGATCACCTCACCAACTTCTCGACCAGCTGAGATACTACGACTCCTCTTCTCTCCTCACCCTCACCGGAGACCAGAGGGCCACACCGAACAACAGGGGGATTATCTACCACCACCTCCTCCAACACCTGACCCCCGTCTTCCAGGATGCTACCTTTAGACACTACCACCTTAAGTCCCGGGGTCGTGACTTTTCTCTGCCCGACGGTAGTGAGATGCGGTCTGGGAACGGTGTTACCGCATCTCCAACTTGTCACAGCCATGCGACAGAGCCAACTAAGCCTTCGGACAGCCTTCCCCCTGCCATCCAGACCTACGACAACCCTGCCCCTGCCCGTATCGCCAAGATAACGGTGGAACGAGTGGGACACGTCCGTCCCGAGTGGACCACACCAGTCACCCACGGCAAGTCATTTTCTTTAACCACCAGAGCCAAAGAAAATGACCATCGCAGGGGTAACCATTACAAACCCCCATCAGCCAGCCCAGTAACTCCTCAACCTAGCTACACAACCACAGGTGGTACCAGGTTGTTACCTAAATTACCTTTCATATCCCCTATCAAAGAACCTAAAGCTCTTTCAGAACCAAAACCTCTCTTCCCCAGATTGCCCTTCATATCCCCTATCAAGGAACCTAAAGCTCTTGCATCCATTCAATCTAAACCATTGTCCCGGGTTAAAGTCACTCATAAACAAAAACTTGCCTATCCTTCCAGCCAACAATAAGTCTTAACCCCCAGAATAAGTCATCATCCATTGTAAGAAACTCATCCGCTTCCTCTCCCACCAGGAAGCCATCACCCCATAATGTGTACAGATCTGCCCTGAGGAATCTTCCTCCAGCTACATCTACAAGGGCCAGCCAAAAGTCCAGGCGCACCACTCCCAGGACTACAAGGACCTAACCACCATGCGCGGACACCACCCCAGCGCCTTTGATCCTCTCAAGCCGGGCGCCTTAAGTCTGGGCAAGAATATTCACAAGTACTCAGCCAGTCTGGACATGAGTAACTAAGCTTGCCTTTGGTATCTTTTTATCTGGGTAAAAGCAGCCAGAATAGCTGGTGTTCACACTTGAAGCTGTGTGCAGTGATTCGAGACGACCAGGTTGGGTTCCCCCCTTCAGGAAGAGGACTAGCTTATGCAACCAACTTTGGGCCCCACCTTCCTGGCTTTCGATGCTGTGCATAGACCAAGTAAATAAGTATTCCTGTCTTGTTCCTTTCAAGGGATCATAAGGATAGTGCAGTACTTAGAGACGACCAGGTCGGGTTCCCCCCTTCAGGAAGAGGACTAGATTGTGCAACCCACTTTGGGCCCCACCTTCACTGGCCTCTATTTACTGTATTAGTCCTGTGGTTCCAGAGGAGATTGCAAGGGAGTAATTTAATTGTCCCAAACCTTAGACTAACCATAGTGTCACTGGATAGACTGCTTGCAACTCTATACAGACCATTATGCTAGTCGCCATAACCCCCCACCAAACCCTGTAGCAGAACTCCGGCATACTCTTAGTAAGTCCCTGCTCACGCGGAGTGCAAGAGGAACCCGGGTGTCTCCCGTGGTAGGCACAGAGGTGCAAGGAGCTGTAAGGATGTAGGAGTGCAGCCTAATCCCGGACCAACATCCGGAAGTACCACGCCCCAGCCGCCCTCCTGGACCACTGGATTCTCCCTCGATCTATGGTACCTCTTCACTCCAGCTCTCCTTTAAGTGACTTATTACGGTTTATGGGTATAGAGTTGTCTCAGGGTAGTGGTTGAAGTTATCATCAGGGGTTCTCACTAAATAACGTCTTGCGAGAGGGCTTTCCTCTCTCTTCGTAAATTGACGTTAATCTGCCCACTTGCCGGGACACATTAGACATAACTATCAGGGGATCCTTATATCCGCACATTCCCGGGTTATTGGTCTCCCATAGCCCGTCAGAGGGGACGCGCCTATATAAGACCCACAGCATATGACATACACACCTATTTACACGTAACCTTGTTCCCTTGTATAACTTCTAGCCTCATTCACTTAACATTCTGTCAGGTTCATAACTCGAATAGATCTCACTCTATCTCAGCTCCCGACGATTGTTGTATCAGCCTTCCGCATCTTGCTAGTTGCCCACACAAGTAGTTTTAGAATAAATAATCTTGCCAGGTGAGATCTAGCACACCTGTAGAATTCACTTCATTTGTGAGCCTTTCAGAGCCCACCTTATTGTTGATGACCACTTGGTCATTGTTGTTTTAGAGTCAGTTAACGTCACTATTGCCGGGGACATCATAGTATGATCCAGACGACATCTGCCATTACTGCACTCTTGTTACCTTGCTGAGATCTTGCTTGAGATCTAGTTGAGTGGGAGGTAAGCCTCCACTATTTTGGATACTCTATAATTGTATCCGAGGAGTTATTGTTAAATTGAGTCCGGACCCATTGTTCGACTCTTGCCTTATAATTGCTAATCATATTATTATTTGTATGCTCTATTTACCATTGTTGCCATTTTGATGATCTCAGTGTTCCAGAATTAAATATATTGCTCCTCCATGAACCAGGTGTAAAGCGAATAAAACCCATGTTAACTTGTCGCCTGTGTACTTATTCTCCTGCCGTGTTGTCTCTTTATTAAAGTTAAAGGTATACTTCTCCAGTTAGAGAGTTAATCATTGCACTCAGAATATCTCGCGTTCCAATTTGGACCGGGCATAACAGTTAGGTTAGGTAAAAAGGCTGTCCAAGGTCTCTTTCAATTTTTACCACTTTTGCTTTCAATATCTGGGACCTGTTAACCTAGGTACCCTATTGTTGGCTATTTTAACATAGGCTAGGCCTATTGGATTAAAAACTATAGTTCTAGCCTACCTTACTGTGGTGGTCAAGTGGTGAGCACGCTCGCGTGTGAACCTGAAAGACCCGGGATCGAATCCCTGCCACGGCGGACATTTAGTGGGTGCGGTAGTACGTCCTAGCATGTTTCACATGCTTGCACCCAGTCAGGGGGCATCCTGACGACGTATATAGACTAAACACACATGACAAAGCCACTCCAACACCTTCCTCTCTCTCCAACACCCCTTCTCCCCTCTCAACACTCTTCTCTGAGCTACTGCCGATAAAAATGGCATGGTCAGTCCTGTAAAGAATCGTAAGATTCAGAGTCGTAAAGATTCCAGGACGAGCTCATTAGCGGCGGATCCCCAGATCGACCGTGATGATTGTCACCTAAACATCTACAAAAGTACAAAGTACAAAGTACTAAAGTAGGCTATAAATAGGGACTAACATTTTCTCCCTGATTGGGCTAGGCCTACTTTAAATACTTCCATAAATGAACATACGGTATAACGAGTCTGCAGAGCTGACAGGCCCATACACATGGCAGATCCCATTCACACCCATCCTCGTCAATTGCAAGACTTATTTCAGGAAATATGCCTCAAATAGATAAATAATAATGGTCACCAAATGAGGATTCCAAGCCAAATATACAAGCAAGTATAATGGAATGTCGTGAATTTCCTTACCTTGGTAGTAATTGGGCGAATAAAATCTGATGAAGCGATCTACAAGTTGTCAAGGCTGGCCGACATAGGCCTATCAGGTGAAGGTGTCTGTACAACGGGCCAACGGCTCCTGTCAAGTTCAACATCGTCATTGAAGATATATCGAAGGTCTTTGGAAATGTGCTAATTGTAACCCATATTAATATATATTAATAGTTTCGTACATTATGCAATTGAATTGCATTAAAGAATGTCTTCTGTAACCTTTAATTTATGAATTGAAACAATAATACAAATAATAAAATTCAATTAGCAAACGAAGGGGACTGACGACCATCGAAGAGATGGGTCGAAGGTCCTCTTCATATTCCAATAATATTGGACGTAAACGGTCGCGGCGACCGTTTACGAAAGCATTCGCTCAGCCAAACAAATCCCCAAAAATGTTTTTATACTACGAATTTTGAAAGGAAGGGTATCTTCGAGGGAAGGGAATGTTTGGTACTGCGGGCCATGATCCCACCCGAGCTGGTAAGCTGGAAGAGAAATACGAAGGTCCCTTCAGGGTTGTGGAGATAAACAGGCCATATCAGGTGTTGTGCTTGCATCATGGAGGTATTGTGTCGGCTACCCATATCCGTCATACCAAACGGTATGAAGGTATATTACCGCCAGACCTGAGCGAGTGGAGTAGTGAGGAGGAGATAGAATTCGGGGCTGGTGACCCTAGTACTTCCTTGGCTCGACCTAATGCTGAAGGTCCTAATCTGAGAAGGAATTATACCGAGGACTCTCCGTTCTGGTGGTCTTTTAGTCGCAAGCCAAACGAGAGTCTCCCTGAGTTCGGGCAAGAGGAGTATCCTGAATATTATTCCTAGGGCGCAGAGGAGAAACGGATATAAAGTAAATAATTAGACCTGGGAAGATGAATTGGCCTAGGCTATAAATATGATACCGGGTCGGCGTTTGACTTACTTGTAAACATGTATGTGTACGTTATCTGTGGTAGTCCCAGTAATATCTATGAAGTACTTCTAGTATTAAAGGAACTTAGCTGTGATGATACGAGTGTAGGTTAGGTGATGGACATGTCGGTAGGTGTAGCTCAGTGAAGTTCTGTTGTTATGTGGCAGCAACTGGTGGTTGTTGTGTACGGGACGAAGTCTCTGTGTGAAGTGTACTGAGATACCCTTTTATCGTAACAATATAAATATATTTAAGGGTTCTATATTGTCTCCCGTGATTAAATAATAAGGGAAAATAAACTAAGATATAATTGGTGCAACCACAGTAATATTTATCCACAAAGATAAATAAAGTAATGTGTATAAACAAAAAGGAACCAGCTGTTGTGAACCCGGGAAATTCAAACTACTGTATATATACCAGCTAGGATTCACGACATACTCCGCCACCAGTTATATACAAAGTATTTACAATTGTCCCGTCCCGATCATGGATCGCCACAACTGGGAGGAACCCAAAGCAGCCCGACGTGACGGCCTCTGAGGGGTATCACCTCGGTCCGCTCCAGTAGCAGGAAGGATATTATCAGAGTTCGGTTTGCTGTCGCCATCCACTACCTCTAAATCTATCTCTAGTGGGTATAGCTTAACCACCGGTCTGGTGGTCAAACCGGCTCCTGTTTTTACCTGAACTACCCTACATTCGTGGTCAGGACCACGAAGAAGTTTCATTATCCGACCTATACGCCAAAAAAGTCGGGGGCCGTCATCATGTACTAGAACGACGTCCCCAACTTGCGGCAATGCTATCCCTTTTTTTACCATTAAGTGACGATGTTGCTCCCTGAGTGATATTAAATAATCAGTGCTCCACCTTTTCCACAGGTCATGTGAAAGCTTCGTAACATATTGGAAGTGTTGGTTGACGGAATCATTGTTACGCCAAGTCGTGTCCTTGAGATCTTCCTCCGTGACTTCCCGCCTTGGAAAGCTTCTGATCCGCCTCCCATGAACCAGTTGTGAAGGAGTGATGGGTAGAGGGTCTTCAAGATCACTGTAGCTGTAACCAAGCGGGCGATCATTGACTGTGGCCTCGAGCTCCAGTAATACCGTATTCAGTTCCTCTGTGGTAACCAATGCTCGACCCAGTACCTTCTTCAAGCCAGCCTTTAGGATGCCAATGACCCGTTCCCATATGGCACCGAACCATGGCGCCCTGGCCGGTAGAAACCGCCACTCGCACTTGAATTCCGCTAGAGTACCTTTTAACCTTGCATCATCCATCAACTCCCGTAATGTACTGGCTCCGCTAACAAATGTGGTGGCATTATCACTCATCATAATCTCAGGGTAACCCCTCCTGCTACTAAACCTACGGAACGCATGCAAAAATTATTCGCAGGAGAGGTTAGACACCGTTTCTACATGGACTGCTCTAGTAACTGCACAGGTGAATAAGACTACATATAGTTTACTTACAGCACCCCCCTTCTCTTTTACTGGCAAGGCACCTGTGTAGTCAACCCCCATTACCTGGAAAGGACTCACTTCCTGAAACCTAAACTCCGGCAACGGAGGGGCCTGTACAGCACGGTATGATGTACCTTGCAATCTCTTGCAGATGATACATCCCCTTAAGGCTTTCTTTACTACCTGTCTAATCTTGGGGATCCACCATCTTTGCCTTATGTAATTTACAACATAACTAACACCACTATGGTTACACCCTTTGTGGCAGTAATTACTAAGGAGAGTGGCTATACGATGTTAATTAGGGATAAGGATATGGTACTTGGCGCTATCATGTAAAGCTGAAAAGTGTAGCCTACCTCTACAGCGTATCATGCCTCCCTCCATATAGAGGCCTATCTGCTTCACTATATTGCTTGGTGTGCCCTGTCCTTTTGACAAATAGTGGTGTTCCTCAGAGTAAGCTTCTCTCTGAGCTACCTTAATCATGGCTGACTCTGCTGCTCTTAATTCCGGCACCGTCAAGTATGCCGGTTTTGCCTGATAGTTCCCTTGTGTCTTCTCTTTAAGAGTCCTAATAAACCTAAGGACCCATGCCATTACATGCCATGACTTCATATATGAACCATACCGGTCCCAATTCAAAATGGCAGTAGGGGCAACCGGTACCGGCAATGACAGGATTCCTTCTTGACTCACGTTACAACCCACAGTGGTGTCCCCTCCTATTGAGCCCCCTATTGGGCCATGATCAGGCATTTGGTGAGGTAGCCATATGGGCCCTCCCCACCAAAGCGAAGAAGCAACTAAGGACACATATGAAATCCCTCTGGTAACTAGATCACTGGGGTTGTCCTCTGTGGACACATAACGAAAATGAGCGCCGGGGACTAATGACTTTATCTCATCAACCCTATTTTGAACATAAATAGGCAAAATCTTTTTACTAGACAACCAGCATAGGGTTATCTGGCTGTCCGACCAGAGGTATACTTTCTCTATAATCAGCTCGTCCGCGTAGGCCTCACATAATATAACATGCAAGACGAGCTGCGAGAAGAACAGCAGTCAACTCCATCTTAGGTATGGTGAGGGACTTAATAGGCGCCACCTTAGCTTTGGCCATTACTAACCTACTCACCTCATCACCAACCACATAGGCCGCTACACTATAATGCTACTGAGCTAGCGTCACTAAATAGGTGCAGCGTAACTCTCTTTGAATTAGTGACCTGACGGGGAAACATGATACATGTACTATCTATCATGTCGTTATAAATACCCTGCCAGTTAGCTCTCATGTCATCTGGAATGGGGACATCCCACCCACACTCTAATCTCCACAAGTCCTGTACGAACCTCCGCGCCCGGATGGTTACCGGTAGCAACACTCCTAGAGGATCGAACACACTCGTGGTTAGACTTAGAGCCTCGCGTTTTGTAACCAATGCAGGGCTACTTCCGCGGCAATTAACCTGTAACATATCCTTATTAGTTAGCCACCCAACGCCAAGCACCCTAACCCCGTCTTGTTTGGCGGAAGCTATACCCTTCAGGTGCAACAGTTCCCGCAAATTCTCATTATTTGTGACCCACTCACGTAAAGACAGGTTAGCGCTGGAAAATATTCTACGGGCATCCCAACATTGTTGTTGCAAATCACTTACATCATCACCAGTCCCCTGCAAGTTATCAATATGCAGCCCCCTTTTGAGCTTATTAACTACTTCACTGTTCTCCTGTATCATAGACAGGTGTTTTTGAATGGTAGCATTAAGGAGGAACTGGGAACAGGTGGCCCCGAACAGAACTGCACGGAACCGGTAGACAATGTAAGGACTTGCAACATCCAAGGGATCAACGGGCCACAGAAACCTAGTAGCATCCCTATCCTTCTCACTCAACCCCACCATGAGAAATGCTTTCTCAATATCACTCACCCCGGCAAATTGATGGCATCTAAAGCGCAGAAGCACCTGGGTGAGGTCAGCCACTAGCGATGGACCTGTATGGAGACAGTCATTCAGACTGAACGCCTTCTCGTCCATCCTAGCCGAACAGTCAAACACTATCCGTACAGGCGTAGTAACACTATCCTTGGTAATACCATGGTGAGCTAAGTAGTGAATGGGATGACCAGCCTTATTCCTGTTTTCTACCCTTTCAATAAACCCCCTTTCTATCTGATTATCCAGAACCTTTGTATACTGTTGACAGTAGTTGGGATCTTTTATAAACTTACGCTGCAAGCCTCTCATTCTGCCCAGGGCTAACTTAAAGTTATCAGGTAATTTATCTACGTTATCTCTCCACGGCAGTTCCACTATACACTTGTCCATACTTAGTGTACTCAAACTAGTATGAACAGTTTCGATGTTACGTAATCTGGGTTGATGTAGCGTTACGTATCGTTCCGTAGTCTTAAGTTGAACGCTTCCATAACCTTGGTCGAACGTTCCATGATTGGGTAGAATATATTATTCTATAGTTGTATATTGGAAAGTATTGTAGGATTATAATTCCCATATATATATATATTTGTATTATTTAAGATTGTTCATAAGTATCTCATTGTAAAAAAGATGGGATACATTTTCCATATGTTATACGCGTGCGCGGTATATCACGACAGAGACAAAGATAACGCGCTCGCTCACTCTCCAACCAACCTCCGTCCCAGCTACACACGCTAAGCCTTCTTTCCATAGTTACTTCACCAGGTGTTTTCGCTTCACTTTCATCTCATACTCCAGATAGTCACTACATCATCATCTTTGTTAATTAGCACAACTTAACGTAAATATCTAGCCTATCCTAGCCTATTGTAGCCTCTTTTCATACGCTGTTTACCTTACTAACCACTTCAAGTCATCTAGCCTATTTTCCGCCATCCTCCAATCACCAGCTGAGTTCATCAAAGGGTAAATATTCTATATGGTTAATACTTCTTCATTATCAATAATATACAGTCCACTTATCTAAATTAACCATATAATTGGTCCTTTGAACCGGATCTAGTTTGCCCCCCCCCCCCCCCTTTTTGTGGTTGGTGGTGGCCTAGCCTATGTGGTTCATTTTTGTTATGCCATATTTCGTCCGTCCCTCATCGCCCAGGGCTTTTGGTGTCATGGTGCCGCGGGTGGTGGGGTAGGGGAGGATTATCCTACGGTGGTTGATAGGCGTACCCAGGCCCGATTAGGAAGGTGGCACTTTTGGGCCACTCCTACGTCAGGGATTTGTACGTGGACCACGCCGTCCACAGGCCTTTCTTTTTCGTGACTCCTCTGGCCGCCCCAGGTGCCCGCGTCAGCACCTTGAGGTCAATAGAAGCCTGGGGTCAATTTTTAGAGCTGAAGCCCGACTTGACCTTCTTGGTGATAGGAGGAAACGAGATAAGGATCGGGGTCAGTCCGAGAGCGATAGCGGAGGGGATCGAGGTCCTAGCTGAGGAGGTGGTGCGGCTCTCGTGGGGAGAAGTCCGGGTGATTGGGGTAGGTGATTGGGCAGGCTCCACAAGGGGTCTCTACGGACGAGTTTAACCGCATTAGAAATGCGGTTAACCGTTGGCTAAAGCGCCATATCCCATTCACCTGGGAGCGCTATCAGTCCATGAATACCTCTGAGGCTGACTTCGGTCCCGACGGAGTACACCTCACTCACGAGGCATCAAAGCGTCTCTATTCGGAGATCCTGGCCACCTGTCGCCAGTGCTTTGGGCAGGACGGGTCTGCATTGGTCGCCAGGTCATACGACGAGATGTTTGCCCACCATGACGTTAGAGTTGATCAACAAAATCAGTATAGCCTAGATTAATAATCCTTCAAATCGGTACAGTATATTAATTAAATTATGTTTGTAAATCCTTAGGCCCAAATTATATAACAATTGATTGGCACTAAGATTAAAATCATCCATACTGTTCTGTATAATAATTTCAAAAGTTAAGGTTATTCAATCTATATCAAATTTATACTGTCAAATAACTTCTTTATTAATTCACATGTCTTTCAAAATTCTACTCTCGTTGTGTGCCCTGGAGGTGGGGTAATATGATAGCTGATAGGCTGAGTGTGTGTTAATCTAACTCAAAACTTTTTTCCTTGTGACTTCTTAAGATGAACTTTTCTTGTGTACAATTTTTACATTTATTAAATTTAATAATATAAAATTAGCGGTACCCATTGAGTTTAGCCTGTCTAAATTACCCTATAGGCTCTCTATCTCTTAAAATTCTTGAATTTATTATAACTTTAAATGGTACCTCTCTTTTTTTACATCTGGGGACTTTTGGCCTATACTGTATTGTACTAAATTTCCCTCCCGGCTTTTCTTAACTTATGGCGTAATGATTCTATAATTTCATAACTATTATGTAAGGAGTTAAATTGAAAAGCTCCGGATTGCTAGTCTACATTGCGCGCAAATTCTTATTCCGCATTTCGTGAGGGTGTTTTATTTTCGGCTCACGATTTATTTTATTTCTCGGAGTACTGTATTGTTGTCCGCAACTTATTCGGTCTGGCATTGATAGTTTGATTTAACGTAAATAGATTTCCTTCCCGTATAATCATGGCTAAAAGTGTACAAAAGCGTCGGGCTGGGCTTAAGGGCTCTTTGACGGTCTTGACCTCTGACATTGACGAATTCCTTGATTCAGCGTCTAGAGTACAAAGGAGTACAAAGTACAAAGGAGTACAAAGGAAATCAAGCAACAACAGATCTAGTGACCCTTCTAGGTTGCTTGTCCTCCAAAACACTGAGGATCAAGTGTCCAAACAGTGGTTTAGAGTGGGTAAGGGAACATTAGAAAGGGAATTACTGCCCTGGAACTAATGTCCGTGGCAGGATTAGGAAGTTAGTAGGGGACAGATGTGTTAGTAACTGAGGGGGGGATAAAATAAAGTTATTCATTTACAAACGCAGTCAGTCGCGGGTTTGATGCGAGATATTTGTCTAGGCGGAGTTTAAATGAATCAACGGTGATGCAGTCTATAACGTTTCGGGGAAGCCCATTCCACAAGTTGACAACTCGATTGAAGAAGAAATTCTTAGATTCGTGTGAGTTAAAAGATTTACCAATAATTTTGCAACCGTTTCCCCGCGTGTAATTAGATTGGTCGATAGTGAAGTACTTACTACAGTTCATATTGTCGATGCCTTTGATGATTTTGAACACTTGAATTAAGTCACCTCTTAATCTGCGCTGGGTTAAAGGAAATAGATTTAATTCTCTAAGACGCTCTTCGTATGGTTTGTTCTTTAGGCTAGGTATCATTTTGGTAACTCTACGTTGAACTCGTTCTAGCTTGTTTATATCTTTTTGGTAATAAGGGCACCAGGATTGAACGCAGTATTCCAGAAGAGGGCGAACTAATGAATTGTAAAGGGTTAGGATAACTTCTTTGGATTTATGCTCAAATGACCTGCCTATAAAGCCAATTATTTTGTTTGCCTTCTTAACAACTTCTGAACATTGTTGACTCGGTTTTAGGTTACTCGATATTGTTACTCCCAGATCGGTTTCTCTGTTTACATTCTTAAGCTGAGTGCCATTCATCGAA
Source organism: Paralithodes platypus (assembly GCA_032716605.1). Taxonomy (NCBI): domain Eukaryota; kingdom Metazoa; phylum Arthropoda; class Malacostraca; order Decapoda; family Lithodidae; genus Paralithodes; species Paralithodes platypus. The sequence goes on from CM064575.1 coordinate 33,890,388, forward strand.
TAGTTTGCTTTCTCATTTAGGTATCCGATATGTAGTACTTTACATTTATCCGCATTGAAACTCATTTGCCAAATTTGGGCCCAACATGACAATTTATCTAGATTGTGTTGCATATCGTCAACTTGTTCTTTTGAGAGTACGCTATTTGCAATTTTTGTATCGTCAGCAAATTTTGAGATTGTACAGGTAAGACCCTCATCTATGTCGTTGATGTAAATTAGAAAGAGAATTGGTCCTAGTACCGATCCCTGGGGTACCCCGCTACTTACATTGGTCCATTTTGATGCCTTACCGTTATGACTACTCTTTGCTTTCTGTCGCTGAGCCAATTTTCTATCCATTTCAACACACCGTCTTGTATTCCATGCGCTTTTAGTTTTAGCAGTAAACGTTTGTGGGGAACTTTGTCAAAGGCCTTTTGAAAATCAAGGTATATAATATCTACAGCTTTACTCTCATCGTAGAGGTTGAGGATATCGTGGAAGAAGTCTAAGAGGTTTGTTAAACAGGAACGTTTTTACGAAAGCCGTGTTGAGTATCTTTAAGTATGTTATTTTCCTCTAAATGATTTACGAGTCTGTCTCGTATGACCGTTTCTAGCATTTTACATACAACTGAGGTTAAGCTAATTGGACGATAGTTACTGGGTAGGGATTTGCTGCCTTTTGAATATCGGTGTTACGTTGGCTAGCTTCCACTGATCGGGCATAGTTCCAGACTGCAAGGATTTATTGAATAGTAATGTCAGTGGTTTAGAGAGCTCATCCTTAGCTTCCTTTAGAACTCTAGGCGAGATTGTATCAGGTCCAGGCGTTTTATTTACCTTGAGTTTATCTAAACAATTCAATACTTCTCTCTCTGTAACGGTGATATTGCTTAGAACATCTGAATTATCAATCTGAATCGGCGATGGTGTAGGGATATCACTGAGGTCTTCTGTTGTAAAAACTGATGCAAAGAAGGTATTGAGGGCATTACTCATTTGTTCTTCGTCTTTGGTGTATTCTCCATTTTCATCGACTAACGGTCCAACAGTTGAAGTAACGACTTTTTTCTTTCTGATATAACTATAGAATTCTTTCGGGTTTGATTTACTTTGATTCGCAATATGTAACTCTAAGGTCTTTTTACTTTGCTTAATTAACTTTTTGGCTTTGCGTCGTAGCTCTACAAATTTCAGCCGTTCTTCGTCATTTTGTGAGGATTTTAATCTATCATTAGCAAATTTTTTAGCAAGCAGGCAGTTTGAAATATCTTTATTCCACCATTTGGGCTTATTATTATGGCCTGGACGCCGAGTTTTTGATGGTATGCAGTCTTGCACTGCTTTAGGTAAGTGGCTTCGAATAACTTCCAAGATGTATTTATGTCGTTATTGTGAATTAAAAAGCTCCAGTCAGTTTCTTTAACATAGCTCTAAGTTATGGAATTTGCTTTCTTGAAATTAGGGACTTTTTCGATGCTACTATTTGGTTCGTTAGTAAACTTTAAAGTGAAAGTTATCGTACGATGGTCGCTGTTACTGAATTCATCACCACATTCAAATTCTCTAATTAATTCTTTTTGTTGCAAGTACAATGTCAAGAACGTTATTACCACGGGCGTTCCAACAAATTTAAAGCGAACTCTCTTGCAAGTTCGTATACAAGTCATGTCCGGAGTGTGAAGTAAGAGTATCGCCCCACTTGGTCACAGGTAAATTAAAGTCACCAAAATTACGGTATCTTGTGAGTTACTTACATCTGCAATTTGTTCGTAAATTTCTCGGTCAGTTTGCACTGATTGAGCTGGAGGTCTGTATATTAATGCAAGTATTATTTTGGTACCTTTATTATTCTTTATTAGCACAAAAGATGCGTCGACGTTCACAATTTGAGGTTTTGACAATAGGGTAGGGTTAAGACTTTCTTTGATATAAAGTAAAACGCCACCTCCATTTCGATTTATTCGGCTTTTCTCAAACATTACATAACCGGGAAGTGAATACTCTGCTAAAAAGTCTCTATCTTCTGTATTGAGCCAAGATTCTGTTATGCCAATCACATCATAATTTTCTGTAAACACTAGCTCCTCTAAATCTGAAAATTTATTGCGTATGCTACGAGCGTTTGCATAGAAAACCTTTAAATTTGTTATTTTAGAACTCACGGAACGCTCTTTAATAATATTTTTGGTTCTTGTCGGATCTACATTTATGTTCATGGCTGTCCTCGGTCCTCGCTGTCTTCGGTCCTTATCGCTGGTGGTCCTCGGTTGCCTCTGTTTTTTTCTTGGCGTTGGATGATTTATGTCACTGCTGCTTCTTCTCGGATGGCGTTTTTTGATCCATGGCTGCGGACTGCTTCGTGTAGGAGACGACCCATGCGTGCTGAACCCACAGGGTTTAGATGAGTGCCATCCTTGCGGAACAGAGTAGGCTGGTTGTAGAAGTTGTCCCAGAGGACAACTCTGGGGGTTGGAGGGGTGGAGGTGGAGGCCAGGTTGCTCAGTATTCAAAAGCAACTTGACAAGTATGAGGTCACACAGGAGGACCTGGCAGACACTTACGAGGACGCCGAGTATATCGAGGTGATAAGAGAGGATACCCTATATATGGAGGGCATACAAGTAATCGTTGCCACACTGAAGGGGATCTTAATTCCAGAGGTCAAGAAGGAGGTCAAAAAAGAGCCAAAGAAATCCGCAGTCAAATTACCACATCTTACTCTTCCAAAATTTGAGGGTGATGCCACATTGTGGTCGGGATTTTGGGAGATGTTCAAGTGTACCATCCATGACAATCCCGACCTCACAGAAATACAACGCTTCACCTATCTAAAGGGTCACCTTCTGGGCGATGCACATAAGCTAGTCGAAGGATTCATTATCGAAGGTGCAAGCTATGCCCCAGCAATAGAGCTCCTGCAAGAGACATATGGGCATCCAGATCGAATCAAGGCAGCTTACGTTATCAAATTCAATCAATTAGTGTCACCCAAACACCAAACAGCTGACCTGAAGGACTTCTATGCCAATACAGAGAGTGTGATGAGGTCAATCATTAGCCATGGTAGGCCTATTTGTCTGGAGGAATTTTGTGTGGTGACTCTTGTCAATAAGTTACCATCACCACTAAAAGAAACCATAAAACGGGAAATGGGAGACTCGAGCCTGGATTATAAGAAATTCACCCATTGCTTCCAGGCTGAAGTGTACAATATGGCGGGTCAAGACAGAGTAGGGGGTACACCCATGGCTACGGCAACGTTTACCGCCCAAAGTGAGTACAGGAAATTCAACTGTGTTCTGTGTAGTGGCACCAATCATTTATGGTACAAGTGTATGAAGTATAAGACAGGGCCTCTTAAAGTTAACAGAGCCCGTCAACTACGTCTCTGCACTGGGTGCTTGTCAAAAGAGCATGGCCATTCGGGTTGTACTAATCCTACCATAAGAAGCTGCACGTTTTGTAAGGGCAAACACTTTCATTCCCTGTGTACACAAAAACAAGGGAAGGAAAGTAGACCAGCGGAGGATAACACCAAGAGAGAGCATACTGCTGCTACTTCAACTACAATGTCCGTTGCCACAGGTAAAAATACAGTAATCTTGCCCACCGTACAGCTGCCGGTAAAGGGTAAGGATAATAATTGTGTTAAAATCAGATCGCTACTTGACCAATGTTCTCAGAGGACCTTTGTGAAGTCTTCTGTTCTATCCTCCCTTTCCTACATTTCTAAAGGAACTGAGGAGTTATGTCTTCACGGATTTACCGGAAAACAAGCCGCTAGGGAATATAATGTTGTAGCACTGCAATACAAACACAGAGGTAAATTTCATCATCTAGATGCAATAGTGGTTGATGAATTGCCAGAACATAAAGGTGAACTTAACCTAAAGTCTAAACTGGATAGTTTACAAAGTAAAGGCATAAAATTAGCCGATCCTCACGCAACGGACACGGATCAGCTGGAGCTGCTAATCGGTGCGGATCACTACTACAATATAGTGCGACCTGGGTATAAAAGGTCAGGTAGCCTAATTCTGCTTCCTACCAAGTACGGGTACGCCATAAGTGGTTCATATGTGACACAACCTACCAGCTCCAGCACAGAAGTAATTACTGTATTGAAAGTAGCAGTAACCCCAATGGACGAATACATGTCCACTGGTAATATTCCACCATGCAAAAATGACTTAAATGTTTTGTGGGAATTAGATCATATCGGGATAACCCCTAAGGAATACTCACAGGTTGAGCGTCAAGCACTATCGTCGTATGAGGATACCATTACCTACGATCCCGACAGCCAACAGTATAAAGTGAGACTGCCCTGGAACAATTCCAAGGATCAGCTGCCAACTAACAAGGGTTTGGCCATAGGCCGTCTTCGGGGTCGGGCGACAAATAATTCTGTGTTGCGGACTGTACTGCAACGGGATGGAGTGGCGGCGGTACAGCAGGAACATGTTATAGTGCTAGGGTTGTTTTGGGAAACGGACACCTATACCCTCTCATTCGGCGTTCAGTATGCGCATTATTCGCAGATTACAAAACAGATTTGCTTGAGTATGACGGCTAAACTTTTTGACCCCTTGGGGTCAAATCAAGATTATTCACTCAGCAATTATGGAGGATAAAATTAGGTTGGGATTAGGTTTTGACTGGCGATCTGGTTCAGGAGTGGGAAGACATTATTTCGGATCTTCGTCTCTGTAAGGGTTTTAATTTTCCTCGGAGAGTTGTCATGGACCATCCTGTTTCCATTCATGCCTTCTCAGACGCTAGCAAGGTTGTGTACGGCACAGCCATATACTTTGTTGACATAAGTGGCAGCCGTCTAGTCATGGCGAAGGCGAAAGTCGCCCCGATCAAATCCCTTTCCATCCCAAAATTAGAGCTGACTGCAGTTCTGTTGGCTGCTAGACTCGTTCACTTTGTAGAGGAAACTTTTAAAAATTTGCTAAATATCTCGGAGACAGTTATGTGGAGTGACAGCCAAATTACACTCTACTGGTAACACAGCCGAAAGAAGCTACCAGTGTACGTCACCAACCGTGTCGACGAAATTCATACCCTGCTCCCAACCGCACAGTTCCGGTATGTGTCTACCAAAGAGAATCCAAGTGACTGCATTACTCGTGGTGTCTCTGCTAAATTTCTCAAATCTTCTGCGTTGTGGTGGAATGGCCCATGCTGGCTTATTGATCCCAACGAATGGCCAGAGAATATAGATTTGAGCGAGCAGCACACTGCTATTGTGGCACCGGTAATTGACTCGGTGCCTGACGAAGACACACGGTTATGGGACTGGGATAGATTCAGCAGCTATGAGAAGTTACAACGTGTTACAGCATGGGTGATACGATTTGTAGAATATGTAAAAGCAAAAATTAAAGGCACACCGCCCACAGGTAGTGCTTACCTCAATGTGAAGGAGATCAGAATTGCAGATAAGTTATTACATAAGCTCTGTCAACAAGAAATATATACGCAGGAATATAAATTACTGGTTAAGGGAACAAAGTCTAGGAATAACCTGATCAACCAGTTGGGCTTACACATGAAGGGGGACTTGATACATTGCAGAGGCAGATTACGATTGGCAGCCCTCTCTGCGGCAAGTAAGTATCCAATACTACTGCCCCCCAATCATCCCTTCACCCATCTTATCATCGATAGGTGTCACCGACTCTGTTGTCATTATGGGGTTGGTCATATAGTCACCTATGTAAGACAACGATGGTGGGTGCCTAGAATCAGGCAGGTGGTCAAGAAAGTCCTTCGCAAATGCTTAAAGTGTAGAAGAGTACAGGGAACACATTATGATCCCGTCGGAATTCCTCCCTTACCAAACCTGCGAACCACCCCAGGTGACCCTTACAAAGTTACCGGGGTTGACTACAGTGGAGCAATCCCTGTGAAAGATTCACCCAATATTAAGGTGTATATGATACTTTTCACCTGTACTGTTACCAGATCAATTCACCTGGAACTGGTCACCAACCTCACTTGTGCCTTCCGAAGATTCTGCAGTCGACAGGGATATCCGCGTATCATGCTGAGTGACAATGCAAAGACTTTCATAGGGGCATCTACATATCTCAAAGAAGTGAGCAACAATCCTAAGATTCAGACCTGCCTAGCGGATGTAAAATGCGAATGGCGTTTCATTCCCGCCAGAGCGCCTTGGTTTGGCGCCATATGGGAGAGAGCCATAGGCATCGTGAAGGCGGGTCTGAAGAAGGTGTTGGGTAGAGCTCTCATCTCAATTGAGGAACTCAACACCATACTCTTGGAGATTGAAGCCACCGTAAATGATCGCCCTCTATACTATGCTTCTGGTGATTTGGAAGACCTTACCCCAATCACACCCTCAGTACTGGTACGTGGATACAGACTGCGGGATCTTCCTGAAGAGCATGACGAGGATACTATGGAAGATCCAGACTACATAAGTAAGGACGTGATATCGGCCCGCTACAAATATATTCGTAAATTATCTCGAGATATTTGGCATCGCTGGTCAACAGAATATCTGGTGACTTTAAGGGAAGCGCAAACAAATAAACTAACACCATTAAAAGGTCATTGGCCTAGGGTAGGGGACGTGGTAACCATCCATGAGGAGGGCCCGTGCGCATTTTGGAAATTGGGTCGGATAGAGGAGTTGTTACCAGGTCATGATGGTGAGGTTCGGGTAGCAAAGGTTCGCACCAGGACTGGAGTAATCACACGGCCAACAGTCCGACTATATCCTCTTGAGGGTGACCTCGATCGCAAGGACACCCCCTCGGATCAGTTATCCATTGATGTCCCCTCTCTGGCTTCTACTTCGGCGCAGCCTGTTGACGCGTCCGGCGGATGCCCACGTCGACAGGCAGCCTAGATATCTTCCCAAGTTTGGCGGGATAAGATTGCCTCCGGGCAAATCTAATCATGTAAATTTTGTATATTTTCTGTTGGTGGGAATATGTCCATACTTAGTGTACTCAAACTAGTATGAACAGTCTCGATGTTACGTAATCTGGGTTGATGTAGCGTTACGTATCGTTCCGTAGTCTTAAGTTAAACGCTTCCATAACCTTGGTCGAACGTTCCATGATTGGGTAGAATATATTATTCTATAGTTGTATATGGGAAAGTATTGTAGGATTATAATTCCTGTATATATATTTGTATTATTTAAGATTGTTCATAAGTATCTCATTGTAAAAAAGATGGGATACATTTTCCATATGTTATGCCCGTGTGCGGTATGCCATGACAGAGACAAACATAATGCGCTCGCTCACTCTCCAACCAACCTCCGTCCCAGCTACACACGCTAAGCCTTCTTTCCATAGTTACTTCACCAGGTGTTTTCGCTTCACTTTCATCTCATACTCCATATAGTCACTACATCATCATCTTTGTTAATTAGCATAACTTAACGTAAATATCTAGCCTATCCTAGCCTATTGTAGCCTCTTTTCATACGCTGTTTACCTTACTAACCACTTCAAGTCATCTAGCCTATTTCCCGCCATCCTCCAATCACCAGCTGAGTTCATCAAAGGGTAAATATTCTATATGGTTAATACTTCTTCATTATCAATAATATACAGTCCACTTATCTAAATTAACCATAATACTGTCCTTGTGCTTCGGAATACTGTACCGTTTCAGAAAATATATTTAAGACTTTCTCCCCACCCTTACCAGTCTCATTAGGACTTATACCAATATGGTCCAAGTCCCATAGAGCTGTCAGATCCTTTAATTCTGGACAATTCCTGCCAATATCTTCCTGTATCTCCACTAATGGGTCTACTGCTAACTTAAGAACAGTAACTAACTCTACATGGGTCTCTTCTATATCTGACTGATAAGTGCCACTCAGTGCGTAACCATAAATTGTGGGTAACATAACTATACTTCCTTCCCTGACATAGCCTGAATGTACAAAGTGGTAATAAAAGTCCGCCCCAATCAGTAACCCTATCATATCTCCATCAGTGATACCTGGATCTGCTAATTTGTAACCCCGAGCCTTGATAGCATTTACCTCCATCTCTAATCCCCTCCCTGGCTTGTATACTGGTAACTCCTCCACCACAACGGCTCTCAAATTACGTACCCTTCTTCTGTGATGATAGGTTAACTCTACTATTTCATACTCAGTACTATCAAGTGAGCCAGTAAATCCCTGGAGCTTAAGCTGTTCCTTACTGACCCTAACGTAATCAAGCTGCGATAAAGCAGAGCGCAAGATGAAGGTACGTTGCGAACTAAAATACCACAGGAACGAAAAACCTGAGAGCGAAACCTCCACCTCAAACGAGCCACAGGAACGAAAATCCTGAGAGCGAAACCCCCATCCCCAACGGGATGCCCGGTCCCTTTTCCATTCCCGATTTGGTCTCTCTCTCTCTCCAATTCATTCCACATATTATACGTCTCTCAATCACAGTCTTCTAATATACAAACCACAATACTTTACTCACTGATATTCTTGATGTACCACCTAAGTATGTATTTAATTATGTAACCACCATACAGGCTATAATACTTTCATTGTGTAGGTTCGAGGCGATCTAAGACACCTTAGCTTCCATTTCACACCAAATCAGATCGTGATTACATCATCCCTGTATTTAGTTATATAACAATCATAGTCCCCCCCAATCCTAGCAATTCTATGTCTCTAACCTCCCGTTGTTTTATCCACTAACTATATATATTCCCAACCTTCCTAATACCACCTCCATTTCACTAGACAAAATACCTAGGAGTAATTCCGAGATTAATTATGAAATTACACTAGACAGCCCCATAACTCACTGAGATCCACATTGCTATTTTATTGATGTACCAACTCCCTAATGTTAACTTGTGAAAAGAGAAGACACCTATCTTCGTTCCCCCATTTTTAGCAGTTAGCTATACATAATCTCACTTGCATTGTTCGTCTGTCAATTTGTGTCCCTTGCCAGTTCTTGTATTGATTGATGCCTGTTGATTTAGATAAGTTAATTACGAGTTATGTAACAACCTTTAACCACGACTCTATATACCCGATAACCCTATGCCAGTTATTGTATTGATTTGGGCCTGTTAATTCGGATAAACTCACTATGACCAATCTGCAGACGATTATCAGGAGAGATGCAGGAAAGCTACCTCGTATCTCTCTCCATGACGAGTATAGATATATGTACCCCCGTGCTCAGTCGTCCCCCTTGCCTTGTTCTTCTAGCAACTAAGTGTATATATAATATTAACCGGAGTATGCCACCAGTATTGATACGACATAGCTGCACTGTCCTTGTGTCGTATTGTGCCACGTGCATACCAAACCGGTTTTCATCATCTTATTAGGACGACGTCTATAATACCGTCGTTTATGCATGTATTCACTCCTTAGGGTAACTATCTGTTATCCACGATGTTTTCTCTTTTCCACTTAACTCCGCATGTTACACACCTCTTAAAAAAACCCAATCTTCTTTAATACAAACCACATGACTTTCCTCCTAGACATTCTTGATGTACCAACTAAGTATGTATCTCATTAGATAACCACCTTGTGGGTTATAGTACTTTCATTTGTGTAGGTGCGAAGGCGAGCTCAAAACGCCTTCGATTTCCAGTCCACAACGAACCCGATCATGATTATGTCACCCCTATAATTAATTATGTAACCCGCATACCAACCCGGTTTCATCACCTTATTAGGACGACGGCTATAATGTCGTCATTCATGCATGTATTCAATCCTTAGGTTAATTATCTTTTATCCGCCATTGTGTTCCTCTCTTCCATTTACTTTTCCACAATTGTTATACGTCTTCCAATCACCTCCTCCGTATCCACAATCCACACTACTCTGTTTTGCTTCGTGACCCTATGCTCAGTGGTACCCTGTTTTGGGTCATCCTGTCCTCTTATCCTTCACGCCCCGCTGCACACACCTCCCTACCTGTTCGATCGTAGGGAAATGCCACCCCTATGTCCAGCCCATTAAGGGTCACTGCCCTAGGTCACGAGCGGCGCGGCGCCTAGCCTCAAACCACCCCCTTTACAATTCACAACCCTCCCCCTGTATAGACGCCATAATAACGTTATAACCTGCCGACTCAGTTCGTTCACTAACCTCAACAAATGGAAGGTAAGGACCTATCCTTGTACCCCCCTTAACTATCCTCTAACTCCCTAGCCCCTCACAACCTGAACCAGAACAATAGCCGGCGCGAGACTAGAATGACCCCTTCTCATCCCCCCTTAAAAATGTAAATTTCCCCATGACTTGCATTTTCCACAAAACCACTATTCTTAACACCCACGAGTGATCCTCGTACATGAAAACTAGATGTAGTGATCAACCCTAACTAGGAAGATACCTCCTGACAACCTGAACTCATATCTCAAACCAATTAACGTAAGAACTATCGATAACCATATTCAGGCAGCGGCCTGTCCCCCCCGACCCCACGGGGACCCCACTGACCCCTGCGGAGAATTACCCGGACCCGCAAGCCAGCAAATTCTTGCCAGACAACAGGTGAGTTTCCAATAGGTTATGACCTACAAATCTAAATACCTATCCAAATACCATCCTATCCCATCCTTAACCAAAACCAAAATCATCCTTATCCCATCCTAGATTACGAATAGCATGTCAGCTAGACCAGAGAAGGATATTTAGGTGAATTGATGAATAATACCTCCCAGCCTATTCACGTAGGGCGCCAGCAAAGTAGTCCCTAAAATCCTTCACCAAATCCGCCTATATAGCTCTACTAGTACCTCATACTAGAGTTAAGATATCCACGATCATAAATCAGATAACAAGTTACTTACCGCCACATTAAAGACCCCCCTCCCTATCCCCCTAAGTTCACCAGAATAAATTAACTACTTTCATAGCACCGACATCCAATACTTCTAGAACATTCCTGAAGCTTCCTTGACCTACCTATAAATAAGACACAGAGACAACAGTCGGGCAGTTGAATATTAGAGCCCAAAGCAACGGTTGTCCACACTGCGGTGGCTTTCTAATACCCCCTCCCCCCCTCTAGATTCAGGATAGTTCGGCGTTCCGTAATCTGTGCAACTCTGTGAGGAAGTGATTTAACCCTTTACGAATGTTTTATTGCGATCGGGACTACCGGCAGTAATATTATATTTGTAGACAACAAATTCACAAATTATTGATTGTTTCATTAACTTCTGATAGTGCACCATCCGCTACTTGAGCTACAAACGATCATAACTCATAACTGATCTAAGGCAGAAAGATCTTGTTATGTTAAAAGGGATTATGTGAGAAACTCTTGAGTGAGGGTTCGGCAAGAATAACTCCTTGGCAACAATCGACTGTCTTAACCCATCAGCAATTGTTGCCAAAAAGGTGCACAACCGCCCGCAAGAAGCCCATCTGCAAACCTTCTCTACACTGCCGGACAGCTTGGACGGTCCCAGAGCTACTGTTAACCCCCAACATCACTAACACAAGATAACCAGGAAAACTCCATCACAGTGTTACTTCACAGAGTACCAGTGTTACGGTGCTATTAACTATCAACCATCCAGTGTATTCGATTGTGTCTCAACTTTCTCTGATGTTAAAACAAGTGATTATGCTAGTACACATTAAAATATATCAGTGAAATTTAGCTTAGGCGAACTGACTCCCGTAATTATTCTTGCCATCAGGTTTAACCTGATTCGCCCTCACTGATATATTCGGTCCGAAGTATCACCTAGACAAGTGAACATCCTAGACCAGTGCAACTAGTTACAGTTATCCCTTTACGTTAATTCTTGGGCAATAACCACATTACTTATACTTTCATCCTTGATTAACCTCTGAAGTGTGCATGGGGGTAATTAGACACCTCTGCCTGTGCGCATGTATTTGAGCTGTTTCCATCACTAAAATATTAATTTTACCATAAATAGCATTAATACTTATCCATATGCGCCTATTATAGGTTGATTATAAAGGTATTAACCTGTTACAACAATAAAACAAGTGAAAACAGCGTTGGATGGTCAAAATCGGCGATACAGCGCGGGAGTTACATAATGTATGGGTGAGGTAACCTCCTTTCCCGCCAATTTCTCCCAAGGCTGGAGAGACACTGTCGATCAATACTCTCTCTCTCTCTCTTGCACTCGCTTGCTAACAGTGATGACAATGCCCTGCTTGCAACTCGCTAATGTTAGCACGAAAATATACCTCAGAATAAGGGAATAACAGGGAAAATAGGTGATAACTGAAGGAGGGAAGGAAAGTGGGGAATGAGGGGAGGTAGAGGAGTGATATTTTGCATGGCCCCGGGGCAAAAAAAATTTTTTATTTTTTTTCTCGATGTTTAACCCTTATTTAGCGGCGAGCAACATAAGTCGAGTTAAAAAAAGCTGGACTATGTGGCGGCGCTCGACATAACTCGAGTGGCAATTTCAGCACGTAATGTGGCTGAGAGAGAGAGACAAGTGGTGGCAGGAGACTAGCGAGCGTATGACTGCTCCAGACCACCGCGGCAAACCTACTGACACAAATCTCAGCTCCCTCCTCCCTCTCTCACTCGCTATATCAATTATGTACTGAAAGTACGAATTACCTGCTTTTTGCACTCGCGTTGCACGGTTATTGCAAGAAAACTATCCATCATACAAGGATCGTTATGGTGTCATTCGAAAGCTCTGTTTATGCCCTTTCAGGGATAGATACTTGTTTTACGTTCTGGGTCTTATTTAGGCATGAAAATGATCACGTAAACAGCCCTATTTTGGCTAAAAACACCCCGCTGTGCGGTACACATAAATAAACCGCATAGGCCGCTCGTAAGGTGTTAAAGTTGATTTGTTTTTTCTCTGACTCTTAAGAGTCTTCCCGCAGTCTGCCGGGGGAACTCTTAAGAGTCTTCCCGCAGTTCCCGGGTTAAGAGTCATATTACCAGAGAGAGTTAACAAAGTGAAATACCTAACCTGTGTGATTCATGTACCCTACGTATCATAAAGCAATGTGATCAGAAGAATAATGCCTGAACGTTGGAAGTGGGAAGTATGTCTCTATCCAAATCCGCGATAAGTGCTGGGAGATTGTAATAAGTCCAATAACCTACCTGAGTGCTCCAACATCTAATGTTCGTGGAATTCTATTACATACCTTCTACCTGTGTGCTATTGAGAATAAAGCTGTATTACAAACCATTTATCCGAGATTATCTATGTCCTCTGTTGATTCTCTTTATGTATTTTGCAAGAACTCCAATAACCCAGTCTTGCAGAACTCACCTATACCAAGTTAATCCTGTATAAAATCATGGCATAACATTGGCGGCAGCGGTGGATCTTGATTCGGATAGAAGATTTCATTGCATTGCATTTTTTTGAAGCAGTAGAGGCATGGTAACATCGAAAAATGGCAGCCTATTTTCACATTCCCATTCCGAAATACGATGGGAAGACCTACGACATAGAAACATACATGGACATTGTGAAACCAGTGCTAGATTTGGCGTATAACACGAACCGTGCAAAAATAGCCGTCCTCTTAACGCACTTGGGAAAAGCCGTTTCCCTCGTTGCCCCACAAATCAACCCCTGAACTCACCTGGGATCAATTTAGACCCATTGTAATCGATGCCATTAGGCCATCACTAGGTATTTTCGTCGCCTTTGCAAAAATTAAAGACATAAAGTTCGAAGGCAATTTAGACGCCACAATTGCCTCCATTCGCCAGCAAGTAAGAGCTGCATTCCCTGCTCTTCCCGTGGAGCAACAAAATCAAATTATCTTTGTCTACCTCGTGCAAGTGTTACCCATTTCCATCCTACAACACTTCACTGTGCATGACCCCGTTGATTTCCCTAAAGCTCTAATCACCATACAAAAGTTTTTAGCGGCCCAACCCAAGACCAACACCCTAGCTGTCATCAAAAATTCCCCCCCTCAGAAATCAACTGCACGTTTTTCACGCCCACCCAGAAAGAATCAGAATAAAGCTCCTCCTCCCTCACCTCCCTCTCCTCCACCACTGTACATGACGTCACTCCGCGACGCCACCCCACCACCCCCCTCACATTTTCCCCCACATAAAAGAACACGCTTCCAGCTCTCTACCTCATCCAACCCCTCCTCAACCTCTAAACATTTTCCTTCCCCTGCATCTCAAATTTCCACACCCCAATACATACATTCAATCCGCCCATTCCATTCATCATATCCCAACCACCGAAATCAAAAGAAACCAGCACCAACTCCGTCCACTCTCAACAACCCCACCATTTTACTCAGCAATACACCTCATCATCAACGCTCCCCCACCTCGCATCCTCCATCACTTAACCCGGGAACTGCGGGGAGAATCTTAAGAGTTCCCCCGGCGGACTGCGGGGAGACTCTTATGAGTGAGTGAAAAAAAAAATCAACTTTTGACATCGAAAAAAAAAAAAAAAACAAAAAAAAAAAAAAAAAAATTGGGGCGTCTGGGCCATGCAAAATCTCAGTCCTCTACCTCCCCTCCTTCCCCACTTTCCTCCTCTCCTTCAGTTATCACCTATTTTCCCTGTTATTCCCTTATTCTGAGGTATATTTTCGTGCTAACATTAGCGAGTTGCAAGCATGGTGTTGTCATCACTGATGGCAAGCGAGTGCAAGAGAGAGAGAGAGAGTATCGATCAACTGTGTCTCAGTGGCCTTGGGGGAAATTGGCGGGAAAGCAGATTGCCTCACCCATACATTATACAACTCGCGGGCTATATCTCCGATTTTGACCATCCAAACGCTGTTTTCACTCGTTTTATTGTTGTTTCAGGTTAATACCTTTATAATCAACCCATAATAGGCGCATATGGATAAGTATTAATGCTATTAATGGCACAATGAATATTTTAGTGACGGAAACACCTCAAATACGTCAGCACAGGGGGACGTTTCCAATTACCCCCATGCGCACTTCAGAGGTTAAGAATAACCACAAACGTCCTTCTGCTGCCATATCTCCACCCAACCCCCACCCTGTTTCCCACCATGCTGCCACCCCACTTTTGAGTTCCCTCGTCGCCCCAACCGCAAATCTCGACGAAATCCGGTATAACGAAAACCTAGACGCCACTCTTACCAACCTAGATAGATGTGTAAGAAATGCGAATAACGACCAAACAAAGGAACGACAAGAGCAACAAATTCTCCAAGCATTATTATAAGATCCTTCCCTTGTACATCTGGCATCATTTCCTCATCCACGGCCAGACAACCTTCCGACAGGACATCCATACCATCAGGGAAATGTTGAAGCCACACTATCGAACCCCTGCCCTGATTCCTCAACCACCTGCGAACCAAAGGTCACCTCACCTCCCTTTATCCTTTCCCTCACCTTCCACACCTAACCTCACTCTCCACCCTATCCACCAGACTTCCTCCACCAAATCCGTTCCACCCTTGCCAGAAAGTACCTGCTCCACCCCACCTCTCCCATCCTCACCACCCATCTCCGTTATCACCTGCAACAAACCCCTCAAACTCGTGGACCCCATTCAGAACTCAAAATCACCGCCGTGCATAACCCCTACCTCCTCTTCTCCCCCTACCTTACCCCCCTCTTCACCGTTACCCCATTCGCCCCAAATTCCACCCCCAAAGATCCCGCTCGACAAAATACCATGCCCATCCAAATCCAACCAGAAAACTTTTTCCACCTTGACTAACCCCCAAAATACTCTCTCGCCCCAAACAACATAATCAACCTCTCAACCTCTCCTCGAAATCCCACCACGTCTCTCCCGACAATAAAATCAGTCCAAATTTAACCCCTCTCAAACCACAACTCTGTCTGCCCAGACCCCCCCCACCATCTCCCTATCAAATCCCCACACTCCAAACCTCCAAACCACCCGATCATCGTAAACTCTCAACCTCCAGCCTTACTCACCCTTCCCACAACCCCCCTCGCGACCACAACTCTCTACACAATTCAACCCCTGCCCAGCACCAACCTCTTCCACAACAACAACCCCAACTCGACCTGCCCATTTCACCTTTAACCCCCCCCCTATCACTACCCCCGACTGCAACCCTTCAAACCACCCCTACCAATAAACCAGACCTTCACCAAGACTAACGGCGACCCTAACTAATCCAGCCCCCCCTGATGATGACGATGATGTTCATTGTACTGGATTTTCCATGAGATTTTGTTTTGTATTGTTCTCAATTCCTAAGCAATTGGGCATGATTCTATAAATTTACATGTTTTCCATATACTGTATATATTATCTATTTGGTTTCCTTAGTAGTACTTCCTTCCTTGATAGCCTACACTTTTCTTACTATCTTTTAAATTTGTTTTATACATTGCTAAACACCATAGCTCTTCTTAATTTTCCTGTGTTCTTAATTATCTGTTCTTTCGTCAAGTTCTTTTCTCCTTTTTTCTCTCCTTTTCCATCATCTATGTATTTTCTTCTCTCGTTCCCTTCTTTCTTGAATAGTAACTTTCCTATTAGTTTTCAGTGTCTTGGATATATCTTGTTATTTTTTTCCTAATTTCATTATATTATTCACATTCCAGGATAAAATGTTTTAAGTTTTTGTCTCTCTTTTCTGAACAGTCTGTTGCTAGTCGGGATGACAGTAATCTTCGTCCTCAGCGACAGGCTGCCATTTCCCTCCAACCTAACCCCCTCACCGACCTGACCTGGCCCCCCTAAACAAACCTACGTACTCCAACCTTGAGGTACGAGGTCGTACCTCATATAAAGGCGACGGAAGTAAAATACCACAGGAACGAAAAACCTGAGAGCGAAACCTCCACCCCTAACGAGCCACAGGAACGAAAATCCTGAGAGCGAAACCCCCATCCCCAACGAGATCCCCGGTCCCTTTTCCATTCCCGATTTGGTCTCTCTCTCTCTCCCAATTCATTCCACATATTATACGTCTCTCAATCACAGTCTTCTAATATATAAACCACAATACTTTACTCACTGATATTCTTGATGTACCACCTAAGTATGTATTTAATTATGTAACCACCATACAGGCTATAATACTTTCATTGTGTAGGTTCGAGGCGATCTAAGACACCTTATGAAATGCCCCAGAACGAGAAACCCACCACAGAAGCCACGAACGAACACCACACAGAAACACCCAAAGGAAAGGTCCACAGAACGAAAGGACCAGCTGACCGAACCAGCCATTTCAGACAGGCCCAAGCCCGCAGGGCTAAGCAGCTCCAGGCTGCACCCATTTACCTTTTCTAAACTGACCATTTTCCACACCTCACGTACACTAACCCCCTCGTGTCCTACACTCCTAACTACAAAGATGATGAACAGGAATATACATTCATATTAAAAACACCCATGCCCTGTCCCGACGTTGAGCCAATGCCAACACATCAGACAGCCATAATTATATCTATGTATGTTCTTACATCCGAGAAGTAGATGTTATATATCTTAGCAGTTAAAACACCCACGCTTGTCCCTAGACCTCGTATATCATTTCCCATGACGAGTATAGATATATGTAACCCGGGCTCAGTCGCCCCTTGCATTGTTCCACTAGTAACTAAGTCTATAATATTAACTGCCACCAGCATTGATACGACATAGCGGCACTGTTCTTGTGTCGTATTGTGCCAAGTACAGATCAACCAGGTTTCATCACCTTATTAGGACGACGGCTATAATGTCATCGTTCATCGATGTATGCAATCCTTAGTTTAAGTATTAATATTAACATTCCCTAACATCTTGTTTGCCAGACTAAGCTTCTGAAGACCCATCGCCCCATAAATCTATGTATTCAATCCTTAGGTTAAGTATTTTTATCCGCCATTGTGTTCACCTTTTTCCATTTACTTTCCCACAATTGTCATACGTCTTCCCCTTGCCTCCTTCGTATCCAAAGTCCACACTACGCCAATTTACTTCGTGTCATGCACCTCTTACCCCAACCAGAGATTGTATAAGATAACCTGGTTACCAGTATCTGTCATAAGTACCCCGAAACAATAACTAAGTACCCCTCCGAACTGCCGCTGTTGTTGGTATATTTATATTTAATAGAAAACGCAGTTCCCAGGGCCAACTAAGAGTATCCATAACCCCTCGGACTGATCACATAACTCTATCTTTTCCAGACTCATATACCACCCCATAGTTGCATTCCCCGGTAGCATTTGGCTAACGTATTCTACTGCCTTTTCAAACTTCTATATCAATTGTAGCCTAATGCCACCCCCACGCCCAGGGACCTTAGGGGCAAAATTTCCCTGTAGCCCTTGAACTCTCCCTCCCCTCTCATTAAGACACCCGCGCTTCTCTACTCTTGTCCGACCTAGCCTCTCTCTCATACCTCTTGAAGATCCTTGAATTGTCCGTTGCTAATGCTCTCCAACCTTTTATATATACTCCTATCCAGCCTACCTTCACTTAGTAGGCCAGAACAACATTAGAACTTTACTAGCCCCTTGCATGCCATCTATTCTCTTACAACACATTCACAACCCTGCACCCAATGGTCGTCGGTGCGAGGCTAGCCGCCTCGCCAGTAACTAACTTCCATTGCCATACTTCCAGATAAATGTGGCAGAGTTAGCAACCCAATCTCCACCACATCCAGCAAACCCTACAACTAACAACCAGCCGAGTAAAACCAGCTAGCCAAGGCACCTTCGGTTTTGGTATTAAAGACACCCACATCTGTCTCATACACAGAGGGTTATTACGAACACTGGTGATATGGCAAGCCCCTAGCCACAGCCGCCGGACGACTATCACAGAGAGAGGGCGCCCAGCTCCCCCTTTTTGCCCACCCGAGGAGGGAGACCCCCACCCCCGCGGAGGTATACCTGGCCCCTGTTTTGACTTCCGAGTCATTGCCAGGTAGCACAGGAATTCTTCCTATCAGTGAACTAACCATGCATGACTAACACCTTTACTAACCTCTATGAACTCACAATAAACCATTTACCTTTCTTGCATGCTCTGATCACTAAATTAGCACCTCAGCTATACCATAGAATGAAGATTGAACAATCTAGAGAGACGCTCCTATCACAGCTGTCCCCATCCTCCTCGCAAAGTAGATCCAGTCTCTCTCCCCTAAATACTTCCAGTATAGCCAAAATAGTACCTCTTACTAAGGCTCAGTTATATGAAAATATAAAGGTTTTCCTATAGCCATGTGCCACAACAGTAAATACCATCTTACCTAGTCTCCATATCTATTGAGAGCTCAAATAAGTCCATAAGACTAGAGATCCCTACTGTCTACAGGGTCCAGAACCGAGCCTATAAATCTAGCTCCCGCCCCCAGTCAAATCAGTTGAAAGCTAGACACCAACCAGGGGTCACTCCCCTGCAGTTAACTTCTAGCTCTGCCCTTGTGTTGTTCCGGAGTGAGATTCCAGAGCCGGCAGACTCCGTGGCAGATTTGGATAGAAGGACCTGCCCACGTATTTGAGAACTTCACACATATGGGCCCCCTGGACGGCCGCGGAACCAGTCGTTAGCCCCCAACATCATGGACGCAAGATAACCAGGACCAGACCCATCAGATGCTACCCAAGATTCCCTTTAGCAGTACTACATATTACTGTGCTGTTTAAAGATTCACTAATTAATATTTCTACGAAGTGGCTATCTCTTTACCCCAGTATAATTCATATAACCATTCAATTAGGAAGTGCTAAGCGTATCAGTGTTCATTATTTAACAGGCGATACTAACTCTCGTAATCAACCATATACCCAGATATTATTACCTAGAAGGAAACCCTAGTGATATCTGAATGTTCGCCCACTGATTTGCGTTCTATGTATTTCTGAGACAAGAATATAAAACTTAGATCAGTACCCCCTGAGGTTATTAGAATTCCTGTGCTCTAAAATACGCGTGTCTAATCTAGTCTGTGAACTACGACTTGTGCACCAGAGCTACCAGTAAGAAATCTAACAGTGAATATGATTCTATAAGTAACATTGATGGTCTTCGGTATATAAACCTGTTAAATCAAAGCCAGTGATCAGAAGATTAATACCTGAACGTTGGAAGTGGGAGACTAGGCTCCATCCAGATCCACTTATGCTAGTGTTGTTCGATTCTATTATATTGTCTTACACAAGTATTCTGCAGTGGTATATCAATAAACGTGATCGTGTAACTTGCTACCATGTGTTTCTTTGTGTTCTCTATTCCTCATATCTTGTATTGTGCATGCAGCCTTATATACCCAGTCAATTAGAACTCACATTACCCAAGTTAAACCAGTAGAAAAACAGGGCATAACACCTTAGGTTCCATTTCACACCAAATCAGATCGTCATTACGTCAGCACTGTATTTAGTTATATAACAATCATAGTCCCCCCCAATCCTAGCAATTCTATGTCTCTAACCTCCCGTTGTTTTATCCACTAACTATATATATTCCCAACCTTCCTAATACTACCTCCATTTCACTAGACAAAATATCTAGGAGTAATTCCGAGATTAATTATGAAATTACACTAGACAGCCCCATAACTCACTGAGATCCACATTGCTATTTTATTGATGTACCAACTCCCTAATGTTAACATAATTTAGGGAACTTGTGAAAAGAGAAGACACCTATCTTCGTTCCCCCATTTTTAGCAGTTAGCTATACATAACCTCACTTGCATTGTTTGTCTGTCAATTTGTGTCCCTTACATAAGAACATAAGAAAATGGGAGTCTGCAGAAAGCCGATTGGCCTAAGCAAGGCAGATCCCTGTCCCACACAACCCCAATTACAAAGCCCAATTATAGGCTCAACACTCTAATACCCTGAGGATCATCTTACCAAACCGGTTAGAGATTAACGCAGGATTACGGGGGTCTGCAGAGCGCTGATTGGCCCAACCCGGCTGATCCCCCTTCACACCCAACCCTTCTCGTCCATATGCTTATCCAATTTTTTCTTAAAGCTCCCTATCGTTCTTGATCCCACTATATCACTTGGTAGCCTATTCCACCCATCTACAACTCTGTTACCAAACCAATATTTGCCTATATCTTTTCTGAAACGAAATTTATCTAATTTGAAACCATTGGTACGAGTTCTTTCGCTATCACTGAGCTTTAGTACATTTGTCATGTCCCCTTTGTTAATCCCACTAACCCACTTGAACACCTCTATCATATCCCCTCTAACTCTGCGTCTCTCTAACGAATGTAAACCTAATTTCTTCAACCTTTCTTCATACGGAAAATTTCTAATATTATGGATCATTTTTGTCATTCTACGCTGAATTCTCTCCAATGAATCTATGTCCATTCTGTAATAAGGACACCAAAATTGGACAGCATAATCCATATGGGGTCTCACTAATGACAAGTAAAGTTTTAAGATAACATCAGCAGTTCTGTTACTCACACTCCTAGAGATGAACCCGAGAATCATGTTTGCCTTATTACGAACGCTTATACACTGTTTTCTAGGCTTCAAATCATTGCTAACAAACACACCTAGATCTTTCTCGCAGTCTGAATTTTCTAATTCTAAATTAGCTAGTTTATATTTAACATTTGTTTGCATCTTCCCTATCTTTAATACCTTGCATTTGTCAATGTTAAACTTCATCTGCCAATTTACTGACCATTCATGTAAGGTATCTAGATCCCTTTGGAGGCACTCTATATCGCTATCTGAATCAATTGATCTCCCCATTTTAGTATCGTCTGCGAATTTACTTATCCTACTAGTTATACCTAAATCTAGGTCATTTATGTATATAAGAAACAACAGGGGACCTAATACCGATCCCTGGGGGACACCACTTTTGACTGCTCCCCACTCTGACTTGGTACCATTTATGCTGACTCTCTGTTTCCTACCAATTAGCCATGACCTAATCCATCCCAACAACGACCCTCCTATTCCATGTGCCTCAACCTTTCTCATCAATCTCTCATGAGGGACTCTGTCGAAAGCTTTACTGAAATCTAAATATATAATATCATATGACTTGTCACTATCTACTGCTTCATATACCTCTGAGAAAAAGCTAAGCAAATTAGTAAGGCACGAACGTCCCTGAGTGAATCCATGCTGAGAAGAATTTATTAAGTTAAATTTTACTAAGTGGCTTCTAATTTTCCTAGCAATAATAGACTC
Organism: Paralithodes platypus; assembly: GCA_032716605.1. NCBI lineage: Eukaryota > Metazoa > Arthropoda > Malacostraca > Decapoda > Lithodidae > Paralithodes > Paralithodes platypus. The sequence continues at coordinate 33,912,513 of CM064575.1, forward strand.
TAGCAACTTTCCTATGATTGATGTGAGACTAATGGGACGGTAATTGGATGCTATCGATTTATCACCTTTTTGAAGATCGGAACTACATTTGCAAGCTTCCAAGCTTCTGGAACTAAACCTGTTTCTAATGACTTGTTAAATATAAATGCTAATGGACTACTTAACTCATCTCTGCATTCTTTTAATACTCTAGCATATACCTCGTCAGGACCAGGCGATTTTTGAGGTTTCAGTCTGTCAATTTCCTTAAGCACATAATTTCTACTTATACTAACTGTACTTAACATATTTTCTATACTATCACTATATACCATATTGACTTCTGGAATCTGTGCCAAATTTTCATTAGTGAAAACGGAAAGAAACTGACTATTTAATGTACTGCACATTTCTAAATCATTTTCTGTTATTTCTCCTATTGAAGTTTTTAGGGGGCCTATTACATCTCTAACTTTAGATTTATATAGTTGGTAAAAAGCTTTAGGGTTATTTTTTGAGTCGCTGGCTATCCTTATTTCATAATTTCTTTTTGCTTTCCTGATTTCCTTTTTGACCTGTCTTGATAGAGTCTGATAGTATATATGTAAATGATTTTCACCTTTCTTTATTTTTCGATATATTCCTTTCTTTTTTCCTATAAGATCTATTAGCTTATTTGTCATCCATTTTGGTTGGTTCTGCGTCGATCTAAATCTTCTTTTAGGGATATATTTATTTTGAGCATTGTGGAGTGAAGCAATAAACTGGTTATATGTAGGTGGCAAGTTTAACTCTGGCATATCCTGACTTAATCGCTTAACAATAGGGTCCACCCTTAAGTCTCTTCTTAGCCCACCATAATCGGCTTTTCTGAAATCTGGGATAAGTGTCGTATTCTCTTTAGCATTCCCTGACCATCCCTGTCCCTTGCCAGTTCTTGTATTGATTTATGCCTGTTGATTCAGATAAGTTAATTACGAGTTATGTAACAACCTTTAACCACGACTCTATACACCCGATAACCCTATGCCAGTTATTGTATTGATTTAGGCCTGTTAATTCGGATAAACTCACTATGACCAATCTGCAGACGATTATCAGGAGAGATGCAGGAAAGCTACTTCGTATCTCTCTCTCCATGACGAGTATAGATATATGTACCCCCGTGCTCAGTCGCCCCCCTTGCCTTGTTCTTCTAGTAACTAAGTGTATATATAATATTAACCGGAGTATGCCACCAGTATTGATACGACATAGCGGCACTGTCCTTGTGTCATATTGTGCCACGTGCATACCAAACCGGTTTTCATCATCTTATTAGGACGACGTCTATAATACCGTCGTTTATGCATGTATTCACTCCTTAGTGTAACTGTCTGTTATCCACGATGTTTTCTCTTTTCCACTTAACACCGCATGTTTCACACCTCTTAAAAAAACCCAATTTTCTTTAATACAAACCACATGACTTTCCTGCTAGACATTCTTGATGTACAAACTAAGTATGTATCTCATTAGATAACCAACTTGTGGGTTATAGTACTTTCATTTGTGTAGGTGCGAAGGCGAGCTCAAAACGCCTTCGATTTCCAGTCCACAACGAACCCGATCATGATTATGTCACCCCTATAATTAATTATGTAACCCGCATACCAACCCGGTTTCATCACCTTATTAGGACGACGGCTATAATGTCGTCATTCATGCATGTATTCAATCCTTAGGTTAATTATCTTTTATCCGCCATTGTGTTCCTCTCTTCCATTTACTTTTCCACAATTGTTATACGTCTTCCAATCACCTCCTCCGTATCCACAATCCACACTACTCTGTTTTGCTTCGTGACCCTATGCTCAGTGGTACCCTGTTTTGGGTCATCCTGTCCTCTTATCCTTCACGCCCCGCTGCACACACCTCCCTACCTGTTCGATCATAGGGAAATGCCACCCCTATGTCCAGCGCATTAAGGGTCACTGCCCTAGGTCACGAGCGGCGCGGCGCCTAGCCCCAAACTTCCCCTTTACAATTCACAACCCTCCCCCTGTAAAGACGCCATAATAACGTTATAACCTGCCGACTCAGTTCGTTCACCAACCTCAACAAATGGAAGGTAAGGACCTATCCTTGTACCCCCCCTTAACTATCCTCTAACTCCCTAGCCCCTCACAACCTGAACCAGAACAATAGCCGGCACGAGACTAGAACGACCCCCTCTCGTCCCCCCTTAAAAAAGTAATTCATTTCCCCATGACTTGCATTTTCACAAAACCACTATTCTTAACACCCACGAGTGATCCTCATACATAAAAACTAGATGTAGTGATCAACCCTAACTAAGAAGATACCTCCTGACAACCTGAACTCATATCTCAAACCAATTAACGTAAGAACTCTCGATAACCATATTCAGGGAGCGGCCTGTCCCCCTCGACCCCACGGGGACCCCACCGACCCCCGCGGAGAATTACCCTGACCCGCAAGCCAGCAAATTCTTGCCAGACAACAGGTGAGTTTCCAATAGGTTATGACCTACAAATCTAAATACCTATCCAAATACCATCCTATCCCATCCTTAACCAAAACCAAAATCTTCCTTATCCCATCCTAGATTACGAATAGCATGTCAGCTAGACCAGAGAAGGATATTTAGGTGAATTGATGAATAATACCTCCCAGCCTATTCACGTAGGCGCCAGCAAAGTAGTCCCTAAAATCCTTCACCAAATCCGTCTAAATAGCTCTACTAGTACCTCATACTAGAGTTAAGATATCCACGATCATAAATCAGATAACAAGTTACTTACCGCCACGTTAAAGACCCCCCTCCCTAACCCCCTAAGTTCACCAGAATAAATTAACTACTTTCATAGCACCGACATCCAATACTTCTAGAACATTCCTGAAGCTTCCTTGACCTGCCTATAAATAAGACACAGAGACAACAGTCGGGCAGTTGAAAATTAGAGCCCAAAGCAACGGTTGTCCACACTGCGGTGGCTTTCTAATACCCCCTCCCCCCCTCAAGATTCACGATAGTTCGGCGTTCCGTAATCTGTGCAACTCTGTGAGGAAGTGATTTAACCCTTTACGAATGTTTTATTGCGATCGGGACTACCGGCAGTAATATTATATTTGTAGACAACAAATTCACAAATTATTGATTGTTTCATTAACTTCTGATAGTGCACCATCCGCTACTTGAGCCACGAACGATCATAACTCATAACTGATCTAAGGCAGAAAGGTCTTGTTATGTTAAAAGGGATTATGTGAGAAACTCTTGAGTGAGGACTCGGCAAGAATAACTCCTTGGCAACAATCGACTGTCTTAACCCATCAGCAATTGTTGCCAAAAAGGTGCACAACCGCCCGCAAGAATCCCATCTGCAAACCTTCTCTACACTGCCGGACAGCTTGGACGGCCCCAGAGCTACTGTTAACCCCCAACATCACTAACACAAGATAACCAGGAAAACTCCATCACAGTGTTACTTCACAGAGTACCAGTGTTACCAGTATTAACTATCAACCATCCAGTGTATTCAATTGTGTCTCAACTTTCTCTGATGTTATAACAAGTGATTATGCTAGTACACATTAAAATATATCAGTGAAATTTAGCTTAGGCGAACTGACTCCCGTAATTATTCTTGCCATCAGGTTTAACCTGATTCGCCCTCACTGATATTTTCGGTCCGAAGTATCACCTAGACAAGTGAACATCCTAGACCAGTGCAACTAGTTACAGTTATCCCTTTACGTTAATTCTTGGGCAATAACCACATTACTTATACTTTCATCCTTGATTAAGAGTCATATTACCAGAGAGAGTTAACAAAGCGAAATACCTAACCTGTGTGATTCATGTACCCTACGTATCATAAAGCAATGTGATCAGAAGAATAATGCCTGAACGTTGGAAGTGGGAAGTATGTCTCTATCCAAATCCGCGATAAGTGCTGGGAGATTGTAATAAGTCCAATAACCTACCTGAGTGCTCCAACATCTAATGTTCATGGAATTCTATTACGTACCTTCTACCTGAGTGCTATTGAGAATAAAGCTGTATTACAAACCATTTATCCGAGATTATCTATGTCCTCTGTTGATTCTCTTTATGTATTTTGCAAGAAATCCAATAGCCCAGTCTTGCAGAACTCACCTATACCAAGTTAATCCTGTATAAAATCAGGGCATAACACGAACATTGGTCCAACAAAGCTCTTACTCTACTGGTATGACCGTTTCTGTCGGTCAAGGGAATCTGAATGGTAGGCAACAACACTGCATTACGGCCCGAAGCCACAGCCATGGTCACTGTGGGTTCAGGGGCTGCTGGTTGTCCAGTTTGTTCAAGGCGTGGCGTCGGACACAAATAATTAAAATGTTTCTGTTGGCAGAATCGGCACGGCCTAATTTTAATTTTAGTACACCCCTGGCTGCCATGTTCTGACGACAGGCACCCGACGCACAATTTCAACTGCTTTGCTCTATTGGCCTTGGCGGGACTGTTCTTGTAAAATACACTTTGCCCAAAAATGTCCTGTCTTTAAACACAACTTACATCCATACTTCTGCTTGGTATCGGGTTTCTGATACACTGCATATGCTGCTGTGGCGGTCGCCCCAAACTGTTCTAGTGGATTATGTCTACTTTCTAGATTGCACACTTCAGTCTTAAACACACGAACATATTCATCCACATCCAGCCAGTTGTCTTTTAATTCACACTTAATTACTTCAGAGAGTGCACTAGGGAGTTTATTATGCAACAGTACTGCACACATTTCACTTACTGCTACATCCATAGAGCGTCATGATTCTAACGCACACTCAAATGACGCGGACAAATCTTTCAGAGCACTGACCTCCTGGCTAGGATACGGGAGATTACACAGTTTCGCTATGTGAGCTACTTTGATGCGATCCTTTTGACCATAACTGTTTTTCAGTATAGTGACCGCTGGTTCATAACTTGCAGCGACCAAACTAAATCCACTAACAATTTTTAGAGCCTCACCACTAAGTTGTCCCTTTAGATACGTAAATTTCTGAATGTCAGTTAAGTCTGTTTGGGAGTGAACACTACAATCAAAGAGCTCCCAGAAACCCACCCACTGTGTTGGATCCCCATCAACATCTGGCAACTTCAGGGAGGGTAGCTTAATACCCTTCTGCTTCCTACTTGCTGCACTATCATGAGATCTACCTGTAGTGGTTGTCTGTAGAGCACTATCTAACTCATCTGACTGTTTACTTGATTAACATACTGCATATCTTTCACCATCTCATCCTCTAACTGATCATCTGAATATAAGCTATACAACTCTACGTTATACGACTCGATATCAGCTAGGGACTTTTCTAAAGTGATTTTCACACCCCTTACATCATGCAGTGTAGCAGCATGTTCAATAAATTCAGACAGATTAGAGGTAAGCTTAATAATCCCTCCCTTCTTGGCGGCCCTGAACCGCCGCAATGACTTTATTTTCTCATCCATTCTTAAAGTTTTACGGTAACTAAAGCTTAAGGAACAACAATACTAATCGTCACTGTAGGCTAACCTATTCTAATCTATTCTAAGCCTAGGCTAACCTACTTACATTGATGACGACAGCAACCAAGCAAATTGAAGCATGCATACCGCGTGCCCCCTGTGAGTTTACAAATGATCAAAGAAAAGGAAATTTTACCCTATGTCATATTACTCTACTTTACAATATTTACTTTACTAGGCTATATTAAATTTTAACAAATTACAAGAAAAAGAAAGAAGGATCAAGACTCCTCTGAAGGAGGAACAGCCGCAGCCGTCGTCCTAGTCTTTAGATCTAGCCTATTGCGTCGACTGCTCCTCCTCGGCCCCGTCCTTCTCCTCAAAGAAGGCACGCGCTCTGTTCAGTAGCCTATCTAACACCTTCCGGCTCCCTGGCACATCTAACCCAGGCTGAGGTCTGCCTGACAGTGTCCACCCTTGCCCCTGGTCTATAGAACTGCTTAACAAAAAAAAGCAGGGCACTGCACTGGACGGTCCAGCGGAAAATCCCGGACATATGCGCCCCTCCACATTTGTCCACTGGATCGCCCAGCTCTACACAAAGGCAGACAAGTCAGGCCTAATACCCCCCCAATCACTATCAATATATAACAGATGGCCCAGTATCCTGGTCACACGGCACCAATTATATCCTGAATATTATTCCTAGGGGGTAGAGGAGAAACGGATATAAAGTAAATAATTAGACCTGGGAATATGAATTGGCCTAGGCTATATATATGATACAGGGTCGGCGTTTGCCTTACTTGTAAACATGTATGTGTAGGTTATCTGTGGTAGTCCCAGTAATATCTATGAAGTACTTCTAGTATTAAAGGAACTTAGCTGTGATGATACGAGTGTAGGTTAGGTAATGGACATGTCGGTAGGTGTAGTTCAGTGAAGTTCTGTTGTTATGTGGCAGCAACTGGTGGTTGTTGTGTACGGGACGAAATCTCTGTGTGAAGTGTACTGAGATACCCTTTTATCGTAACAATATAAATATATTTAATGGTTCTATATTGTCTCTCGTGATTAAATAATAAGGGAAAATAAACTAAGATATAATTGGTGCAACCACAGTAATATTTATCCACAAAGTAATGTGTATAAACAAAAAGGAACCAGCTGTCGTGAACCCGGGAAATTCAAACTACGGTATACAGTATATACCAGCTAGGATTCACGACAAGGAGGATGGGGGAGACGAAGAAACTACGACAAGTGGGGAAAGAGATTATTGTGAACATACCGATGATGAAAAGTCTACGGTCCCCGAAAGCGAAGTTTCAGACCTCTCGAGAGATTTCAATAAGACCTTAAATAGTGAGGGAGAGTGTTTCCGAGCAGAGGTAAAGGAAAAAAACGTATTTCCTGAGGATAAAAACCCACTTGGCTCTCCCTCAACTAAATTAAATGAGTCACAGAGAACCGAACGACTAACTTCCCGGGTAAAAGTCCAGCCAATTCATCTAAACCCATGGGCCCTGCAGAAACAATTACCCGCAGTTGTAGAATTCAGGCCTATAATCGTCATTTTACGATAAATATCGTTATTACTTATTCATATGAGCCTATTTTACCTTCACTATAAAGATAGTAACCTGTAACAACAATAAAACAAGTGAAAATATCATTTTTCTGGTCAAAATCGCGAATATAGATGGACCAGCCCATTCATGAATTATGGAGAAAATTGAGGCTACCCCTCCCTCCATGAGGCCTCAAGCCACACTGAGCCTACTCATACACACACTCGGTCATGTAACACACCCGCTAGGCACGTAAGCACATCCTCCACACAGTTTGCTAATGTTAGCACAAAAATATACCAACGAATTAGGGAATAACATGGAAAATAGGTGATAATTGAAGGGGGAGGGGAAAGGGAGGAAGGAGGGGATGTGGAGGAGTGATATGAGGTATAGGGAAAACAAATACAAATAAAAATTGTTTAGTGCTACTGGGGCTGTTTAAATGTTTTTTTTAGGCCTCCCTCTTAAGAGCTTTGCCGCCGTCGCCCAGTAAAACCTCTTAAGACCTTTGCAGCCGTTTATGGGTAAAGGAAAGAGAGAGAATACTTGACTAACCCAGTGGTTCCATAATTAATAATTGATGTGATTGGACAAGCTAAAGAGAAAGATACTAGACTTATGTACATAAATAAAATGATGATGTGTTAATAGGATAATAGTTATTCTTGATAGAGAAGGCTCCATGCCGATTAGCTATCAATAGTATAGGATCTGGTAGGACAGCAAATAGATATTAATATTAAAGTAAGAGGGAATAATTCTTAAAGGTAGACACGCAACTATAAGGCTCAGGGGAATAAATAATAGTTGCAATTAGATTAGCTTTAGTTTGAGAAATAGATAAGAAGGACACTAGTCCGTATTATCAACAAAATCTTTGGTTATAAAGGAAACATTATCTATTACTGTAATTGAAGGAATATTCGGTCAGTTCCGTGTTAAGCGCTACGGGTTTTAAGTCCAGGATAACATTGTGATCATAAGAATCTATGTAAAGGATTAAAGCGGAGAATCTTGTCCATGTAAAGGTTTTGCGGTACTGTTTACATTAGGTTAAGAATTATTATTGACTAGGTGATATATGTGAATATAACTTGTTTGTAATAGGATTACGCGAACATATTATAATCTGAGGGTGCTCTCGATAGAGGCAATCAAGGTCAAGAGTAGAAACGCCCTGTTCATTTGAGAAAATATGTCGTATAATCAAAGAGTGTTTTAGAGAGGGCAATCGAGGTAACTTGTAACAACGCCTTGTTCATTTGAGTAAATATATTGTATAATCAAAGAGTGTTTTAGAGAGGGTAATCGAGGTAACTTGTAACAACGCCCTGGCATTTGAGTAAATATATTGTATTAGGTAACGAGAATATTATATAATCAAAGAGTGTGTAGATAAGACAATTGAGGTAAAATTGTAATAATGCCCTTGTCATATGAGTAAATGTATTGTACATGGTGAAGAAGAAATATTAATTAAGAGGTCATATGTAGTAACGCCTTGGTCTCTGGAGTAGATACAATAGGCCCGGTAGAAGTATATCATACTGAAGTTTAATATAGGAATATAACTCTTGTTTTAGATAAGTGAATAAAGGTCTGATTCATTGATGCCCTGGTCTCTGGAGTAGACACAGCAGGGCTCGGTAAAAACCATAATATTTTAGAAACTAGTAACGTCCCTTTGGATCGAAGTCGACGTGAGTCAATACCTGCATATCGGGAATCCAAATAGGGAGTAACGGGAGCTCTAGGATTCCAAAGTATAACCTATGGTGGGTCGACGTAATATTCAATCCATGTCTTGAACTCATCTCGGCCCGAACAGAGAAACAGTTACTAGAGAAGTAGCAAGTTTGTTAAATAAAGTATACAAACTTCTAAATGACTGTTGATTTATCCCCCACTTTACTAGTATATTCGATATAAGAAAATAAGTGCTACACTTATAATGTATTTGTTTACATATATGACTATGGGACAGCCTTGTGCAACCTCTTAATATTGGCTGACAAGAATGAAATTTTGCCAGTGTTGTTGCTTCAGGAAGTGTCATCAAATAAAGGGTTCCACTTCTTTCAAATATGATGTTTAATTGTTCTCCCTTGCCATAAAAGCAACTTAATTTAAAATGTAAAACTTGCAAACTAAACAAACCAAAATTGGGACAAGGACAATATAAAGTCAAATTAAATTATCAAAATCGCTATGTGGAAACAACGCCTACTGAAATGAAAATTACTAAATAAAAGAACACAATCCACCACATAGGGTGTACATTACTACATGAGCAAGTTAATCTGTTTCCCAAGCAAACTAATCGCACATATAACAACGCACTATCGTCACGTTAAAGGAAGTAGTCAAGTTTGGGAAGTCCGGGACGTTCTGGCAAATTTTACTAAACTCTGCATGAATAAAGAAACTACATGTTAAATGTCAAAATATTATTTAAAATCAAATTTGCAACATGACAAGACATTAACAATAGTACAAAATACAAATATTGATAAGATATCTATACTATTACAAAATAATATATAAATTACAGTACAGCACTCACTAACGATAGTGCTATCGGGTAGGTACCTGTAAGCATAGCATGCCTCAAGTGACCCCTATCAATAACTACCGTACAAATAACCTACATTTATAGCACAAATAACTAAGGAAATCGCAAAAGTAAGCAATTGATACTATCGACAATGAATACATATAATATAAACACAAATAATTGCAAAATATGAAGTAACAACAGATTTAAACAAAGAGTACTCTTTTAACAAGAACAATAAATTTTAAAAATCATCAATATTAATATTAATAATAGAAAAAGAAAAAGAAAAAGATAAACAATAAATACAGACAAAAAACAATAAATACAGACAAAAAGTAAGCAGAGGTTATACAAGAAACTTCATGTTAACAATGCTTGATTACAATTATTGATGTCAAATTTTAGAATACAGTCACAATAATTGACCCTAAAAAGATTAAATTTATGGAACAATTTACTTGCCTCAAAACCTCTGTCCACTAAGAGTCTGTATAGAAACCTAGCTCTAGCCCAAAAGTCATCTACTTTAGTGCAGATTTTACAAAATCTTATTAACTGGGAATAAAAACAATTATAAGTTATTTTACTATCGATATTACTACTAGGGAAAGGAAAGTTTATTACGTTAAAATTAAAATCATCAACTTTGTGATATACTTTAAGTATGCACTGTTCATTAACAATCTCTATATTTATATCAAGAAAATTTTCAACTTTATAATTTACGTTACATTGTGTGAGGGGAATAGAATTAGGGTAAATAAGTTTAGCAACTTGGTTAAAATTTAACAAATTGCAAACGAGAATATCATCAATATATCTACTATTATTACTTAACAATTTAGCAAGTGCTAATTTTTCTGGGATTTTATTTTTCATGCTACTGTCAACTAAGTCTTTTATATATTTAAATTCTAAAGCAAGCAAGAATAAGTCTGCAATTAAAGGGCTAGCATTTCCACCCATAGGAATTCCTAATATTTGTTTGAAAATGTAAGGCCCGAATCTAACATAAGTATTGAAAAGGAGGAATTTAAGGGCATCTTTAAGTTTAGTTCTAACAAAATATACAGAACTAGTGGGAGTAGAGCTAAGTGATGCATTATTAAAATATGTATAAACATTTATGAAATAATTACCATTCCTAACGAACCTGTCAAAGTGCAAATCTATAATAAAGCAAAGCTCTGAATATACTAAATCTAAAGGCAAATTGGTATACAAAGTTGAAAAGTCAAAGCTATGTACCGAGGTAACTTTCGGCATGGTATTTAACGAATTGTCAACACTCCAATAATAGTTAATGCCAGTTCTTCTCATGAAGGTATTACAATATCTTTTATGAGTACTTTTAATGTATTTTAAGCAATTTACGACTTGTTCTGATAGAGTTTTAGTGCTAGCAAATTTTGCTCCGGCAATAAAGCGATATTTATAAGGTCTTTTATGAAATTTAGGTAACATGTATAATTTTGCAATGCACTTGTTCTTATCAGAAAGTTTAATATCAAATGTTATATTTTTCTTGGTATGTTCATCGATTAAGTTATCAATATTCAGATTATTTTGAATTTCATAAACAGAATTACCGCAAATATTTTTACGTAATATGTTACCTTTAATGTCTAATTCTTTTTTCATGTTTTCAAGATAAAATTTCTTACATGTGAAGCTATAATTGTTGCTGGCTTTATCTACTGTAGTGATTACAAAATGTTTATGTAAATTTATTAAATCAGCTTTAAGCTTATTATAATTATAGTCTATAAAATCTGAAAGATTAAATTCATTTTTAAGCGAGAAATTTTTATTTCTAATTAACTTAATTAATAATTTAGACCATGCTTCTAGTTATCTCGCATCGCAGCACACAAATTTTAACAATTTATCTTTTAATTTATTGACTGAAAAAACAATATCTTTTAAAATTATGTCCCATGTTACTTTATTACTCCCTATTCTAAATGTAAACCCTTTACGACATAGCTCCGCTAATTTGTTGTTTTCAAAATGTTTAACTATCAGTTACACCAGTTGCAGAATATACCATTATATTTATAAGTTGTGGAAGAGTAAGATAGCAAACAAGAAGTAAACTTTTCTCTTACCAGTATCCATCATAATTATGTATCTTAACAATTTAATGTATATTCAATTAATTTTCAGTTTAGTTGTAAAGTTACACATATATAATTGATAAATATATGTTTATATTGTGAATTACAATAATATTCAATACAAAAATGAAATAAACCTTACATTGTGTAGATATATTACTACAATTAACCTCTCCGCTGTGTAGGTGGGGTATTGGCCACCCCTCCCTGTGCGGAGGTATTTAGACTGTTTCCTAAACTCAAATCGTCATCGTACCAAAAATATCATGATTACTTATCCATATGCGCCTATTTTACGTTGATTATAAAGGTATTAACCTGTTACAGCAATAAAACAAGTGGAAACAGCGTTTGGATGGTCAAAATCGGCGATAGAGGCCGGGAGTTACATAACTTATGGCTAAGGCAGCCTGCCAGCCAGCCAACCGTCACGACGGCTGAAGAGACACTGTTGCGTGGTTGTCTCTCTCTCGCTCTTTCCCACGCTTGGTAACACAGATGACCATGCCCTGCTAGCAACTCGCTAATGTTAGCACGAAAATATACCTAAGAATAAGGGAATAACAGGGAGAATAGGTGATAATTGAAGGGGGGGGGGGGAAGGAGGGGATGTGGAGGAGTGATATTTGGCATGGCCAAGGGGCAATAAAAAAAAATAATAAAAAAATTGATACTGGGCTGATTTAAATGGGTTTTTTTTAGGCCTTGGATTATATAAGGCTTCCCGCAGCCCACCGGTAGGCCTTATATAAGTCTTGCCGCACTTGCTGGGTTAATAACACAATCTGTCTTCCCCAAATTGTGTAGATGTAGGCCTACAGTATTAGTAAAATTAATCTATAAAAAAAACTGTCTTTATTTTCCCAACAATAGTTAAACTATATTTATTATATACAATGATGATGACTTGTTAACTAATGACCGTTCTTGTTCCAGGGTCACCACTGGAGTCACTCATCAGGAAGAGGCAACGTAGTTTATTAATCAATTGGTCAATAATGGTTCTTTCTAGTATTATCACATCTTGGTATGGGATCTTGGGTTTTGAATAATTTATATATCGTAAAACATTGCTGTTAACAACCATACAAACATTTATTCAGACTCTGATAATAAGCAATTACTGTCCAGAAGAGTTATGATGGAGATGTTGGAAGAAGGTTCACTTGTGAAGTTGGAGAGTGAAGAGACAACACAATGTGAAGAGGAAGGTTTGAACTTTGAAGGAACCAATGAAATTAAGTGTGAAGAGGAAGAGTGGGACTTAGATGAAACCAATGAAATTAGGTGTGAAGAGGAAGAGTGGGACTTTGAAGTATCTGAGGAAGTGTTAGAGAGTGGAAAAGAGAAGACTGATACAATTCAACCCATAGATGATATTCTGGAAAATAATTCAAGTGAGAGTTCTGCTGACAAGTATGAAAAAGAAATCCATGACACAGGAACATTAAAGCAAAAAGACAAGAAACATCAGTGTAAGGTTTGCGGTAAAGGTTTCTCACAGAAGGGTCACCTCACCACACATTTACTAGTACATTCAGGAGTAAAACCAAGCAAGTGTGAACATTGTCATAAAGGTTTCTCACTTATGGGTAACCTCACCACACATTTACTAGTACATTCAGGAGTAAAGGCATTCAAGTGTGTTCATTGTCATAAATATGTCTCAGGTAAGGGTACCTTCACCACACATTTACTAGTACATTCAGGAGAAAAAGCATTCAAGTGTGATCATTGTGATAAGAGTCTCACATAAGAGTAGACCCACCACACATTTACTAGTACATTCAAGTGTGATCATTGTGGTAAAAATTTCTCACAGAACAGTAGCCTCACCAAACATTTACTAGTACATTCAGGAGTAGCCTAAAAGCACTCAAGTGTGATCATTGTGATAAGAGTTTCTCACATAAGAGTGACCTCACCATACATTTATTAGTACATTCAGATGTAAAACCATTCAAGTGTGAACATTGTCATAAAGGTTTCTCACTTATGGGTAACCTCACCACACATTTACTAGTACATTCAGGAGTAAAGGCATTCAAGTGTGTTCATTGTCATAAATATGTCTCAGGTAAGGGTACCTTCACCACACATTTACTAGTACATTCAGGAGAAAAAGCATTCAAGTGTGATCATTGTGATAAGAGTCTCACATAAGAGTAGACCCACCACACATTTACTAGTACATTCAGGAGTAAAACCATTCAAGTGTGAACATTGTGATAAATGTTTCTCACTAAAGGCTAAACTCACCACACATCTACTAGTACATTCAGAAGTAAAACCATTCAAGTGTGAGCATTGTCATCATGATTTTTCACGGAAGAGTAACCTAAACAAACATTTACTAGTACATTCAGAATTAAAACAATTCAAGTGTGATCATTGTGGTAAAGGTTTCTCACGTAAAGATAACTTAGCCCATCATATACCAAGACATTAGGGAATGAAAACTTTCAAGCAAGATCAGTCATGATTGTTTCTCACAGAAGAATCACCTTCGCAATCACATTCAGAAAAAGCCATGTAAGGGGGTTAAGTTTGTTTTTATTTCATTCTTTCTTTATATATTAATTATTATTTTAGTTTACTCCCTAAACCTCTATCAAGCTTAACCTTTCCCACCCGGGCTGGTCCTCCTAAGGACAGTGTCAGGTACCCGGGCGATTTGGCCGAAAAACGTCTAGGCCTAGGCTACCGTATCTTTGTTATTTTAACTGCTAAAAATGTCCCACGCATCTATAAACGTAGTGCGGTTCACAATCTGTAGACTGGCATTGAGTAGAGCTCTGTAAGTCAACTGGTTCAGTTGTGATGACGATTTCAGTGGAGTGAATTTTTCCGCGATGTTGACAATATCGGAACTTTTCAGACACTAATTTCGTCTGACGTCACAACAATAACATTGATCCGACGTCTCCTTCTTGTTTTCGGAGGTGCGGTGACGCAACGATCGGCTTTGTTTACATGCATCGGACGCACAGCGTTCAGACCAAGCTGAATAGGCTTTCAAGCTTACTGTCTGTTAAAAGGACACCCGGGGTCCTGGCCAACTGCCGCGGTGTCCTTTCACAAGGACAGCCGGGTAGGAAGGGTTAAACAAAACAAAATATTGCCAAGATCCCCCTTTGAGATAAATTTGTATATTTTTTAATTAAAAACTGTCCTTAAACTTTGGGTCCTCCATTATTACAGGCTCGCTATCGCTCGCCAGGAAAAAATGTACACCTAAATGGCACAAAAGGACTTAATATTGACAAAGAAATTATGTGACAGGTCTATAAATTGAAAAACTAATGAGACAAAAAAAAGCAAAAACAAATTATAGGGATAAACATGAGGGAGAAGGGGGTCCAGAAAAAACAAATTCCTCCCCTTAAGGGAAATAATTGTGAACAATTGTTATCACTGAAACATCAACTGACAAGCCACATCCCAACACAAATCCTGAGTTTCCAAGGTTAGCCAGGTGTCATTTATTGCGAGCCAAATGAGCAAGTGATGTTGGCGAGTGATAAAAACAAAAGAAACATCTGGATAACCTTGGAAAGTATGGGTGTCTGTTAGTTCTTAGTCTACCTATCGATTATATAACCTAACGTACTTAACACCTTACGAGCGGCCTATGCGGTTTATTTATATGTACCGTCCAGCGGGGTGTTTTTAGCCAAAATAGGGCTGTTTATGTGATCATTTTCATGCCTAAATAAGACCCAGAACGTAAAACAAGTACCTATCCCTGAAAGGGCATAAACAGAGCTTTCGAATGACACCATAACGATCCTTTTATGATGGCTAGTTTTCTTGCAATAACCGTGCAACGCGAGTGCAAAAAGCATGTAATTAGCCACTTTCCCGATACAATTCCTTATATAGCGAGTGAGAGAGGGAGGAGGGAGCTGGGATTCGTGTCAGTATGTTCGCCGCGGTGGTCTGGAGCAGTCATACGCTCGCTACTCTCCTGCCACCACTTGTCTCTCTCTCTCAGCAACATTACGTGCTGAAATTGCCACTCGACCTATGTCGAGCGCCGCCACATAGTCCAGCTTTATTTAACTCGACTTATGTGGTGATCCGCTAATTAAGGGTTAACCTAACCTAAACTTTTTTTTTTTTTTTTTTTTTTTTTTTTTTTTTTTTTTTCTATATTCCAACTTACTTCCTCTCGGGCATAGGCTGAGAGCCTTAACATTCACCGCTTTACAATGAACAGTGAAGCCCGTGAGGTCTTGTTCCAGTTAATTAACCTAACATCAATTATCGACTTCTAACCTAATACTAACATATTTCACCTAACCTAACCTAACTTAGTTAACTTAACCTAGCATTTTTCAAGGTTTAACCTAACTGGACAGACCCTAACTTAGTTAACTTAACTTAGCGATTTTCAAGTTTAAACCTGACCTGACGTACTTAACCTAACCTAGACTAACTTATTTAACCTAACTTAGCAATTTTCAAGTTTTAACCTAACGTAACGTAGGTAGGTTCACACATAGGCGATTCGGAGCGCGAGGCCAACGCGAGTCACACTCGCCGCATACTCACCATGATGGAGCCCGAACCCAACGCGAGTAGCATCTGATGCGAGTAAACACGCATATAACACGAAAATAACACGAGTTTACACGAGTTTACACGAGTTTACACGAGTTTACAGGAGTATCCGCGAGTGTCGACGAGTTTAACACGACCCCAACACGCACCGCCAAAATTTGAAAAATAACGGTCAAATTCCAGGGTACGAATAGTGCGAGTTTACAGGAGTCTACACGAGTGTCACAGGAGTTTACACGAGTGTCACAGGAGTTTACACGAGTGTCACAGGAGTTTACACGAGTTTACACGAGATGAACGCGAGTCTACAGGAAGTTAACAGGAGTGTATGGGAGTCTAACATGAGTGTGTGCGAGTGTCAGGATACGTATATAAAGAGGCACCATTATTCACACCACGCAACACCACCACGGACGGACGTACTCTGCAGGATACAGCCCAACCCTACCACCCACCCACCCACCCACACACCATGTCCATCAGGAGGCGGAGAGCGGCAGCTGTGCTCATACTGCAAATGCAGATGCGTCTCCTAGACCTAGAGGAGCTGGAGGAGAAGGAGGCTGAAGAAAGACGTCAAGGGGAAAGGCCACGAATGAGAGTTTGGGCTAGGAGCTGGCTACTGAGACGGCCACAGTTCGGTGTGTACGAACAACTTATGGAGGAGCTTAAGAGAGAGGACCCCAAAGGATTCCGGAATTTCCTACGTGTGGACGTCCACCTGTTTAGGGAGTTGGTGGCACGTGTCGGGCCTAGGGTAGAGAAGCAGGACACCTTCTGGAGGGAGGCTTTGTCACCTGGGCTGAGGATTGCAATCACACTCCGCTACCTGGCCACTGGTGACTCATATCCTAGCCTACAGTACGCGTTCCGTGTGGCCCGGAACACCATCTCCCTCATTGTGCCTGCAACATGCGAAGCCATCATTGCAGAATACCAGGAGGAGGTTATACGTTGCCCCAGGACACCGGCGGAGTGGAAGGATGTTGCCAGTGAATTTGCCAAGCGCTGGGATTTCCCACATACCGTTGGTGCCATCGACGGAAAGCACTGTGCCATCAAATGCCCTCCAAATGCCGGTACAGAATTCTACAACTACAAAGGCTTCCACTCCATCGTGCTCATGGCTATTGTAGACGCCGACTACAAGTTCCTCTACTGTTACGTGGGTAATCACGGTAGCTCCTCAGATGGTGGGGTCTTTATAAGAACGAATATCAGAGCAGCATTGGATGGGTGCACCCTGGGACTCCCTGCTGCCGAACCCCTGCCCAACGACGACACACCTGTTCCCTACTTCCTGGTGGGTGATGACGCCTTCCCCATGCGAAGGTGGTTGATGAAGCCACACTCTACCCGGCAACTGACTGTACCTGAACGGATCTTCAACTACAGACTGTTCCGGGCTCGCAGAGTTGTTGAGAACGCCTTTGGCATCATGGCAAGCAGGTATGTGTTTGATTAAGTTAAATGTTTGACCAGAAATACAGGTATCGGTGATGGCACCCTACTAATATGAAGTATACTAGTCAGGTATTAAATATACATGCTCGTAACCATTATCCCTATAATTAATATGGATTAATACATCTCCCCCACATCCACAGAGTGTGAGTCGTCCACGTCTGCAAGTCCAGTTTTTACTAAAAATTATCCTAACCTTTATTTCCCTATTTAATATGAACTATACTATTCAGTGTTTAAATATACATGTTTTTTCTCTCCCTAATTCAGGTTCAGGTGCCTTCTCCACAGCATTCCCCTCCACCCATCCCGTGTTGAGTCTGTGGTGATGGCGTGCTGTTGCATGCATAACCTTATGCGAATGAGGTTCCTTAATCACCACGCCAACCTAGCGGACGATGAGGACCCTGAGACGCATGCTATCATCCCTGGTGGTTGGAGGGAGCTGCGGGACAGGCTGAATCCCCTCGAGAGACTATCCAGGAATGTTGTGGCAGCCCAGGTCAAGAGGCAACGCCAGCACCTCACCGACTACTGCTCATCACCCAGGGGCAGTGTGCCCTGGCAGAACGACCTGATATAAAGGTATGTATCCATATCTTGCCATTGCTTTCATTAATATTTTTGTAGTTTACATATTTTTATTATGTTGTTAATCATGTTTGAAATCAATTAAACCTCATTAATATATATTCTCTATTTGTTATTCGCTTTTTATAAAGTCTCATATATTATGGTGCTCACCTTTTCCTATGTCGTTTCATAATGTTTAATATATAATATTTAATGTATATTTTTTATTTATTTATATTTCATGTTGGATATCAATCTGTATATTATTTCTTGTCATCATATATTAATTGCATATATTCCACATCATTATTTATGTTTTACTATCAATATTATTCCAGAAACCTATTTCAATCATATTATATGTTTTTTTTTTCTTTCTTCATTATCGATGTTAATATCAATAGTATTTATAACACAACTTGAATTCATATTAACTTATATTTTGTCTCTGTTGACAAGTCTTTGCCCTGTTTATAAAAGGAACCTTTCTTGATAATTTTTACCCATAAACTCTAATAATATAGTTTGGATCCAAAACAACAGCTGGAGGCATATTAATTTATTTTATTCATAAACATAGATATATAGCATGTTAATATATAGCCGAAAGTTATATAGTATGTAAATATATACCAGAAAGTATAGAAATAATAAGAGATATTCATTTTATATGTAGACATAGTATTATATATATATTCGTCATTCCCATCACTGGGGGGTTTATGACTTTATTATTATACACAAAGGTTTCACACATTTTCGTCATCCCCAGGCCTGGGGGTGTTGACTTTGGTGTTCAACCTTGTTTATAGGAAGTTCCCTGGTGTTGGTGGCCTACTAGTAGCTGGGCTTGAGGGAACCGGTGTTGCGTGTTGGCGCCATGTGTAGCGGTAAGCGACCCCGCCCACCATTCATGTATATGTGCAGGAGACCTGAATGGCGTACCAGCCATCAGCTCTTGGAATGTGGGGTTTGTGAAGGCTGCTGGTATGCGTGATGGTCCTGGCTGGGGTTGCATCTGTGGTGGTGTGGTGTGCAACTGCGGGGGGCCTGGTGGTGTGGTGTGCAACTGCGGGGGGCCTCGTGGTGTGGTGTGCAACTGGGGGGGGTTTGCTGGTATCGCCATCTGGGGTGACGTGGAGAGGGTGACCTCATCCCTGGCCTGAAGGACTTGCTGCATTATCCTCCGTGACAATATCTCCCCTACAGAGTCAGGGAGCCTCTCGAGCTGCTGCTCCAAGTACCCCACGAACTGTCCATACTTGGTCTCCTTCCCAGCCAGGGATGTCACCAGGCGTGACATGTCCTCCCGCATCGCCTCCCGCGTCGCACTCAGCTGGAGAAACAAGAGTATGCAGGTTAAACACCTTTTGTACTTATAATATAATACATACATGTCATGGTAAGTTATGCTAATAACGTTTTTATGTTTTTCTCCTCCAGATGCATATGTCTTCCTCTACAGGAATTGTTTGCGGTTTACAGCGTACACGAACATAGGATTTACATAATACTCTCGTAATGACTAATATACTCTCGTAATGACATATGTTAAATGTTTTCATATTTACCTCCACAGGTGAGAATGTCTCTACAGACTTCCGGCGCTTGTTCTGGCTGCTGGACCTGGCAGTGGGAGTTGTGTTGGTTGGAGGGGGCATGGCAGTTTCCTCTCCATCACTCTCGTCATCGCCAATCACCTCCACATTCACATCCGGCGAGACGTCATCGGTCGGGTTTGGAAACTGAAACACAAAAACATTAATATATCCTATATAAATAAGACCTTTAACCTATTTTAGTATACTTAAATATATGTACCTTGACAATATAAATAAATATAAGAAAATACATTTTATGTTTACATGAAGCCTTCCATTATAAATGTATGAATTCAAGTATATATGCACAAGATAAGCATGATATTAACAGCCATGAATTAATATATGTATAAAATCATATATGGATATATGGACAGGATAAGCACGTTATTAACAGACATTAATAGCCTAGGTATACATGGTTAAATAATATTTTCCAAATGTGATAGCGAACAGTTATTTAAGTATATATTGTTTTCACACATATTAGGTATGTTTATATTAGTTCTAACCTTAGCTGTGACCTTGGTCTTTACACGGGAGATGTGCCCTTTGAGGAAGGCAAACTTCTGCATGATCCAGGTGTCCCTCTCTGATAGTGGCTTGCCCTCGAATGTCCCAGGTGTTCCCGCTCCACTCTTCAGATCGCTCAGCTTTGAATACCTTGACCGCATGTTGCGGACCCAATGTGCCAGATTAGCGCCTGTGTAAAGAGTAATATTTATTAAGCAAGGCCCCTTTATATATATGATTTATATCCGTAATTTCACAGACCAAACATGGGTTGATAATACATTATTAGTTAATGCTGTTAAATACAAGCGTAGAGGGATGTATATGATACTGGCAACACACATACATATATGCCAATTTAGCAAACTTTAACGTAATAGTAATTATGTATTTCACATATAAATCACATGGAATCAAACCAAGAACACAACATCAAGGTATTCAATCACTTATTACAATTAATATTTCATGCTGCATGTTTTGTTGTGGGTACTTACCTGTGACTTTAACACCCAGGGTAACAGCCTTCTCGTCGTAGGCGCGGAGTTTCCTGCGCGAATCTTTGTACGCCTTGCTACGCTTCATATATAACATGGGGGTGTCCTTCACCCACTCGGCCAGCATGTCCTCAGTCTCGTCGCTCAAGATCACCCTTGTCAACTTATTCTTCTTAATGGCGCCATAACGCACAGGGCCCGCACTGACAGGGGGGTCAGGGGTATCATCATCACTGTCACTGAGGCTACCTTGGGTGTCCTGACTGGTATGAGTATCCTGACTGGTCTGATTATCCTGGCTGGTCCGAGTATCCTGGCTGTCGTCAGCATCAATATCTCCATCAAACACGTCCATGTCCTCATGTCCACTGGGCTGGCTGTCCGGCACAATGTCATCCGAGTCGTCCAACTCTTGCGACGCAACAGGCCTCCTGGCAGGGGGTGCGATGCGGGGTTGTTCGGGAGGTGTAGCCTTGCCTTTCTTCACAACACCATCACCACCCTTCCGAGACTTGGTGGCCGCCACCTTCTCCTTGGGCAAAGGCATGGTGCAGGGCAGGCAGGTAGGGCAGCGTGGTAGGGCAGGCAGTGTGGTAGGGCAGCGTGGTAGGGCAGGCAGCGTGGTAGGGCAGCGTGGTAGGGCAGGCAGTGTGGTAGGGCAGCGTGGTAGGGCAGGCAGTGTGGTAGGGCAGGCAGTGTGGTAGGGCAGGCAGGTAGGGCAGGCAGCGTGGTAGGGCAGCGTGGGTCGCTGTGCGGCCCGGGTCAATGGGTCCTTGCTGGGGTCACGGTGGAGAGTGGAGGAGCACCGCGGGCGGTCCCATTTTATAGGGGGTGTTGACGCGGTGGTGGCACCTACTCGCGCGGTGTTGCCAGCAGTCGCACACCACTCGCGTCGACTCACGTTGGTTTCACCGTTACTCGCGTAGACTCACGTTGGTTTCGCATAGACTCGCATAGACTCACGTTAATATCGCGTAAATTCGTGTTTGTTTCGCATAGACTCGCGACATATATTGTGAAATCCAGACCACCACGTGGGTACTCTCGTTTATGCGTGTTACACTCGCGTTACCCCGTGTTAACTCGCGTTAGCGTCGTGTTGACTCCTGTTTGACTCCCGTTAAACTCGCCTTTGGCAATATTGGTTGTTTACTATAGTGTAGACTCCTGTTGTACTCGTGTAGACTCACGTAGACCCGCGTGGACTCGTGTAAACTCGTGTAGACTCGCGATCATTAAATTTCTAAATAGTACAACGTGACTGTCACGCGAGTCTACAAGAGTGTCACACGAGTGTCTACGCGAGTCTACGCGAGTCTACGCGACTCTATGCGAGTTGGCGTCCTACTCCCACTTGACTCTCCAATTTTTGTGTCGGTACAAAAATTTTGGCCGCGTTCGCGAGTCTACGCGGTCCACCGCAAGTCCACGCGAGTCTGTGCGAGTGTCGGCGAGTGTCGGCGAATTTGGGATAATCATTGGGGAGTGCAAAAATGTCATCACTCGCGTTGGAGTTGCGCTCCGACTCGCCTATGTGTGAACCTGGCTTTAGCGATTTTCAGATGCCTTGTGATCCTCGAGGGGGTGGCCATGAATTAATCACCTCCATGCTCAGAAGGCTGTCTTCAACCCATGTTGTCCATTTATTTAGGGACTTATAAGATTGGTTATTCTGGTTTGATCTTGCCCGTTTGACAAGACAGTTAGTTATATTTGTTTTGGTTAATTCTTTTAACCCCATGGTTAGTTATATTTGTTTTGGTTAATTCTTTTAACCCCCATGTAGATTTTGACTCTAACTTTTGGCTATTATTAGAGGATTTTATACAATTTAACCTGTTCAGTACCGGTGACATCCATTAAATTGTCTTCTAGCAATGCTTAACTCCCTCCGACATATTATGTTCCAATAAGTCCAAGGAGGCGCTTGACAAGTATTTTGGGTCTTGAATTTGGCTCATGAGTGTTGACGAAGCCTTACATTTTTCGCGATTTCCATCCACCAGAATGCTGTTTATTGTGATGTATCATATATCAATGGAAAGCGGAATATTTATAGTACATGATAAAATAAAAAAAATTGTAAATAAATCGAAATATGAAAGTGTAAATGAGTCCGGAATACAATTATTTCCCATGCAATTGTCTTCACACCGTCCTAGCTCTAAATTGTGAGTGATGACCATATATTTTATTTTGCTCAAATAATAGTATTTTTTCTCCTCTTTCCAAATCTGAAAACAGAAATTGTTTATCTTCAATAGTTCTCAAGCAGTGACCGAAAAAAAAAATATATGATTTTGATTTATATGGTTTATAACATTTTCAATTGATTTCGTTGCTACGAGTGTATGGTTTTAAATTTAGGCTGTATGAATACGGCAAATAATGCTGATGAGTATAAAACAAACTAGAAGTTCCTAGGACAAATACTTTTTGCGCTATGAATATTTGAAATGAAGAGCCAAAATGCGAATATTTACGCTTCACCCATCTCTGTTCCGGCGATGCTAGCCGGGTTCCGAGCTGTTCCCCACCTCGTGGTTGCGTTATTTGCTCGGATACGTATATAACTGTATATATCACCGGAATCGGAAAATTGTGCTCTTTCCAATGGTGAAAACAAAAATAATATAGCATAATTGGTTCGCGAAGCTAGGCACAATTGTTTCCATGCAGTGACCGAAAAAAACAAAAAAATCCTGATTTTGATTGATATGGTTTATAACAGTTTCGATTTATTTTCGTTGCTACGAAGTGTATAGTTTTTAAATTTTAGGCTGAATGAATACGGCAAATAATGCTAATGAGTATAAAATAAAGTAGAAGTTCCTAGGACAAATACTTTTTTGCGCTATGAATATTTGAAATGAAGAGCCAAAATGCGAATATATACGCTTTCACCCGTCTCTGTTCCGGCGATGCTAGCCGGGTCCGAGCTGTTCCCCACCTCGTGGGTTGCATTATTTGGTCGGATACGTATATAACTGTATATATCACCGGAATCGGAAAATTGTGCTCTTTCCAATGTGAAAACAAAAATAATATAGAGTAATTGGTTCGTGAGCTATGCGCAATTGTTTCCATGCATTGTTATTGTTATGAAAATATATGAGAATGTTTATACAGTTGTATATCTTTGCCACAATATACACCCTTTCCAACGAGAAGGGAAATGGCTCCTGGGTTGACACTGAAAAAACAAAATAAGAAAGCCAGGTAATCTTCAGGTAATAAATTCAGAAATAATTCTATTGTACACGTAAATAAAATAAAGTAATGTATATATATATATATATATATATATATATATATATATATATATATATATATACAGTATATATATATATATATAGACAGTATATATATATACAAGGTGTCAAACAAAATATAAAGAGTGGTAAATGGTAATGGTAATGTATGTGTGTGGATATATTATATATATATTATATATAGCATACATATATATTATATATATATATATATATATATTATATATATATAATATATATATATATATATATCTATATATATTGGTGTCAAACCAGAGAAATATGTCCAAATTTCCAAGCCACCCAAAGAGGTACTGCACTGGACTCGTTATTTTTTAGAGTGGTTTCCCCAGGAGGCCCTATATCCACTGTAGTGCAAAATGTAGTAGAAATTGATTTTTTTTTTTTTTTTTTTGTTATGATGATGATGATGATGATGATGATGGTGATGATGATGGGTGAATGAAGGTGGGCCCCCGAACCTCGGAAGTGATGATTGAATGAATGAATGAATTATATGGGGGGAGGGAGGGATAAGGGGGGAAGAGGGGGAGGGTGTATAATGGGGGAGGGAGGGGGCATAACTTAGATAAATACATAAATACGAATTATATGTATATATATATATATATATATATATATATATATATATATATATATATAAATATCAATCTAAGATTAGAAAAATAAAATAAATACAAATCAAAAATAACCCTCCCCCACCCCCAAAAAAAAAAATATATATATATAATATATATAATATATATATATATATATATATATATATATATATATATGGGGAGGGGGAGGGGGGGAGGGGAGGGGGGAGGGAGGTATAATGGGGGAGGGAGGGGGGGTATAATGGGGGGGGGGAGGGGAGGGGGAGAGGGCATAACATAGACAAATACATAAACACAAATTATATTATATATATAGATATATATATATATATATATATATATTATATATATATAATATATATATAGATTATCTCAATCTACAATTAGAAAAATAAAATAAAAATAAAAATAACCCTCCCCCATCCAAAAAAAAAAAAAAAAAAAAAAAAAAAAAAAAAAAAAAAAAAAAAAAAAAAAATATATATAATATATATATATATATATATATATATAGATATATATATATATATATATATGGGGGGGAGGGGGGAGGGGAGGGGGGAGGGAGGTATAATGGGGGGGGGAGGGAGGGAGGGGAGAGGGGAGGGAGGAGGGGGGGGGAGGGGAGGGGAGTGGGAGGTATAATGGGGGGGGAGGGAGGGGGAGGGGCATAACATAGATTAAATACATAACACGAATTATATTATATATATATATATATATATATATATATATATATATATATATATATCAATCTACAATTAGAAAACAATAAAAAATAAATAAAAAAATAACCCTCCCAACCCCCCCAAAAAAAAAAAAAAAAAAATTATATATATATATATATATATATGGGGGGGAGGGGGAAGTGGAGGGGGATGGAGGGGATGGGGGGGAGGGGAGGGTGCATAACATAGATATAAATATAAACACGAATTATATTATATATATATATATATATATATATATATATATATATATATTTATAATCAATCTACAATTAGAAAAATAAAATAAAAAATAAAAAATAACCCTCCCCACCCAAAAAAATAAATAATAAAAAAAAAAGTATATTATATTTATATATATATATATGGGGGGAGGGGGGGGGAGGGGGGGGGAGGGGGGGGTATAATGGGGGGAGAGGAGGGGGAGGGGGAGGGAGGGGGAGGGAGGGGAGGGAGGTAGTTTAATGGGGGGGGGAGGGAGGGGGAGGGGGCATAACATAGATAAATACATAAACACGAATATTTATTATATATATATATATATATATATATATATATATATATATATATATATAAATATAAATATATTATAACAATCTACAATTAGAAAAAATAAAAAAAAAAAATAAAATAACCCTCCCCACCCAAAAAAAAAAAAAAAATATATATATTAATATATAAATGGGGGGATGGGGGGAAGGGGAGGGGGAGGGGGGGGGGGGGGGAAGGGGAGGGGGGAGGGGAGTGGTGGGGAGGGGGGAGGGGGGGAGGGAGGGGAGGGGGCATAACATAGATAAATACATAAACACGAATTATATTATAGATATATAGATTATAGATTATATATATATATATATAATATATATATATATATATATATATTATATATATATCTATATATATAATATATATATAGATATATATATTTATATATATATATATATATATATTATATATATATATATATATATAATTATATATAATATAAGAGTTTGTGGTGGGGGACATTTATGTGTGGGTATAATAAATAATAATAATAATAATAATATAATAATAATAATAATAAATAAATAATAATAATAAATAAATTATAATATAATAAAGCAAAAATATAAATGAAATTACAATATAAATACTTTTTTAGGGTGATCCCATACACAGGAATAACAGGTAATATAATAAATAAATAATACAAATAATATAATAAAATGGGCTAACACAAAAATAATAAAAATAATAAAATGGTGGTGGTGGTGGTGGAGATGGTGGTGGTGTTGGTGGAGATGGTGGGGGTGGTGGCACAAATTGGGTTGGGTTCATTTTCTGACCTGGCCCACGGCCAGAAAGGGGACCCTACCCTATTGGTGCCAACACCACCACCATCTCACACCACCACCATCTCCACCAACACCACCACCATCTCCACCACCACCACCACCCCGACCATCACCACCACCACCATCATCACCACCACCATCACCTCCACTCCACCACCACATCTCCACCACTCCACCACCACATCACCTCCACTCCACCACCACATCTCCACCACCAAAATGTTGACTGTACTTACTCACCTGATGAGATTCCCTCGTGGCCACCAAGCCGTATATGTAGAGTGCTTTTGCCATAAAAAACTTACCTCCCAAGCACTTTCCACCAATAAATTATCGAGCAAAAATGCAAGCACTTTCCACCACTAAATTATCGAACAAAAATGCACAGGGCTGAGGGAGCATGGCGACATATGCTCGACCAGGAATGAAAGTTTTTTCACTAAGAAACACTAATACAAGGTAAGATACACTACTTGAAACGGATAAATAGCAATATAATTGACTGATATTTATATGAAAGTGTTCCACAAACAAGCAAAACGTTTGGCAAAAAGCATGGCCCCTCCCTCCACCACCTTGGTCACGTAGCCTACACCAGAGAATGCTCGATCAGTAATAAACACTTATACACTTATACAAGTAAAATACACTACTTCAAGTGATAAATAGCAATATAATTGACTCAATATGGTATGAAAGTGATCCACAAACAAGCGAAACCATGGCCCTCATGGAGCCCACCTTGGTCACGTACACCAGACTAGCAAAACACTTCACTAACATGGTTTTTATACCCTAAATAAGAATAACACAATAATCCATCGATAACCCAACGATATAGCACTTCGTTTGGGTTATATTAGGGCGGTAATACCAGCCAGGCTGGGCAAAATGGAGGCCCCTTGGTTTAAAGGGCTGCACACACCCACCTACTAGGCTGGCTGATGGGAAGAAACTGACTCTCTCTACCACCGCGGGGCCCTCACAGAGACGCTAGGGGGTTGCTAGATTTTTCCACAAGTACATCTAACTTATCGGACTTACCAGCCAAAAAACCGGCTCAATTGCGTCATAAACTTATTTTCTAGCAATATAATAAGTCCATATGACGCGATCGCGTCATATGAGTTTTTGGTTCACTCTGCCATATGACTCGATCGCGTCATATATGTCTGGGAGAGTTAATGGGACCGACCGGTTAATTTAGGCTTAAAAAACTCGAAATCCTGAAAATACCAATAGGTGTTTACTCAACAAGAGTCAACATTCCTTCATAAGCCAGTGAAATGTTCTTAGTGAAAACCCATTGGAAATAGTTTTTTTTTTATGTTTTCCAAACTTTTCCTGTAATTCTAAAAACGTTGTATAGCGAACTTTGAAATTAACATGCTCAGTAACTACTGGTCGTACGAGGAGCATACCTATATAAATCGAAAGAGCGTAAGCTACTCTACAACCTCCCATACGCTTTATCTTCTACTTTGCCATGTTCCTGCGTAAAATATTATAAATCTAAAAAACAAAAGTAAAAATGCTCACCTAATTACCTTAGATTTTCACCTGTTTTTCTCAGAACCTATATTGTCACACTTTCGGATGTTATTCTACAGTTATTATTGGACCTATAGGAATGGTATATATACCATTGGAAAGGTAATTAAAAACACTACAAGGCCTATAAAGCCAATTTACTCTAGTTAAAATGCCCCAGAATGAGAAGCCCACCACGGAAGCCACGAGCGAACACCACCAGGAAACGGGAACAGAAACACCCGAAGGAAAGGCCCACAGAACGAAAGGACCAAGTGACCAAGCCAACCAGTTAAGACAGGCTGAAGCCCGCAGGGCTAAACAGCTCCAAACCACACCAGCCTATCCCTTCTAACCACTGACCCTTCCCCCACCTCGCGTATACACTACCCCTCGTGTCCTACACCTCTACCTACATGATGATGAACATGAATACACCTTAATTTAATACACCCATGCCCTGTCCCTAGGTTGAGCCAATGCCAACCAGTTCAGACAGGCCTAAATCTATGTATGTTTTTCCATCCAAGAAGTAATCTGTTAACCCCGTGTCTTGCCAGACTAAGTTTCTGAAGACCAACCGCCCCCATAAATCTATGTATGTTCTTCCATCCGAGAAGTAATATGTTAACCCCCTAAAATACCTTGTCTTGCCAGACTAAGTTTCTGAAGACCAACCGCCCCCATAAATCTATGTATGTTCTTCCATCCGAGAAGTAATCTGTTAAAACCCCCATGTCATAATTGATAAGAAACTATGATACCCACGGATACACCAGTGTATGTATAACCATATTTCCTGTAAGACCTAGACAGAAATGACTGCAGATGTTAGCCACCATGCAGTACCTCTAATTCTTACCCCAACCAGAGATTGTATACACCACCCTCTGTTACCACTGTCTCGACGCCTTTCCACCACGAAACAATACCGAAGCTACCCCTACGAACTGCCGCTTTCTTTGGTATATATGTCATAGAAAACGCAGTTCCCGGGAACAACTAGAATCAGCAAGAAATAGTGTCAGAGTAACAGTGTCCATAACCATCGTATTGACGAGTAATAATACACCATGTTTTTCTCTACTTTTATCCACAGTCAAGCACACACCTACAGTTAACCTCCTCTACCCCACAGCCCACAGTCCACATGATTCTATAATTTCCAAACTCATATACCACCACTTATTGCTCATCCCCCGGTAGCGTTTGGCTAACGTACCTTCCCTGTCATTACCCCCCCAGGCTACGATACCCACTGTAGCCTAATGCCACCCCTACGCCCAGAGACCTTAGGGTCAAAACTCCCACGTAACCCCCCTTAACCCTCTCCCTCTCGTTAATCCCCCCACGCTCCTCAACTCCCTTCCGACCTAGCCTCTCCAGCATACCCCCTGAATATCCTTAACTTTTCCGTTACTAACATTCTCAAACCTTTTGTATATATACTCCTATCCAGCCTACCTTCCCCCAGTAGAAAGGAACACCATTAGAACTTTACTAACCCTTTGCATGCCATCTATTCCCTCACAACCCACTCACAACCCTGTACCAAATGATCGTCCGTGCGAGGCTAGCCGCCTCACCAGTGACTAACTTCTATTGCCATACTTCCAGATCAATGTGGCAGAGTTAGCACCAGTCTCCACCACATCCAACCACCCATGCAATTAACAACCCAACCAAGTAAACCAGCTGATCAAGGCACCTTCGGTTTTGGTATTACGAACACCCACATCTGTCTCATAAACAGAGGGTTATTACAAACCCTTGTAATATGGCAAGCCCCCTGCCACAGCCGCCCCGACAACCATCACAGAGAAGGGGCGCGCTACTACCCCTTTCACCCACCCGAGGAGGGAGACCCCGACCCCTGCGGAGGTATACCTGACCCCTGTTTTGACTTCCGGGTGATTGCCAGGTAGCCCAGGAATTCTTCCTATCACTGAACTAACCATGTATAACTAACACCCTGACTAACCTCTATTAAACCACAATAACCCATTAACCTTTCTTGCACACTCCAATAACCAAATTAGCACCTCAGCTATACCATAGAATGAAGACTGAGCAATCTAAGAGAGACGGGGCGCCCCTATCACAGCTGTCCCAAACCTCCTCGCAAAGTAGATCCAGTCTCTCTCCCCTGAATACTTCCAATATAGCCAAAATAGTACCTCTTACTAAGGCTCAGTTATATCACATTATGAAGGCTCCATACCGCCATGTGCCACAACAGTAATCACCCCCTTACCTAGTTCCCGTATCCATTGAGAGCTCAATAAGTCCATCAAAACTCGAGATCCCTATTGCCTACAGGGTCCAAAACCGCCCCTATAAATCAAGCTCCAGCCCCCAGTAAAATCAGTTGAAAGATAGACACCAACCAGTGGCTGGTGTGACGCTCCTGCATAGTAGCCACGTGCGGGCATGCGCGAGTGTCGGCTGCCCAGCTGTTTAGAAACCGGCTGGCGGCAGCCGGCCGGCCGGCTTTTCCTTAGTATATAGACTACGACAATATAACTAATGTCTGGGATATTCTTATGTTGTTTCACAGCTTGAAGCTGCCCTTATTCTTAACCAACACATCTTAGTATATTTTATTCTCGATAGTTGATTGTTTCATTATAATACATAAGATGCATTGTAGTGAAGGAGAGAGAGAGAGCGAGCGAGCAGGGTGGGGGAGGTAAGTGTTGCTTTTCCTCCTCCTCCCTCCTCCCTCCCGGAGGAGTTGCTCGCCCGCGTGGTCTTTTCTCTCGGTTTTGATTGGCTGGTGGTTCCTGGAGCCTTCTGCAGGCCTGCTGCCGGGTGACGTAGTGGCCTGTGATTGGCTGACCACCGTGCCTTTGTGTGGGATCCTGGAGGGGTCCAGAGGAGCTATTCTCCTCAGAGCTCACCTCACTGTCGTACCCTTCGGACCCCCTTGATATCTATCCCTCTCAACCCCACTTAGAAACTTTCTCTCTTACTTTGTATACCTTCTTTCCACTACTTCACCAATCTATTTAATTATCCCATCCCCTTGATAGACCTTATATCTATTATTGTATTAACGACGAGCTCTCAGATAATTAGATAGGATTTTGGGCCTTATGCAGAGATGTAATTGTTAATGAGACCTAGGAAGCTTTTTTGTTGTCTCATATTTGGTGGTTTCATGCTTGCTAGTGTGTTCTTGTGGCAGGTGAGCAGGGGCTAGACCGGAGGGCAGGCTTTTTGCGATCCTTTAAGTAAAGTCTGCTGGTGCGAGTCCTGTGGACCTGCACGACTTTACTAGGATACCCGTGGGAGTCTGGGGGCATTTTCTTGTCTGTGTGCCTGTGTGTCTAGTGTTGTGTTGTGTGAGGGCCCTTGCCTAATCCACTCAGCACTGCGCTAGCACGCCTTGCGTTTGTTTTAGGGTCGCCAGGGGAGAGTCAGATACTTGGGATCTGAGTCTCTCAAGAGAGCACCCTTTCAATTAGAGTAATTTGGCGCACAGACTTGGGAACGTCCCTAGGCTAGAGCAGGTGGCTCAGCCCGGGTATCCGAAGCCTATATCCTTCCGGCTAGACCTCTGCCACCTGGCAGATTAACAGCTAGCGGTTTATTATATCTGTATGCTTGTTATTGTGCCACAGTTTACCGTCTTTGTGAGCATTGTGAGTCAGGGTGTGGCTTAGAGACACTGTCCGAGCAGGCTTGCCTGACTAAGAGTGAGAAGCACACCTGTATGTGGTTATGTTGCGAGTGGCTGCCTTTATTTAATTATACCTATGCCATTATACACTGTAGGTCCTATCACTAGTATTTATTCCTGCTTATTAGTTAAGAGTTCTCTAAATCCGTAACGTACTTTCTTTGCTAAGCATCAGATCCTACAGTAGCCGCATGCAGTTTAGAAACCTGCATCTTGTCTACCTGTACGATGTTTTTGAGGACTGTTAGCTCTCACCTTCTTTCACGCAGGGGTGATTAGTTGTATTAATTAACGTAACGTTAAATGTACTTTCTTCTAGTTTGTTATTAAATTGTTTCTGCAATTTAATTCCGTTATCTATCTTTTCCTTGAAGCTTTAAGTCAACTTAATTGTGTGATCTTTTATATAGCCTGCTTGACTATCAGCAGTCTATAGTGCGTGTCCCTGTAACCGAGTCATAGGATACCTCGTTGTCCAGGCAGGACTCTTGACGGTTTAGGGTGGTTTGTTGCCTGGGTTTATAGATAAGGGTTGGATCTAGCGTTTTCCGTTGTTGCTTGTTGCCGCATACCTAGTCCAATAGAAAGAGCCCAGTGTTTATATATCCCAGGACGTAACAAATGGCGACCTTGCATAGGATTTACTGAACAGAGGAATATAGTGGTCATTTGTTTTGAGATTCCTTATGATTAGAGGAATACAGTGGACATAGTTTTTTTTTTGGAGCAACCAATATAACACATTAAAGACTTTAAATAACATTAGTATATACATACTTGCATAGGAGATAAGGCACATTCTATAACCGTGATAATTACTGCAGTGCACAAACATGTCTAATAAATCAGAACACAGTGGTGGGTCAGGTCACGATACGGGCTCGGAGGGAGAAAGACCTGTGGAGTGGCTAGTCGATAGCGAGGAGGGTGCTAGAAGATTTGTAGAGGTGCCCCTTACCGCTGTCAGGGTGTTGAAGCTGAATAAGTATGGCTTAAAGTGTGTGGCAGGTCTTCAGGGTCACCAGGGTTTAAGTGGCATGAGGAAAGATCAGCTGAGGACTTTGATATTGGGTTTAGCAGGGAGAGACCTGGGTGGAGAGGTGACTGGGGGCCCCGGTCCCCAGCCCCCCCTCCACTCTACCCCCATATCAAACGTCAGGGTGCCTGAATTTAGTACATACCCCCAAGTTGAGGGTCAATGGCAGCGTGGAATTCAATCACAGGGACCCTCCCCATTAAATGCACCTTCCCCTCCTCAAGGGTTGACTCCAGATTTGTTGTTTCGGCTTGAGATGGCCAAGGTTGAGGCCGCCGAAAGACAGGTTAGAGCTCAGGCTGAGGCTGCAGAGAGAACAGCTATACGAGAGGCTGAACTGCAGGCAGAGTCTACTAGGTATCGGGCTGACAGGGAGCTGGAGAGATCTCGAGTGGAGGTAACAGGGCGTAATATTGGGGGAGGTAATAGACATCGGGACCAATCATTGTCGCGCCTGCTTAAACCAGTTCCTGTGTTCGATGAATCATGTGTGACTGAGTTTTTTATGCGATTTGAGAAGAAGTGTCAGGAACACCAGTGGCCTCAGAAAAAGTGGGCAGCATTAGTTTCATCAAGACTCCTAGGAAAGGGGCTAAAAGCGTATGATGCACTACCTTTAGAGTCCTGTGTAGTTTATGATGAGCTAAAGAAGGCTGTGCTACGGGTCTATGAGTTACAACCAGAAACTTACCGCTTGAAGTTTCGGGGTGTTACTAAGGGCAAGGATAGTACCTTCCTAGAACACGCCCGGGACTTGTCTGATGCACTACGACATTGGCTGCGTTCTGAGAGGGCAGCTACTTTTGAGGAGTTGAGTGAGCTGGTTCTCTTGGAGCAGTTCTTTAAGTGCACAGGCGGGGACTTAACATTAAATATAAAGGACAAAAATCCTAGAACTCTCCAGGAGGCAGCAGAAATGGCTGACCTCCGACTGTCATTAATTCGAGGGTGCGAAGCAGCAGCTAGGAGTGAGTCGGGTGCAGAGGATCGTACCCCTCCCCCTCCCAAGAATTTTGATACACATAAATACACAAAACCATGTAGCACTGACAATAAAACTGAACATAAACCAAATACCGTCCCGTATAAGAAGTCTAATGGTACCTCCCACTCCCAAGGGAAACCAAAGAGTAAAGAGTGCTTTGCATGTCACAAGGAGGGTCACTTTGCAAATGCTTGTCCGAACAAGCCACCAAACAAGGTTGTGTCATTGGCCCGCACCATAGGGGTGTCGCCTATATCTTCTGAGTTTGCCAAGGGTAGTTCGTCAGAGGTTGGGACACAACCTGTGTTCAAGAGTCCGGAAGGCTCGAACCCTGTCCGCGACGTCTTTGGGGGTCATAGAGGGCATGGTTTTGTGAGGTGGGCTGGCGAAAGGCGAGGAGTTAAGCTATTGCGTGATACTGGGGCTTCTCAGACCTTGTTAAGGAACTTTACTGGTAGACCGATTAACGCTGCTCGGGTGGTGGTAGTTCAGGGGATCAATGCTACGAAGTCCTACCCGCTGGTGCGGATGGAGCTGGAGGTGGGTGGTGTGGCGAAGGAACTGGATGTCGGAATTGTAGAGAACTTGCCTGTTGGGGGTGTCGACCTCCTCCTCGGCAACGACTTTGCGGTGCCTGCTCCTAAGGTTTCACCCTTGGTCGTTGCCGAGAAGGCAGCCGACGTTAGTAGGGAGGAACAGGAGTGGGTTGAGAAGTGTAGCGTACAAACCATTGCGGGTGTTGTGACGCGTTCTCAGACATCCGGAGCCTTGCAGCCACCACCTCAGTCTATCAAACCGCGGAGGAAAGGTCACAAGAAAACGGGAAGTGTTGGTCAATTGGAGAGTTTTGAGCCGGCAGTGTTTCTTGGTGACTCATTATTGGCACCTATGTTAGAGTCTGGAGAGGCCCCAGGACCTGTCACAGCTAGTGAGGAGGTAGGGCAGGAAGAGACTCCGAGGCAGCAACGTTACACACGGAGAGAAAAAAGGGTTGCTCAGTTTGATATTGGGGGAGGACTTGGGTTGCTTCGGAAGCATCTAGACAGGTTGGTTCCCTCAGATATTTGTAAACTGCAGTTGGAGGATCCGGAAGTTCAGAAGTGTGGTAATGGTGCTGTCGAGATCAAACACGAGGACGGGGAAACATGTCATGTGAACCTGTTGGAGGAGTTTGTGAGGCAACCACCTGAGCAGCCTACTGTCCCTGCGTTGGTCTGCCGCGGCCAAGGTGGAGAAGGAGAGGGGGGCAGTAGGGCACAGGTGGAGGAGAGTAGGGATTGTCATGTCTCGGCGGAGCAGTGGGCGGGGGACACGAGTCTGGTGGCTGTGGAAGCGCTAGAGCACCTGCCTGAGCAGCAGTGTGCAGCGCTCCAGCACCAGCTCGGTTCATACCCCACTGGTCGTGCCGAGCCCCTGAGTCTCACAACTCGGGCGGTGCAAGATGTTCCGCGGGCAGGTTACGTGGATGTTGAAAGACCGTTAGCCTCGTTGTTTCGGTGGTTCAAGGTGGGCGACGAGGCTTTGGCATGGTTGCCAGGTCAGGGTCGGCCCATGGCTGCATAGGGTGGTGGTCAAAAGGAAGACTTTGAGCAGATTGGTGAGGTTGGCTGTGGCATAGAAGTGCCCAGTCGTCGCATAGCCTCCCAATGCTGCTCTAGTCAATTGTAACAGCCCTACCATAGACCGACTGTATCTGGCCATGTCGCTAAAAGCGGTGATGCTGCACAGGCAGATGTAGTCGTAAGAAATGCGGGGGTGTGCATGTACGGTATCGGCGGGGAAGCCTTAGCAATTGTGAACTATGGGAGTGACTGCACAGATGGTACTGATTGTCCCTCTCATGACCTGGCTGTTCTAAGGACGAAGGTGGAGAAGGAGGGAGACTACAGGTTAGAAGCTGCGGTCTCGGCTGGGTTGTGGGAGGGCACTAGGATTGTTGTTCTGCGAGATAAATTGTTTACTAGGCTGTGGCAGTGCATCCACATGTTTGTTGCTTCTCCAGGCCTGATGTGCGGGGTAGAATCCGACATGCAGGCTGGAGATAGTGCAAGGCTCAGTTTAATACCCTACCGTATAAATCCTGCTCGACAGCCTGTGGTGCAAGCAGAGCTGGATTACGTGTTGACGAAGGGTCTAAGGGATAAGGAATGTCGTGAGTGGTCATTGCCTGTAACTTTGCAACCTGTGTTAAGTGGCAAGATCAGTGAGTGTGTTGATTGCGAGAGTGTGTGTGCATTATCCCTGACAGACGCCTATACCTTATTGAGAGTTGACGACACCATAGACCGCCTCGGGGCTGCATCGCCTATCACGAAGGTAGAACTAGTGAAAGGTTATTGGCAGGCCCCGTTGCCGGAAAGAGTGAAGAGAAATGCCAGTCTTGTGATGAACTGGGCAGTTTATCAGTGCCAGGTGTTGTTTTGCTGCCGGGACACAAGTTGGATGTGTGGCATGCTAAGGGCACTGATAATGTTTTGGCTGATTGTTTGTCACGGGAGGGTTTGTTTGCAGGAGAACCCTCGCCGTTCAGTCAGTGTGTGTTGAGAGTAGAGGAAATAGGCTGTCACTGTAGTTCAGCCGAAAAAAAAATAAAAAATAAAAAAAAGCAAAAAACCTTTTACAAACTCTTTATTTTTATAACGTGTAGAATTTTGTATAAGGTGTTGTAGCAGTATCTAAGTTGAATGTTTTCGCTTATTGTCGCTAAGTTAGTTGAACTTGCTCGGTGGAGTGCAACAGTCTTTATTTTTTTTATATATAGTGCCTTGTGTCGCAACAGTGTGTGGTACTATGAGAAGCTTTCTGTTAGATATGAAGAACTTAGTCAAGTGTCTTATATCTTGGGGGAGGTGTGACGCTCCTGCATAGTAGCCACGTGCGGGCATGCGCGAGTGTCGGCTGCCCAGCTGTTTAGAACCGGCCGGCTTTTCCTTAGTATATAGCCTACGACAATGTAACTAATGTCTGGGATATTCTTATGTTGTTTCACAGCTTGAAGCTGCCCTTATTCTTAACCAACACATCTTAGTATATTTTATTCTCGATAGTTGATTGTTTCATTATAATACATAAGATGCATTGTAGTGAAGGAGAGAGAGAGAGCGAGCGAGCAGGGTGGGGGAGGTAAGTGTTGCTTTTCCTCCTCCTCCCTCCTCCCTCCCGGAGGTGTTGCTCGCCCGCGTGGTCTTTTCTCTCGGTTTTGATTGGCTGGTGGTTCCTGGCGCCTTCTGCAGGCCTGCTGCCGGGTGACGTAGCGGCCTGTGATTGGCTGACCACCGTGCCTTTGTGTGGGATCCTGGAGGGGTCCAGAGGAGCTATTCTCCTCAGAGCTCACCTCACTGTCGTACCCTTCGGACCCCCTTGATATCTATCCCTCTCAACCCCACTTAGAAACTTTCTCTCTTACTTTGTATACCTTCTTTCCACTACTTCACCAATCTATTTAATTATCCCATCCCCTTGATAGACCTTATATCTATTATTGTATTAACGACGAGCTCTCAGATAATTAGATAGGATTTTGGGCCTTATGCAGAGATGTAATTGTTAATGAGACCTAGGAAGCTTTTTTGTTGTCTCATATTTGGTGGTTTCATGCTTGCTAGTGTGTTCTTGTGGCAGGTGAGCAGGGGCTAGACCGGAGTGGAGGCTTTTTGCGATCCTTTAAGTAAAGTCTGCTGGTGCGAGTCCTGTGGACCTGCACGACTTTACTAGGATACCCGTGGGAGTCTGGGGGCATTTTCTTGTCTGTGTGCCTGTGTGTCTAGTGTTGTGTTGTGTGAGGGCCCTTGCCTAGTCCACTCAGCACTGCGCTAGCACGCCTTGCGTTTGTTTTAGGGTCGCCAGGAGAGAGTCAGATACTTGGGATCTGAGTGTCTCAAGAGAGCACCCTTTCAATTAGAGTAATTTGGCGCACAGACTTGGGAACGTCCCTAGGCTAGAGCAGGTGGCTCAGCCCGGGTATCCGAAGCCTATATCCTTCCGGCTAGACCTCTGCCACCTGGCAGATTAACAGCTAGCGGTTTATTATATCTGTATGCTTGTTATTGTGCCACAGTTTACCGTCTTTGTGAGCATTGTGAGTCAGGGTGTGGCTTAGAGACTCTGTCCGAGCAGGCTTGCCTGACTAAGAGTGAGAAGCACACCTGTATGTAGTTATGTTGCGAGTGGCTGCCTTTATTTAATTATACCTATGCCATTATACACTGTAGGTCCTATCACTAGTATTTTTTCCTGCTTATTAGTTAAGAGTTCTCTAAATCCGTAACGTACTTTCTTTGCTAAGCATCAGATCCTACAGTAGCCGCATGCAGTTTAGAAACCTGCATCTTGTCTACCTGTACGATGTTTTTGAGGACTGTTTGCTCTCACCTTCTTTCACGCAGGGGTGATTAGTTGTATTAATTAACGTAACGTTAAATGTACTTTCTTCTAGTTTGTTATTAAATTGTTTCTGCAATTTAATTCCGTTATCTATCTTTTCCTTGAAGCTTTAAGTCAACTTATTTGTGTGATCTTTTATATAGCCTGCTTGACTATCAGCAGTCTATAGTGCGTGCACCCTGTAACCGAGTCATAGGATACCTCGTTGTCCAGGCAGGACTCTTGACGGTTTAGGGTGGTTTGTTGCCTGGGTTTATAGATAAGGGTTGGATCTAGCGTTTTCCGTTGTTGCTTGTTGCAGCATACCTAGTCCAATAGAAAGAGCCCAGTGTTTATATATCCCAGGACGTAACACTGGCCCCTTAAGTTGACCTCTAGCTCTGCCCTTGTGTTGTTTCTGAGAATTGAGTTCCAGAGCCGGCAGACTCCGTGGCAGATTGAGATACAAGCATTTGTCCACGTAAAAAAACATCTACGTGCACCTTATAACCTTCACATAAACCAGTGGGTATATAAGAGTGTAGCCAGGAACGATCGCCAAGAGATCCGTCTTGAGAACTTCTACATATGGACCATATGGACGGCCGCGGAACCAGTCGCTAGCCCCCAACCTCACGGACGCAAGATAACCAGGACCAGACCAATCAAATACGACCCAAGATTCACTCTATCAGTACTACAGTGTTACAGTTCTATGTAGAGATTCACTTATTAATATTTCTACGAAGTGGCTATATCTTTGTCCCAGTGTAATTCATATATGACCATTCCATTAGGAAGTGCTAAGCGTATCAGTGTTTATTAATTAACAGGCGATATTAACTCTCGTAATTACTCATATATCCAGATATTAATACATAACCGTGAATCCCTAGTGATATTTGATGTTCGACCACTGATTTGCGTTCTATGTGTTTCTGATACAAGAATATAAAACTTAGATCAGTACCCCCTCAGGTTAC
The DNA here is from genome assembly GCA_032716605.1 of Paralithodes platypus. Classification (NCBI taxonomy): domain Eukaryota; kingdom Metazoa; phylum Arthropoda; class Malacostraca; order Decapoda; family Lithodidae; genus Paralithodes; species Paralithodes platypus. The sequence goes on from CM064575.1 coordinate 33,951,986, forward strand.
TAGAATGCCCGTGCTCTAAAATACGTGTGTCTAATCTAGTCTATGAATTACTCCTTGTGCACCAGAGCTACTAGTGATAAATCTAACATTGAATATGAATCTATAAGTAATATTTATGGTCTCCAATATATAAACTTGTGAATAAAGCCAGTGATCAGAAGATTAATACCTGAACGTTGGAAGAGGGAGACTAGGCTCCATCCAGATCCACTTAATGGGAGGTTTGACGTACCTCCCAACCTACCAAATAGGAAAACCTACTATTTGGTAGTAGTCTTGGAAAATCCAACGTCAAGGCTATTAACCTAATTGCAATGACGACTTGTCTATTTTGACTGCTATGTCGTCATTCCAACCGGGGTTAAAAAGAAAACGTCTAGAGTCTACTCCTTATCTTGCTCTAGGAGATGTTGTACATTAACCAAAACTACCACCGAAGGTGAAAAAAGCATAGAAGAGAAGAAAAAGGGGTTTACCTTAGTTACCGCTTAAGGCCCATCCCGTGTTCCGTCATGTGCAGATCCCTGTCGAACGTGCGCATGAGCGACCCTCTCTTGTTATCACATCTCACGTCAGCAGAAAAATGCGGATGGGCAGGGGTCCGGCGTGAGGGAGGGTATTATGTACGTTGGATTTTCCAAGACTACTACCAAATAGTAGGTTTTCCTATTTGGTAGGTTGGGAGGTACGTCAAACCTCCCAATTTGTTAGTAGTCTTGGCAAATCCAACGTCAAGGCTGCGTAACAAATAGGAGGAGGACATCCAAGCCCAACATACCAAAAAAAACAATGCATAAAACAAAATTATGAATGACAAAGAAACACAATTTAAACAAGAGAGTTTAATAAAAGAGTGAAAAACTGAGGAGTAGCTAAAAAGAACAGTTTTAACACGTGCCCGTCATTCATAGTAATGCAAAAACATACACTTGTCTTAAACCAAAAAAGTACTGTACCCAAAATCCCTTTTCTTCCAAAACCAACAAAAGCATTGAACACAATAACAAAACACAATTTTCAATTTGGTAAAAAACACCTATGTACTGTATACATAATACATAATCCCAAACTTGCAATCAAGTGTTGCAAACCTGTATTCCCCCCCCCCCCCTTTTTTCAAATAAAACAAAGGAAATGAAAGAGGGACAAGGGGGGAAGACCAGGTATCTTCGCCAGAGCCCTAGGAAACACGACTCCCGAGAGCTATCACCGGCCGAGGGGGTCGAACACTGGACATGGAGAGGTAGGAGGAGATGAAGGAATTGAGAGAAGACCACAAAACCGCTGAGGCGATGTCAGGTAAGGATCGACGTTGCAGGAACCGGAAGGAGGCACCAAAAGGATCGCACATCGTGCGCAGAACCCCTACAAACAGGGTGACTGGCACGAATGGTCCGACAAATGTGGCATCCTATCTGCACCTTCGAGAGCCTCCCACCTGTCCGAGGAGACACCCACACAGCAGTACCCGAAGGCGGAGCCACAGACGCAACAGAGGAGCGCAAGGCTGACACCGGGCACAACACACGGCGAGTATGCCCATGCTGTAAAGCCTGGACGGTGAAAGGCTGGAAAACGTGGGTCTCCCTCTCATGCGTGGCAACAAAATGAGGGGAGGGGGCTAACGTGACGACATTCAAGGACGGGGAGAATCGCACGCATTCCTGGGACCGTGATAAGGCCGCTAGTGCAGACACCCTATCCCCAGTGGCCAGAGCGACAAGGAAGAGTGTATGCCCGAGCAACGGAACCGGTGTAGTGGCCCGTGTATACGTGTGTGAAGCCAGAAGGTCCAGAGGCCGCCCCAGATCCCACCGTGGAGGGATCTGGCGCGGAGGCGGTGGTTCCCGGAAGGCAGCCGTCATGAAGGAATCCAGCTCCTTCGGAGGAATGACCAGCCCAGTGACGGACTCAAAGACCTCCCGGACGGCAGACAAGTGGTTACGTATAGCGTCGACGTGAAAGTGACATGTTCGGAAGAGGTGAAACAAGGAGTGTAGGACGAGGGAAGGAGAGCCAACTGTCTGGCGAGCGTCCTGCATCCACCTAGTAAAAAACCTCCAGTGGGACCCGTAAGGCCCCCCAAGTCGAAGTCGTCCAGGAACGCTTCAGGAAGGCAGTCAGGTCCCGTCCGTGGACTGGGAGCCACCGTGCCTCATGAACATCCACGATGCGAAGGCCAACGAGGTCCGCAGGTCTCCAACCTGGCTCAAGTGGAAGTCGGAGACAGGGAGAGGGACCGGACTCGGGCACCACCGCGTCAACTGGGCGTACCAAGCCTGTGCCGGCCACAGAGGCGCGATTAGCCAGACTCTGCCGCGGTACAACCGCAGCCTCGCGAGGACGTTGCACATCAACAGGGCGGCTGGTGGCGGAAATATGTATATTGACATCCACCTGTTCCAGTCTACCATGAAAGCGTCTGGACCCCCCTCCGGAATGCGAGGCCGGAGGGATAGGTACTGAGGCAACTTGTGCGTCTCCGTCGATGCGAATAAGTCGACCTCCGGAACACCCCAGGAAGCCGCGAGGTCGTCGAACACAGTCTGTTGCATTGCCCAGTCTACAAGAACGCCCAGGCCTCTCGACAGGGCGTCTGCCCACAGGTTGGCAGGCCCGGGCAGGTAGGAGGCATGCAGGGAGAAGGTGTGTCGGTTCGCGAGGAAGAACAACTTCACCGAGATCCCCAACAGAGTCAATGACCCGGAGTACCCCTGCTTGTGGATACAGTGGACAGCTGTCTGATTGTCCATCCCGAAGGCCACCGACTTTCCCCGAAGGGCCAGCGTGTGGTCCCTCAGGAAGAACAAAGGAACCAACAGTTCTAGGGCATGTATGTGTAGGTGTATGTGTCCCACCTATCTGCCGTGACGTTGATGTCCCAGGTTTGATTGGTAACCCCACCCTACCTCGCTCGACGCATCTGTTTCTACCCTGATCGTTGGCGGGGGGACGGTCCAGGGCACAGCCACGGAGAGCGTGCCCCGAGCAACCCAGTGTCCGAAGTGTCTGCGAATGGTACGCGGGATCGGCAGGAGCCGATCCATAGGGGTCAACGGAAACACCTCGGTGCCCATGAGGAGTAGGCGGCGTAGCCTGAGTCTCCCTAAGGGAATGGTCAGAGCGGCCCAATTCAGCGAACCCACTAACGAGTCCCAGAGCCTCTCCGGGTGGGAGACCGAGTGCAACACGGCGAAGACCTTCCGTCGAAGGTTCACCGTGTTTGGCAGACTCTGGGTCACCGTAGCGCTGGTCAAACCCCATGCGAGACCGACCCACGGCACGACACGCGACGGGGTCAAGCGTGACTGGGGAACATCGATGGTGAACCCTAACTGTGTGACGTGGTGAACGACTGTGACGGTGTCGTGTACGCACAGTTCTAGGGCGCCGGAAGCTATCAACCAATCGGCCAAGTAAAACAGGAGCTGGAGCCCGCTCCTGAGGAGAGGATCCAGAGCCTGCTCCACCAGTATGGAGTAGATCCGCGGCGCGATGTGGAGACCGAAGGGAAGTCTGTCGAACAGGAACACACGATCGGAAGTCAGAACGGCCAAGAATCGCTGGAATCGAGGACGGAGAGGAACGAGCCAAGACGCATCCATGAGGTCCAGCGACACTACCCACGACAGAGGGCGCAGGGCCAGGCGTACCTGGGGTACCGGCAGCATCAGAAACTGTGTGTGCACGATGTGCCCGTTGAGGGCCGACAGAACCACCACCGGTCGCATCGCGTCGCAGGTCTTCTTCGGTACCAGAAATACACGGGAGAGGAAAACCGGGTGACCGGCGTTCACCCCCTCGTCGGCCGCTCGTGCATGGATGTGAACACGTTGGCCACCTCTGAAGAGATGGGCCGGCGTCGGTGACAAGAGCGGAGTGGGGGTCTGGACTTCCCTCTCCAGGTTAGACCCCTCCGCGCAATCTGCCGCCCCCACGTCCCTCGCGGCCATCGAGGGGCGCAAGGGCGAAAACAACCTGTGGGAGCTCCCGAGAGGAAGGGAGCGACCCGGGCGGCTAGGCGAGAAGGAGAACAAGGAGACCGACCCGGAGAACCTACACATTGTTGTGACGTGGAGGTACCCCCGGTACGGTCCTTGCGGTCATGAGCGCCACGTTGACCTCCTCTACCCCCCCCCCCCCCAACTTCTTCGAAAAGGGCGGGCCACCCCAACCCCTGTCCGTCGCGGGTCTGACCCCGTCGAAGCGGCCGGAAGTGGAAGGCTGGCCAGCCCCGACACGGCGGGGAGGAAACGGGGCAAGAACATAAGTGCGAGGCGGAACCGACGCACTGGCCTGCAACGTCCCCGGCCTGTGCCCGTGCATGGCGGCAGCACTTGCAGTAGCACCACGAAGAGGACCGGCAGAAGGACGGGACTGAGAAGACCCGGCTCGCGACACAGCGCTTCGTTGAGTGGCATAAGCAGGGTCCGCCGACAGAGAAGCGTAGCGTTCCCAAGCATCCTGCGCAAAAAGCCCCGACGTATATAGCGCAGAGTACAACAAACCCTGACGAATATCCAAGGGGGCTGTCTGGCAGAACGAGGACCGTACCGTCCGGCGTTGCCAAGTTGCCACGCACAAAACCGCCTTCAGCTCGGGAACCAAAATCACTGCGAGCCGAAGGTGGATCCGCCGAATGCGGTCCAAACCCTCGCGAAGATCGCCTGGTGCAGACGCCTCGATAAGCTGCAGGTGGTGAACAGATGTCTGGAGGGAACCTAAAAGACAAGATAATAAATTCGTCACCCACCGTCGCAAGGGAAAATCCCTGTCGACAGAGGACTTATCTGGGTGAGAGAAGAACGGGGTAGCAATAGAACAAAGTTCAAGAACGGGCGCGCGTATCCAGGACCAAAACGCGCCGTCCAACCCGCCAACAGACACAAGAGGAGGCAAAAGCAGTGATGACTCCGGGGGAGGGACTGAAGGAGAGCCGTATACGGATCGGTAGGCGAAGTCGAAGGCCTCAGCAAACCAGGCCCCCAATGGGAGAGGGTGATCGAGCATGATGGCTAAGCCAGGCGTACCATCGTCGCACAAACCTGTCCCATAGGAGGACAGTCCCGTCAACACAGCCAGGGACTGAACATCCCGAAGGATGTCCCGGCGGCTGAAGTCTGACCAGAGCGTAGGCCTGCAGAGGGGAGGGGGACCGTAGCAGGGGTAGGTATGGTGAGGCGCTGAGGGTGTGTCACCGCCAAGAAGCGCGATAAGAGTGAGTCTTGCATCGACTCCAAGCGCCCGTCGATGCGTGACACAACCCACCGCTGCATAGCCGACAATCGATCCGAGAGAGACGACTCCCCCCAAGATTGGTCGGCCCGCAGGGGCGAGCGTGAGCGGGAGCGAGACCCACGACACGAACCAGCAGCGTCGCGGCCCAAGGAAGGCGAGCGACGACGGTTGTGTCGCCGCTGAGGGACTCGTCCCCAATCATGAACGCCCGAGGTGGAAACAGCACCATCCCCCTCTTCCAGTGACACGTCAGCCCCTGAGAAAGGGGACCCCGAAACCTCGCTAAACCCCACCGAGCCAAGAGGAGGGGTACCCCCCTGGCGAGACGGTAAGTGAAGGTCAGGGAGAGAAGAAGGAGGAGGAGCAGGACGACGGGAGTTGGAAGGCTGGCCGGGTGAAAGGAGGGCAGAAAGAGCCGCGGGGGGAAACAGAGCAAGGATTCCCGGGGCTGAGATAACAGGGCGGCCCGACACCGAGGCGGAGGAGGGAGGGACCTCCACCGTGGGACGAGACCGTGAAGGAAGAATAGGCACTGAAGCAGGTGAAGTAGGAGGAGGAGAAGCAACTACATCCTGGCGGACCCTCCTGGACAGTGTAGGAGGAGGGAGCAGAGGGCCAGCTACAGCATGAACACCCGCGCGCGGAGAGGACAACGTAAGAGGAAGTCGTCTGGGCTGGCGAAGCGGGCGGAAGGGAGTAGAGCCCCTATCCGTAGAGGCCAGGGGAGGGCGCACAGGGGCAGAGCCTCTAACCCCGGCCTCAGGGCGAGAACCACGACGAGGGCGACGGGCGGCGGCAAGGCGATCAGGAGGACGACGAGGGGCAGTAGAGGACGGGCGATGAGGCGAGCGAAAGCGTGGATGGAGCTTGGGATCCCCCCGACGATGTGACGACCGGCTGCGGGACCCAGGGGAGAGGGCCCGAGCAGGGAGAGGGCCAGGTGAACGGCCTTCAGGCGGGTCAGGGATACCCAGGGCGACGCGGATCCGGTCGTCAACAAAGGCCGGGGAACGGTGGCCCACAGTCCTAATGTGGTGGGAGACTATCGTCCACACCAACTGAAGGGAAGCAGAGGCCACTGCCGCCGCTGAGGAACCAGGGCTATGGTTCACCACATCCACCAGGGCCATACACGGGCCACACAGAGCAGGGAGGTAGGCCGTAGAGGACACACATTGCGAGTGGCGCAAGCAGGACTTGTGGCTCTCCAAGCACGGGGAGCTACAACCATGGCGAAAGCAAGGTATCCTACCTGCACTGGAAGAACACACACCATAATCAGCACGTCGACGGAGTAAGTGGAGAGAATGTCCAATAAGAACACACATGCAAACCGGTATCCGTACTCACCCTAAACCGGGAGCACAGAGGTAGGTGAGTAGGGCGGGCGAGATGGAAGAGCACTAGCAGAACCTGCAAAGACGGAGAAAGTGTTAACCACCACTCAACATCTTACATGCAGGGCCTATAACACCAGTAAAGTGCACACACCAATATAGTTTCAGGCAACAAGATGACCTAAAAAAGGTCAACAGTGAAAACCAACTATTTCCGCAAATTTGTGGGCCTATTGAGGCATAACCGTACGACACAACCCTCCCGCAAATTTGCGGGACCCCCCAGCGATCTCCGCAAATTTTCGGGGAGCCGAAACGTCCCAGAGGACCGAATCGAGCTCCCGCAAATTTGCGGGACCGGCCGAGATGGTCCGGCGCCGAAAAAGCGAGAGGAGCGTCTAGGGAATACCAAAAGAGGCCACAAAAATGCGTCATCTCCTTAAGAACTCCAAGCTTGGATGGCCATCAAGCTGAGCAGTGTCTTCCTTGATACATAATCCTAACTCAACCGGTAAAGGGAGAGGCAAGGATGACACACCAGGGGAGAGGAGGCACATCCCCCAGGAACCACCCAACCCACAGAGATAAAGCAAAGCCCATGAGGAGAAGTGGCAGGGAGGGCGGTTTAGCACAAACAGGGGCCCCCCTGGGGTACCCCTGGATTGGGCAAAAGATGACGAAAGGATGGAGGTGAAACATGAAGGGAAAACAAAAACCAGTAAACGAAACTGGTGAGAAAAAGGGAGGCCTAGCCATGAGCAGAGAAAGTGTCAGGGGCGAAAAAACCCTGTGGTGTGAAGGAGGGGCCCCCCTGGGGTACCCCTGGAATATCACGAACCACCTGTTGCCCAGGCCCTTGAGACACAGTGAAGGCTCGAAAGGGGGGACTCGGGAATAACGCTATAATGCGGCCGACACAAACTCTACAAACAGCACCGCCACCATCGAAATCTCAGATCGTTTACCAAACGTGACACCTTAGGCTATGACAATATGAAAACTCATAGGGGCATAGCAATTCCTGAATGAGAAAACGAGCTAGGCTAAAATAAGCTAAAACCGAAACTATGGCCAGACTAACAGGAAAAAGAATATGAAAAGAGAAAGAATGAAAAACATACACGAGGAACGCCAGGCGCCCCCGTACCTTCGGTAGGCTATTTCCATACGCGTCTCCATTTGACACACTTAGGAGCCCATATACGTGTGCCCTAGATCACGTAACATCTGTCTAACAAAAAAGAAGGCCAGATAAGCCGAAACGAACCTAAACAGGGTGAATTTGAAGGAGCACAACAAAAGCGGACGCAAGCAAATGGCGCGCGAAAAATGATAACAAGAGAGGGTCGCTCATGCGCACGTTCGACAGGGATCTGCACATGACGGAACACGGGATGGGCCTTAAGCGGTAACTAAGGTAAACCCCTTTTTCTTCTCTTCTATGCTTTTTTCACCTTCGGTGGTAGTTTTGGTTAATGTACAACGTCTCCTAGAGCAAGATAAGGAGTAGAATCTAGACGTTTTCTTTTTTAACCGCGGTTGGAATGACGACATAGCAGTCAAAATAGACAAGTCGTCATTGCAATTAGGTTAATAGCCTTGACGTTGGATTTGCCAAGACTACTAACAAATTGCTAGTTTGTTTAACTTCTATCAATTATCTTGTACGAATATTCATATCTTCTTATGCGTCAGATTAATCATTATCAAACAACATATAGAATTGTGTCCCTAAATAAAAGTGATCGTGTGTCGTGTTACTGTGTGTTTATTTTGTGTTCTCTATTCCTCATACCTTGTTTTGTGCATGCAGCCTTCTATACCCAGTCAGTTAGAACTCACATTACCCAAGTTTATCCTGTAGAAAAACAGGGCATAACACTAGTAATTTAATTTATTTCACAATATGTAGTCAAAGTTGTAATTTTCTATAAATATATTCGCCTGAATCCGTAATCACCTAAATCGAACAAATACACAAAATATATAAAAACAAAAATTATAGCAACTATAGATACACCTTTTGTGAGTTGTTTGATCACATAACACATGTGCTATGGGGATTTCTGTAGGAGTTTATCATTTTCTGCAGTGCTATGGTTTTATTTTATTTTTTACCTAAATTGCAAGAAAAAAGCATATACACCTGTGCCAAATTTCATTTAAATTGAAAGTAAGACCTGGAAGTTTGTAATTAACCTTAAGCGATTTTATTCTGCTTAGGAAGGACCTCTAGCAACAAAAGGCTTCAACTATCAACCAACCTTTTTAACTATCACATATCTTTCTTAAGCTACAAAATATTGTCTAAATATAGCTAGAATAATGTATTACTCACGTCGATGGTACTCAAAGGTTAAAGAAGGATCTGTGGGAATTATAAGGTTGAAGACTATCTCAATTAATCCTCTTGACATCATATGACCTTCCTAATCTGAATAGGTGTAAAGATAAAATATCCAGTGTGGAACCGTATATTTGTGACGGGAGTGGTGGGGGAGGAGACGGGAGGGAGAGTGGCATAGATGTGCTCTCTCGAGAATCTCGAGAGATACTATTAGGTCCAGGCTGGTGTTGTGCCTGTATGAGGGAGAAGAAGGATAAGGGGAATGTCAAAGGGTTAATTGAGATAGCCTTTATTCTTTTAATTCAGACAGATCCTTCCTAAATCATCTTATGATAGCCGGAATAAACTGCTAAAATGTGTGTTTATCTTCTGAGGGTTAAAGAGTCTTGATATCTAATGTACAGTGTTTATAATGAGGAATATTTGTGGCGTAACATATTAAAAGCTATAATACATTACCAAATGGATAAGCAACATGGTAATACAAAATGATAGCTTACACATAGAGTACTTGTATTCCCAATTTTGTATATAACTAATTAATATAATTATTATGCCACACAGTAGGATGCAGAGGGAATACTTTACCTAATCCCATAGTAGTAGGGGGGAAATGTTATTGACAATAGTATTGGTTGCAGACTACTTCTTTGACATACATAAAAACCTTTATTTAATTCTTTGAAGATCTGATGATGCATTTCTTTCTTGTTTTCTGGCTATTATCAGACGATTGTATTCAGATTAGGAAGGGTATATGGAAGTTAGAGGGATAATTGAGATAGTTTATCCCCCCATGAATCCCACAGATCCTCCTTAACCCTCCGGATCCGGGGGCCTTCATATGAGGCGATCGTAGTGTCCGGGGGTATTCCTGAAAAATGGCTAAGTTCACAGTTTGATATCTACTGATTGAGACCACCTAGAGCAGTCAACTAAATTGCATAGTGTAGAACCAACCTTCGTCTGTAGAATGGCATTGAGTTGACATCGCTACAACAAGTGGTTGCCGAGATATGATGATGGGAATGGAGGTAACTTCCCGCGTATTTTCGCCTGTGTCCGAACGCTTCGCCGCGGCCCTGGCTAGCACGCACTAAGTCACTCGTCGCTCCCGTGGCTTTTGTACCGGTACACGTTATTATGAATTTATGGAGATAATGTGATATTATTGTGTCATTTATTACTTGTTCAACCATTATTTGAGTTATATGAAACTTTATATAACATATTTTCGGCGCTTTCACTGTTACTGTAATATTATTGTGTCACTTTCACTGTTATTGTAATAGTATTGTGTCACTTTCACTTTTATTACTCTTCTTGTTATGAATTATTGTCACTCTCACTGTTATTATTGAGTTATTATTACTTATTATACATTTTGTGTCACTTTTACTTACTAGGTTTAGAGGCTAGGCTAGGCTAGGCTATGCAAGCGTACAGTACCGTACGGTATCGTATTTGACACTTGTAATTATTACATTTGGTTGTTTCTTTCACTTAGACATATTGTTATATTGTTTTTAGTGTCACTTTCACTTTTTACAGGTTTCACTTATAAATACTTATTGAATAGTTACTCTCTAATATATAGTTGTTGTGTCTCTTTCACTTGCACATATTGTTATATTGTTTTTAGTATCACTTTCACTTTTTACAGGTTTCACTTATAAATACTTATTGAATAGTTACTCTAATATATAGTTGTTGTGTCTCTTTCACTTGCACATATTGTTATATTGTTTTTAGTGTCACTTTCACTTTTTACAGGTTTCACTTATAAATACTTATTGAATAGTTACTCTCTAATATATAGTTGTTGTGTCTCTTTCACTTGCACATATTGTTATATTGTTTTTAGTGTCACTTTCACTTTTTACAGGTTTCACTTATAAATACTTATTGAATAGTTACTCTAATATATAGTTGTTGTGTCTCTTTCACTTGCACATATTGTTATATTGTTTTTAGTGTCACTTTCACTTTTTACAGGTTTCACTTATAAATACTTATTGAATAGTTACTCTCTAATATATAGTTGTTGTGTCTCTTTCACTTGCACATATTGTTATATTGTTTTAGTGTCACTTTCACTTATAATAATTATAGAAAAGTGTCTCTTTCACTTTCACATAGTGTTTTATTGTTCTAGTGTCACTTTCACTAGTGTTCTCAGGGTCAGTGCCACTTAGAAGTTTACCAGGATGTGGAAATCATCGTGGCAAGGCGTGATGCACAGTGCTACCTGACATTCCTGGCACTGATACGACGTTTTGGTGGTTGTCTGGGGTCTTCGGGTGGTGTGGCTGCAGACATGGCACCGTTTCTGGGTCTTGCGACCAGCAGCTACTGGAAGGGCGACGATCCTGTGCTTCCTGTGGTGTTCGGAAGCGTATGTGCGGTCCATGGTGCCAGCTCCTGGCATATGTTGAGCTCGTGGGGCATCCTCAGGCACGGCATATTCCCCAATGAGATCCAGAATGAGCTGTTTCTGGAATCTCCGAAGGTTGGTGTACTTCCTGGGCATTGTGGGGTTCATCAGCTTGTACAGGTTGTACAAGTTGAGCACAGACACATCCATCATGTGCAGGAAGAACTACTTATACCACCTGCAGGAGGTCCGTAGGCAGTCGATGAAGCCGACCTGCATGTCTGACTTGTCAAGCAGACGCATGTTTATGTTGTAGTCCATAACTGCGTCTGGCTTCATGATGGGCTCCCTGGTCCTCTGGTTGACTTTGCCAAAGTCAACCAGGTTGCCCTTGTGGATGGTGCTCATCATGTTGACCTTCCTTTGGTCGTGCCAATGGATTGCCAGCATCGGACCATGTTGCTTGAGGAAGATGTCCTTCTTCTTGGTCTTTTTTGGGAATTCTGGCATGTTCTTCCTCGTCCCCCGCACTGTGCCCACAGTCTGGGTTTGCTGCCTGTTCAGGTACTTGGTGAGGATGGGGGACGTATAGTAGTTGTCCGTGTAGAGTATGTGGTTCTTGTTGAAGTAGCGATCCATCATCGCCTTCACCACTGCTCCACCGAACCCTATTTCTTGATCTGCAAGAACCTCACCCTCCTTCCCACTGTAGATAATGAAGTCCAGCATATAACCCGTCTTACAGTCACAGAGGACGAAGAGCTTGATGCCGAATCGATGTCTCTTGGAGGGTATGTACTGCCGGAAGTGAAGGTTCCCCCGGAACAGCACAAGAGACTCGTCGATCACGACCTTTTGAAAAGGCTTCAAGAATGTGGAAAACTTGGCCTTCATCATGTCGTAGAATCCCCTTATCTTCCACAGGCGGTCTGTTTGGTGTACATTGGTGTTGGTAACGAAGTGCAGGCTACCAAGTATGGCGAAGTAGCGGTCCCGGGACATAAGTTTTCCAAAAGAAGGTGTGGCAATTATGTCGCCTGTGATCCAGTAGTCTGCCAGCCGATGCTTCTTCACATGTGCCATGAGCATGGTCAGTGCTATGAACACATACATTTGGGCAATGGTGACAGGCTTCCAGGCCTTCATGTGGGAACTATGGGTCTTGCCGCTGAGGTGGTCACTGAGGGCCTTCTGCTTATTGGTCTCATCGACAACAAATGACATGACCTCATTGTCGAAAAAGGCTTTGAAAAGCTGGCCAGGTGATGAGTTGGGTCCCCCAGGGAAAGATGGATCAATCCCTGCGGCATTTTGGGCATCATCGAATGTGGCATCTTGTGGCTGAAAGGTGGCCCATCCTCCCACGTCCAGACATCAGCATGCCTGGCACGGGGACGGGGACAGGCAGCAGGGGCGTCGGCAGCAGCAGGGGGCGTCGGCAGCAGCAGGGGCGGCCTGGCCACGGCCATGCCCATGCTGACCAGCAGGGCCCCTGGCACGGCCACGTCCACGTCCACGTCCAAGGGCACGGCCACCCCGAGCACGGGGACGTCCAGGGCCACGGCGGGGTGCTGGGTAGCCCAACCACTCAGCTTCGTCCACAACAGGGTCGTCTGGCAGGTCATAATTATCCTGCCCAGAATCTGCACTGTGGTCGTCCATAAATCTTGAAGGGCGGCCATATTCGTGGGTATCTTCTGGGTCATAGGTGGGATCCTGGTCGTCACTTGGTGGTGGTACATCAGGTGGCGACTGCTGGCGTGGGCGGCTAGTGGGTGGTGAAGGTGAGCTAGTTGGCTCTGAAGTTTTCAGACGACGACGAGAGCATTTTAGGGATAGCTTAGGGCCTGAGGTGCTGCTTTCTGCCCCCCCTGTGGCCATGAACAAGGCCCTTCTGGAGATGCGTTGACCACTTGCACCACTTGCACCACTTGTTGATGGCTGTGGGTCATGCGGGGACAATTCTGCGCCACTTGCACCCCTTACACCACTTCTTGAGGGCTGTGGGTCATGCGGGGCCAATTCCGCACCACTTGCACCACTTCTTGAGGGCTGTGGATCATGCAGGGCCAATTCTGCACCACTTGCACCACTTGTTAATGGCTGTGGGTCATGCGGGGCCAATTCTGCACCACTTGCACCACGTACACCACTTGTTGAGGGCTGTGTGTCATGCGGGGTCAATGAGGCACCAGCCGCGGGCGACGAGGGCCCGGGAGACAATGGAATAGGCCTACCCACGCTCGACTCTTCACTCTCATCCTCACTATCAGCATCTTCACCTCTTTCCCTTTCGGCCGCCTCCCGTGCCTACTTCCTTGCACTATCCAGCACAGCTCTCCTATAGAAGTAACTGGCTATTTTGGCCGGGGAAGGAGTCCCCGGAGTCCTCACAGCCGACGCCGGGGTCGCAAGCGTGCGCGCCGGTTCACGTTCACGTGATGCGGGTAGGACTCTACCCATTTCACCCACACTTTCATCACCTTGATGATGTTCATCGCATCCAACATTGTCATCAATATCATCATCACTATCGTCATCATCAGTGCTATGAAAGCCCTGGAATTCTTCGCCATCTTCCACTTCATCAACATCTTCACTAACCACATGCTCTTCCTCAAAATCACTCTCAATCTCACTAAGGTCATGATCACTTAACTCTTGTAACACACAGGCAACACCACCGGGACTTAGCAACGTTTGCTTGGTCGTTTTAGCTTTGCCTTTCGTAGGCTTACAGGTCACGGCGGCGGGTGTGGATTCGGATACAGCGATTTTCTTTGGGTTAACTCCAGCCATCTTGGGTGCGTGATAACAACTGATGCTGCCTGGTACTTTGTGCTTGGTGGCGCTGCGGTCGCCCACGCACCAAACAAAATCAGCCCGCGCACTTTGAATGCTTTGATTTTGATTTAGCCTCATATGAGGCCTCCCGGACTCCTAACCATTATACGTTTTGCCTCATATGAGTCCTCCCGGATCCCAAGGGTTAAATGATATATTATCATCTAATGATAGACAGAACAAATGGTCAAAATGCATCATAATCTCCAAAGGGTTAATAGTAGCCATCTTGTATGTAACATACTTGTTTTTAGCACTCTTAGGTAAATGACAATTTTACTTCCTATATTGCTAAATATAACACTAATTCAAAATCAAAATATATTAATATTCACCAAATTATTATAGATTATTTGTTGATGGCACCTCATTATTAGATTATTTTGTTACCTTATATTAGGAGTGACTTTTATTGATGTTTGTTACTTATAACGGATTAACTGGTAATTAATATAGGCCTATATGGATTAGTTTGACAGTTTTTGTAAGTTGTGTTAAATTGTAGACCTGACTTAATTATTAACCCCTTCAGCACCATTGACATCCTTTTCATTATATTCAGGCAACTATTAGAAGATGTATTTAGCTTAGGGAGGACATCTACAAGGCTACAGACTACTCAATTAATCCTTTTGGCTACCATAAATCCTTCCTAAGCTTCCTAAAATAATCTAAATGTAACAGAAGGGTTAGTTTATATCAAGCAAATTAATTGTCCCATTTCTGATTAATAGTTAGGAGACCAACATTTAACCCTTGTCAAACGGGGATGTTTGTAACTTTTACTACCGGGCAGGCGGGCATATTTACCCTAAACGATCTTCATTCCATGCTCTTTTTCATGCATAAACAAGACCCAGAGCGTAATACAATTATGCATCCGTGAAAGGGCGATAATAGAGCTTTCCAATGACACCTGAATCATCCTTTTACGACCACGATCGCGCAAACGCAAACGCAAACGCAAACGCGCAATGATCGCGCAACACAAGTTTTTTCTTGGGTCTCGCGAGGCCGGGGATGTGGAATGGTGCAGAGATTACGTCAGTCGCGGCACTAGGTCCATATGCCGAGCGGTCAGAGCCCGCCTATCGTCCTCCCAACGCGTGGACTCTCTCTCAGAGCCGATAAATACTCAACATCCCTTGCGACATATGTCGGGACCCGCAGGGGTGGCCATGGTTCTCTCGCTCGACATATGTCGGGCCCTGCGGCTTGGGTGATAAAGATCTAATAGGAAGTAAACAAAGCATTAAGTATTAACCCATACAATCCCAGCGACGGCAGAGAGCCGTCGGTAGATAAATCACTCCTCCAGTCCCAGCGACGGCTGCCAGCCGTCAGTAATATACGATCCTTGTAACTGTCCGTATCAGGCAGTGCCTGGTACCACGACGTTTGAACACTGCTCTAAGACCTTGGCAACACTTCTCAGCTTATATCCCAGCCCCCACAGGGTGAGAGAGGCAGTATTCCTCCATCTTTTGAGGTGGGAGGTTGCTATATCTTGCCTCTGAAGCCATTTTGCCCACATTGCTTGGGACTGGGGGATACATTTATGTTAGTACCCTATGGTACAGTAGGGGTTAATCTGTATTGTTATATGTTAACCCTTTCAATATGGCCAATGTCTTTTATAATATAGTCTAGTTATATGTAGAGGATTTTATATAGCTTAGGAAGGATCAGTGGTAGTTGTTGTTGTTGTTGTTGTCGTTCCTCAGGCTGCCTGGCCGAACAGCCCCAAGGCCCCGAGTAAGGCCAAGGCCATAACCGAGTGCCCCAACAGAACCCTCCCTGCCTACCACAATAAATACAATAAAGCACAAGAATATGCTCTACAAAAGGCTAGACAGCTGGCAAACCTAACCTATCCAATAATAGCACAAAGTTGTCATAAGATCCTCATAGGAAAAACTTTCTGAAAGTGCGTGGCCCTGCCTTCTACAGTGCCAGCGTACTAGGTTATAATAAAACAGAAATAGAACAACTGCAAAGAATAGAAAATAAAGTGTATCGCCAGATCCTAAGAGCACCCAACTATGCTCAAACAGAGACCCTAATAGGGGAGATAGGTTCTTCATCAATACTAGTTAGAATAATGGAGGGCCAGGTTAAGTACCTTAAGTACATAGAAGAGAGCAGAGGAAATGAACTATTGAAGTGAATCATCGATGAAAAAAGATAAATAAATACAGATAAATGGTTAAAATCAACAATACAGCACCTTAGAGATCTCAACATACAGCATAGTGAATTAATAAGAATGAATAAAGAGGAAATAAAGAAAACTGTAAATAAATATGACAAACAATTGTGGCTAGAAGGAAAAATAATAAATCAAGTTTAAGTATCTATAGGAACTGAAAAAAATAAATATAGGAAGAAGATCGGAGATAGGACTAGTGTTCTTGGGGAACCAGATCTTGAGGAGGAAGAGTAGAATAATTGAAGTCACGAACAGTACCATCTTTATTTTCATTTTCTTGGGCCCAAGGAAATGAGAGTATATAAAAGAGTGGAAAGAGGTGTCATAAAGGCTAATGTGGGTGCGAATGCGGTTTAAGGGAGAAAGGTGGGTTTTTATAAGTGCTTATGGACCAGGAAGTGAAAGGGAGTTAGACGAGGTGGAGGGTTTTTGGGAGGATTTGAGAGATTGTCTACAAGGGTTTGGTGAAAATGAAAATGTTAATAGTTTTAGGGGACATAAATGCTATGGTAGGAAATGAGTCTGTTGAGGGAGCAATAGGTAGTTTTGGTGTGGATGGTGTAAACGAGAGTGGAGAAAGACTGAACAATGTATGTCGAGAGTGCAGAATGAGTGTAGGTAATACGTTCTTCAAAAAAAAGGCGTATACACAAGTACACATGGCATAGACTTGTGAGGGGAGAGATTGTAGAGAGGGCATTGATGGATTATGTGCTGGTGACAAGGGCAAGATTGTGTAGACTGCTGTATGTGAATGTGCTGAGAGGTGAGGTGGAGGGTATATGTCGGATCATTACCTGATGGATGGAAAGCTAAGAGTTAGGAGTTACAGAAGAATGAGAGACAAGCGTGAAGTAAGAGAGGTAATAAAAGTTAGTGAGTTAGAGAAGAGTACAAAAGAGAGGGAGTACAAGGAAGGACTAAATGAAAAGTGGATGGAAGTGAGAGAGATGGAAAAGAGAAAAGTAGAGGTTGAATGGCAACAGTTTAAGGAAGGAGTGAAAGCAAGTGCAGAGGTAGTATGCCGTAAAAGAAAAGTAGGAGGCAGAAGTATCAGGAAGGGAAGTGAGTGGTGGAATGATACGGTGATAAAGGCAGTTGAGGAGAAGATACAGTGTTTTGAGAGGGTTTTACAGGATGTTAGTTTTGAGGTATGGGAGAGGTACAAGGAGAAAAGGAGAGAGGCAAAACGGAAAATTAGAGGAGCGAAAAAATGCAAACGAAAGGTGGGGTCAAAGGTTGAGTGAGCATTTTGAAGAACGAAAGAAGATGTTCTGGAAGGAGGTAAATAGAGTAGGGAAAGGAGGACAAAAGAGGGAAGGGTCAGTGAAATATGCAAATGGAGAATTACTAGTGGAAGGAGTTGAAGTGAGGAAAAGACATGCTGAGTATTTTGAATCTTTGCTAAATGCAAGAGGTGGAAGAGAAGCAGTGATTGAAGCAGTGTATTTTTGCGTTCTATGTGAGTGAGGGAGACAAAAGGCAGAACTGCCTGTAGCGAGTGCCTCCCCCATAGTTGAAAGAGTGACAGGGCCAAAATCAAGGGACGTTCAAGCTAAAATGCCTGAACACACAGAGTTTGAAGCAATTTAAGTCATAGGAGGGAAAGACTGATTCTGGGAGAGAGTTCCAGAGCTCAGCTGCTGAATAGAAGAAAGACAGAGTAACATTTTACTCTTGGGTTGGAGAGTTGCAGAGAGTAGGGGTGGGAATGTGTTGCAAGATGGGTACCACGTACCTTACGTAGAGGAGAGCTCTGAGGAGCGCTGATTATTGTAGTAGCGATAGAATAGTGAGAGAGATGCAACATTGCAGCGAAGAGAGAGAGTTTGCAGAGTTGGTGAGTGGGCGGGAATTAATGATACGACAGGCTTTCCTTTCTACTTTGTCTAGAAGTGCGGTGTGAGAGGATCTTCCCCACATATGTGAACAATACTCAATACAAGGACACTGTGCCCCTATATAGAGCAAGAAGCTGTGCAGGGGTAAAGAGCCCCTTGAGGCAGTTGAGCACCCCCAGCTTTTGGGAAGCTGCCTTAGCAAGACTGGTAATATGGTCCTTCCAAGTGAGAGCTGAAGAAAAAGAGACACCAAGAATATTGAGAGAAGATGAAGGATTGATTTTTGTATTGTTGAAGAATAAGGGATAGTCTACTGAGAGTTCCAGACCGGTAGATAGATGGACAAATTGGTTTTTGGAAGCATTAAAGGTAACAAGGTTTTCTTTGCACCAATTGAAAATAGTAGTTAGATCAGAAGATAAATGTTTTATGGCTTCATTACGTTTGTCTTTGAGGGATTGCTGGCTGGGGCGTTCTGGAAAACTAATTGATTAGTGTACGGTAGAGTCGTCTGCGTATGAATGGATGGGACTAGAGGTACAGTTGAGAAGATCGTTTATGAAAATTAAAAAGAGAATAGAAGATAGGACAAAGCCCTGAGGAACACCGGAGTTGATAGGATGAAGAAGTGAGCGATGGCCGTCCACAACCGCAGCTATGGAACGGCCGGAAAGGAAATTAGAGACAACGGCACAGATGCAGGGATACAAACCGAAGGAGGGCAGTTTAGAAATTAAAGATTTGTGCAAGACTCTATCGAAGGCCTTCGATATGTCTAGTGCAATAGAAAAGGTCTCACCGAAGTCCCGAAAGGTGGATGACCAAGAGTTAGTAAGATATGAAAGAAGATCACCAGTAGAGCGACCCTTAAGATAGCCATACTGGCGATCTGAGAGCAGATTATGAGAAGAGAAATGCTCAAGAAATTTGAAAGCAAGAATAGTTTAAAACACTTTTGAGATACAAGAGATGAGAGCAATTGGACGATAGCTGGAGGGTTGAGAGCGGTCACCCTTCTTTGGGACAGGTTGAATGAGAGCAAATTTCCAGCATGAAGGGAAGACGTTAGAGGAGAGACAGAGACGAAAGAGTTTGCCTAGGTAGGGAATCAGCACGGAAGCACAGATTTTGAGTACAACAGGAGGAACACCGTCCGGACCGTACGCCTTCTTAGTATTAAGCCCAGAGAGAGTAGAAAACACATCTTTAGAAGAGATATTAGGCATAAGTAGGAGAGAGGTGGAGAGGGAGGAATAGCACCCGAATCATCCAAGGTGGAGTTTCTAGCAAAAGTTTGAGTTCAGCTTTGTCAGAGGAAGAAGTGATGGTTGTGCCATCAGAGTGGAAAAGGGGAGGGATCAAGACGAGGAAGAAAATTTGTTAGAGAGGTTTTGGCTAAATGCTAGAAAGCTTGGGAAGAGCTAGAGTTGGATAGATCAAAGACATTTATCATTGATGAAAGAGTGCTTAGCTAGTCGAAGAATAGATTTGGCTTGATTTCGGGCAGAAATATAAGAAGAATGAGATTCTAGAGTTTTAAGGTGTCGGTACCGTTTGAATGCTTCCTCTTTGTTGCAGACAGCAGTAGAACAAGTGTGAGTAAACCAAGATTTTTTTGCATTAGACTGAGAGAAAGAAAATGGAATGTACGCTTCCCTGCCCGAGAGGATTACCTCGGTAATGCGTTCAGCACTCTCCGAGGGTCCCTGGCCAAGGAAGCAGAAGTCATTCCATGGGAAATCAAAGAAGTACAGCCGAACAGCCTCCCAGTCGGCAGCGCCAAAGTGCCACAAGCGCCACCGGCTAGGAGGATTGGGTAGCCATACTGGAGAAATAGGACAGGTATCGGAGATATGTTTATGGTCGGAGGAGCCCAAAGGAAAGAAAAGATTGACAGTATAAGAAGAAGCGTTAGAAGTCAGAAATAAGTCAAGAATGTTGGGCCGATCTCCAAAGCGATCCGAGATACGGGTGGTTGCTGGACTTGCTGCTCTAGGTCATTTAGGATAATAAAGACGAAGGCTTGTTCACCAGGTTGGTCAGTAGTAAGAGAGGAGAGCCATTGGTGGCGGTGATCGTTGAAATCTCCTAAAATGGAGATTTCCGAGAAAGGAGGGATGGATAGAATGTTTTCCACTTTAGAGTTTAGATAGTCAAAGAATTTGGGAAAGTCGGTAGAGTTAGGGGAAATATAGGCAGCACAGAAGTATTTAGTATGAGAATGACAGGATGGTTTAACCCTTAATTAGCGGCGAGCAACATAAGTCGAGTTAAATAAAGCTGGACTATGTGGCGGCGCTCGACATAACTCGAGTGGCAATTTCAGCACGTAATGTGGCTGAGAGAGAGAGACAAGTGGTGGCAGGAGACTAGCGAGCTTATGACTGCTCCAGACCACCGCGGCGAACCTACTGACACAAATCTCAGCTCCCTCCTCCCTCTCTCACTCGCTACATACTCAATTATGTACTGAAAGTACCGAATTACCTGCTTTTTGCACTCGCGTTGCACGGTTATTGCAAGAAAACTATCCATCATACAAGGATCGTTATGGTGTCATTCGAAAGCTCTGTTTATGCCCTTTCAGGGATAGGTACTTGTTTTACGTTCTGGGTCTTATTTAGGCATGAAAATGATCACGTAAACAGCCCTATTTTGGCTAAAAACACCCCGCTGTGCGGTACACATAAATAAACCGCATAGGCCGCTCGTAAGGTGTTAAGCCATAAAGTTGAGAATTCAGATGAGTCGATATCGGGAACACGAGAGCAAGTGAGTTTGTTCAACTTGTTGTGCACGTCTGCACAACATCCGCCTTTGGCTTTGAAACTAGGATAGAGAAAGTAGGAGGATAAAGAGAAGGGGTTGCTGGCAGTTGCCACAGACACCTGGGTTTCAGTGAGGAAAAGAAGATCAGGTTTGGAGGAGGAGAGGTGGTGTTCAATAGAGTGAAAATTAGAGGAAAGGCCGCGAATATTGCAAAAGTTGATAATAAGAGTGACAGGCCGTGGTCCAAAGCATTTAGAGGGGTTGTCAAGGGAAGGTCGGGCGGGTGTGGGGGTATTTATGCCCCCCCCCCCCCTGTGAACTCCGAGGCTTGGCGAGTGTTTATCATCATACTATTTTTATTTTGTTTTTCGGTGGAAGGAGGAAGTGTGGTGTGCATGTTAAGTGTAGTGAAGTAGATAGGAGGAGGAGGTGTTTGTGAGAGCTGGCTGGACTACTCTCAGTGTAAGTGAGGCACAAAGGAAATCAGTAAGAGAAGCCAAGCAAATGAAACAGGAGTTCCAGCGACTCCTTATCAAATGCCTACAACCTCTCCTGGGTATAGCCCTGTTCGATTGGTGCCTACAATCTACCCCTATCCCCAATATTAGTCGCCTTGTACGACACGCAGTAGGATGCGGGGGGCATACTCTTTTTTATTGTCCACCATAATATGAAGGCCCCCTTACCCTCTGGGGGTTGATGGAGATAGGTTACCCAGGCCATCCAGGTGGCAGGGAATGAATGAAAGGATTGAGGAAAATGATGTGAAAGAAGCAGTGAAACAAATGAGAGCGGGAAAAGCAGAAGGTTTGGATGGTATTGCTGTGGCGTGTATACAGAAGGGTGGAGATGTGACAATAGATAGGTTGGTGAGACTTTTCAATGTGTGCTTTGTTGTGACAATGGTACCAAAAGACTGGAGGAGTGCATGTATTGTCCTGTGTACAAAGGGAAGGGAGATCGGCAGGAGTGTTCAAGTTATAGAGGTATTAGTTTATTATCAGTGGTTGGAATGCTGTATGACAGGGTGTTGATAGAGAGGATAATAAAGTTTACGGAAGTTGCAATAGGAGAAGAACAGTGCGGTTTTAGGAGGGGAAGAGGGTGCGTGGATCAGATGTTTGCAGTAAGATAGTTATGCAAGAAGTATTTAAAGAAGCATAAGAAGATATTTTAGGCTTTTATGGATTTGGAAAAAGCGTATGATCGTGTGGATCGTGAAGCAATGTGGAAGGTGTTAAGGATTTATGAAATTGGAGAAAATTTGATAAAAGCAGTTAAGAGTTTCTATGAAGGGAGCAGAACATGTGTTAGAGTAGGAAATGGTGAGTTGAGTGAATGGTTTGAGGTAAATGTAGGTTTGTGAAAGGGTTGTGTAATGTCACCATGGCTGTTTAATATATTTATGGATGGTGTGGTGAGGGAGGTGAAAATGAAAACTATGGGAAGAGGATTGCGTTTAGTAGAAAAGAATGGTAGAGATTGGGAGTTGAATCAATTGCTGTTCGCTGATGACACAGCGTTGGTGGCGGATTCTGAAGAGAAACTGCAGTGGGTAGTCAAAGAGTTTGGTGAGGTTTGTGGGAGGAGGAAACTGAAGGTGAATGTCAATAAAAGTAAAGTAATGGTGTGTAGTAGAGGTGATCGAAGGGTGAATCTAGATGTGAGGCTGGCTGGGGAGATATTGGAACAAATAGAGTGTTCTAAATATATAGGAGGAACGATAAGCAGGAGTGGAGGTATGGAAATGGAGGTAAAACAGAGAGTGTGTGAAGGAAGGAAGGTTTTCGGAGCAATGGGAAGTATGTGGAAGGTGAGAAATCTCGAAATGAAAGTAAAAAGTGCAATGTATCAAGGAGTTGTTGTGCCAACAGTGATGTATGGGGCTGAGACATGGGCTATGAAGGAAAACGAGAGAAGAAAGCTGGATGTGATGGAAATGGGAGGTTTGACGTACCTCCCAACCTACCAAATAGGAAAACCTACTATTTGGTAGTAGTCTTGGAAAATCCAACGTCAAGGCTATTAACCTAATTGCAATGACGACTTGTCTATTTTGACTGCTATGTCGTCATTCCAACCGCGGTTAAAAAGAAAACGTCTAGAGTCTACTCCTTATCTTGCTCTAGGAGACGTTGTACATTAACCAAAACTACCACCGAAGGTGAAAAAAGCATAGAAGAGAAGAAAAAGGGGTTTACCTTAGTTACCGCTTAAGGCCCATCCCGTGTTCCGTCATGTGCAGATCCCTGTCGAACGTGCGCATGAGCGACCCTCTCTTGTCATCACATCTCACGTCAGCAGAAGAACGCGGATGGGCAGGGGTCCGGCGTGAGGGAGGGTATTATGTACGTTGGATTTTCCAAGACTACTACCAAATAGTAGGTTTTCCTATTTGGTAGGTTGGGAGGTACGTCAAACCTCCCAATTTGTTAGTAGTCTTGGCAAATCCAACGTCAAGGCTGCATAACAAATAGGAGGAGGACATCCAAGCCCAACCTACCAAAAAAAACAATGCATAAAACAAAATTACGAATGACAAAGAAACAAGTTAAACAAGAGAGTTTAATAAAAGAGTGAAAAACTGAGGAGTAGCTAAAAAGAACAGTTTTAACACATGCCCGTCATTCATAGTAATGCAAAAACATAGACTTGTCTGAAACCAAAAAAGGTACTGTACCCAAAAACCCTTTTCTTCAAAAACCAACAAAAACACTGAACACAAGAACAAAAAACAATTTTCAATGTGGCAAAAACACTTATGTACTGGAACAATACATAATCCCAAACTTGCAATCCAGTGTTGCAAACCCGTACACCCCCCCCCCCCCCCTTTGTCAAAACAAAACAAAGGAAAAGAACGAGGGACAAGGGGAAAGACCAGGGATCTTCGCCAGAGGTGTGGTGGAGTGGTCATGCCACTGGATTGGTAATCCAATGGACCCGGGTTCAAATCCCGATATGTCAATGGGAAGATATTATTGGGATTGAATTTGTGCTGTACCTAGTATCAGTGCATTACCACAAAGCCCACCGAAATGCCAAAAAAATACCCTCATTGTTCCCTGATTAAATAACACTGTATGAATATTCCCATATTCAAAATATGTTACAGGGGGACAATGCCTAGTGAGTTCACTGCTCAATAGGTGGCGTTCTGAGAGTGAGGGTCTGAGTCTGGAGGGTGAGACGGTGAAGCACTTGAGCGAAGCAACCAGCCGCTTCAGAGATGGAGCTGCTTTGAGCCATGATGGATGCTTCACATGTCTCACTCCCCAGGCTGGAACAAGACCTCACGGGCTTCACCGTGTTGAGCGGTGGAATGTACAGGCTCTCAGCCTATGCCCGAGAGGGAGTAGTTGGAATATAGAAAAAAAAAAAAAAAAAAAAAGAGCACCAGGAAACACGACCCCCGAGAGCAATCACCGGCCGAGGGGGTCGAACACTGGACACGGAGAGGTAGGAGGAGATGAAGGAATTGATAGAAGACCACAAAACCGCTGAGGCGATGGCAGGGAAGGATCGACGTGGCAGGAACCGGAAGGAGGCAGCAAAGGATCTGACATCGTGCGCAGAACCCCTACAAACAGGGTGACGGGCACGAACGGTCCGACAAACGTGGCGACCCATCTGCACCTGCGAGAGCCTCCCACCTGTCCGAGGAGACACCCACACAGCAGTACCCGAAGGCTGCGCCACAGACGCAACAGAGGAGTGCAAGGCTGACACCGGGCACAACACATGGCGAGGATGCCCACGCCGTAAAGCCTGGACGGCGAAAGGCTGGAAAACGGGGGCCTCCCTCCCATGCGTGGTAACAAAAGGAGGGGAGGAGGCGAACGAGACGCCATGCAAGGACGGGGAGAATCGCACGCAGTCCCGGGGCCGTGACAATGCCGCTAGTGCAGACACCCGATCCCCAGTGGCCAGAGCGACAAGGAAGAGTGGACGCCCGAGCAACGGAACCGGCGTAGCGGCCCTTGTATACGTGGGGGAAGCCAGAAGGACCAGAGCCCGCCCCAGATCCCACTGCGGAGGGACCTGGCGCGGAGGCGGTCGATTCCGGAAGGCAGCCGTCAGGAAGGAATCCAGCTCCCGTGGCGGAACGACCAGCCCAGCGACGGACCCAAAGAACCCCCCGGACGGCAGACAAGTGGGTACGTATAGCGTCGACTGGAAAGCGACGTGTACGGAAGAGGTGAAACAAGGAGCGTAGGACGAGGGAAGGAGAGCCAACTGGCAGGCGAGTGGCCTGTAGCCACCTAGTAAAAGACCTCCAGCGGGACCCGTAAGTCCCCCAAGGAGAAGACGGCCTGGAACGCTGCAGGAAGTCAGTCAGGGCCCGGCCGGGAACCGGGAGCCACCGTGCCTCATGAACAAGCACGATGCGAAGGCCAAAGAGGTCCGCAGGGCCCCAACCTAGCCCAAGTGGAAGCCGGAGACAGGTAGAGGGACCGGACTCGGGCACCACCGCGGCAACCGGGCGGACCCAGTCCGTGCCGGCCACAGAGGCGCGAGGAGCCAGACGCAGCCGAGGTACAGCCGCAGCTCCGCGAGGACTGGGCACATCAACAGCGCGTCTGGGGGCGGAAAGATGAATATCGACCGCCACCCGTACCCGGCGACCATGAAAGCGTCCGGACCCCCCCCGGAGCGCGAGGCCGGAGGGAGAGGTCCAGAGGCAACTGGCACGGCACCCCCGATGCGAACAAGGCGACCTCCGGAACACCTCAGGAAGCCGCGAGGTCGGCGAACACAGTCCGTTTCATCGCCCATTCTACAAGAACGCCCTGCCCTCTCGACAGGGCGGCCGCCCAAAGGGTGGCAGGCCCGGGCAGGGAGGAGGCATGCAAGGAGAAGGGGTGTCGGTCCGCGAGGAAGAACAACTCCACCGAGACCCCCAATAGAGTCAACGACCTGGAGGACCCCCGCATAAGGAAACAGGGGACAGCTTGTCTTGTCCAACCCGAAGGCCACCGACTTACCCCGAAGGGCCAGCGCGTGGTCCCGCAGGAAGAACAAAGGAACCAACAATCCGAGGGCATAGACGGGTAAGAGGAGGGAGACCCACCCATCTGCCGGGAAGTGGACGTCCCAGGTTCGATTGGGAACCTCACCCAACCTCGCTCGACGTATCTGGGGTTACCCAGACCATCGGCGGGGGGGGGCGGTCCAGGGCACAGCCGCAGAGAGCGAGCCCCGAGCAACCCAGCGACCGAAGCGTCGGCGAACGGTACGCGGGAGCGGCAGGAGCCGATCCATAGGGGCAACGGAAACACCGCGGTGCCCAGGAGGAGGAGGCGGCGTAGCCAGAGGCTCCCTAAGGGAAGGGGCAGAGCGGCCCAATGCAGCGAACCCACGAACGAGTCCCAGAGCCACCCCGGGAGGGAGACCGAGTTCAACACGGCGAAGACCGTCCACCGAAGGTGCACCGCGGCCGGCAGACCCCGGGGCACCGTAGCGCCGGACAAAACCCATGCGAGACCGACCCATGGCACGACACGCGACGGGGTCAAGCGCGACTTGGGAACATCGAAGGGGAACCCTAACCGTGCGATGTTGCGAACGACGGTGAGGGCGTCGCCAATGCACAGTCCTAGGGCGTCAGAAACTACCAACCAATCGGCCAAGGAAAACAAGATCTGGAGCCCGCTCCTGAGGAGAGGACCCAGAGCCTGCCCCACCAGTGCGGAGAAGATCTGCGGCGCGATGCGGAGACCGAAGCGAAGGCCGTCGAACAGGAACACACGATCGGAAGTCCGAACGGCCAAGAAGCGCTGGAAGCGAGGATGGAGAGGAACGAGCCAAGACGCATCCTGGAGGGCCAGCGACACTACCCACGACAGAGGGCACAGGGCCAGGCGTACCAGGGGTACCGGCAGCATCCGAAACCGGGTGTGCACGATGTGCCTGTTGAGGGCCGACAGATCCACCACCGGTCGCATCGAGTCGCAGTTCGTCGACGGTACCAGAAAGACACGGGAGAGGAAAACCGGGTGACCGGCGGTCAACTCCCTCGACGCCACCCAGCTCGGGCATGGAAGGGAACACGTGGGCCACCTCTGAAGAGATGGGCCGGCGTCGGTGACAAGAGCGGAGTGGGGGTCTGGACGTCCACCTCCAGGTGAGACCCCTCCGCGCAACCCGCCGCCCCCAACGTCCCTCGCGGCTACCGAGGGGCGCAAGGGCGAAAACAACCCGAGGGAGCACCCGAGAGGAGGGGAGCGACCCGGTACGCCCAGGCGAGAAGGAGAACAAGGAGGCCGACCCAGAGAACTACACATTGTGTTGACGTGGAGGTACCCCCAGTACGGGCCGTGCGGGCCTGAGCACCACGTTGACCTCCTCTACCCCTGCCCCCCCCCCCCCCCAACCTCGTCGAAAAGGGCGGGCCACCCCAACCCCAGGCCGGCGCGGGGCTGACCCCTTCGAAGGGCGGCCGGAAGCGGAAGGCCGGCCAGCCCCGACACAGAGGGGATGAAAGGGGCAAGAACAGAAGTGCGAGGCGGAACCGACGCACAGGCCAGCAACGTCCCAGTCCTGCGCCCGTGCAAGGCGGCAGCACTTGCAGCAGCACCCCGAAGAGGACCGGCAGAAGGACGGGACTGAGAAGACCCCGTGCGTGGCACAGCGTGTCGGTGCGTGACGTAAGCAGGGGCCGTAACGACACAGCGCGGCGTCGCGTGTCGGAAGCAGGGGCCGCCGACAGAGAAGCGTAGCATTCCCAAGCATCCTGCTTTAAAAAACCCGACGTATATAGCGCAGAGTACAACAAACCCTGACGAATAACCAAGGGGCCCGGCCGGCAGAACGAAGACAGTACCGTCGTGCGGTGCCGAGTTGCCGCGCACAAAACCGCCTTCAGCTCGGGAACCAAAATCACTGCGAGCCGAAGGTGGACCCGCTGAACGCGGTCCAAACCCTCGCGAAGATCGCCTGGCGCAGACGCCTCGAAAAGCCGCAGGTGGTGAACAGACGTCTGGAGGGAACCTAAAGACAAGACAATAAGTCCGTCACCCTCCGTCGCAAGGGAAAAACCTTGGCGACAGAGGGCTGATCCGGGTGAGAGAAGAACGGGGTAGCAATAGAACAAAGTTCAAGAACGGGCGCGCTCATCCAGGACCAGAACGCGCCGTCCAACCCGCCGACAGACACAAGAGGAGGCAAAAGCAGGGACGACTCCGGGGGAGGGACGGAAGGAGAGCCGTCGACGGATCGGTGTGTGAAGTCGAAGGCCTCAGCAAACCAGGCCTCCAATGGGAGAGGGTGACCGAGCATGATGGCTAAGCCAGGCGTACTGGCGTCGCACAAACCTGTCCCATAGGAGGACAGACCCGTCAACACAGCCAGGGACTGAACAGCCGGAAGGATGTCAGGGCGGCTGAAGTCTGACCAGAGCGTAGGCCTGCAGAAGGGAGGGGGACCGTAGCAGGGGTATGTAGGGTGAGGTGCTGAGGGTGAGGCACCGCCAAGAAGGGCGAGAAGAGGGAGTCTTCCATCGACTCCAAGCGCCCGTCGAAACGTGACACAACCCAGCCCTGCATAGCCGACAATTGATCCGAGAGAGGCTACCCCCCCCCCCCCCCCCCCCCAGATTGGTCGGCCCGCAGGGGCGAGCGTGAGCGGGAGCGAGATCCACGACACGAACCAGCAGCGTCGCGGCCCAAGGAAGGCGAGCGACGACGGTTGTGTCGCCGTTGAGGGACTCGTCCCCGATCACGAACGGCCGAGGGGGAAACAGCATCATCCCCCTCTTCCAGCGACACATCAGCTCCTGAGAAAGGGGACCCCGAAACCTCACGAAACCCCACCGAGGCAAGAGGAGGGGTACCCCCCTGGCGAGACGGTAAGTGAAGGTCAGGAAGAGAAGAATGAGGAGGAGCAGGACGACGGGAGTGGGAAGGCTGGCCGGGTGAAAGGAGGCCTGGAGCCGCGGGGGGAAACAGAGCAAGGATCCCCGGGGCTGAGGTAAAAGGGCGGCCCGACACCGAGGCGGAGGAGGGAGGGACCACCACCGTGGGACGAGACCGTGAAGGAAGAATAGGCACTGAAGCAGGTGAAGTAGGAGAAGCAACGACATCCAGGCGGACCCTCCTGGACAGTGTAGGAGGAGGGAGCAGAGGGCCAGCTACAGCATGAACAACCGCGCGCGGAGAGGACAACGTAAGAGGAAGTCGTCTGGGCTGGGGAAGCGGGCTGAAGGGAGTAGAGCCCCTATCCGTAGAGGCCAGGGGAGGGCGCACAGGGGCAGAGCCGCTAACCCCGGCCTCAGGGCGAGAACCATGACGAGGGCGATGGGCGTCGTCAAGGTGATCAGGAGGACGACGAGGCGAGCGAGAGCGTGGACGGAGCCGGGGAACCCCCCGACGATGGGACGACTGGCTGCGGGACCCAGGGGAGAGGGCCCGAGCAGGGAGAGGGCCAGGTAAATGGCCGTCAGTCGGGTCAGGGATACCCAGGGCGACGCGGATCCGGTCGGCAACAAAGGCCGGGGAACGGTGGCCCACAGTCCTAATGTGGCGGGAGACCATCGTCCACACCGACGGAAGGGAAGCAGGAGGCCACAGCCGCCGCCGAGGAACCAGGGCCATGGAGCAGCACAACCACCAGGGCCAGACACGTGCCACACAGAGCAGGGAGGTAGGCCGTAGAGGACACACAGAGCGAGTGGCGCAAGCAGGACTAGTGGCTCTCCAAGCACGGGGAGCGACAACCAAGGCGAAAGCAAGGCAGCCTACCTGCACTAGAAGAACACACACCATAATCAGCACGTCGAAGGAGTAAGTGGAGAGAATGTCCAAGAAGAACCAGGGAAGGAGCATCGGGAAACAGGAACACACATGCAAACAGGTAACCGTACTCACCCTAAACTGGGAGCACAGAGGTAGGTGAGGAGGGCGGCCGAGGCGGAAGAGCACTAGCAGAACCTGCAAAGATGGAGAAAGTGTTAACCACCACTCAACATCTTACATGCAGGGCCTATAACACCAGTAAAGTGCATACACCAATATAGTATCAGGCAACAAGATGACATAACAAAAGTCAATAGTGAAAGCCAACTATTACCGCAAATTTGCGGGCCAATGGAGGCATAACCGTACCGACACCACCCTCCTGCAATTTCGCGGGACCCCCCAACGATCTCCGCAAATTTGCGGGGAACCGAAATGTCCCAGAGGACCGAATCGAGCACCCCGCAAATTTGCGGGACCGGCCGAGATGGTCCGGCGCCGAAAAAGCGAGAGGAGCGTCTAGGGAATACCAAAAGAGGCCCAGAAAAAAGCGTCATCTCCTTATGAACTCCAAGCGACGATGGCCATCAAGCTGAGCAGTGTCTTCCTTGATAAGATCCTGACTCAACCGGTCAAGGGAGAGGCAAGGAAGACACACCAGGGGAGAGGAGGCACATCCCCTAGGAACCACCCAACCCACAGAGATAGAGCAAAGCCCATGAGGAGAAGTGGCAGGAAGGGTGGTTTGGCACAAACAGGGGCCCCCGTAGGGTACCCCAGGATTGGGCAAAAGGGTATGAAAGGATGGAGGTGAAAACAGTAAGGGAACACAAAAACCAGTAAATGAAACTGGCGAGAAAAAGGGTGGCCTAGCCGTGAGGAGAGAATGTGTCAGGGGCGAAAAACCCTGTGGTGTGAGGGAGGGGCCCCCGTGGGGTACCCCAGGATATCACGAACCACCAAGCGCCCAGGCCCTTGAGACACAGTGAAGGCTCGAAAGGGGGGACTCGGGAATAACGCTAATAATGCGGCCGACACAAACCCTACAAACAGCACCGCCACCACGAAATCTCAGATCGTGAACCAACTGTACGTACACCTAGGCTATGAAAATATGAAAACTCATAGGGGCATAGCAATTCCTGAATGAGAAACAAGCTAGGCTAAAATAAGCTAAAAGCTAAACTATGCCCAGACTAACAGGAAAAAA
This sequence comes from Paralithodes platypus, assembly GCA_032716605.1. Taxonomy (NCBI): domain Eukaryota; kingdom Metazoa; phylum Arthropoda; class Malacostraca; order Decapoda; family Lithodidae; genus Paralithodes; species Paralithodes platypus. Next base: position 33,982,887 of record CM064575.1, read on the forward strand.
GAATATGAAAAGAGAAAGGAATGAAAAACACACACGAGGAACGCCAGGCGCCCCCGTACCTTCGGTAGCTATTTCCACACGCGTCTCCATTAAACACACTTAGGAGCCCATTTACGTGTGCCCTAGATCACGTAACATCTGTCTAACAAAAAGAAGGCCAGATAAGCCGAAACGAACCTAAACAGGGTGAATTAAAGGAGCACAACAAAAGCGACTTCATTCAATGGAGCGCGTGAAAAAATGATGACAAGAGAGGGTCGCTCATGCGCACGTTCGACAGGGATCTGCACATGACGGAACACGGGATGGGCCTTAAGCGGTAACTAAGGTAAACCCCTTTTTCTTCTCTTCTATGCTTTTTTCACCTTCGGTGGTAGTTTTGGTTAATGTACAACGTCTCCTAGAGCAAGATAAGGAGTAGACTCTAGACGTTTTCTTTTTAACCGCGGTTGGAATGACGACATAGCAGTCAAAATAGACAAGTCGTCATTGCAATTAGGTTAATAGCCTTGACGTTGGATTTGCCAAGACTACTAACAAATTGAGCTGCTTAATTGAGGAGCATGTGTGGAGAATGAAGAGATGCTTAGGAGAGTGGGGCAGCAGTAACATTTGTCAGCCAGAGTGGACACAAGGGTGCTGAGCTGGTATGGTCATGTTGAACGACTGGAAGATGAAAGGCTTACAAAGAGAATATGTGAGTCAGATACAAGAGGAGATAGAAGGGCAGGAAGACCCCCATTGAGATGGAGAGGCTGTGTAAGATAAGCTTTGGATGAGAGAGGAATGACTATAGATCAGGCAAGGGAAGTGGTAATAAACAGGAATGAATGGAGAATGCTTGTGAATAGATGAGTGAACACATGGTCATTTGGGGGAAGGGGTCGTGCGTAAGTTGGACTAGATAATAGTATATCAGGCGGGTGGCCCGGGGAGACTGTTTATAAGAAGGGTGCGCCTGGAAGTGTGGTGGGCGGGCTTGTGGTTTCGGTTCTGCTGCATGTCTGCCTGCTGATATCGGAACCTCTCAGGGTGGTCGGGGGCCGGAGGAGTGCTGGATGGACCTTGGTGACCCTGGTCTCTGGGTCTTCTGTTTTTTTTTTTTTTTTTTTTTTTTTTTTCTATATTGACCTAGATGTGTGTGAATTTCTATTTTGTTTTGTGTGTTCATTGTTTTCTGTTGCGTTGTTCCTATTCGGGCTCTGTCTTGAGTCGGCCACTCAAAAAAAATAGGATTGGGCCTGAATATATAGATAGTATATAAATAGAAGAAAGTTAAAATAATGATGGTACTGTTCGTGACTTTAATTATTTTACTCTTCCTCCTCAGGTAGAAGATATATATGACAAGAAGCCAGCATCAGTGATTCTCTACAAAGCTAGGACAAATATTCCAGATTTAATAGATAGAAAAAGATTTAGAGATGGAAACACTGAGTGTGATATGTGTGGGCACCCAAATGAAAACCTAAACCATTTCATTTTGTGGTGTCCATCTTAAGTAGAAGAAAGATGTGCAGAACCATTACTCCAACAACCATATAATTATAGTAGAAGAAGATAGGTTAATAGGTGAACTCTTTAAAATACCCCCCAAAAGGATTTCACCCACCACTCTCCCAAGCAGCAACCCAGTAACAATCCCGAAAGAACCAGAGCGAAAGCCGATTGACACGAAGGGACCCAACAGCCAGAGGAGAAAGAAAAAGATGCACACAGGATCAAAGGACGCCGCCACACCTGTGATTCAACGAAGGGTCGCCCGGATGGACCAGGAGACCGACACCAACACGGCAGGAAAGCAAAGGATCCCAAAGGCACGTCGGCCAGGAGTGATTTACTCCCAACCTTTTTAACATCCACAGCACCTATATACCACACACATAATCATACTAAGGTAAATAATATAATTCTACTAGTGTCAAATATGATTCCCCCCAGTTGTAATACCGACCAAATAATTTAACCACGACTCTATGCACACGATAACCCTATGCCCAGTCATTGTATTGATTTATATCTGTTGATTTATATATGTTTAATTATGACCAATCTGCAGACGACCATCTCAAGAGAGAGATGCAGGAAAGACACCTAGTATCTCTCTACATTACGAGTATATGGATATATGTAGCCCCCATGCCCAGTCGTTCCCTCCTAGTAACTAAGTGTATATGTAGTTAAGCCAGAGTTATGCCATACCGATATTAATATGACGAAGCGGTAGTCCCTTTGTTGTGTTGTGTCAAGCGTGTAACAACCAGGTCCCATCATCTTAATATGACGATGGCCCTAATACCGTCATTTATGCATGTACTCATTTTGGGATAACTATCCACGATATTTGTGTCTCTCTTCCATTTCTTTCCACACCTGTTATACGTCTTGTCAATTACCATCTTCTAGTATACAATGCACATTACTCTGCTTCGTGACCCCATGCCCAGTTGTAACCTTTTGAGTCACCCTGTCACTTCTTCCCTCAGCCACCACTATACCTGTTTTCATAGTAGGGAAATGCCACCCCTATGCCCAGAGTGTTAAGGGTCAATGTCAAAGTTCACGAGAGACAACCGCGACCTAGCCTCACACCAGGCACCCCCCAAAACACAACCCTCCACCTGCAGAGACGTCCATAAGGATGTTATAAAGTGCCGATTCAGTTCGTTCCCAAGCCCCAGTAAGTAGAAGGTAAAACCCTATCCTTGTTACCTCCATTAACTATCCTCTAACATGTATAGCCAAACTCACAACTTGGCCCAGAAGGACAGACAGCGCAAGGCTAGGACAACCACCTCGAACCCCCTTAAGAGTGAGTTTTTCCCCCTGACTTGCACGTTAACAAAACCACTATTCATAACCCCCATGAGTGATCCTCGTAAGTGAAAACTAGATTCAATGATCAACCATAACTAAAAGTGTATCTCATGATAACCTAAAATCAAATCACAACCCCATTAACGAAAAAAACTCCATGCCGCAGTATTTAAGGTGCGGCCTGCCCCCCTACCCCAAGGGACCCCACCAACCCCCCCGACCTGCGCGTTTTTCCCTGCGTAGGTGTACACTGACCCAGACGGGCCAACCAAATTCTTGCCAAACACCAGGTGAGCCTCCAACCTAAAATGAACTAAAAGTTCTAGTTACCTGCCAAAATGCTATCCTATCCCATCCTTAACCAAACCTAACATCCCCCTTAACCAGTCCTAGATTCCTAATAGCACTTCAGCTAGACCAGAGAAGGATACTTATGTGAAATGATGAATAATGCCTTCCAGCATGGGCCAATACGGCGCCCAGTAAAGTAGTGCCCCCTTGACCAAATCCTACTTTATACTCTCGCTCTGGAGGCCCACCTTAGCAGCGTCTACAGAGGACGGAATCACCCAAAGTATACCACTCTAATAGTAACTTGTACTCGAGTAAAGATGTCCACAATAATCAATCATATTACAGACTACATACTGAAGAGATAAAGACCTCTTTCACTAAGTTAAAAAGAATAAATTCACTTCTGCCTGACCTCCAACATCCAATAGTTCTAGAACATTCTCCCCCCTTGGACCAAACCTATAAATGCTCCCCCCGAGACAAAGCTCGGCCAGTTCATTATTAGCTCTCAAATCAACGGCCTACCGCTCTGCTTGAAGTCTAGTATACTCCGTCCCTCAAGATCCCTGATAATTCGGCACCCCGTAGTCTGTGAAATCTGTGAGTAGGTAAATTAACCTTTTGTGAATATTTTATTATAACCGGACTCCCGAAAGGTAATATCATATCTACAAATAACTAAATTACCAATTATTGATTGTCTTATATACGCATAGTAGTGTGTCCTCTTTTACTTGGGTTTACAAGCAATCATAGAGTGTAGTAGTAACTCCTTTTGAATGACACATTGGATTCCGGACTCCCAGATTTAATGGTTATCCATCTGAGTACGTTTTCTGTTGTAATTTAGTGGTTGTTGAAGCAGGAAAAACCCGCCTTTCCAACAGTGACTAAATTAGAATAGTGGACACTAATACCTCAAACTCATACTTGATCTAGGACAGAAAGATCTTGCTATGTTAGAAGGGATTATGCGAGAAACTCTTAATTGAGGACTCTGCAAGAATAACTCCTTGGTAACAATTGTCTGTGGCCTCCCAAACAGAATTGTCAACTAAAAGGTTTCAAAACTGCCCGAGTCCCTTGAACCTCTTTCAAAGACCAGAGACAGATAAGAAAGTTGCTTTTCCCGACTATCTTACGTTCGTCCGATACCTTATTAATCCGGCCTGTGCCTGAGACATTGTATTTAACCCTCCAGCCCCGGGGGCTATAGCTTGCGACTGTGCTCCGGTACCGGGTGTTTTGACGATCTTTGGCCTATGTTAACTACTCTGTAAGTCAATGAATATGTCATGTAATGTTGTAAATAAAAAAGAATAATGTTCCACAAACCTTCCTCTGTCGAATGGCGTTGAGTAGAGGTCTCTAGCCCCTTTGGTTGCATAATGGTGAGCGCGGGAAGACGAGTGCTTTTCGGCGGCAAATTCTTCCCGCGTTCGGACGCGTCGCCTCGGCCATGGCTACGACGCACCTAGCCGCTCGCCGCGCCAAAGTATTTATCTCCCTTAGACGATTTTAGTGTTTGATATTGAGAATGTGATGTTTATTTGATATTTTCTAGTTATTTTGAGGCCAATTATATAAAATATGTTTATTAGGGTATCACTGTCACTGATATTGCTAATTTTCACTCGATACCGTACATTTTATTAGTAATTGAGGTAGCTTATTGTTGTATTAGGCACTGATTATTCGTTATCACAGGTGTTTATTATACTTTGGCCATCAAATATTAGGTCTTGTGTCACTTTCACTTTGACAAATATGCTTTAGAGTGTCACTGTCACTGATAATGCTCATTTTCACTCGATACCGTACATTTTATTAGTAATTGAGGTAGGTTATTGTTGTATTAGGCACTGATTATTCGTTATCACAGGTGTTTATTATACTTTGGCCATCAAATATTAGGTCTTGTGTCACTTTCACTTTGACAAATATGCTTTAGAGAGTGTCACTGTCACTGATAATGCTCATTTTCACTCGATACCGTACATTTTATTAGTAATTGAGGTAGGTTATTGTTGTATTAGGCACTGATTATTCGTTATCACAGGTGTTTATTATAGTTTGGCCATCAAATATTAGGTCTTGTGTCACTTTCACTTTGACAAATATGCTTTAGAGAGTGTCACTGTCACTGATAATGCTCATTTTCACTCGATACCGTACATTTTATTAGTAATTGAGGTAGGTTATTGTTGTATTAGGCACTGATTATTCGTTATCACAGGTGTTTATTATAGTTTGGCCATCAAATATTAGGTCTTGTGTCACTTTCACTTTGACAAATATGCTTTAGAGAGTGTCACTGTCACTGATAATGCTCATTTTCACTCGATACCGTACATTTTATTAGTAATTGAGGTAGGTTATTGTTGTATTAGGCACTGATTATTCGTTATCACAGGTGTTTATTATACTTTGGCCATCAAATATTAGGTCTTGTGTCACTTTCACTTTGACAAATATGCTTTAGAGAGTGTCACTGTCACTGATAATGCTCATTTTCACTCGATACCGTACATTTTATTAGTAATTGAGGTAGGTTATTGTTGTATTAGGCACTGATTATTCGTTATCACAGGTGTTTATTATACTTTGGCCATCAAATATTAGGTCTTGTGTCACTTTCACTTAGTTATATGATTTGTAAACGATTTATATACAATTTATTGTGTCTTTTTTCACTGATTTCTATATTTCTATAGGTTCTAATCATATGAATGTCACTTGGTATATACATATGTGTCACTTTCACATATTATTATGGTGTAATTGTATTTGTATCAATGTTCTCATAATACATGACTTTTGTATTACAATACATTGGTTTTCTTCCACTTTTTGCCTATATATAATTATAGTGTACATATTGTCATTTTATTTGGCAATTTCAGTATGATTATTAGAACTCCAGCTTGGAGTGGTAATCAAAGAAGCAATCTACAGCACAGAGTGCCACCTTGCACTCCACACACTCCAGGGTTGACTTTTTACCTGACCTCGGCTTCACCCTGCTGTTGTAGCAGACATGGCACCGCTTCTGCTGTGTTCTTCCGGATTCATTCTGAGGCAGGGAACCAAGCCTGTGCCTAGTCAAGTATTGAGCAGACTGCAAGCGGTCAATAACGGCGGGCCCAGGATGTGCCACTGCCCTCTGTGGCATAGCATACTTCTCCAGGAGCTCCGTCAACACCTGCTTTTGGAACCTCCGCAGGCTATTGAACTTCATGGGTGTGTTCACATTCCGAAGCTTGTATATGTTGTAGGCATTCAGAACTGACATGTCCACCATATGCAGAAAGAACTTTTTGTACCATCTGCACGAGGTACGCAGGCAGTCAATGAAGCCTATCTGCATGTCGGACTTGTCCACCAGCCTCATGTTGATGTTGTAGTCCAGGACAGCATCGGGCTTGGTCACCCTGGCCTGGGTGCGGCGATCCACCTTGCCAGTCTCCACCATTTCCCCCTTGTGGATGGTGGTCAGGAGGTTGACCTTCCGCTGGTCGTGCCAGTGGATAGCCAGAATGGGCCCCGACTTCTTCTTGAACACATCACCTTTTTTGGTCTTTGGAGGGAAAGGTGGCATGCCCTTCCTTTTCCCTCGTACTGTGCCTACAGTCCCCGTCTTGCGCTCATGCAGGTACTGTGAGAGAGTGGGGGACGTGTAATAATTGTCCGTGTAGAGGATGTGATTCTTATGAAAGTAGCGGTCCATCATGGCTTGCACCACTGCTCCGCCAAAGCCAATGAGGGGGTCCACAAGCAAGTCCCCTTCCTTCCCGCTGTAGACCAGGAAGTCCAGGACATAGCCAGTTTGGCAGTCGCACAGCACAAAGAATTTTATGCCAAAGCGATGTCTTTTTGAGGGGATGTACTGCCGGAAGCTGAGTTTTCCCCGGAACAGCACAAGAGACTCGTCAATGACGACCTTGCGGAAGGGCTTGAAGTAGGAGGTGAAGCGTTCTCGCATCATCTCATACAACGTCCTAATCTTCCACAGCTTGTCTGGGAGGTGGACGTCAAGGTTGGTGACAAGATGGAGCGCTGCGAGGATATCAAGGTACTGGTCGCGAGACATATATTTCCCGAAGGCAGGGGTGGATATCAGATCATTGGTGATCCAATAGTCAGGCAACCTATGCTTCTTGACATGAGGCATTAGCATGGTGAGTGCCAGGAACACCATGAACTCATTATGAGTCACTGGGGTCCACTGCCTCATGTGGCCCTTGGTCACCTTTCCCAAAAAGTGGACCTGGAATTGGTGCTGCTTATTTGTCTCTTTGACAACATAGCCTACCACCTCCTCATCAAAGAAGGCCTCAAACAGTTCGTGTGGTGGAGCATTGGGGCCTGCAGGAAAATTGGGGGTAACGCCTGAACCCTCCAGTACCTCATCAAAAGCTGGCACATCAGGGTTGTATGCATCCTCATCAACTACGTCTTGCCACTGAAAAACGTAGAATGGGTCTTGTCTACGCTGACGAGGAGCTCCAGCTGGTGGCCCAGCACGCCCACGGCCAACTCGGGAGGCGCGCGCCCTAGGGCGGCGAGGGCGGCGGCCAGGGCGGTGGGCAGCACGACGGGCAGCACGACGCCGGGCCAAGCGGATGGGTCGAGGGTCGTCGATGTCCATATAGTCATCGTCAGAGTGGTCATCTTGCCCTGACGGTGGACCTATGTAATCATGGCCAGAGTCTTCAGAGAGGTGCCCTTCATCATCAGTGGCCCCCACATAATCTGGCGGGGAACCAGTGATGCGTGGGCGGCGTGCGGGTGGGCGAGGTGGGGAAGGAGTGGCAGGTGAGGCTGTGTCCCCCCGAGGTCCCGGGCTCCTTGGCCTGCGACGAGTGACAGAAAGCAATGTTTCACTGTCACTAGGGCCAGGTATTGGTGATGCGAGCTCAAAGACTTCTTCAGGAAGACATGTTGAAGGCGGGAGAGGTGGGGAGGACCGTGGGGAAAGTTGCGGGGACGTATGGCTGGGGCCGGCCGGGGTGGACGCCGCGGGAGCCTCGAACAAAACTCTCTTACTTTTCTTAATTTTCTTGGTATATTTCCTACCTTTCCCCTTTTCGGCAGCAGTATGTCTCCTGTCGGGGGACCTAGGAGGCAAATAGGCCGAAAGTGTGGGGTCCTCAACCCTTGGCAATGGTGGGGGTGGTGGGGAAGAATGCGGGGCATCCGGGTCATCTTGGGTGGCGTGGGTAGATAAGGGAGACAATGGCGGACGAGAAGGGTCACCACGCTGACCCTCACTCACAGCCTCATCCTCACCAAGTAGTTTTGCTTGTTCCCTAGCTGCCGCGGCCGCCTTCTCAAGTATTTTCTGCTTATACAAATGTAGCTTGAAAGGCGATTTACCAGGGGAAGGGCTTGGCGTCGTGTCACTTAAGCGAAATTTGGTGAGTGACCTTGAACTCTCCCACTCGCTCACTCTCTCAAGTTCACTGTCTTTAGGTAAACCAGCTTCCTCAACAACTGGTACATCACCTTCATCACTCTCATCACTGTCATGTTCTCTCGCAAATCCCAGGAATTGCTCTTCTTTATCACTCTCATGGCCATAATCACTCGACTTATAATTACTGGAGTCGTCACTGACTTCATCATCAACATTATGCTTGGCATCAGCTCGCTCATAAAGTCTCAATGTCGTCTCAATACCTCCGGGAGATAACACATTTAGGCGATGGCGTCGGGGTAAGGCGCGACGAACAAGCAAGGGCGTCGTAGGAAGCACGGTATCGGACACAGCGGAATCACTATTTGGCGTACTGTCCATGATGGCGTCGGGGTAGATACTGTTGCTGTGGCGGAGTTTACGCCTGGTGGCGCCACCTACCGTCCCACGATACCGAAAATGTACGCGCGGCATTCGAAAGCACGCATGCAAGCAATGGGCGTTCAAGAGCCCTTCCGGGTTGCGCGGGCCGAGGTTGTTATGGGCGTTCAAGAGCCCATCCGGGTTGGAGGGGTTAAGGTCCCCATCCAAGAGTAACATTTTTTTTTTTTTTTTTTTTTTTTTTTTTTGTATATTCCAACTTACTTCCTCTCGGGCATATGCTGAGAGCCTTAACATTCACGTAGAGTACAACGAGCACCTGCCATCTTGCCTTCACATGAGGCACGGTGCTCACTCATGGCCCGAAACGACCCCATCTCTGAAGCCACCTCGTTCCCGTGCTTCACTGTCTCATCCCCTACACTCAGACTCTAACACTTACACACACACAACGCCACCTGTTGAGCAGATAACTCACCAGGCATTGCACCCCTATAGCATATTTTGAATATGGGAATATTCATACAGTGCTATTTAATCAGGGAACAATGAGGGTATTTTATTGACGTTTCGGTGGGCTTGTGGTAATGCACAGGTACAGCACAAATTCCATCCCAATAATATCTTCCCATTGCTACATCGGGATTTGAACCCGGGACCTTTGGATTACCAGGCCAGTGGCAAGACCACTCCACCACACCTCCCCTTAACGGAACTTCATTACCGGTTAAGCAAGTAACCCATCTGTAACCTTCTCTACACTACCGGACAACTTAGACGGCCCCAGAGCAGCTGTTAACCCCCGACATCACCAACTCAAGATAACCAGGAAACTCCATCACAGTGCTAAATCAAAAGTATCGGAGCTACGATACTATTAATTCTGCCATACAGTGTATTCTATTATGTCTCAATTATCTCTGATGTTACGAAGAAAGTGATTACTATGCTAGTGTGTGTTAAAGTATATCAGTGAATCTAAGACTAGGCGAACTGACTCCCGTAATTATTCTTGCCACCAGGTTTAACCTCGCCGAAGAAATGTCTTAATTAATAAATTGGACTACGGCTCGAGTGAAAGCAATTCTAAAATAAGTGATTGTGATTGTTAACCAGAAACCTGAATCGCCCTCACTGATATTCTGTCTTAAGTGTTATCTAGACAAGTGAACATACCAAACCAGTGAAGCTAGCTACAGTTATTCCCTTTACGTACCTTCTTGGGAACAACTATATTACTTATATTTTTCATCTTTGATTATGAGTCATATTACCAGAGATTTAACCCCCCCCCCCAGACAGAAATAGTTAACTTACTGACGAGGAGGCGGACGACACGGTACTATCCCCACAACTGTCAAAATCTCACTGAGGGACCGTTAGAAGTCGGAGGAATTTGGGGTTGCAACCATTCGACAGATTTTGATCTAACTTACCTAACTTACTGAGCTCAATATGACGCTAGAGCGTCATATAACTTATTAGAGAGATATTAAGATAAGTTCAAATGACGCTCTAGCGTCATATGAGTATTTTGGCAAAACCGCCATATGACGCTCTAGCGTCATGAGACGGAGAGTGTTAACATAACGAGATACCTAGCCTGTGTGATTCGTGTACCCTACTTATCGTTGAAGTAATTATGATCAGAAGAGTAATACCTGAACATTGGAAGTGGGAAGTGTGTCTCTATCTAAATCCGCGATAAGTGCTAGAGATTTTAAAAGTCCAAAGTACGCATTTGACTTATCCAATTTACCATTGTTTCTTGTGCATATATAACCATTATATTCTGCCTAGTGTTGTGGAGAATAAAGCTGCATTATAAACCATTCTTTTGATATTATCTATGTCCTCTATTGATTCCATTTGTGTACTGTGCATGAAATCCTATAACCCAATCTTGTAGAACCCACCTATACCAAGTTAATCCTGCATAAAAACAGGGCATAACACTGGCGGCTAGCGGTGGTTCTTGATTCGGATAGATTTCATTACATTAAAACATTTTGAAGCAATAGAAACCTAATAACATAGAAAAATGGCAGCCCGTTCTCACATTCCCATTCCGAAATATGATGGGGAGACCTACAAAATAGAAACATACATGGACATTGTAAAGCCCGTGCTAGATTTGGCGTATACTACGGATCGAGAGAAAATCGCCGTATTACTTACGCACTTGGGAAAAGCCGTTTCCCTAGTCGCATCACAGGTAACCCCTGCACTCACGTGGGACCAATTCAGGCCCATAGTTATTGAAGCTATCAAACCCTCATTGGGCATCTTCGTCGCCCACACCCATATTCAAGATACAAAGTACGAAGGTGATTTGGATGCAACGTTGAACACCATTTCACAACATATCAAATCTTCATTCCCAACCCTACCCAGAATTCAACAAGAGCAGCAAATCCTTGTCAATTTAGTCTCAGTGTTGCCCTCAGCAGTTAAATAATATTTCGTTGTGCACGACCCCGTCAGGTTCCAAATGGACCTAATCACCATCCGACGAATCCTAGCAGTGCAGCCCACGAAAACGGCGAAAATTGCAGCCATAAAGAGGTATACCAACCACCCGCAAAATGCTGCGAACCCTAGAGAAACCAGCCTCTACCGCCATCCACAAAACCCCAACTCCAAGCCAGCCTATCACTCCGGGAAACCTCAGCCTAGTAGACCGCGATTCCAACCCAACTCACTGCGGCGGATCTATAACAGGAACAAGACCTACAACATCAGTCAAAGTAAGAACCCCACCCCTGTCATTATAAACCCCTATGATTTTCCTGCGTGTAGTTCAAAGTGTGCCCTTCATGAAATTCGCGACTCCGCAAAATCCCGATCGAACTAACCTCGCATTTCAGTAAATGAGGAGGAGTTTGTTGAGGAAGAGGATGTCGAGGATTTTTAGCAGGAAGATATTGCTCACCTCATGAGCCCTGAAGCTACAGAAGAAATCCTGGAAGAGTCAGAAATAGACCCTCAGGATTTTTAGAATCTCCCCCGCCCACGATGGCCTCGGCGGGGATGCCCTCAATGACAAAACTGCCCCCATTTATCATCTCGCCAAGATTAAGGACATCCTTGTCCGATTATTGATCGACACTGGCGCCTCTAGATCATGTTTGTTCAATTCCTTCTTTTACAGACATCACCGCAAATTTGGGGCACTGTTGCCCACTAAATCCAAATTAATCAGTGCCGGAGATACTCCCTTGCAAATCTGGGGTGAAACACAACCTCTAAGCGTGACTACTCCTGGTCCCCATGCCAATTGCTACCATTCATTCATAGTTTTTCAATCCGATTGTCAGCATTACGATTAACTTGACCTCCTCCAGAAACTCCAGGCCCAAGTTGATTGCGGCCAACGACTTATCTCTTTAAAAAAAAAAAAAAAAAAAACTCAGAGTTAACCCTCCCGCATTTTTACGACGCGATCGCGTCATAACGCCACCCCTCGAAGAGTGGTCGTATGACGCAATCGCGTCATAATGCCACCCATAAGTTAGAAATATTCGTGGTAAATAAGTTTATAACGCGATTATGACGCGTTTTTGGCTGGTAAGTTAGCCCTCAGTAAGTTACAAAATGAAATATCTGGCAACCCCCTAGCGTCCCTGTGAGAGGAGTGGGGGCCTTTGTTTCACCAGTTGTGAGCCGGCCGCCAGTCTGTGAGGTAGTACTCCCGGACCTTTAAATCTCGTCTCGCCTCCATTGCCCGCCATGGAGCGGGTTTCAGGCGGGCAAATCTGGATTATTTATGTACTAAGTGGCAGTGTATCATCAATTTGTGGCTATATATTTATAATTTATGTATATAACTCGTGATTTGTGACTTTGTGCCTCGTTGTTCGCCTCTGCATAGCCAGCCATGTGGTTTTTAGGCGGCTAGAATGGACCCAGTGGAAGTGTTGTGAAATGTGAATAATATTATTTATATCATATTCGTAGGGTTAGTGTAGTAAGCATTCGTAGTCACATTCCTAACTTATGTTAGGTTTGTGATTACTCGTGATTTGTGACTTTGTGCCTCGTTGTTCGCCTCTCCATAGCCAGCCATGTGGTTTTTAGGCGTCTAGAATGGACCCACTGGAAGTGTTGTGAACTGTGAATAATATTATTTACATCATATTCGTAGGGTTAGTGTAGTAAGCATTCGTAGTCACATTCCTAACTTATGTTAGGTTTGTGATTACGAATGTAAGCTAGGCTATACGTGTGTCGTATATATATTGCCCTAAAACCTTCATTTTCGCTTGAAAGACCAATATATTTATCAATAAATATTACCTACGATGTCTAATAAAGCTGTAATTACGAAATATAGTTGTGTTTTGCCCATTTCTGGCATTTTTTTATGCCCAATTTGGGCAATTTTTGAGTGAATACAGTTTTATTTGAGTGAAGTAACTGACAGTGAAGTGTGGATAATTATAAACGAATTTTGTATACAAAAATGTCACGGTAAGTACAAATATGTCACGGTAATTAGCCTGACAAAGAACATACAAGATTTTTATGCGCCACTCTACACTACACTACAGCAATGATGAACCTTTGGACAGCCACAGATGTCTGGGTAAAGTACCTAAGCTAATCCCATAATTACTTGCCCGCGGTGGGTCCCCACTCCTTGACCTTACCTTTTCCTCGGAGCTGGGATATTTTATATGTTTAGGCATAGGCCTATCTTTATTTTATATATTGTTGGAAGGAACATAATAATTGATATTGGTTCAGGGGTAATTTATCGAGAGGACTTCCCTAGTGGTTAAGGCCCCATTAATTGCTCTTTCCATTCACATATGCATAGCCTACGTGAGTTGCAGTTGGGATATGTGTACATGCTTAGATTGATATGCAGGATTCGAAGTTGCATAATAAATCGTAGGCAGTGTCCACCATTCTTTAACTGTCTTCGTGGTGCGATGCATAAGGTGTTGATTTTCGGTGTGAGCTTCCTGGATTCGAATCCACGGACTGCCACATGTATTTGTAAATTTCATTAATCGATTTTAGGAGTATAGTTGGTTGTTGGAGGAACATAATAATTGATATTGGTTCAGGGGTAATTTATCGAGAGGACTTCCCTAGTGGTTAAGGCCCCATTAATTGCTCTTTCCATTCACATATGCATAGCCTACGTGAGTTGCAGTTGGGATGTGTGTACATGCTTAGATTGATATGCAGGATTCGAAGTTGCATAATAAATCGTAGGCAGTGTCCACCATTCTTTAACTGTCTTCGTGGTGCGATGCATAAGGTGTTGATTTTCGGTGTGAGCATCCTGGATTCGAATCCACGGACTGCCACATGTATTTGTAAATTTCATTAATCGATTTTAGGAGTATAGTTGATTGTGGAAGGAACATAATAATTGATATTGGTTCAGGGGTAATTTATCGAGAGGACTTCCCTAGTGGTTAAGGCCCCATTAATTGCTCTTTCCATTCACATATGCATAGCCTACGTGAGTTGCAGTTGGGATGTGTGTACATGCTTAGATTGATATGCAGGATTCGAAGTTGCATAATAAATCGTAGGCAGTGTCCACCATTCTTTAACTGTCTTCGTGGTGCGATGCATAAGGTGTTGATTTTCGGTGTGAGCATCCTGGATTCGAATCCACGGACTGCCACATGTATTTGTAAATTTCATTAATCGATTTTAGGAGTATAGTTGGTTGTTGGAAGGAACATAATAATATATAGCCTATCGTATATATATATATATATATATTAGAGTATTTCTATTGTTATTTTATATATAGGCCTATTTTTTATTTATTGGGATGTATTATAGTTTTTATTTATTTTATTTATTTTATTTATTCATTTTATTTTACTTATAAATTTATTTCATTTATATATTTTTTGTTTTGTATTGTTCATGTTCCCCAGGGTGTCCATGGGACCACCCCCTAGGTCCACAGCAAGGGCAGGGCCCATAATCGAGTATTTATATAGTTATTTTTTATTTATTGGGATTTATTATAGTTGTTATTTATTTTATTTATTTTATTTATATAATTTTATTTCATTAATATATATTTTGTTTTGATTGTTCCTGTTCCCCAGGGTGTCCATGGGCCCACTCCCTAGGTCCACAGCAAGGGCAAGGCCCATAATCGAGTATTTATATAGTTATTTTTTATTTATTGGGATTTATTATAGTTGTTATTTATTTTATTTATTTTATTTATTTTATTTATATAATTTTATTTTATTAATAATTTTATTTCATTTATATATATATTTATTTGTTTTTCCTGTTCCCCAGGGTGTCCATGGGACCACCCCCTAGGTCCACAGCAAGGACAGGGCCCATAATCGAGTATTTATATAGTTATTTTTTATTTATTGGGATTTATTATAGTTGTTATTTATTTTATTTATTTTATTGATTTTGTTTTATTTTATTTATAATTTTATTTCATTTATATATATATATATATATTTTTTTGTTTTTGTTCCTGTTCCCCAGGGTGTCCATGGGACCACCCCCTAGGTCCACAGCAAGGGCAAGCCCATAATCGAGTATTTATATAGTTATTTTGTATTTATTGGGATTTATTATAGTTGTTATTTATTTTATTTATTTTGTTTTATTTTATTTATAATTTTATTTCATTTATATATATATATTTTTTTTTTCCTGTTCCCCAGGGTGTCCATGGGACCACGCCTTAGGTCCACAGCAAGGGCAGGGCCCATAATCAAGTATGTATATAGTTATTTTTTATTTATTGGGATTTATTATAGTTATTTATTTAATTTATTTTGTTTTATTTTATTTATAATTTTATTTCATTTTTATATATTTTTTTTTTGTTTTCCTGTTCCCCAGGGTGTCTCTGGGACCACCCCCTAGGTCCAGAGCAAGGGCAAGGACCATAATCTAGTATTTCTATTGTTATTTTATATATATTTTTATTTATTTGATTTTATTTATTTTATATAATTATACTGTACAGGTATATACCGTATATATATATAAAACAAAAATTCTTGTCCCCTTCTCTGTTGTTCCTGTTCCCCTGTTGTGTTGTTCCTGTTCCCGAGGGTGTCTCTGGGACCACCCCCTAGGTCCAGAGCAAGGGTAAGGACCATAATTTAGTAGCAGTCTCTATGTTTCCAACGTAGGGCTTATGATCTCAGCCGCTACCACAGCGGGTCGATTTATCGGTACTCACACGAAGTAACCAAATAATCTCTAGAGTTGCACCTCAATTCACTACTAGGCACGTTGTACACACTCTGAGACGACTAGGAAAGAAGAAAAAGCGAAGGAGAGAAAGAATTGTTATAGTTACCCATTTAATCTAGCTGCTCTCCTCTGAGCCATGCTCCATGTTCTATGAGCCTGTGCCAGGACCTGCCAAAGTATCAGTCACTTCGCGCCCACCGTCGATGTCACACGCCTTTTTTGTCTGTGCTTCGCGAGTGCCTGCTTTGCATCCCCTTCGCTTCAACTCTTAGTGAGTGTGAGCCTTTTCAGGCTGTTGAGGTTTTTGGAAGGATGTTCAGTGATGTAGGCAGCACTTTATACGGATTTATGGCGTGTTTAATGGGTGTGCGCGTAGTGCTGGAGACGTGTTTATTTATTTGTTTTCTTCGGGGTGGTTGGTCCTCAACGCCGCGTAGCGGTCGTTGTGTGTCTATTCTACCCTCACTTTTCGGGTTCATGTTCACTTTAACTACCCTTAACGTACCTTGGGGGGGATATGCTTCCCGCGGGATGCATTGTGTTTCTTTCCCTTTGTGACTTTTTGTTTTATTGTTTTTTCATATGACTACGTGTCGATGTTTTACAAGACTTGAGCATGAAGTTTCTCTGGATTCTGCTTTGTGTGAGCATAGGCCACATAGCCTTTATTCTCTCACAAACATGCTGCTTTGGTCTCAACTGACCTATAGCCCTTCTGACTTGTTTATTAAACTTGTCCATAGTTGGTGGTCTTGTATTTCGTTCGCATGGTTCACGCTTTTGTCAGTTCCTTTTCGTTTCCCCGGGCCTACTTGACTCGTGGATACGTGGTTCTGGTGAAAATGTTGGTCAAGGCCTAGGCTCTCCTCCTTTTATTTTATTAATTTAACGTACTTGTGGGGCTTCTCGGGCAGTGTTTAGCTTTGTTACTAGGTTTTTCACTTTGGGATTGACGCTGCCCTAGTGTTTTCTCTTCTATGTGAATTGTATAACTAGGCTAGGCCTGTGTTTTTTAACTTGAGCTGACCACCGTCGGATTGGGCCACATAGTCCTGTCCTGTTTTCCTCTTGTCTCTACTGACTTGCTGGTTGGTCTTCTACGCTCTTGTTAAAATTCTCATTATATTGTGTGTTTAAGCTAATCGGTTTTTTGCCTTGAGCTGCCCGCCGTTGGAATGATCCACACAGGTCCTTTCCTTCTGACTTCCTTTCGTCTCAACACACTGGGAAGTCTCAGTCTCGTAGCTCTCGGTTAAAATTCTTGTTTTTCATACATTTTACATGTTTCTGTTCTTCCCCTGCCTGTGGTTACTTGATCGCAATAAGGGGGGGGGGGATGTCTGGAAACTGTACGCGATAGGGGCCCCTCTCACAGGGAGGATATGCTTGGACAAGTTGACTCGATTTTCGTGTTTACTCACGTTTTTTCGCCACACAGGCAAGGGTCTTCTGGTGTCCTCAGCTCCTTCATCTTTTTAAATCCGCCCTACAAGCGCCTTTATCTTTTTGATGTGCCCTGTGCCTTGTCAAGGCCTAGGCCACATAGCTTTTCACTTGACTTGGTTTATGCGCCCTGTTCTGCCCCCCTCTTCATGTACCTGGACAGGGCTTTTTGGACAACGGCTGATTGGCTGTTTTCCTATCCCTTATGTCCTGTTCCTTGTGTCCTCCTTCTGTACCTGGTTCCCGCCCTACAGGCGGCCTCCTTGTATACTGGGAGGACCCAAAGACCACCTGAAAAGTCCTAGGACTCGACCCAAAGTGGCGATGTCCTGTGTGTTTTGAATTCCCTCCCCGCCCCTATTTAAACTTATAGGGTACTGTTGGGTTGCTCACACTTGACCTTTTCCTTCCAGCTGGTGCCCACTCTACTGCCGGCTGTCCCTACACCACCGCCATTTTGCCATCTCCTCCCTCCGCTCTCACAGAGGGTTCTCAGGTATTTCGGAGGGGACATATTTCCCCAAAAATTTGGTTTGGACCTGTTCCCAGGGTTGGGCCTCGCTATGGGGCTAGTCCCAGCCCTGGTGTTGAGGGTCTCCGGTGTGGGTGATTTTTTATTTTGACTTTCCTGTTATACTTGCTACTTAGCTTCTTACTGGATATTGTCTTACTGAGTATTACATGCTGATTTGGCTATACTGCCTCATATTGCCTGTCTCACCTCCACTGGTGGGTAATGCTTCCCAATTTTTCAGTGCTGTGATGCCGGCTCCTCCCTGCTCTCGGCCGACGTGTCAACGGACGGCCTTGCGGGATCATCGGGAATGATGCTTCCACACGGCCTGCTACGGGAAGGATGTTTACGATCCCCGCCGATGTGGAGTGTGTCTCTCTGCTCTTCAACTACTGGAGACTCTCCCTACGTCGGCAGAAGGACAACGGGCCAGGACGTCTCTACGCCGGTCATGGGACGTCATCTCCCGTCACGTCCAAAGGGTCCTGCACAGGGCTCCTTCCTTCCGTGAGGATGACGTCCGGGTGTTGTTGGGGATCCCCCCTACCTCCGATGCTGCACGCCGTTCCCGCTCCCCTACTGTTCGTCGCTCTCGCTCTCCTCATACGGCTCGGGGCTCCCCTCCTGGGAGTTCGGGTCAGGCGGGCGGGAGGGCGCATTCCAGGGAGCGGGCCCCCAGGCGTCATGATCATCGTGTGCCTCCCTCCGACCTCTCAATGACTTCTGGAACTACTGGCAGGACGAAACGTCGCCGATCTCCGTCCCCTGCTGGTCGACCCCGTCTTGCTTCTCCTCACCTCAGGATGAGCCCCCCTCCTTCGCAGGCTTCCACGGTCTTCAGGGCCAAACGCCGTCCTGCCCCGCCTGCCGAGGAGGTCGTTCTCCATCCTGCACCGTCTTCTGCCACTGGTGGGGTGGAGTTCGAGCCTCTGCCTGCCTCCCAGCCTGTGAGGGGTCCCGGCCTCTTCCCTATGGCGGGCCCGGCTGTGGTGGTACCGGCGGCGATGCCCTCCACGCCTCCTCCTCAACCTGGACGTTCCGACGCTTCGATCCCTTGTGGCCAGCAGTCTCCTCCTCGTCTCCCTGACCATTTAGAAGATGTTCTTGAGATGGAGGTTGCGGATTTTGATCGGCTGGAGGACGAGGATATGGGGGTCGACTCGTCTTCGGACGGTGCACCTGATTCGGGCCAGGAGGACCCCGACGTGGCGGCACAGTCCTCTCCACCGTCCCCTGTGTTCTCCCCGCTCACGGACCATGGGGCCCGTGGGCCCAGTGAGGCTGGTTCCCTGTCTCCTCTACAGACGTCCTTCCCTCCTGCTGCGGAGACGGAGTTACGGGCGGAGTTGGCGTCTCTTCGTCTTGAGATGGCCTCCAATAAGGCAGACATCCTCTCCTCTGTCACGGCGGCCATGGATGCAGTGGTCTCCCGGTTGGGTACTACTAACCCGGTGCCTCTGCAGACTCCGCTTGTGGCTCCTCTCCCACCTGTTGCCGACCATATCCCATCTCGGCCTGCTCTCCCGGTCATGGTACCGTTGACATCATCTACTTCGTCACCTGCACCTCCGACACCGCCTACGACTCCTCTCTGGCCCGTTGTTATCCCAGGCCAGGGTATGGGGTTGTTCTCTCACCCCCTCTCCGTGCCGCCTCTCTCCAAGTTTAAGATCCCCAAAGTCAAGATGCCATCCCTGTATGGGGATTCTGTTGCTTGGAGAGCTGTGATCGCCTCCAACCCTGAGGGGGCGGTCCACCTGCCGGCCGGAGAGCGGGCTGTGCCGGAGGGCTGGGCTATACAGGTGAATGAGAAAAACATCTTCAGGGCCATTACTCCACAGGGTCTGGTCCCTGAGGTCGATGTGAGGGTGTACCCTAACCGGGAAGACATGCGGTATTTTTCATATCATCCGTCGGTCTTGCCTTACACTGCCACCAAGCCCTGGGCTGACTACTCCCGCCAAGACCTGTCTGCGGATGTCCACTCCCTCTCTGCCATCTCAGGGACACCGTACCTCAGGAATGTGCGAGATCGGGACGGGGTCCTGATGCTCGAACTCCAGCACGTCTGTCCAGGTCCCTGGGGTGAATGGATCCGTGAGGCAGTGGAGTTTGGTCAGTCCATGGCTGAGACCTTGCCGGCCATCCCATCCATGGAATAATCTTTTCTGTCGGGCATGCTCCTTACCTCCTCGGGCTTCCCTCTGCCTGTGTGGGAGTGGCTCAATGCTCCCAAACTGTCGGTGGGCCCCCTTCCGTGTTCCTTTTTCACGGCACCGGAGAAGGCGCCACTGGACCGGGACTTTAAGTTCCGTCAGCGAGCGGCGCGCCAACTTTCAACTCTTCTTGCTCAGTTGGAACTGGCGCGGGTTCACCTCCGCCTTATTGAGTCGCTGGAATCGGCTGATCATCGCCAAGGTTTTGAGCATGTCCGACGGATCACCCTGCAGCTTGCCCTCAACCCTGTTCAGGACATCCGCCACTCCCTCCATGAAGCCACTCGTTGCCGTCAACAACTTCGGGTGGCTTTCTGTAAGAAGGCCCCTGCCGACGTCCGCAACCGCCTCCTACTGACTGACCTTCTGACCCCTGGACTGTTCCCTGAGGAGGCTTAGCAAGGGGCTTTCTTACTGGCGCAGAGTGACACATACTCTGCTCAACGGAAGGTGGTGGCGAAGCCCACTTCATCCTCCTCCACCCGCGGACGCGGGGGCAGGTCTGTCGCCGGCAGAGGGCGCCAGGCTAGAGGTGTGGCCAGGGGACTGGCTCACAGGGGGCGTGGTGTACCCGCCTTCCGTGGTCGTCGGTCCCCGGATCGCCGTCCCCGTCAAGAGGGGATGCGGCGCTGGCAGGCGCAGGGCCCCAGTTCCTCCGCTGCCAGACACAGCCTGGAGGGGGATAGGCCGGAGCGCGAGGCTCGTCCGTCGTTTCGGCGGGGCGGGGGGACGTCTGGAGGAGGACGTGGTGGCTCTAGCTCCCACTACGATAAGTCCAAGAGGGGCTCCGCGCCAAAAAACGCGTAGTTCCTCCTGGCCAGTCCCCTCTTCCCTCGCCCGACCATCTCGTCGAAGCGGTGATGGGTCTGACGCAAGGCGCCCGCACCGGCTTCTTCCGCCCCCACTACCGGCAATGGCCCCGCCGGTCGTGGGCGCGTCAGGTGGTCAAGAAGGGTCTGACTTGGAGGTGGAGGTCCAGGCCTCCTCTCAGGTGCCCTCCCCGACAGCGACCAGTGTCTCAGGAAGTGGCCCAAGTGATCATGTCCATGCATGAGGAAGGCGTTATCAGGGAAATATCTTCTACACAAAAGGTATTTCTGTCTCATGTGTTTTTGGTCCCAAAGAAGGACTGCGCTGCTATGAGGCCGGTGGTAGATCTCTCAGTCCTCAACTCTCACATTGTGAACACCCGTTTCCGCATGCTCACCATCAACCAGGTACGCCTGGCACTCAAGCCCTTGTCTTGGGTGGTCACCCTGGATCTGAAGGATGCTTATTGGCATGTGCCGATGGCTCCTCGGTTCCAGGGCTGCCTAGCACTGCAGTCGGATCAACGGGTGTTCCAATTCACCAGACTACCATTCGGCCTCAACATAGCACCGCGGGTCTTCACCAAACTGGTGAAGCAGGCTCTGACCCCCTTGCTCTTACAAGGGATTCAGATCCTGTTTTACCTGGACGATTGGCTCATCTCCGCAGACTCTCTCACACACTGTGTACAAGACACGCTCACTGTGGTCAGACATATCACAAACCTGGGGTTCAAACTAAACATTCCCAAGTCCTGCCTCTCACCGTCACGAGAAGTGACGTGGGTGGGCTTGCACTGGGATCTCCAAAGCGCCACCGTTTCCCAGAGTCGTGTGAATGCGGCGAAACTTCGAAGGAAGCTCTTTGTCGTGTTGTACTCGGTCTCGATAACACGAAAAATCTGGGACTCCCTACTAGGGTCTTTGAATTGGGCGTCTCTGACCGTGCCCTTGGGCCGGCTCCGACTAAAACGCCTCATTCAGCTGGGCAACAGGCACTTCCCTATCTCGCCCCCTTACCGTTTGTGGACGGTACCGCGCTCAATACATCTGAGACTGACACACTGGGTCGTTCGGGGCACGCTCTCTGCGGCTGTGCCCTGGACTGCTCCTCCGCCGACCATCTGGGTAGACACAGATGCGTCGAGCGAGGTGGGGTGGGGCTATCAATCAGACATGGGACATCAAAACCACGGCAGGTGGTCGAGGCTCTCACACTTCCACATCAATGCCCTGGAACTGTTGGTACCGTTGTTCTTCCTGCGGGATCACGGACTGGCCCTCACGGGCAAGTCGGTGGCCTTCAGGATGGACAACATGTCCGCGGTTCATTGTATCCAAAAGCAGGGCTCCTCCAGGTCTGTTGTGCTCCAAGACCTGGCGGAGAAATTGTTTTACCTGGCCGATCATTACAGCATCACCCTGCATGCGACTTACCTGCCCGGGACGGCCAATCTTTGGGCGGATGCTTTGTCGAGAGGACAGAGCACCAAGGTAGAATGGTCATTAAGACAAAGCGTTTTCGACGACCTCGCAGCCTCCTGGGGCCATCCGCAGGTGGACTTGTCCTCAGGGACGAACAAGCTGCCGGACTACCTCACCCGCTGGACTTGTACTCAGGCGGGGGGGCCGGATGCCTTCAGCGAGGACTGGAGCAGGTGGCAGTCGATTTACGCTTTTCCACCGCCCGACGCACTGCTTATGTGCAAAGTCCTACACAGGCTGAGAGAGTACCGTGGCAAGGTTTGGTTAATCGCGCCCCTCTGGCCGGCCCAAGCCTGGTACGCTCAGCTGAAGCGATGGTGCCCGAGTCCCGTTCCCCTGTCTGTCTCAGACTTCCACTTGGGACAGATTAGAGACCTAGGGACCTCGTTGGCATTCGCATCGTGGATGTTTGTGAGGCAGGGTGGTTACCGAAATATGGACGTTGCTTGACTGATATGCTTAATCAGCACTGGACTAAGGCTACTTGGAAGACTTACGAGTCTCATTGGAATACTTTCACTAAATGGATCAATGACACCGAACAAACAGTTCCGTCGGTTGCGTTAGTCTTCCATTACCTTAATCACTTGTTTGCGACACGCACATACATGTACAACACCATTAAGAACCACCTGTCCGCTATTAGGGAGCCTTTTGAGACCTTGACGGGGCTGGTGCTCCCTCACAAGGAGCTGTCTTTTTTCATGAAAGCCTGCTTTAGGCTCAGACCGCCCCCACGCCAGATACCGCCTCAATGGTCTCTGGCGAAGGCTCTCAGGCTCCTTACCTCACCCATCTACACCACTAACCCAACACCTGTTCATCTGCTTGATAAAACTTTGTTTCTTTTAGCGTTGGCTACAGGAGAGAGGGTCTCGGAGTTGGCTGCCATGTCGAGGGCCCCGAATTGCATGAGTTTTTCGCCTTCCTTGGGGTCAGTCACTTTGGCCCCTTCCGTTCATTTTGTGGCCAAGAATGAACGTGAGGCGCACGTTTTTAAGCCGTTTACTGTACCAGCTTTAAAATGTGGGAGCACGCATCATCCGCTATGCCCGGTAAGAGCCTTGCATACGTATGTGCGTGCCGCTGTGCCGACGTCGGGGACGGCGCTCTGGTTGGCCCCTAAGACAGGGACACGGTTAGGCAAACGTGCTGTGGGACTTCATTTACGCCATGTCATTACTGCGAGTAATCCCCTTACGAAGGGCTCCGCTCATGATGTCTGCTCTTATGCAGCGACTGTGAGGTTTCTCAACAATTCCTCACTTTCGGATATAGCCGACACAGGGTTATGGTCCTCCCACAGCACTTTTGTCTCATCGTACCTGTCCATGTCCATTGCCAGGCCAGGTGTGCCTTGTGTTGCGTTAGGCCAATGTGTCACGTGATTCATCTCCATCCTGTGTCTCTTCTCATCCCATACTGTATTTTCTTCCTTTCCCTACACTGGGGGGGGGGGGGGGTCATTTTGTATGATTGTACAATGCCTTTCTCTCTTTCATTTTACATGTATGTCATCCCTGTTCATCTTAAGGTTATCTCTCTTACTTCTTTACGTATAGACTCTACTGTCTAGGGGTTACTTGTTTGGTATGTCTATGCCTCATACCCGGTTTTTGTAATTAAAGAGTGTCCTTGGAGATCTTCCGCCTACTGTGCCTTGCCTTCAGATTCTTGTCTTCATGTACAACTTGCCTTCATTCTTCCCATATTGGTGTGCCATTCTCCGGTCGACATGGCCTATTCCTTAGCCTGCTGCGGCACTTTTAAGACCCTAGACTGATACTGGTAACATGTACTTCCTTAACCCTCCAGCCCCGGCTATGTATTATATATATATTCCTCGAAACCCGGGTGTTTTGGCCGAAAAACGTCTAGGCTAGGCTACCGTATATTCGTTAATCAGACTGCTTCCCGCATTCCCGCGCATCCCCAAGCGTAGCTGTGTTATTTACCTGTAGAATGGCATTAAGTAGAGCTCTCTAAGTCAACTGGTTGAGCTGTGATGATGATTTCATTGGAGATAACTTTATGGCCAAAACAGCCACTTTACACCACTTTTCGATACTTAACAACAACATACAGGCACACACGAACAAGCGACGCTCTCCTTCTTGTGGCCGGAGATGCGGGGCGACGGTCCAGCCGGCTGTTGTTTACATGCGTCGGACCGACGCCTCGCACACGAAGCTCACAGGCTTTCAACCACTGGGCGTTCAAGAGACCATCCGGGTACCTGTTATATGCTTTTTTATGGGCGTTCAAGAGCCCTTCCGTGGTGAGAGGGTTAATATGCACCGTACTGTTACGCTCTTTTTCTGGTAATAAACTGATTTGTTTATTTGTGTCTTTTCTTGGTCCTCTGCTTGTGCTACGGCTTGGGGTTTATGGTTTATTGGATGTCCGCCTCCAATTTGGGATTCAAGCCCTACGTTGGAAACGTAGAGACTGCTACTAAATTGGGAGGTTTGACGACCTCCCTTATAACCAAATAAGGAAAACCTCTTATTTGGTAGCAGTCTCGGAGTATCCAACGACAGAGTATCCCGCCCTCATGCCGTTCCCCTGCCCATCCAATCTAAACTGATTACTTGATACCTCGATACTTTGGCAGGTCCTGGCACAGGCTCATAGAACATGGAGCATGGCTCAGAGGAGAGCAGCTAGATTAAATGGGTAACTATAACAATTCTTGCTCTCCTTCGCTATCTCTTCTTTCCTAGTCGTCTCGGAGTGTGTACAACGTGCCTAGTAGTGAATTGAGGTGCAACTCTAGAGATTATTTGGTTACTTCGCGTGAGTACCGATAAATCGGCCCGCTGTGGTAGCGGCTGAGATCATAAGCCCTACGTTGGATACTCCGAGACGGCTACCAAATAAGAGGTTTTCCTTATTTGGTTATAAGGGAGGTCGTCAAACCTCCCAATTTTGAGTTTAGGTTGTAGCTTAACCTAACCAAACGTAACCAACCAAATAATTATTTTTCATTTGCCCCAAAAGTGAATGTAAAGAAAATAAACGATTTGTGGATTTATTTTGTTTGTTCATATCATCATATGGTTATACATTCGTATACAAAATGTGTTTCTTGACCATTTTGTTTAAAATAAAATAACAGATTTACATTACAGTATACTCTTCTCTATTTTAATATGTTATTTCTTATGCACGAATAGTTCCCAATCCCTACCCTTTTCCATGCAATGGGTGGGGGTTGGGGTTGACTTTGGATATTGCCAATACCATCACTACATCAAATCAAAACCCTGCGTTCAAGTGCTATAATGCATGATAACTAAATAATATCATAGTATGTATCTGTATTGTTAATATAGACATGTAGCCAATATTATAACCTATAGATAGATGATAAATCTAACTATTTTCCCCTGAAATCTGAAACAAAATCAAAACAACAAAACAAAAATGTCTTTACCAATATAGATTCAAATAAAAAATAAACTCCTGCCTTATTAACCCTTCCTGCCCGGTTGTCATTTTAAAATGACACCACGAAATAAGGGCAGGTGCCCGGGTGTCCTTTCAGGACTTTTAAGCTTGAAAGCCTATTCAGCTTGGTCTGAACGCCGTGCGTCCGACGCATGTAAACAAAGCCGATCGTTGCGTCACCGCACCTCCGAAAACAAGAAGGAGAAGACTCGTTTGTTATTGTATGTCTGTATGTCGTTGTTTCAGTAGTGAAAAGATCGTCGTATTGCTAACATCGCCTGAAAATGCTCTCCACTGAAATCGTCATCACAACTGAACCAGTTGACTTAGAGAGCTCTACTTAATGCCAGTCTACAGATTGGAAACTGCACTACATTTATAGATGCATGGGAAATTTCTAGCAGTTAAAATAACAAAAATACGGTAGCCTAGGCCTAGACGTATTTCGGCCAGATCGCCCGGGTAGCCCACCCTGTCCTTTGGAGATACAGCCCGGGCCAGGAGGGTTAACCAAATTATAATTCCATCAGTTACTACACTGAAAATCTGATTACTGTCATTCCTTTATAGATATAATATATATTCAAATTATTATAATGTGATAAATAGTTAAAGTAGTAATATTTAACACACCTACGTATATCCAATCTAATGTCTTGACTTGTAACTTTATTTACAGTAAAGGATAGCGACGATTCTTCAGATGAGGTAAATCATCCACTAGTTCCTCCAGATCAAATGACTTAACCATTCTCTTTTCAGTGGCCATTAACATAAGCTACAAAGGCAGTCATCCCCACTAGTTGTTTTCAGGTAGTTTTTTACTCGTTTTAGAACAGAAAAAAATCGCTCATTGGCGGCAGTAGTAACTGGAATGGCTAGCAATATTCGCAACATACTTAGTATCTCAGAAAAGGCAATGGGTAATGTGTTCAGAATTTTGAACACATCAAATAGGTCCTCGTGCTTCTTTTGTTCTAAGAACACCCTTGCTGAATGAACTTGGGATAGCAAAATGTTTGAATCAATATGTGCACTATAATGGTTGGAAAACAATGTTAGCTTTTCTTCTTCAAGGAACTGCTTTGACTGAACTTCAAAAGAAGAGAGAGACTGAAAAAAATTTATGTTATTACTGAACCTACGATCATATTCAGCAGTGCACCTATCAATCACTGAAAAATACAACTGTGACTTCAATTGCTGCTTTAGGCTGACTTTCTGAACACATTCTAATTGTTCTGGTCGCTTCCCGAGGGTACTGTTGAATAAATAGTCTTTCAAGCTATTTTTTTTTTTTTTTTTTTTTTTTTTTAAGACAATGAACGGAGGAAGGAAAAACACAGATAAAACAAAAAGGTCCATGTGCCTAAAGGCATCCTCCATTCATAAAATGTTTGTAACAACTGGATTTAAACATTTGTAGATTGTAAGTTTGTGGAAAGCAATTCGAGGGAAGTGAATTCCAAAGAGTAGTAGTTCTAGGGATAAATGAATTTTGATAAGCAGAAGTTCTGCATTGTGGAGGAGAAAGTGTAAATTCATGGGCGCTCTCAGCTGCCCTAGTTCTACGGGGAAAGATGCGGAGAGGCGGCACAATTGAAGCAAGTTCCTCGGAACAATTGCTGTGAAAATATCTGTAGAATAATGCAAGGGATGCAACGTTTCTTCGTATGGATAATGTAGGAAGGTCCTGTGTGATTGCAGGGTTATTGATTAATCTAATAGCTTTATTTTGAATTTTGTCCAACTGCCTCAATGCAACCACTCCACTTCCACTCCACAGAGGTGAACAGTAATCCATCTGAGAACGCACATGACTTTTATATATTACGGCCAACTGCTCGTCAGTGAAGAATTCTCGAACTCTGTACAGGAGTCCCAGTTTATTAGAGGCATTCTTAGCAATGCTTCTAACATAATGTGTCCAGCTCAAGTTAGTAGTTAATGTTACACCGAGAATGTCAATACTAGGGGAAGTGGGAATATTTACACCATTAAAAAATATATGGGAGTCAGTGAGATTCTGTCGGTTAGAAAATTGAATGTACTGTACTGTACTTGGTTTTCTGTGCATTAAAGGAAACTAGATTCTTTTGATATTTTTTGCACTCTCTTGCTACGAGCTGATCCCACACTTGTGTTTACCTCTGGCACATCTATTCCAAGTTTTCTAGCAAACTCTTTTGCTCCATCATACAGTTGATCATATTCACTGTCGGTTCTCATTTTTACCAAGTTTGCTTTTGTTGCTGTAATAAATTTTAAATAAATAAAACAATAAATATATAAAAACTAAAATTAGTAAAATATATACACAGCTTAGGCTAAGACAAAAGAAAAAGAAAACATAACCAACGTACCTCTCAAGTTTGCTAGCTATCCCTGATGTTGATGGAGTGGCAATGACATTTGTCTGTCTGGTCAGGCTGGTTGGAGAGTTCCTGTCCCTGAACTTCCTTCTCATTCTCAAAAGTCCTAGCCTCTGGGGCTATGTCTAATTCTTTAACTTCTTTTGTCTTTTTAGTAAACAAACCTGTGATAGTTTGCTGTGATTTTGAACGTTTCATGATTGTCCTGTAACAATAGGTAATTATGCAATAACCAATAAACGTCTCATAAGCAGGAAGAGGAAAATATTGTCACTTCAGTGCCAGATCAGCTAACTCCCTGAATGAGCTCTGGCAGAGCTTATTCAGGGAGTTAGGGACCTTAAGTTACAAGCAGGTTATTCTCAGCCAGCCTGCCTAGCCGTACAAACAAACACAACTGGCGGCTGGCTCACTGGATCGGCACTCAAGTCTCCTAGGGCTAGCTGTAACATGATCGATTCTCGTTCGTTTTGTACCAGACACTCCCCTCTCTTCCAACACATAAACATTCACATAATAGTGCTAGCTGTAACATGATCGATTCTCGTTCGTTTTGTACCAGACCCCCCCCCCCCCCTTTCCAACACATACACATTCACATAAGTGTTAAACGTGATTTAATCTTGTTCCCTTATCTTGTACATAATACAGAACAACAGTCGACAGAGGCTTTGACTCCTTTGAGGCCCTGTGTGTGTGTGTGTGTGTGTGTCAGAGCTAGGCACTTCCGCAAATAGCCAATTTCGCCATGGCGAAAGTGTCATTTTGGTGGTGAACTTGCATTGGCGGCAAAATGGCCGCCTATCTGCGCATTTGTTGGTCTGAAAATGACCTCCATGTTGCTAACCTTGAGTCCGCGGAACTCCCACCTGTGGTAAACACGGCACCGCGGCCCCCACCACTTCCAGCCAAAAGCCAAGCCGACTAGCGTACTTTTTGTGCTGGAATCTAGTGCACTCTCTATATTTCGTGAATTTTCGTATGTGATTTGATGTGTGAAAATGCTAAGGAAGATATGATATTAAAGATTACTTAATAAATATTGCTTAACCCTCCAGCCCCGGCTATTGTATTCTATAATTTCCCCGAAACCCAAGGGTTTTGGCCGAAAAACGTCTACGCCTAGGCTACCGTATCTTTGTTATTTTGACTGCTTCTGCATTCCCGCGCATCCCCAAGCGTAGATGTGTTTCGTACCTGTAGAATGGCATTGGGTAGAGCTCTCTAAGTCAACTGGTTCAGTTGTGATGACGATATCCGTGGAGAGAACTGTGTGGCGATGTTAGCCACTTTTCACTACTTAACCCGGGAACTGCATGGAGACTCTTAAGAGTTCCTCCGGCGGACTGCGGGAAGACTCTTAAGAGTAAAGGAAAAAAAAAATCCATTTAAAACCCCCCCAATTTTTTTTTTTTTTTTTTTTTTGCCCCTGGGTCATGCCAAATATCACTCTTCTACCTCCCCTCCTTCCCCACTTTCCTTCCCTCCTTCAGTTATCACCTATTTTCCCTGTTATTCTCTTCTTCTGTGGTCTATTTTCGTGCTAACATTAGCGAGTTGGTAGCAGGGCGTTGTCATCACTGTTACTAAGCGTGGGAAAGAGCGAGAGAGAGACTATTGCGTAACAGTGTCTCTCCAGACAAGGGGAGGGGAGGAGGGCAGGGAGGTTGCCTCAGCCATACATTATGTAACTCCCAGCCTGTATCGCCGATTTTGACCATCCAAACGCTGTTTCCACTTGTTTTATTGATGTAACAGGTTAATACCTTTATAATCAACCTATAATAGGCGCATATGGATAAGTATTAATGCTATTTATGGTAAAATAACGATGTTAGTGATGGGAAAAGCTCAAATACGTCAGCACAGGAGTGTGGTGTCTCATACCCCCCATGCGCACTTCTTAGGTTAACAATAACACACACCCACACACGAACAAGCGATGCCTCTCCTTCTTGTGGTCGGAGATGCGCGGCGTCGGTCCAACCGGCTGTTGTTTACATGCGTCGGACGGACGCCTCGCACACCAAGCTTACAGGCTTTCAAGCTGCCGGTGCCTCAGAGCCCTACCGGGTTCCGCGGGCGCATTTGTTATGGGTTTCTCAGAGCCCAACCGGGTCTGGTGGGTTAAAGGTAAACAAAAATATTTGAAGACCTGGAGAGATTCGATCGTAGGCCTATTAATTGCGCAACGTACTCTCACAAATCATAATCGAATCCACTCTTCTATATATCTATCTATTGCCCAATGCCGTGATCCCCGAAGGGGTGGCCACGAACGAACTGCCCCCATGCACCTCTGTCCCCAGTCAGTCGACGCCCCTCCCCCCAACCAGCACCGCCTTCGTTCATGTACTTCCTCACTCCATCCTTCCACCTCTCCCTCTCTGTCCCTCCACCTCGCTCTCGTACACCCTCTTAGTCATTCTCTCGCTTTCCATACGTTCCATATGGCCGAACCATCCCAAGTTGTTCCTTTTCACACTTTCCAGCACATCTACCTCCACACCACACCTCCTTCTTACTTCCTCATTAGTCTGTCTATCCCTCCATGTAACTCCGCATGCACTTCTTAAGTAATTCATTTCCACTGCTCTCACTCTTGGTCCGAGTCTCTCAACCAACGTCCATGCTTCGCTTCTGTAAATAAGTGTCGGGATTACCACACTGTCATGCAAGGAATCCACTCTTGAGCTAATATATTTAAATTATCAATAGTCTAGATTATTTATTTTTGGATATGGATATTGTCAAAATATCATGAATACTGAGATGTATATGCGATAAACCTGGAGTTAGAACAGCCTATATTTGTATTTGGCGAAAACGAAAGTGATGTAAAGTAGGAACACTGAACACAGGTGGTCTAAGTAGCCTAAGTAACATAATGCGATTTGGAAAAGAAAACCAGATTATAGCCGAATCTTAACCCTCTCACATTCTTGACGCAATTTTGAGCCTATTAGGGATACTTTAAAGCCTTTGTTACCATCAGGGGTATTTAGAAACCTTTAGTTTAGTTACTTCAACCTCTGCAGTTGTCTTTGAGTTAGCTGTGGGCAAAAAACTAATTTTGGAGAGGTAATTATAGAGTGAGAGAACTCTATTTCTTATTGCTAATCTGGCAACCTCTGCGTCATATGAGCGTGAAAGGGTTAAAAGTAAGCTTGGAAGAATAGTGGGGTCCATGGAGTTTTGTTATGAGCAGATGGAAAAAATTTGTTATATTGTGTCCTGCCTTGAGTAAATGTAATTATATTTATCATAAAAATTAGAATTAGGGTTGGTAAAGTGATAATTCCAATCATGGTTTTCCATCGTCTCCATAGATGGCGATGGTGATGCCTATCAGCTGTGTAGCTGGTGTTATTGTTTATAACACTCGTTCGTGACCACGTGATAGCCTAGGCCTCCGTCTTTATTTATGATTAGATAATATAGTTGGAAAGTATTTGATGTATTTGAAGTGAATAGTACATTAGCCTTACCTTTTATAAACGAATAGGCCTAGGCCTATATGTAAAATGAAGCGGTTATAATAGGCCTAGGCCTATTGTATAGCGGCGCTTCACTTCAGTTAGTACTTACTTGGTCATACTTGGTAGAATTCCGTCCTCTGTGGACGCAGCTAAAGTGGACCTCCGCTGCAGCCAGGTAGCTCCGCAACTCCCTCGTTCCGTCTATTTACTAACGAGTTGGATGCGGTGCTGGGATATCCTGGTGTTGGGGGCTCGTCTGGTACTGTGGCCAGCCATCGGTCCAGCTGACGCTTGAAGGAGTCGGTCGTGACTCCCGTCAGTTCCCGGACGGCCTTTGGTACAGTATTGAAGAGACGAGCCCCATTTTTGCTGAAATTGTTGTGGGCGACTGTTGCTATTTTCTGAGAGGTAGCCTCAGTCCTCTTGATGTAGCACAGCCGCCCTTTTCTAACGTGGTTGTTGATGACTAGTCCCACGTCAGGTACCAGCCCTTCTAGGGTCTTCCACACGTAAATCACTAGGTAACGTTCTCGTCGTCTCTGAAGGGAGTAGAGTCGCAACTCCTTCAGGCGTTCCCAGTAATTCATGTGTTGGAGACCCCAGATCCTGCTGGTGAAGGTCCTCTGTAGAGACTCCAGCTTGCCGATGTCACCTATCTTGTGGGGAGTCCATAGCTGGCAGCAGTATTCCACCTTTGGGAGGACCAGAGCCTTCCAGTGTCAGCATACAGGCCCTCTCTCTAGTTTGGAAGGTCCTGAGGATCCATCCTGCGAGTCTCCTAGCTGTCTCGGTGGTTTGGTTGATGTGGCGAGAAAAAGTTCCATCGGTACTCATTGTTACTCCCAGGTCCCGCACATGTTCTTTTGGAGTGATGGTTTCTTGATTGGCCTGGTAGCTGGTGCCCTCTTTGATGGTTTGTAGAGGGCCATACCTTAGCAATTCAAATTTTTCGCCGTTCATCCTCATGTTGTTGGAATCTGCCCAGTCCAGAAGGCGATTCAGATCTTCTTGTAGCAGGGCCACATCGTCAGCTGTCTCTATCCTCCTCATTACTCTTGTGTCATCTGCAAATGAGGTGGCCTTGGAGTGCTGGAGATCATGATCAATATCCCCTATCATGATAAAGAACAGAAGTGGTCCTAGTACAGACCCCTGCGGAATGCCACTTATTACCTCGCTTGGGTCTGAAAGGTGTCCTTGGACCGATACTCTCTGTTCCCTATGGGTTAGGAAGCTGTGCAGCCACTTGCCGAGGTTTCCTCCTATACCTAGATTTTTCAGCTTGTGAAGAACGAGGCCGTGATCTACTTTATCAAATGCCTTGGCGAAATCCAGGTATATCACGTCAACGTTTTTGCCTTTACTGATGTCTTCTAGTAGAGCCTCATGGTGGGCAAGTAGCTGCGACAGACAGGACCGGCCCTTTCTAAACCCGTGCTGCCCCCCGTTGAAAGCGTCGAGATCCTCCATGTGTTTCGTTATTCGCTTTCTGATGACCCGCTCGATTATCTTTGTTATGTGCGAGGTTAGCACTACGGGCCGATAGTTTTTGGCCAGTCCTTTGCTACCCCCTTTGTGAATAGGTTTCACTACCCCTTCCTTCAGGGATGAGGGAACTGTACCGGTAGCTAGGGACTTGGCAGCGATTAGTTGCAGTGGTAGCGCCAGTTCAGCTTTGCAGGTTTTTAGAAGCTGTGCACTGAACCCGTCTGGACCTGTTGCTGAGTCGGCTGCTATGTCGTCAATGCCTTGAATTATATCATTAATTTCTGGGATTATGTCGGTCAGTATTGGTGAGGGAGAGGGCTCTTGCATTGTGAAGAAAGCCGCTGGGTCATCCACAGTTTTGTGGGGGTTAGGAAGACTGAAGACACTTTCATACTGTGCCCTTAGAATGTCTGCCATTTCCACTGGGTCGGCCACCAGGTTTCCATCGACGTCTTCTAATGGCCCTACTGCCGATATGTTTTTGGATTTTTTGTTAGCGTATGAGAAGAAAAACTTAGAGTTACTGCTTATGTTCTGGACTGCTTGTAGTTCTTCTCTCTTCCTCTGGTCTTCATGGGATTTTAGGAGTTTGCTTTCTATCTCCTGGAGGGCTTTGTGAAAGTTGGTGGCTCTGAGATGTGGAGGATTTTTTGCCAATTTTCTTTTGTAGAGGCTCCTCCTCCTCTTAAGGATGCGACGGTCCCGTGGGATGTGTTTTTCTTAGCTGTACTTTTAGTCGGGACATTGGCTTTACTGTATCACACACATCTATGCCAGCTAGGAGAAGATCCAGAAACCTAGGCCCATTCGGAGTCTCCAACAAAAGATTCCCTGGTCCCAAACCTCCTGGAGAGGTTCTGGTCTCAACAGGTAGACACGCAGCAGAACCATACCACAAGTACTGTACAGTACCTCGCATCCAGGCATGACCATTCATTTATACACCGGCTGTCCTAACGATGACTTTAACCTTATTAGGTGCAGGGTGGGCCAATTTAGATCCTCCCTATTTTACTCCATTAGTTTGTAGATTTTAAGACGTTTCACCTCATTAGTTTGGCAATTATAAGATGCTTCAACCCAATAAGGGGTAAATTTTTCCTGGGCGAGCGGGAGCGAGCCTGCAATTTGGGAGAAATCGGCCTTTGGCCGGGACATTTTTCTACCGAAAAATGTACATATTTAGCTTGAATGGGGTCTGAGGGACGTTATTTAGTTTGAAGGGGGTCTGGAGAGGCGTGTTTCTAAGTCTTGGGGGTAAACTAAAAACACATTGTTAAAAAATGGCTAAAACAATAAAACCCTCAATAATAATTAAACAAAATATCATAATAACCCCCGAGACGTTGTACCAGATAGTGTTAAAGGGTTGTGGGTGTACAAAATAAAGAAATGTGATGCCCCTACCGGCCTCACATGGTGCCTGTAAAAAGCCGGTATCACACGAGAGCTTTTTTAGTCAACATTCGATGATCAACATTTTTCTGGCAACATTTCGGGAATATTTTGCACTGGAATCAGAAACTAGACTGACTATAGATGAATTTAGGTAGCCGTAATATACCAAATGTTGCCCTCATAAGCTGCCAGATCAGTGTTGAGGGAAAAAGTGCTCGTGTGATACCGGCTTAAAGCTGGTCTGGCAGCTTATGAGGTCAAACATTTATAATATTTCTTTTGCCAAAATTCATATATCATCAGTCTAGTTCCCGATACCGTTGTAAAATATTCCAGAAATGTTGCCAGAAAATTTTGAACATCGAATGTTGACTATAAAAGCTCTCGTGTGATACCGGCTTAAGGGAGGAGCCTTTAGAAGATGCCTTCACCAAAATTAGCTTAGTTCAAGTTATTGAGTAGGTTGTTAATTCATGAAGCATGATTTGATTTTTTTTTTTTTTTATATATAACAAGGGCGGTTCCATGTCATCTCAACCAGTGCCAAATTAACCCAGACCAACCAAACCAGTGCCAAATTAACCCAGACCAACCAAACCAGTGCCAAAATATAGTACTATCCTAACCGTATTGGTTGATTTGGTGCTGGTTGAAATGGTCTACTGGTTGAGTTGACCGGTCACCAACTAGGTCATGCCCCAGACCTGCTGATCAAGGGAGTGCACAGTGTTAAAAAAAGTATCATTGTTTGTTATAATGTTGACTCTAACATTGTGTATTTATTTCAGTGAGCCCAACTTATTGGTGCGAGTCTGTAACCAGTTGGGTCAGTTCCTGTCCCACCGTGAGACTAACTTCCTATGCTACCTTGCTCTGGAAACACTGTGTCTACTGGCTGCTACATCAGATTTCTCACACCAAGCTGTTAACAAGCATCAGGAACTGTTATTAATGATCTCAAGGTAAGCATTGTTAACCCCTTCAGCACAACGACATATTTGTTATCTTATTTTGGTTACCATTAGACAATTTGATTTAGCTTATAAACTACCTCTAGGAATCAAAGGGGTAATTGAGACCTTAATATACCCTCTTAATAGTATAGGTCCTTCTTAACCCTTAAAGAGCGGAGCTCGACTTAAGTCGTGCACCAATTTGCAGCAAGTTAGGAGCATTATTAAGGCTTTTAAAGGGTTAAAATCGAGTGCAAATGGCCGGGAGCGCAGCAGGCCACACGTCCGACACCCAGGGCTAACCGCCACCCACTGACTCACGCTCCCTCTGTTCTCGAGAGGACGGCAGTGTTACCATTAGTGAGCGTAGTGGGAAAAAATATGCCGCTATACGCTAAACTCCCATGTTGGTGGCACCACTGGATGAGAACCACGAGTGCTACGTAGCTCGTTCTGGTCTCATTTTGAAGCTTTTAGCGCCTAGTTTTTTGCTGAATACATTTCTTTTCATGCAGATACTTGATTGATCATCCAGGAGGGCCTGAATATGCCCAAAATAGCCCAAAACACCCCGCTAGACAAGGGTTAACCCTCCAGCCCCGGCTATGTATTACAGTAAACTTCCGTTAATCCGAAGGGCAGCGGACCGGCTCTCGTTCGGATTAGTGGATTTTTCGGATTATCGGACTTTACCCCTATGAACCTGTGTATGACGAAAACATTGAGACATTAGGCCACCCAAATGACACAATGGTGCACACACACATATCATATGTTCATGAAATCACTTCAAAAGTTTACCATTGTCATTGTAGCCTATTAACTACTTCAAAACATTCAGATTAATGGTCAAAGGAATCTGCTGATATAAACGTCTTCTTCTTCTTCTTCCGTCTACTAGCGAGTTTGTCTTGCTCTTGAAGATCAGATGTGGTTCGGGAAGTAATGCCTTAACAACGGCACTTCCCTGAGAGGTTCTTGTAATTTTCCTTTTGTGATTTTCCTTTTGTGACGTGCTCTGTTATATTATATTGTATTGAAAGCACCCTTGTCTTGTTGTCTTGAAAGCACCCTTGGGATGCTCCGATCACTGAACTATAAATAGTAGCGTATCGGAACATCCAAAGGTGCGTTTTCAAGCTCAAGACTAATACGTCCAAAGGTGCGTTTTCAAGCTCAAGACTGAATGCGCTTGCAGAAAATGCGGTGCAAGCCAGTAGCGCATCGGAGCGTCCCAAGGATGCGTTCAAGAGCAAAACAAACTCTCTAGCAGACGATGTGGAAGAAGAAGAAGACGAAGGTGTTTACGATTATATCAGTAGCTTCCTTTGACCATTAATCTGAATGTTTTGAAGTAGATAATAGGCTACAATGACAATGGTAAACTTTTAAAGTGAATTCATGAACATATGATATGTGTGTGCTCCATTATGTGTCATTTGAGTGGCCTAATGCCTCAAAAAGGGGACTTTGGGACTTCTTGAAAGGTGCGTTTTCAAGCTCAAGACTGAATGCGCTTGCAGAAAATGCGGTGCAAGCCAGTAGCGCATCGGAGCGTCCCAAGGATGCGTTCAAGAGCAAAACAAACTCTCTAGCAGACGATGTGGAAGAAGAAGAAGACGAAGGTGTTTACGATTATATCAGTAGCTTCCTTTGACCATTAATCTGAATGTTTTGAAGTAGATAATAGGCTACAATGACAATGGTAAACTTTTAAAGTGAATTCATGAACATATGATATGTGTGTGCTCCATTATGTGTCATTTGAGTGGCCTAATGCCTCAAAAAGGGGACTTTGGGACTTCTTGAAATTCGGACCATCGGGTGAATTCGGATTTGGCCTCAAATTGAAAAATTCGGACTATTGGGAGATTCGAATCATCGGTCGTCGGATTAACGGACTTTTACTGTATATATATATTCCTCGAAACCCGGGTGTTTTGGCCGAAAAATGTCTAGGCTAGGCTACCGTATATTCATTAATCAGACTGCTTCCCGCATTCCCGCGCATCCCCAAGCGTAGCTGTGTTATTTACCTGTAGAATGGCATTAAGTAGAGCTCTCTAAGTCAACTGGTTGAGCTGTGATGATTTCATTGGAGATAACTTTATGGCCAAAACAGCCACTTTACACCACTTTTCGATACTTAACAACAACATACAGGCACACACGAACAAGCGACGCTCTCCTTCTTGTGGCCGGAGATGCGGGGCGTCGGTCCAGCCGGCTGTTGTTTACATGCGTCGGACCGACGCCTCGCACACGAAGCTCACAGGCTTTCAACCACTGGGCGTTCAAGAGGCCTTCCGGGCAGCTGTTATATGCTTTTTTATGAGCGTTCAAGAGGCCTTCCGTGGTGAGAGGGTTAAACTGCTAGCATCGGCTAATTTTAGCCAGAATCAAAGACAAAAAGGCACCATCGTGCTGAAGAGCTTCATAGTAGGCTACTGGTTTTCCACATTACAATTTTTATTTATTTTTTGTAAAACCGATTGTAACAAAGGGCAAAATTTTCAATTTAATAGAGTGGTGTCTCATACGGTCGGAGTCATACCCAAGTATACAGGTCTCCCTCGATATACGATTGGGTTACGTTCCTGAAAACCCGATCTTAAATAGAAAAATTGTATAGCAAACCCTAAAATAAATGGGGTAAATGGGGATGCATTCTGGGACCAGCCAAAACCCAAACACAAATACCTAAAAACCTATAATAATATCGTAATCGGGGCATCGGATAGTGAGGGAGATCTGTACAATCGGTGGTATTAAGTGTTGTCATAGATTCCAGTGGTTTTCGCTCAAAAAGTGTTATTGGTATCTTTATAGTTACTGGGTAAAAGTGCTTATCCCTCAGAGTATTAGTCAGTGTCCGAAACTTTGTGAAATATCTGACAACACTTATTAACCTTGACCGTACAGTATATGGAAGGGACTTTGGTGTCCTTTTAGGGCTGTCCTAAAGTATTGCCAAATATAAAACCCTTTTGATATATGCTTAATTATGAGATATTTGTCTAGATGAACCAGCTTTTACATAATACAGTACGGTACTTATACTGTCAAGAAAATTTTTCAGTTTGCCGCACATACTGTATTCTATTCCGTTGGGGCCGTGATTTGGCAGCCCTACACCCACCTCCCCAACCCCCCTCCCTCACACCACCTCCTACTAATATGAGGTGGAGTGAGGGAGGGGGGTTGGGGAAGTGGGTGGATGGCTGCCAATTCACGACCCCAACGGAATAGAATATGTGCGGCAAAATTGTACCTACATCAAAGATTTGTCTACTTTTTCTTATGAGAGTTGATAATTTGTTTTTGTATCTTGTGCGAATTTCAATAAACTTAACAAATTTACCTATCATATTTTGTTAGTTGTTGCATCTTTACTTGATCTTACCAAACTTATGAATACAGTTCTCTCTCACTATCCGATGCCCCGATTTACCATATTATTATAGGTTTTTAGGTGTTTGTGTTTGTGTT
This sequence comes from Paralithodes platypus, assembly GCA_032716605.1. Taxonomy (NCBI): domain Eukaryota; kingdom Metazoa; phylum Arthropoda; class Malacostraca; order Decapoda; family Lithodidae; genus Paralithodes; species Paralithodes platypus. The sequence goes on from CM064575.1 coordinate 34,022,103, forward strand.
TTGGCTGGTCCCAGAACGCATCCCCATTTACCCCATTAATTTTAGGGTTCGCTATACAATTTTTCTATTTAAGTCTTTTAAGATCGGGTTTTCAGGAACGTAACCCAATCGTATATCGAGGGAGACCTGTACTGTATTGTCATTTTTACGTTTATATAATCTTCTATATGCGGTGATGGGCTGGTCTATCAGAGTGAGAACTGAGCGATCTCTGCCATACCCATAGCTTACTCTGACTGTTCCTTTTACTTATATATTTTCTAGATCTCAAGTGGCGTCTCTTCCGTGGATTGACCTCCCAATCTACCAAGATTGGAAGCCAAAGCGTCACATTTTTCCTTTGCCCCTCAACTTTCTCTTCATAATTGCTGAGGGGCACAGGGCCCTGGGTGGGGCTTTGGTTTCTCGGGCGTTTCCGCACCCTCCTCAGCTCCCCGCCATGGAGTGGCTTCGGGCACCCAGGCTTTATTGTGGTCGGCAGGGAGGGTTCTGTGAGGGCGCTCGGTTATGGCCTTGGCCTTGCTTGGGGCCTTGGGGCTGTTTGGCCAGGCAGCTTGGGGAACAACAACAACAACAACTATATTTATTAATGAAAGCATACAGTATGTCCACAGACTGAGCGTGATGTTAGTGTGCGTCAGCATGCGGTGAACCTTCTGTACGCCATGTGTGACAGGAGTAACGCTGAGGAGATTGTACAGAAGATGCTCAACTACTTAGAAACTGCAGACTACTCTATCAGGGAAGAGATGGTAAGCAAGCAGGGGTTGGAGTCGGAGTCAGGAGTCGAGGAGTCGGCTACTTTTGGTTGGAGTCGGCGTCGGAGTTGTGGGAAATTTGGGGGAGAGGGGGTGGAGTCGGAGTCGCATCCTTAAAATGTCCTGGAGTCGGAATTTTTTCAATCCGACTCCACAGCCCTGTAAGCAAGTACACCAGAATTCAATGCAGTTGTCTGAAACCTTATTGAAAAACTTTGAAAGTGTATAATTTATTGCTGACACTCCCCATGTTTCTGTAAGGTATACCTGTATGCGGATGACACTAAACTGTATAGAAGAGTGAGGAGTAAGGAAGATATGGGTTTGCTTCAAGGAGATGTGGAGGGCATGAGGGGATGGTCTGAGCATTGGTTAATGCCTTTTCATCCAAAAAAATGCAAGTACATGCGGATTGGGACCAGCAAGATAGACAAGGTAGGATACAGTATGTATGAAGCGATGGAGGAAGTGAGTGCAGAATAGGATATAGGAGTAGTGATAGACAATAAGTTAAATTTCTCAGAACATTTAGCGGAAAAAGATAAACAAAGCCAATAGAATTGTAGGGCTGATAAGGAGGACATTTGTGTCACTTGACGAAGAAATCTTCAGGAATCTATATACAGCGCTGGTTAGGCCGCACCTGGAATATGCAAACCAGGTGTGGGCTCCATATATGGTAAAGGATATAGAAGCAGTGGAGAAAGTGCAGAGGAGAGCTAGCAAGCTGGTACCAACGTTGAAGAACGCGGGCTATGAGCAGAGGTTGAGGACACTGGGGCTTCCGACACTGGCATATAGGAGAAAGAGAGGGGATAGAGACTTTTAAGATAGTGTCAGGAAAGTACGATGAGGATGTGTGTGAAGGTATCTTCTTGATGCGGGAGGGAACAAGAACGAGAGGACACTCTAAGAAAATTTACAAAGAAAGAAATAGGCTTGAGAAGGCAAAGAACTCATTTTGTGATAGAGTGGTAAATGAGTGGAACGCACTGCCCCAGTATGTAGTCGATTCCGAATCAATAAGGGAGTTTGAAAGTAATCTTGATAAAGCATGGGGAAGACAAGATTTGAAGTTTGATTATAAAACAAAAATACAGAATAGTAAAAATGTTGCGTCTGCTACCGCCGCCGCCAACACCGTGAACGACCGCAGCAGTGCAAGTACTGGTACTGAGCTGGATACACAGGCATAGTTTGCCTTTTTCCAGAGGATCTACTGTAAGAAACTGTAAGAAGTAAGTAGGTGAGAAATCATGACCCCTATCCTCTGTAACTCAAAAAGGGCTAGAGCAAATTGGCTGTAAATTTCCACATCTATTTTTTGATTGACTCTTCCCAAATGGTAGAAATATTAGCTCGATTACTCTAGTGGGTTTTGAGTTAGTGGTTAGAGGTCATGATTTATCGCCTACTTACAGCGAATATACTATAGTACTGTACAGTCGTGCTAAATAGTGATGTCTCGGCACCAAGTATGTTTTAATCAATAATTGGTATCAAAAATATTTAAACTTTATATCTTCTTTTTGAGTGAGATATACAATCATGTTCCTACACTTACCCACCGTATTCAACATCTGACAGACATTAATACAGCACAGAGCGAGCCAAACGTAATGACAGCTGGGACATGACTTATTAGCGCCACTGTACAGTACAGTATTTATTAGTGGCCCCTCCATCATTGACGAACATGCCTATTACATAAGGCATCCTCTTCAAACACTAATCCGCCGTAGTTTGAATCTACCGCGCAGAGCATTTAAAAACTGAGGAGCCTTCATCATGAGCGCACGCGACCTCACTCATGGCTTCAGTCATTATGAATTGAGTTCTCACTACGAAAAAACTTCGTAAAAAATAAAAACAAAAAGAAAATAAGAATAACTATCCAATAAGCTTTCCATCATATCGTGGATGTACTTGTGTGGATTTCTGACCAGACGCTGATTCAGGCGTCATTCCTCCTTCTTTGCTCTGCGCTCAGCCTGCCCGGACGTACCTTCCAGGCTCCGCTGGTTCCGCATTCGTTGCGTCCCTAGTGAGTTTTTTCTCATTTGTTTACTCTAGGATGTATCAAGTAAGGTTAGGATAGGCGTAGCAGGAGTGTCCTGGGCTGGTTGCCCGCAGTGCAGTGTATTTTGGGTCGTGTGTATGGGGCATCTATTTCGGATGTACCCTCGTGGTCCTGTTGTGGACACGTGAACTTTTCACAGTTGTGTTAGTTTGTGATGCAGGCGGCTTTCATTACGCGTTAATTATTGCTGCCTTTTATCCTTCTGATGAGGTAAGCTGTGTTTTTTCTGACGTTCCCAGCGTATTTTTCTTCACTTAGTGAAGTTTTTTCTGGGTCCGTGTCAGGCTTCCCGGGGTGGGAAGTTATCGCTACGGTGGTGTGTTGGCGGTGGTTCCTGTTGTGATATTCCAATGTGTGTTTATATTTCAACTATTTTCATGCCGTCTACCTAGGCCTAGCCAGCCGCTCGTAGCTTTGCCACATGTCTAGTGTTATTATTTATTTTATAAATATGCCCTACTGTGTCATGTGTATCCGGGTTTTAGTTGTGTATTGGCTAATTCCTCGGACTATAATTGTTTCCTGGTTTAGTTGTGTATTGGCTAATTCCACGGATTATGTTGTGACCTTGGTTAGTCATGCGTGACTCTCCTCGTGTCGTATTGTTCAGATGGTGTCTGTTCAGGGTGGGGCTTGCCTTCCGGCGGGTTTTTTCTCGGTTTCACCATGAAAAATCCTGACCGATGAGCAGTGTTGGGCCACACGTGGTTTTTAACTCTGGCTGGTTCCCCGGCGTGGGGAGGTGTCTGTGGCTCTCCAGGACTGCGTCTCTGTGGGTGCCTGGTTTCAGGCCTCCTTTAATTCCCGGCAGGATGGCTGTACCCATCCTTATATATATATATACAGTAAAAGTCCGTTAATCCGACGACCGATGATTCGAATCTCCCAATAGTCCGAATTTTTCAATTTGAGGCCAAATCCGAATTCACCCGATGGTCCGAATTTCAAGAAGTCCCAAAGTCCCCTTTTTGAGGCATTAGGCCACTCAAATGACACATAATGGAGCACACACATATCATATGTTCATGAATTCACTTTAAAAGTTTACCATTGTCATTGTAGCCTATTATCTACTTCAAAACATTCAGATTAATGGTCAAAGGAAGCTACTGATATAATCGTAAACACCTTCGTCATCTTCTTCTTCCACATCGTCTGCTAGAGAGTTTGTTTTGCTCTTGAACGCATCCTTGGGACGCTCCGATGCGCTACTGGCTTGCACCGCATTTTCTGCAAGCGCATTCAGTCTTGAGCTTGAAAACGCACCTTTCAAGAAGTCCCAAAGTCCCCTTTTTGAGGCATTAGGCCACTCAAATGACACATAATGGAGCACACACATATCATATGTTCATGAATTCACTTTAAAAGTTTACCATTGTCATTGTAGCCTATTATCTACTTCAAAACATTCAGATTAATGGTCAAAGGAAGCTACTGATATAATCGTAAACACCTTCGTCTTCTTCTTCTTCCACATCGTCTGCTAGAGAGTTTGTTTTGCTCTTGAACGCATCCTTGGGACGCTCCGATGCGCTACTGGCTTGCACCGCATTTTCTGCAAGCGCATTCAGTCTTGAGCTTGAAAACGCACCTTTGGACGTATTAGTCTTGAGCTTGAAAACGCACCTTTGGATGTTCCGATACGCTACTATTTATAGTTCAGTGATCGGAGCATCCCAAGGGTGCTTTCAAGACAACAATACAAGGGTGCTTTCAATACAATATAATATAACAGAGCACGTCACAAAAGGAAAATCACAAAAGGAAAATTACAAGAACCTCTCAGGGAAGTGCCGTTGTTAAGGCATTACTTCCCGAACCACATCTGATCTTCAAGAGCAAGAAAAACTCGCTAGTAGACGGAAGAAGAAGAAGACGTTTATATCAGCAGATTCCTTTGACCATTAATCTGAATGTTTTGAAGTAGTTAATAGGCTACAATGACAATGGTAAACTTTTGAAGTGATTTCATGAACATATGATATGTGTGTGTGCACCATTGTGTCATTTGGGTGGCCTAATGTCTCAATGTTTTCGTCATACACAGGTTCATAGGGGTAAAGTCCGATAATCCGAAAAATCCACTAATCCGAACGAGAGCCGGTCCGCTGCCCTTCGGATTAACGGAAGTTTACTGTATATATATATAAAAAACGACGTTCTTGCGAACATTCGTTTTTATAGGTTTTTTCTACCTGGTTTACGACAACCACATGGAAAACCTAGCTGTTGTTTAGGCGTTCCTCCCCGGCGATCTTTTACAAAGAAGTGGGGTCAGGAACTTGTGGGGTTAACTTTTAGACTTCTCACCCGGCGGGTGCACCTGAGCAGGGTGGGATAAACGACTTAGGTCTCATATAGTTAACCAATCCATTTTAGTGATACTCTGTGTATCGCTGCCTTTACTCTTACGGCAATTGAAGGTTCAGTGAGGTTTAACCAAATCGATTCCCACACCCGGCGGGTGCTCCTAAGTGGAGGAACTAAGGAATTTATAACAAATTCAATTTCGATTAACCTTAATTTGGTGATACATTCAGTATCGCCGCCTTCTATTTTTACGACGATCTTTTGGGACAATTCGTTAAAAAATCAGATCTCGTATATTCCTGCCCTGGGCTATTCTACTAAAATATTTCAAGGGCCGGCGTCTTTATGAGGGGGGCTTTGTTACAAAATTGAATCTTGAGACAGTCACCACCTCCTACAGACTATAAGTGCCATACTGGACCATTATATCAGAGGGTATTCTTCATGTTCTTTAGCTAAAAAGATTTGTTTAGCCTCTTTACACCCCGCCGCGTAGCGAGATGTGTTAGCTGTGTCTTTGCATCCCGTTACCCGGCGGGTTATTAACACTTGTATGCGAACACTTGGGTTAACCTTATGAGCATTAATTCCTGGAAATTTTTCTTTATTTTTCCAGAGCTGAGCTCCGGCGGACCAATACAGACCCGGCGGTAGTTTCTTCACACCAGTCTCTGTCATGGCTACTGTGGCCCCAGTTTTTGCCCTGTGCATTACCCCTACTTGCGCGGGTATCCCGATTTTTGCGCATACCCTTTGCATAAGGTGTGTTAAATGTCTAGACCGTTCAAGGGGTCTCTGGGTTACACTTAATTGTTCATTTTGCTCCCAATTAGCCAATAAAGTCCTGTGTGACAATGACAAGACCGCGGCGGTAGCGTTGAGAGAGGTCAGACAACAAATGTCGGCCTACACTACCATTGTCGCACATAAGTCACTTCAATGTGACAACGTCCCACTTTGGGATAAGTTGCTGTCAGAGCACCCTCCCCCTAAACGTACCTCTAGAGTAACGGGTTTTAAGCCGACAGAGACTAGCCAGGGTTCTGTATCGTCTGTGGATACGTCTAAACGCCCGAGAGAGCCTACTCCCCCGGCAGCCACCTCCTCGTCGCAGGCGAGATCGAGGTCAAGGTCACCTCTCAGACAGCAGTCTTCAAGTCGTGCCTCTTCCCCGGCGAGTAAGAAGAGTAAGACTGAAGCTTCCACCAGTGGTCATGGTGGTGATTCTTCCAAATCTAGGTCTAGTTCGCGGTCACACCGTAGCCACAAATCCTCCAAAAAGGATTCCCATAGGAAGTCCTCTCGACATTCTCCTAAGTCTAGTGCATCTCGTCGTACCTCTACACCTGAAAATGTTTCTGTTACAGCCTCAGAGTATAGTGAAGCGCCTGTCCCTAAACAAGATTTACCTATTGATATTTTAACCCTAGAAACGGAAAGTTCAGGAAATTCAATAATTGAGAATGTTTCAGACTCTCAAGAGAGCGTAGGCCAGAGCCTCGGTGTTTGGCGGTTTGCTCAACCAGGGTCTGACCATCCACGTCCGACTCATACGAGTCACACAGTAGCCGATGTCCACAGGGACGCGGCGACCCCATCCTCTATCCCTGACTTATCTTGGAAACAAGGTGCCCCTGCCTCGGTGGGGTCTTCTCAGAAGGATCGGGAGGAACAAGATGAAGTGTCAATAATTTCAGATAGGGATGGACAAGGGTCAGGCTCAGGCCTGGACGCCGCCCATGATAATACTGATTCACCTGAAAGTTCTGCATCTAACCAGTTTGTTACAGCACAAGAAATTGATGGGTTACTTACTCATGCTCTATCTAAATTCTTTAGTCAACAACGAGAAAACCCCACAATGGACTTGGGGGCTCCCTTGACAAGTTCTGCGGTACGGCCTCTGATAACGTCAATCGATTTATCTAAGATTCCTAACCCTCCTACTCTGTCACCGGCAGGGAGCTCTAAGCCAGCTACGGCGGCATTCACTACGTCAAATGTCAGGGTCATCACGGATGTTAATCCACCCCCTCTAGACAAAGCGCCTCTTAGAAAGGTAGCTATGCCCCTGCTTTATGGGCCACACGAGTCATGGGTTCTTTTGAACCCCTCTAAGCCAGAGCTTGCCCAGCCTACCTTGTCAGGGGAACTCCCGGTACCACGTGAGTGGTTTATCCAGGGAAATAAGTCAAAGAAATTAAGGGCATTGGATGCCTTGGGTAATGTTTTGGACGTAAATATCAAGGCTATACCTAGTTATTATCATCAGGATTATTTTGTTTATGCATCTAAGCCTGCTTTACCCCCTGCCTCAGCTTCAAAACTTTTTTCAGACTGGTCTAAGCTGGATGGGTTTAATGATATTAAGGCTCTGTCGGCTCTTACTCCTGAACTAGATTTACAGACCGTCACAGACGAGACAGCTAATCCAGTGTTGAAGGTGGGACAGTTGGGACCAGGACCTTGGGTGGATTGGGAGGTAGAGGCTCAAAACTTTGCAACCACTTTCACTTCTAAATCTTCCCACCAGATCCCTCAGGATACACATTCATGGTTCTCCATGCCGGTAGGTTCTGCCGGCGGAGTTCCGTCAGCTTTATTTTCTTTTCTAGCTGCCCCTAAGATTAATCTTTGTGAACTAAAGGACCCATTCACTACCCCTACCCCTACTCACCTAGACAGAGAATTTAGGCTAAGGGGAAAAGCTTTCCGCCTGTTTTCACAGTACATAGTTTCTCAGCAGGTGGCTAAGTCTTTACTCAGGTCTACTCAGGCAATCGCAGACGCGGATGCTCGAAGATCAGTTGAGTTATCCCGGCGTCTGATTCTTCAGTCGTCGATTCAATCCTTAGGTGACATACGCACAGCCTTACTTGAGGCGGTGCGAGCACGACAGGATCTTAGGATGTCATTAGTTCGCAAGCTGCCTGATCGCATTGCTAACCAGGTGGTAATGTCCCCAGTACTTACTCCTTCTTTAATGTCCCCTGATGTATGGCGAACAGTGTTTAACATGGCACAGGCCGTGAAGCACAGTCCCGCACAGGCTAAGAAACCTGCATTTAACTTCCCCAAACCTAAGCCTCCTACTAAAGCTCAGCCAGGGGGTTCTAAGCCGTTTCTTCCGCCTAAGTCCTCCCAATCCCCCCTGGGTCAGTACAGGCATAGACAGAGAGGGTTTTCAGGACAGAGAGGACGCGGCCAGTATAAGCCGGGGCAGGGCCAGTCTTCGGCCCACACCAGCCAGCCGGCGAAGCGTCCAACACCACCAAACCCACCATCAAAAAACTAAAGTCTCTCTCACTCCCAGTGCCTATCTTAAAGCCGGAGGAACCGAGGGAAGTACAGCCGGCGAACCCTTGTCTGCTAACTGGGTCGTTCCGAACGTGTCACCAAGCATGGCCGTTAAAAACCTGGGCACGGATGGTGGCACGCAAAGGCATCACTTGGCAGTGGCTCCGGCGACCTCGCTTACGTCAGCCGACAACGGCAAATTGTGTTTCATTAGAGGTGGAGTCGCTGGTCCAGGAGATGATTGCCAAGAATGTCATCATCCCGGTCCCTCCAGATTACCCTGTATTCACGTCAAAACTGTTTTTGGTTCCCAAACGGGACAGTGTTCAGATGAGGCCGGTCGTAGACCTGTCTTATCTGAATCTTCACATTTACAACGAGTCTTTCAGAATGTTAACAGTTCATCAAATCAGGCTAACACTTCCGCCGGGAGGCTGGATGTGTTCCCTAGACCTGACAGACGCCTATTGGCACGTGTCGGTCAACAAAAGATTTCAAAGGTTTCTGGCCTTGAGGATCAGGCACCAAAATTTTGTTTTTCAGAGGATGCCGTTCGGTTTGAACCTAGCACCTCGACTATTCACGAAACTAGTCCGGCAAGCCCTGATGCCGTTGTTAAAACAGGGAATCAGAGTGTTGTGGTATCTAGACGACTGGCTGGTGGTGGCAGAGACACAACAATTATGCATAAAACATGTCAATATCATTTTAAATCATGTCAAAACTCTAGGCTTCAAGGTAAATCTGGTAAAGTCAAACCTTGTTCCCTCAAGAGTAATTCAGTGGATAGGGCTGGTCTGGGACACCGCCGCTCTCACTCTGAGTCAGAGTGTGGACAATCGCAACAGGTTTCGCAGGAAACTGTTCAGGTTTCTTCACAGTCTGACTACGACACGAAGAGTCTGGGAGTCTCTGGTCGGCTCTCTCAACTGGATTCAGCTAACTGTCAAGTTGGGCCGGTTGAAAGTAAAACGATTAATATTGGAAGGCAACAAATATTTCCCACTCTTACCGGCGGGAAAATTATGGCCCATACCAAAATTAATCCACACCTTACTAGCGGTCTGGGCGAAGAGGGAAACATTGCACTCAATCATGTCATGGACCTCTCCTCCTCCAACGGTATGGGTAGACACGGATGCGTCAGGCACCATAGGGTGGGGATTTCAGTCAAATCAGGGGCACCAGGGTCAGGGACTTTGGTCCCACTTAGAAATCTCTCACATATATGTCAAAGAGTTACTAGTCCCCTTGTATTTCCTTCAGGCTCACGGCCCGGCGTTACGGGGCAAGTCGGTGGCCTTCAGAATGGACAATCTGAATGCAGTTCACTGTATTCAGAAACAAGGGTCAACGAGGTCAAGGAAGTTGCTACTCGTGTCGGAAGAGATTTTTGTTCTAGCCAGCAGTCTAGATATTTATCTTCACGCATCTTATCTCCCAGGCGTAGCGAACGTCTGGGCAGACGCTCTGTCCCGGAGACAGAGCACGACAGTAGAATGGGAGCTCAAGCAACCCATTTTCGACCTAATGATTGCGGAGCTCTCCCATCCACAAGTGGATCTTTTTGCGTCCGACGAGACTCACAAGCTCCCTCTATACCTCACCCGCCGGGCGATAACGCCGGCAGGGGGGCCAGACGCCCTAGTGACAGACTGGAACAGATGGAGCTCCATCTATCTGTTTCCGCCGCCAGATGCGTCACTAATGTGCCACGTAGTGAACAAACTACGAGTTTATCGAGGCTTAGTCTCGCTAATCGCGCCCCTGTGGCCGGCGCAGGTGTGGTACCAGCAATTAATAATGTGGTGCCCGGACCCGGTATCGCTCCCGGTCGGGTACTTCCACTTAGACACGATTGGCAACCTAGCGACCTCGCTGACTTTTGCATTATGGACATTCAGGAGGCCAAGTGGCTAGCACCATACGGTAGGGATGTGACCAATAAATTGCTCAATCAATATACTCAGTCTACTAAGCGACAATATCAATCTCATTGGAAAGCTTTTACTTCTTGGATTGTTAGAACGGAACAAACTGTACCCTCAGTGGCATTGGTTTTTAATTACTTGAACTATCTGTTTGAGCAGAAACGTTTATCTGTGGTAACTTTGAAGAATCACTTAACTGCGATTAGAGTGCCCTTTTTCGACCTTACAGGTCTATCCATACCGGTGGCGGAGGAAACAGGATTTATGAGAGCGTGTTTTAAACTCCGCCCACCTCCCCGTCAGCTCATGCCTACTTGGTCTCTGGACAAAGCTTTGTCTTTACTTCATTCTCGTCTGTATCAAAATACTGCAGACTTTGCTTTAATCTTAAAGAAGGCAGTTTTCCTTTTGGCTTTGGCCACCGGAAACAGAGTGTCTGAGCTGGCGGCGATGAGCAACACACCTAATTGTCTTAGGTTTGGTAGACTTAATGATTCAATTTCCATTGCACCCTCCCCGGCGTTTGTAGCCAAGAATGAGCATAGTGCACACGTGTTTTCTGAGTTCACGGTGCCGGCGTTAAAAAGGGGAAAGGTGCATCATAATTTATGTCCAGTGCAAGCTCTAACCAAATATTTGAGAATAGCTCCTCAAAACCCCCAAGGTGCTTTATGGGTAGCGAGTACGGGTAAACGCTTACTTAAACGGCGATTAGCCTCTCTTCTGGTAGAAGTCATTAAAGAGAGTAATCCCGGCGTTGTGGGTAGGGCCCACGATTTACGCAAGTGGGCGGCCTCTTTACGTTTCCTGAAAAACTTTTCAGTTGAAGATATTGCGTCCACACAGTTGTGGGCGTCTAATCATACGTTTCTCTCTAGATACTTGTCAGTTGCTCTAGACAAACCTTCCTTACCATGTATAGCTTTAAGGCAGAGGGTCTAGGTGGCCCTGCAGTCACTTATGTTTACTTTCACGGAAGGGGGGGGGGGGGGGGGGGCAGTCAGTTGACATAGGACACCCTAGACCCCGCCGGAGTATGAAAGCTGTGATACAATTTAAGGTTAAAATGTGATATGAAAATTTCTCTGCGAGAAATTGTGCTAGTACAAGGTTTAGTACAAAACAACGGTGTTGTTATAGTAGTTTTAGCTGCGAAAGCAATGTAATATTAGTTCAATGGAGTTCATTGGCAATTGATCTCCACATGTATTTTGGGGTTTATGATGTGCACATATAAACTTATAACTTATTATTTTTGTCACCACTCGTTGAGTGGGGTGCCTTTTGTAACTACAGATCTGTGTTCAGAATCTTCAGGGTTACCCATTTTTGTCGGGCAGGCTTCTTTGAAGCACGCACCTGCCTGAACCCCTTTTTCTTGTATATTTCCGGCCTACGCCGTATTAAATACATTTTTCAAAAGTAAGAATACTATGTGGTTGTTTTTATTATCTGCTTTTCTAGAGTTATGATATGATTACGAATGTCCCCCTCCAGTCTTAGATATCAGGCATGTTCGTCAATGATGGAGGGGCCACTAATAAATTATAGGTTTGACTCCTGTAAGGAGATAAAGAAAACTTAATATTTAGTAGTGCCCCCGTAATCATTGACGACTGGGGCCCTCCCGACCGTCCCCTTCCCATTCGTTGATGTATTAAGGATTTTGGTTTACTTGATATGTCAGTGAAGGAGGAATGACGCCTGAATCAGCGTCTGGTCAGAAATCCACACAAGTACATCCACGATATGATGGAAAGCTTATTGGATAGTTATTCTTATTTTCTTTTTGTTTTTATTTTTTACGAAGTTTTTTCGTAGTGAGAACCCAATTCATAATGACTGAAGCCATGAGTGAGGTCGCGTGCGCTCATGATGAAGGCTCCTCAGTTTTTAAATGCTCTGCGCGGTAGATTCAAACTACGGCGGATTAGTGTTTGAAGAGGATGCCTTATGTAATAGGCATGTTCGTCAATGATTACGGGGCCACTACTAAATATTAGGTTTTCTTTATCTCCTTACAGGAGTCAAACCTATAATTTAGATTTATTATTTTATTTTTAGTTCGCAGTGTACAATATTTTTACGTTTATATAATCTACTACAGTAATTACTCCAATTTTGCGAAACACCAATTTTGCGACCGAGACCCCAAAAATGCCATTTTTGATGAAAACCTAATTTTGCGATGTAACTCTACTTTTGCGGGTGGCGCCGTAAGAAAGTGGGGCACTCCGCACTAGTTTTTGGGGGGGAGGGGTGGCCGGGCCACCCAAGCCTCGGACACCCTCCCTCCATCCCCGCAAGCCCAGCCATCTTTCGAGTCTAGGTAAATGCTCAATTGCTCATTTAATTTGATGGAGGTCTAGAGAGAAAACTAGAATAATAATCTAAAGATATACAATACTGTACATATGAGCAATTGACCACTTGCGAGTTTCAGGCTATAAGGAAGTTGGAGGCTTGAACATCAATTTTAAAGAGAAATACAATAATAATGTGGGTTTCTGATGGTTAAAAAGTATGATCAATTTGGTTTTATATATTTATAAATGTAATATGGCTGTATTTTAGCTGATAATTCTGCTAAATATCGATGACTCCAACTTCCTTATAGACCAAAACTCGCAAGTGATCAATTATTTACACCCGTCTCCCCTTAACAGGTGCTGAAGGTGGCCATCCTAGCGGAGATATACGCCTAGGACTACATGTGATGCGTGGACGTCATCCTTAACAATATCTGGTGCAACGTCTTGGGGGTTATTATGGTACAGTATTTTGTTGAATTATTATTGATTTTTTTTTTTTTTTTAGCCATTTTTTAACAATGTGTTTTTAGTTTACCCCCAAGACTTAGAAACACGCCTCTCCCTTCAAGCTAAAACAACGTCCCCCAGACCCCCTTCAACCTAAATGTGTACATTTTTCAGTAGAAAAATGTACACATTTAGCATCACAAAATTCAGCAGCGAACAATGTGATCTAAAGTTGACAGTACAAATATGGTAACTACCTCTCCAAATGATGACGATGGTAGATGTCAGATATTATAGCCATCATCTGCATGTGTAGTAGCAAAAGAAGATATACATGTAGCTATTATAATGTAAAACTTGCAAAATAAACAAACCAAAATGTATACGAACACAGTAAAAAGACAAAACAACTAATCAAAATCGCTATCATTGATACGAGCCGTGACATAGTCGGTGAAGCGTCAGCTGCTGATCAAACGGTCGGGAGGTCAAACCCGCTCTGTCAAAATGTTATCGGTAGATGTCAAGCCCAGGCAACTTGAGCAAATTCGTGACAAACGCCTAATGTTCATGGCCACCCCTTCACAGGAATTATGGCGTCTAGCAAAAAAATAAAAAAATAAAATAAATAAAGATAATTGACAGTAAATGTGTAGGCAAAAGAATATGCTGTACCGTATAGCGATAATTTATTTTTTTCTAGACGCCGTAATTCCCGTGAAGGGGTGGCCATCATGAGAATAGGTAACAGCTGGAAGGAAATATAGCCAACATTATCAATAAGCGGTCATTTATGGATTTTTTTTGCATGGTAACATATAGCCTACAGAGCTGTGCCTTCAGGTAAAACGGTAAACTGTGCCTTCATTTAGTACATTAAGGGGAGATTTCCACTTGAGGGATATTTTTCTTGACCCCTTTCTCCCTCATGGTTAGCCCCATTGCTCTTGATATCTTAAGACGTTCGCCCCATTATTTTGGCGATTTTAAGAACTTTTGCCCCATTTCTGTCAATTTTAACCCGCTGAGACCCAGCGTCGCATGTGTTGCGTCTGCAATGTTCGATCACCAGAACCCAGCGACGCAATGGTTGCGTCCAGGTTAATTACTTCGGTCCTATGGCACCTAGAGGGCTCAGATTTGTATGGGAACTGTGTAAGTATCCCACGCAACCATGCCGATGGTTGAAAACTCTCAAAGTCCAACCGCGTGCGCGTGAGCACGCAAACAATTTTTTTTGGGGGAAATTGCCTTCAATTTTTTACCCTTGTAAAATCCATTTTCGGGGGCTCTGTAGGACCATTTTTTGAGCTTTTTGATCGTTTTTTCGTGGTTTTTCCTTCATTCATAACCCATTCGCTATTGTTTCTGGAAAAAAAAAAAATTTCAACCCTCTGGGCCCTGGTGGTACATTTATTACTAACTAGCTGGGGCTCAGCGGGTTCAGACTTTTCGTGCCATTTAGTTGTCAAATTTTTCCTGGCGAGCGATAGCGAGCCTGTAATTTAGGAGGAATCGGCCTTCGGCCGGGACATTTTTCTACCGAAAAATGTACAAATTTATCTTGAAAGGGGGTCTAGGGGCTGTAATGTTAAGCTTGATGGAGGTCTAGCGAACTAACTAAAAACCTCCCCTTAACCCTCCTGGCCCGGGCTAGCTCTCCTAATGACAGTGCGGCGTATCCGGGCGATCTGGCCGAAAAACGTCTAGGCCTAGGCTACCGTATTTTGGTTAATTTTAACTGCTAGAAATTTCCCACGCATCTATAAATGTAGTGCGGTTTCCAATCTGTAGACTGGCGTTGAGTAGAGCTCTCTAAGTCAACTGGTTCAGTTGTGATGACGATTTTAGTGGAGAGCATTTTCAGGCGATGTTAGCAATATGACGATCTTTTCACTACTGAAACAACGACATACAGACATACAATAACAAAAGAGTCTTCTCCTTCTTGTTTTCGGAGGTGCGGTGACGCAACGATCGGCTTTGTTTACATGCGTCGGACGCCCAGCGTTCAGACCAAGCTGAATAGGCTTTCAAGCTTACTATTTCCTGAAAGGACACCCGGGCACCAGCCCTTATTTCGTGGTGTCATATTAAAATGACACCCGGGGAGGAAGGGTTAAGCAATAACATACATTTTGTGAATTGACCACTTGCGAGTTTCAGGTTATAAGGAAGTTGGAGCCATAAACATTGATATTAAACAGAAATGCAATAATAATGTGGGTTTCTGCTAGATAAAAGGTATGTTAAATATGGTTTAATGTATATATAAATGTACTATGACCGTATTTTAGCTGGTAATTCTGCTAAATAGTGATGTCTACAGCTCCAACTTCCTTATAGAAAGAAACTCGAAAGTCAGCCATTCTGAATACCCAGTCACCTAAAACACAGGCTCTTGTCACATACTATCTGTCTCCCCGGATTGTGTAGGGTTGTCTCCCCTAGATGAGTTGCCGACTAAGGCTAACGTATGAGCTGGCGTGTATATTTGACCCGAGCGTCCATACGTGCTTGAAAGGGTTAATGAAAAGCCTAGTTCACCAATAATAGGGCTAATATTTTATTAAGAGTTCACTTATGTAATTATATTATAAATAATTACTTCTTTAGCTACCCAGTATCTTATGGTAATTATGACATATTTAAAGATAAATGACAGCTGTTGCAATATGGAAAATTATGCAAATAAACAATACCGAATGTATTATTAGTAATAACATTTGTAGCGTCTATACAGTATACTCTTTTATGTGATACTGTACATTTAACATAGACTCAGTGGTCTGGTTAAACAAACTTGTGGTGATGGGCTGGTCTATCAGAGTGAGAGCTGAGCAATCTCTGCCATACCCATAGCTTACTCTGACTGTTCCTTTTACTTATATATTTTCTAGATCTCAAGTGACGGCGTCTCTAACGTGGATTGACCTCCCAATCTACCAAGATTGGAAGCCAAAGCGTCACATTTTTCCTTTGCCCCTCAACTTTCTCTTCCTAATTGCTGAGGGACACAGGGCCCTGGGTGGGGCTTTGGTTTCCCGGGCGTTTCCGCGCCCTCCTCAGCTCCCCGCCATGGAGTGGCTTCGGTCACCCAGGCTTTATTGTGGTTGGCGGGGAGGGTTCTGTGGGGGCACTCGGTTATGGCCTTGGCCTTGCTCGGGGCCTTGGGGCTGTTCGGCCAGGCAGCTTGGGGAACAACAACAACAACAACAACAAACTTTTAATATAATTTAATTTAATGTACGGTCGCGCTAATAAGTCATGTCCCAGCTGTCATTACGTTTGGCTTGCTCTGTACGGTATTTATGTCTGTCAGGTGTTGAATAGGGTGGTTAAATGTAGGAACATGTTTGTATATTTCACTCGATATGAAGAAATGAAGCTTAGATATTGCTGATACCACTTATTGATTAAAACATACTTGGTGCCGAGACATCACTTATTAGCGCGACTGTACTGTACATTTAACTTTAGTATACAGGTATTAGACTTTTGCATATAGATGTGGTCATTGACAATGTATTCAACTGAGAACGTATTTATACAATATTATATTTTGAATTATCTAATGAGACCGTATATGTCTGTGTGATATTATTTTTATTAATGATGACAAAAAACATTAGACCTAGTACTTAAATGAAAGTGACAATAACCTATCTGAAATTGCCCCATTAATTACCCCTTACATTCGTCTAATCATTACTTTATCAGAGTGCAGTCGGGTACTGTATATACATACATAAAATTTTAAGACTGAGTGCTCCACACATACGTGCAGTTTCAGTCTCTCGTCCTAATGGCGGCGTTCCAGGCAACCCTTTCAAGGGCTGCTTCACTTGTCAAGTTTTTGGATTTGAGATCGACACGTATACTGTAGTCCGATCCCAGGTCTTCCTCGGTCCACCCCTTGGTGCAGCTCCCTCCACAATCCTAGACCTGCATCTTTTCACCTAATTTTGTTCATCCATTCTCTCCACATGTCCATACCATCCCAGTCTACTTGTACGCATCACCTCACTAATACTCTTTATACCTAAACGTCTCCTCAGCTCATCATTTGTTATTCTATCCTGTAGCCTTGCCCCACACATCCATCTCACCATTCTCATCTGATTACGTTCCATTCTGTTGACATCCTCTACTTTAACGACCCATGTTTCTGAGGCATACGTCATTGCACTTCTAACACATGAGGCATACACCTTTCCCTTCAGGGGGAGAGGCATTCTTTTCATGGTCATAATAGGCAGCAGTTCTCTGAACTTCCCCCAGCCACATCTTGTAGCGACAGTGGCAGCCTCGGCCCCACCACCGGCAGAGATGGTATCTCCTAGGTAACAAAACTTGTCCACCAGCTCCAATGACTCATTTCCAAAATTCACAACCACAGGATCATCATTTAACACAAGTTCGCCTTTGCACACTACGCAAAAAAAAAAAAAAAAATACAAAACTTTATATTCTATCTAGTAGATAAATAAATGCAATATTTATTTATATGTATTTAATTATATAGGATATGTTCATAGGCAGTAGAGTACCTGGACCCACTTTGAGAGTAGTATTGATAATCTTTCTTTGAAAAAAACATGTTATATATCAGGCACAGTTTGGAATGCTGTACTTCCAAGCAAAGTACAGTACTACCATTAATATAATACAGATAATGAGTATAGACTGAAACATCTATCTATTTCTATCTATTGCCTGACGCCGTGATCCCCGAAGGGGTGGCCACGAACGAACCGCCCCCATGCACCTCTGTCCCCAGTCAGTCGACGCCCCAGTCAGTCGACGCCCCAGTCAGTCGACTGAAACATGAAGTGCTTTAATGATTTAATCTTTGGGAATTCATGAACAAATACCTTAACATTAAGCCACAAAGACTGAAGCAATGTTAGTTTGTATAAGAGTCTCTTGCAGTGACTCAGTGGTCTGGTTAAACTAATCGTTAAATTTTTTTGTTTGTTTTAGTTTGACATGTATATTTTTGTTAACACGAGAAGAGGAAAAAAAAATTGAGAAAGCTAATGAAAACAAAATCCATACATGTAATGGAATTTTGTGTCCATTAGAAATAGGCAACAATGTTTTAAACTGTGTTGATTGAAGAACAGGCGAAAGCCATCCTGTCATGATCCTGAGGAACTGAATTCAAGAGAGATGATAATATTATATAGATTTTGGATATATACAGTATATATATAGTATATACAGTATACTGTTGAAATAACTTAGAAAAGTTGACAGAATTAATATAAACACCATATGAGGAGGAGCACTTTATTGACAACGTTTCGCAGATAGCTTCTTCAGGTTGATCACGAACAGACGCTAGGTCCTTGGACGCCTTAAGGGGAGATTTCCACTTCAGGGATTTTTTTCCTTACCCCTTTCTCCCTCATGTTTAGCCCCATTGTTTTTTAGATTTTAAGACGTTCGCCCCATTAGTTTGGCGATTTTAAGAACTTTCACCCCATTTATGTCACTTTTAAGACCTTTCGTGCCATTTAGGTGTCGATTTTTTACTGGCGAGCGATAGCAAGCCTGTAATTTAGTAGAGCAACCGGCCTTCAGCCGGGACATTTTCCTACCAAAAAATTTACTAATTTATCTTGAAAGGGGGTCAAGGGGGTGTAATTTCAAGCTTGATGGAAGCCTAGGAAACACACTAAAAACCTCCCCTTAAGTATCAGTCATGACAGTATACAGCTGTCTACTACCCATTACCCATAACCCCCCCCCACCCCCCGCCCCGCCCCCCTACTCATTCCCCCTCCCTACATACCCCCTTCCCCCTATTCTCTGCCTCCTCCAACTGTCATGACGGATACTTAAGGCGTCCAAGGACCTAGCGTCTGTTAGTGACCTGAAGAAGCTATCTGCGAAACGTTGTCAATAAAGTGCTCCTCCTCATTTGGTGTTTATATTCAGTATATATACTGTATATATACATATATATATTTCATAACTTCCATGTTCTGCACTGAGTGATTGTCTATATTTTAGCAATGGTAGTGTTCAGGTAAGAAATTACCTGAACTGTGCCTAATATTATCTTGGCCTTCTATGTACAGTCAGGACCCCCAATACACGATTCCACAATTCGCGAAAACCCTAATACACGAGTTACCCCTCGAAAATAACATTAATTAATTAAGCATTAATTATGCGAGGTGGTACCACAATACACGAATCGAGAGCTAAGAAGGGGCCAAATCCGCTATTCCCGCTTGATACGCGAGCACGTCTACGTTTCGCGAGGCCCAGGAGTAGCTCTGAAAAAAGAAGAAGACGGGCATACGCCTGCCTTCCCTCCCGCTTACCCTCCCTCCCTCCCTCCCACAGTCCCGCTCAAGCGCTCATAGCCGTGCGGAGTGACCAAACGTTTGTAGTGCCTGCCACTTTTTTCGCCATGCCACGCCAATATAAGAAGATAACACACAAAATGAAGGTGGAATTGTTGTTTCGCAAGAAAAAGAGGAGAAGGAAACTGTGCAATAGGCTTGTCAGAGTAAACTGTTCGTACGATTTGGTTAGGGAGGGAGAAGTTGGAGAAAATCGTGAAGTCCTACGGTCCTAGTCCTAGTCTATCTACTACTAATTTTAAGGATAGTTTCATATTTTTATTCATTGTTCTTCTTATATATAAGATATAGACTGTACTGTAGAGCCAAAAATGTCGAAAATAGGGCCAAAAATTTCGAAAATAGGCCATAATTGAGAGATGTCACCCAATCTAATTATTCCCATTTAAAGTTAGTTCCACAATACCCGAATTCACAATACGCGATGCCTCCTGTCACCCCTATTCTCGCGAATTGGGGGTCCTGACTGTACTATACAATGAACTAAATATTCAGTGTTCTTGTACAAAGTACTGTATAGTGATGATGATATATTGTAGTATATTATCTTATACTATTATAAAGTAATTTAAAGACATTGATTAGGGCCTACTAGCTATTTAGTATCAAATTTAGTAGCAGTCTCTACGTTTCCAACGTAGGGCTTATGATCTCAGCCGCTACCACAGCGGGCCGATTTATCGGTACTCACGCGAAGTAACCAAATAATCTCTAGAGTTGCACCTCAATTCACTACTAGGCACGTTGTACACACTCCGAGACGACTAGGAAAGAAGAGATAGCGAAGGAGAGAAAGAATTCTTATAGTTACCCATTTAATCTAGCTGCTCTCCTCTGAGCCATGCTCCATGTTCTATGAGCCTGTGCCAGGACCTGCCAAAGTATCAGTCACTTCGCGCCCACCGTCGATGTCACACGCCTTTTTTGTCTGTGCTTCGCGAGTGCCTGCTTTGCATCCCCTTCGCTTCAACTCTTAGTGAGTGTGAGCCTTTTCAGGCTGTTGAGGTTTTAGAATGATGTTCAGTGATGTAGGCAGCACTTTCTACGGCTTTATGGCGTGTTTATGGGTGTGCGCGTAGTGCTGGTGACGTGTTTATTTATTTGTTTTCTTCGGGGTGGTTGGTCCTCAACGCCGCGTAGCGGTCGTTGTGTGTCTATTCTACCCTCACTTTTCGGGTTCATGTTCACTTTAACTACCCTTAACGTACCTTGGGGGGGGGATATGCTTCCCGCGGGATGCATTGTGTTTCTTTCCCTTTGTGACTTTGTTTTATTGTTTTTTCATATGACTACGTGTCGATGTTTTACAAGACTTGAGCATGAAGTTTCTCTGGATTCTGCTTTGTGTGAGCATAGGCCACATAGCCTTTATTCTCTCACAAACATGCTGCTTTGGTCTCAACTGACCTATGGCCCTTCTGACTTGTTTATTAAACTTGTCCATAGTTGGTGGTCTTGTATTTCGTTCGCATGGTTCCCACTTTTGTCAGTTCCTTTTCGTTTCCCCGGGCCTACTTGACTCGTGGATACGTGGTTCTGGTGAAAATGTTGGTCAAGCCCTCGGCTATCCTCCTTTTATTTTATTAATTTAACGTACTTGTGGGGCTTCTCGGGCAGTGTTTAGCTTTGTTACTAGGTTTTTTCACTTAGGGATTGACGCTGCCCTAGTCTTTTCTCGTTTATGTGAATTGTGTAACTAGGCTAGGCCTGTGTTTTTTAACTTGAGCTGACCGCCGTCGGTTTGGGCCACATAGTCCTGTCCTTCTGTTTTCCTCTTGTCTCTACTGACTTGCTGGTTGGTCTTCTACGCTCTTGTTAAGATTCTCATTATTTGTGTGTTTAAGCTAATCGGTTTTTGCCTTGAGCTGCCCGCCGTTGGAATGATCCACACAGGTCCTTTCCTTCTGCCTTCCTTTTGTCTCCACTGACTGGGAAGTCTCGGTCTCGTAGCTCTCGGTTAAATTCTCGTTTTTCTTACAAGTCCATGTTTCTGTTCTTCCCCTGCCTGTGGTTACTTGATCACTGAAATGGGGGGGGGATGTCTGGAAACTGTACGCGATAGGGGCCCCACTCACAGGGAGGATATGCTTGGACAAGTTGACTCGATTTTCGTGTTTACTCACGTTTTTTCGCCACACAGGCAAGGGTCTTCTGGTGTCCTCAGCTCCTTCATCTTTTTAAATCCGCCCTAGAAGCGCCTTTATCTTTTTGAGGTGCCCTGTGCTTTGTCAAGGCCTAGGCCACATAGCTTTTCACTTGACTTGGTTTATGCGCCCTGTTCTGCCCCCCTCTTCATGTACCTGGACAGGGCTTTTTGGACAACGGCTGATTGGCTGTTTTCCTATCCCTTATGTCCTGTTCCTTGTATCCTCCTTCTGTACCTGGTTTCCGCCCTACGGGCGTCCTCCTTGTATACTGGGAGGACCCTAAGACCACCTGAAAAGTCCTAGGACTCGATTCAAAGTGGCGATGTCCTGTGTGTTTTGGATTCCCTCCCCGCCCCTATTTACACTTATAGGGTACTGTTGGGTTGCTCACACTTGACCTTTTCCTTCCAGCTGGTGCCCGCTCTACTGCCGGCTGTCCCTATGCCGCCGCCGCTTCGCCGCCTCCTCCCTCCGCTCTCACAGAGGGTTCTCAGGTATTTCG
The DNA here is from genome assembly GCA_032716605.1 of Paralithodes platypus. Classification (NCBI taxonomy): domain Eukaryota; kingdom Metazoa; phylum Arthropoda; class Malacostraca; order Decapoda; family Lithodidae; genus Paralithodes; species Paralithodes platypus. The sequence goes on from CM064575.1 coordinate 34,044,264, forward strand.
AAGGGTGTCACTTTCCCCACGATTTTGGTTAGGACCTGTTCCCAGGGTTGGGCCTCGCTAAGGGGCTTGTCCCAGCCCTGGTGTTGAGGGTCTCTGGTGTGGGTGTTTTCTTTTGACTTTCCTGTTATACTTGCTACATAGCTTCTTCCTGGATATTGTCTTACTGAGTCTTACATGCTGAATTGGCTCTACTGCCTCATATTGCCTGTCTCACCTCTACTGGTGGGTAATGCTTCCCCATTTTTCAGTGCTGTGATGCCGCTCCTCCCTGCTCTCGGCCGACGTGTCAGCGGACGGCCTTGCGGGATCACCGGGAATGTTGCCTCCACACGGCCTGCTATGGGAAGGATGTTTACGATCCCCGCCGGTGTGGGGTGTGTCTCTCCGCTCTTCAACTACTCGAGACTCTCCCTACGTCGGCGGAAGGACAACGGGCCAGGACGTCTCTACGCCGATCATTCTTACAGTTTCTTACAGTAGATCCTCTGGAAAAAGGCAAACTATGCCTGTGTATCCAGCTCAGTACCAGTACTTGCACTGCTGCGGTCGTTCACGGTGTTGGCGGCGGCGGTAGCAGACGCAACATTTTTACTATTCTGTATTTTTGTTTTATAATCAAACTTCAAATCTTGTCTTCCCCATGCTTTATCAAGATTACTTTCAAACTCCCTAATTGATTCGGAATCGACTACATACTGGGGCAGTGCGTTCCACTCATTTACCACTCTATCACAAAATGAGTTCTTCGCCTTCTCAAGCCTATTTCTTTCTTTGTAAATTTTCTTAGAGTGTCCTCTCGTTCTTGTTCCCTCCCGCATCAAGAAGATACCTTCACACACATCCTCATCGTACTTTCCTGACACTATCTTAAAAGTCTCTATCATATCCCCTCTCTTTCTCCTATATGCCAGTGTCGGAAGTCCCAGTGTCCTCAACCTCTGCTCATAGCCCGCGTTCTTCAACGTTGGTACCAGCTTGCTAGCTCTCCTCTGCACTTTCTCCACTGCTTCTATATCCTTTACCATATATGGAGCCCACACCTGGTTTGCATATTCCAGGTGTGGCCTAACCAGCGCTGTATATAGATTCCTGAAGATTTCTTCGTCAAGTGACACAAATGTCCTCCTTATCAGCCGCACAATTCTATTGGCTTTATTTATCTTTTCCGCTAAATGTTTAGAGAAATTTAACTTATTGTCTATCACTACTCCTATATCCTTTTCTGCACTCACTTCCTCCATCGCTTCATACATACTGTATCCTACCTTGTCTATCTTGCTGGTCCCAATCCGCATGTACTTGCATTTTTTTGGATGAAAAGGCATTAACCAATGCTCAGACCATCCCTTCATGCCCTCCACATCTCCTTGAAGCAAACCCATATCTTCCTTACTCCTCACTCTTCTATACAGTTTAGTGTCATCCGCATACAGGTATACCTCACTTCCATTAGTTATAACTTCAGGCAAGTCGTTGATAAATATAACGAACAGCAGTGGTCCCAACACAGATCCCTGAGGTACCCCACTTGTAATTTCCCTCCACCCCGAGCCTATTCCATTCACCAATACCCTCTGTCTCCGATCTTTCAGGAAGGCTTCTATCCATTTCACACATTTCTCCCCTATATTATAGCTTCTAACTTTCTCTATTAACCTTTTATGTGGGACCTTATCGAAGGCCTTCATAAAATCGCAATATACCACGTCTATTACATCACCATCTTCTAGAATTTGCATCCAATCATCTACCACCTTAATTAGCTGTAGTACCGTCGACCTCCCCGGCAAGAATCCGAACTGTCTCCCACTGAAAAGTTGGTTTGACTTCATATGATCCATTATTCCTTCTCTAATTACCGTTTCCATTAGTTTACACACAACACTTGTCAAACTGACTGGTCTATAATTCCCTGGGTCATTTCTCTTTCCCTTCTTAAATATAGCTGTTATGTTCGCCTCTCTCCAGTCCATCGGGATTTGTCCTGTATTAAACGATACCTCAAATAATATTTTCAATGGCTCTACTAACATCTCCCCTCCTTCCTTTATGATTCTTGGGTGTATCCCATCCGGTCCCGGTGACTTACTTCTGTTCATTTTTTCTATAGCCCTTCTTATTCTAGCATGGGAAAACTCTACTAGTTCTAGTGCCGGTGCCTGTTTGATGGGAATAGTAGGCACTGCATCCTCCGACTCCACTGTTAGTACCCCCCCCAAAGTATTTCCCCAGCACCTCTGCTTTCTCCTTATCAGTCTCCGCTCTACTCCCATCATTCAACCCCCCCACCAGCTCTGGGATCCCTAGGATGGGACGTCATCTCCCGTCACGTCCAAAGGGTCCTGCACAGGGCTCCTTCCTTCCGTGAGGATGACGTCCGGGTGTTGATAGGGATCCCACCTACCTCCGATGCTGCACGCCGTTCCCGCTCCCCTACTGTTCGTCACTCTCGCTCTCCTCATACGGCTCGGGGCTCCCCTCCCGGGAGTTCGGGTCCGGCGGGCGGGAGGGCGCGTTCCAGGGAGCGGGCCCCCAGGCGTCATGAACATCGTGTGCCTCCCTCCGACCTCTCCATGACTTCTGGAACTTCTGGCAGGAAGAAACGTCGCCGATCTCCGTCCCCTGCTGATCGACCCCGTCTTGCTTCTCCTCACCTCAGGATAAGCCCCCCTCCTTCGCAGGGTTCCACGGTCTTCAGGGCCAAACGCCGTCCTGCCCCGCCTGCCGAGGAGGTCGTTCTCCATCCTGCACCGTCTTCAGCCACTGGTGGGGTGGAGTTCGAGCCTCTGCCTGCCTCCCAGCCTGTGAGGGGTCCCGGCCTCTTCCCTATGGCGGGCCCAGCTGTGGTGGTACCAGCGGCGATGCCCTCCACGCCTCCTCCTCAACCTGGAGGTTCCGACGCCTCGATCCCTTGTGGCCAGCAGTCTCCTCCTCGTCTCCCTGACCATTTAGAAGATGTTCTTGAGATGGAGGTTGCGGATTTTGATCGGCTGGAGGACGAGGATATGGGGGTCGACTCGTCTTCGGACGGTGCACCTGATTCGGGCCAGGAGGACCCCGACGTGGCGGCACAGTCCTCTCCACCGTCCCCTGAGTTCTCCCCGCTCACGGACCATGGGGCCCGTGGGCCCAGTGAGGCTGGTTCCCTGTCTCCTCTACAGACGTCCTTCCCTCCTGCTGCGGAGACGGAGTTACGGGCGGAGTTGGCGTCTCTTCGTCTTGAGATGGCCTCCAATAAGGCAGACATCCTCTCCTCTGTCACGGCGGCCATGGATGCAGTGGTCTCCCGGTTGGGTACTACTAACCCGGTGCCTCTGCAGACTCCGCTTGTGGCTCCTCTCCCACCTGTTGCCGACCACATCCCATCTCAGCCTGCTCTCCCGGTCGTGGTACCGTTGACATCATCTACTTCATCACCTGCACCTCCGACACCACCTACGACTCCTCTCTGGCCCGTTGTTATCCCGGGCCAGGGTTTGGGGTTGTTCTCTCACCCCCTCTCCGTGCCGCCTCTCTCCAAGTTTAAGATCCCCAAAGTCAAGATGCCATCCCTGTATGGGGATTCTGTTGCTTGGAGAGCTGTGATCGCCTCCAACCCTGAGGGGGCGGTCCACCTGCCGGCCGGAGAGCGGGCTGTGCCGGAGGGTTGGGCTATACAGGTGAATGAGAAAAACGTCTTCAGGGCCATTACTCCACAGGGTCTGGTCCCTGAGGTCGATGTGAGGGTGTACCCTAACCGGCAAAACATGCGGTATTTTTCATATCATCCGTCGGTCTTACCTTACACTGCCACCAAGCCCTGGGCTGACTACTCCCGCCAAGACCTGTCTGCGGATGTCCACTCCCTCTCTGCCATCTCAGGGACGCCGTACCTCAGGAATGTGCGAGATCGGGACGGGGTCCTGATGCTCGAACTCCCGCACATCTGTCCGGGTCCCTGGGGTGAATGGATCCGTGAAGCAGTGGAGTTTGGTCAGTCCATGGCTGAGACCTTGCCGGCCATCCCATCCATGGAATCATCTTTTCTGTCGGGCATGCTCCTTACCTCCTCGGGCTTCCCTCTGCCTGTGTGGGAGTGGCTCAATGCTCCCAAACTGTCGGTGGGCCCCCTTCCGTGTTCCTTTTTCACGGCACCGGAGAAGGCACCACTGGACCAGGACTTTAAGTTCCGTCAGCGAGCGGCGTGCCAACTTTCAACTCTTCTTGCTCAGTTGGAACTGGCGCGGGTTCACCTCCGCCTTATTGAGTCGCTGGAATCGGCTGATCATCGCCAAGGTTTTGAGCATGTCCGACGGATCACCCTGCAGCTTGCCCTCAACCCTGTTCAGGACATCCGCCACTCCCTCCATGAAGCCACTCGTTGCCGTCAACAACTTCGGGTGGCTTTCTGTAAGAAGGGCCCTGCCGACGTCCGCAACCGCCTCCTACTGACTGACCTTCTGACCCCTGGACTGTTCCCTGAGGAGGCTTGGCAAGGGGCTTTCTTACTGGCACAGAGTGACACATACTCTGCTCAACGGAAGGTGGTGGCGAAGCCCACTTCATCCTCCTCCACCCGCGGACGCAGGGGCAGGTCTGTCGCCGGCAGAGGGCGCCAGGCTAGAGGTGTGGCCAGGGGACTGGCTCACAGGGGGCGTGGTGTACCCGCCTTCCGTGGTCGTCGGTCCCCGGATCGCCGTCCCCGTCAAGAGGGGATGCGGCGCTGGCAGGCGCAGGGCCTCAGTTCCTCCGCTGCCAGACACAGCCTGGAGGGGGATAGGCCGGAGCGCGAGGCTCGTCCATCGTTTCGGCGGGGCGGGGGGCCGTCTGGAGGAGGACGTGGTGGCTCTAGCTCCCACTACGATAAGTCCAAGAGGGGCTCCGCGCCAAAAAACGCGTAGTTCCTCCTGGCCAATCCCCTATTCCCTCGCCCGACCATCTCGTCGAAGCGGTGATGGGCCTGACACAAGGCGCCCGCACCGGCTTCTTCCGCCCCCACTACCGGCAATGGCCCCGCCGGTCGTGGGCGCGTCGGGTGGTCAAGAAGGGTCTGACTTGGAGGTGGAGGTCCAGGCCTCCTCTCAGGTGCCCTCCCCGACAGCGACCAGTGTCTCAGGAAGTGGCCCAAGTGATCATGTCCATGCACGAGAAAGGCGTTATCAAGGAAATATCTTCTACACAAAAGGTATTTCTGTCTCATGTGTTTCTGGTCCCAAAGAAGGACTGCGCTGCTATGAGGCCGGTGGTAGATCTCTCAGTCCTCAACTCTCACATTGTGAACACCCGTTTCCGCATGCTCACCATCAACCAGGTACGCCTGGCACTCAAGCCCTTGTCTTGGGTGGTCACCCTGGATCTGAAGGATGCTTATTGGCATGTGCCGATGGCTCCTCGGTTCCAGGGCTGCCTAGCACTGCAGTCGGATCAACGGGTGTTCCAATTCACCAGACTACCATTCGGCCTCAACATAGCACCGCGGGTCTTCACCAAACTGGTGAAGCAGGCTCTGACCCCCTTGCTCTTACAAGGGATTCAGATCCTGTTTTACCTGGACGATTGGCTCATCTCCGCAGACTCTCTCACACACTGTGTACAAGACACGCTCACTGTAGTCAGACATATCACAAACCTGGTGTTCAAACTAAACATTCCCAAGTCCTGCCTCTCACCGTCACGAGAAGTGACGTGGGTGGGCTTGCACTGGGATCTCCAAAGCGCCACCGTTTCCCAGAGTCGAGTGAATGCGGCGAAACTTCGAAGGAAGCTCTTTGTCGTGTTGCACTCGATCTCAATAACACAAAAAATGTGGGACTCCCTACTAGGGTCTTTGAATTGGGCGTCTCTGACCGTGCCCTTGGGCCGGCTCCGACTAAAACGCCTCATTCAGCTGGGCAACAGGCACTTCCCTATCTCGCCCCCTTACCGTTTGTGGACGGTACCGCGCTCAATACATCTGAGACTGACACACTGGGTCGCTCGGGGTACGCTCTCTGCGGCTGTGCCCTGGACTGCTCCTCCGCCGACCATCTGGGTAGACACAGATGCGTCGAGCGAGGTGGGGTGGGGCTATCAATCAGACATGGGACATCAAAACCACGGCAGGTGGTCGGGGCTCTCACACTTCCACATCAATGCCCTGGAACTGTTGGTACCGTTGTTCTTCCTGCGGGATCACGGACTGGCCCTCACGAGCAAGTCGGTGGCCTTCAGGATGGACAACATGTCCGCGGTTCATTGTATCCAAAAGCAGGGCTCCTCCAGGTCTGTTGTGCTCCAAGACCTGGCGGAGAAATTGTTTTACCTGGCCGATCATTACAGCATCACCCTGCATGCGACTTACCTGCCCGGGACGGCCAATCTTTGGGCGGATGCTCTGTTGAGAGGACAGAGCACCAAGGTAGGATGGTCATTAAGACAAAGCGTTTTCGACGACCTCGCAGCCTCCTGGGGCCATCCGCAGGTGGACTTGTTCGCCTCCTCCGGGACGAACAAGCTGCCGGACTACCTCACCCGCTGGACTTGTACTCAGGCGGGGGGGCCGGATGCCTTCAGCGAGGACTGGAGCAGGTGGCAGTCGATTTACGCTTTTCCACCGCCCAACGCACTGCTTATGTGCAAAGTCCTACACAGGCTGAGAGAGTACCGTGGCAAGGTTTGGTTAATCGCGCCCCTCTGGCTGGCCCAAGCCTGGTACGCTCAGCTGAAGCGATGGTGCCCGAGTCCCGTTCCCCTGTCTGTCTCAGACTTCCACTTGGGACAGATTGGAGACCTAGGGACCTCGTTGGCATTCGCATCGTGGATGTTTGTGAGGCAGGGTGGTTACCGAAATATGGACGTTGCTTGACTGATATGCTTATTCAGCACTGGACTAAGGCTACTTGGAAGACTTACGAGTCTCATTGGAATACTTTCACTAAATGGATCAATGACACCGAACAAACAGTTCCGTCGGTTGCGTTAGTCTTCCATTACCTTAATCACTTGTTTGCGACACGCACGTACATGTACAACACCATTAAGAACCACCTGTCCGCTATTAGGGAGCCTTTTGAGACCTTGACGGGGCTGGTGCTCCCTCACAAGGAGCTGTCTTTTTTCATGAAAGCCTGCTTTCGGCTCAGACCGCCCCCACGCCAGATACCGCCTCAATGGTCTCTGGCGAAGGCTCTCAGGCTCCTTACCTCACCCATCTACACCACTAACCCAACACCTGTTCATCTGCTTGATAAAACTTTGTTTCTTTTAGCGTTGGCTACAGGAGAGAGGGTCTCGGAGTTGGCTGCCATGTCGAGGGCCCCGAATTGCATGAGTTTTTCGCCTTCCTTGGGGTCAGTCACTTTGGCCCCTTCCGTTCATTTTGTGGCCAAGAATGAACGTGAGGCGCACATTTTTAAGCCGTTTACTGTACCAGCTTTAAAATGTGGGAGCACGCATCATCCGCTATGCCCGGTAAGAGCCTTGCATACGTATGTGCGTGCCGCTGTGCCGACGTCGGGGACGGCGCTCTGGTTGGCCCCTACGACAGGGACACGGTTAGGCAAACGTGCTGTGGGACTTCATTTACGCCATGTCATTACTGCGAGTAATCCCCTTACGAAGGGCTCCGCTCATGATGTCCGCTCTTATGCAGCGACTGTGAGGTTTCTCAACAATTCCTCACTTTCGGATATAGCCGACACCAGCACTCCCCCACAGCACTTTTGTCTCATCGTACCTGTCCATGTCCACTGCCGGGCCAGGTGTGCCTTGTGTTGCGTTAGGCCAATGTGTCACATGATTCATCTCCATCCTGTGTCTCTTCTCATCCCATACTGTATTTTCTTCCTTTCCCTACACTGGGGGGGAGGGGGGGGGTTATTTTGTATGATTGTACAATGCCTTTCTCTCTTTCATTTTACATGTATGTCATCCCTGTTTAGTTTTAAGGTTATCTCTCTTACTTCTTTATGTATAGACTCTACTGTCTAGGGGTTACTTGTTTGGTATGTCTATGCCTCATACCCGGTTTTTGTAATTTAAAGAGTGTCCTTGGAGATCTTCCGCCTACTGTGCCTTGCCTTCAGATTCTTGTCTTCATGTACAACTTGCCTTCATTCTTCCCATATTGGTGTGCCATTCTCCGGTCGACATGACCTATTCCTTAGCCTGCTGCGGCACTTTTAAGACCCTAGACTGATACTGGTAACATGTACTTCCTTAATATGCACCGTACTGTTACGCTCTTTCTCTGATAATAAACTGATTTGTTTATTTGTGTCTTTTCTTGGTCCTCTGCTTGTGCTACGGCTTGAGGTTTATGGTTTATTGGATGTCCGCCTCCAATTTGGGATTCAAGCCCTACGTTGGAAACGTAGAGACTGCTACTAAATTGGGAGGTTTGACGACCTCCCTTATAACCAAATAAGGAAAACCTCTTATTTGGTAGCAGTCTCGGAGTATCCAACGACAGAGTATCCCGCCCTCATGCCGATCCCCTGCCCATCCAATCTAAACTGATTACTTGATACCTCGATACTTTGGCAGGTCCTGGCACAGGCTAATAGAACATGGAGCATGGCTCAGAGGAGAGCAGCTAGATTAAATGGGTAACTATAACAATTCTTTCTCTCCTTCGCTATCTCTTCTTTCCTAGTCGTCTCGGAGTGTGTACAACGTGCCTAGTAGTGAATTGAGGTGCAACTCTAGAGATTATTTGGTTACTTCGCGTGAGTACCGATAAATCGGCCCGCTGTGGTAGCTGCTGAGATCATAAGCCCTACGTTGGATACTCCGAGACTGCTACCAAATAAGAGGTTTTCCTTATTTGGTTATAAGGGAGGTCGTCAAACCTCTCAATATCAACCCTCAAAAGTTTTTAATTAAAATAACATGGTAGTTTTACTTACACCTTACTGAACATCAAGGTTTATAACTAGAATATATTATAGTGTCCAGCTTGTGAGGAGGGTTGCTGTGGATTTGTCTGGGGATAATTTGAGTCGGTTTGTAGTGCACCAGTAGTGTAGTGTGTTGAGATAGGGTTGAAGGAGATGTGTTGCTGTGTCTGAGTCTTGGTGTGTACATGTGTGGGGCCAGGCTGCAGGATAGAATAACAAATGATGAGCTGAGGAGACGTTTAGGTATAAAGAGTATTAGCGAGGTGATGCGTACAAGTAGACTGGGACGATATGGACATGTGGAGAGAATGGATGAACAAAATTGGGTGAAAAGATGCAGGTCTGTGATTGTGGAGGGAGCTGCACCAAGGGGTGGACCGAGGAAGACCTGGGATCGGACTATACGTGTCGATCTCAAATCCAGAAACTTGACAAGTGAAGCAGCCCTTAACAGGGTTGCCTGGAACGCCGCCATTAGGACAAGAGACTGAAACTGCATGTATGTGTGGAGCACTCAGTCTTAACATTTTATGTATGTATGTATGTATGTGAGTGTTATGTCATCTGCGTAGGAAGCTATAATTATTTGGGGTGCGTGGAGTCAGGGTAGATCATGCATGTATAGATTGAAGAGTGCGGGCGACAAGATGGATCCTTGCGGGACGCCGTGTTTGAAGTTTCTGATGTCTGTTGTTGTGATTGCAGCAAGTGATGAGTTTGTTGCTGTTGGAAAGTGTAATGCTGTTTAGTGTTTTGTAAAGTTTTTTGGGGTCTGTTTTGTGATCAAGTGTTTGGAGGAAATTATTCCAATTTAGTTATCTAGTATTTTGTTGTTAATCCCAGGTCTCTCAGCACAGTGACCCTACCTTATGACTTGCTGTTCGGGAGAGACTTTTTGGCAAACCTAACCTAACGAACCTAGGTCAGCACAGCAACCCTAGCTTATGATCTGCTTTTTGGGAGATACTTTTTATGAAACCTAACCTCACCAAACCTCACTCTGATTTCGATCTTGGTTAACCCTTTCGGTGTCGGAAAGGGCGTTTGGGGTGCCTAGCTTTGGTTTTAGGAACGGGAAGGGATGGGGGAATGTTGTTGGTAGAAGGATGGGCTTGTGGGTAGGAAGGGGTATTGAGGGGTAGGACCGTAGGGGGATGGAGGAGTGAGGGAAGGTATAGGTAGCGCCAACGAACTTGAGAATAATCTTGACCGCTTAACTTCTCATAACTCAAAATTAATTAAAGCAATCGAGCTGACATTTCTATCATTTGGGAAGAGCTCACCAGGAAATAGGTGTGGATATTTACAGCCAGTTTGCTCTAGGCCCTTTTGAGTTATGAAAATTTAAGGAGTCAAGATTATTGTCAAGTTCGTTGGCGCTACCTATAGTTCGGTCGTGGTGGAAGAAGAGGTGGGGGATAGGTGAGGAACGGGAAGGATAGGGTTGGAGGAGATAGGGGAAGGTTGAGTGGTAGGAATGGGGAAGGAGAAAGTGGTGGTGGGAGAGGGGCAAATCCTGGAGGAGCTGAGAGAGCCCGAGCGGTAGGGGGAAGGGAGGTTGGATAGTTGGGGAAAATAGGAGGAGGCGTTGGAATAGGAACGGGGCATTGTGGTTCTGGAATGGGAAGAGGGGGCGAGGGGGGGTAAGGTGGTAAGGGGGCCTGTTTGGGTGGTGGTAAAGGGTCAAGATTAGTGGTGGGGCATGCGACAATCATCAGGGTTAGCCAACATAATGAGGTTACTGTCGAGATGTTGGAAACGACGTACGTAACGGTTTCGGTAGGTGCGTGATTCCCCATAGTAATTGACCGTGACTTGATAGCAATTTGGAATGGTTATGATTTCAAAAGGGCCTTTAAACTGCGGTTTTAGCTTAGAGGGCACGGGAAGTTGAGCCACCATCACAAGGTCGCCGACGTGGTGAGGGCTGATTTTGAGGTTTCGTCAGGTTGCAGCCTTGCAGGTCTTGTAGATATTGTAGTTGGCGTAATCGATTTCGCAGGTGGACGAGGGACTGGTTGAGGTCAGGTGAGGGCTCCAATGGGATGGACAGGTGTCTCCGTGGCAAAAGTAAAGGAGGCTCCCCAAATATTCTTTCATGAGGGGTTATTCCATCTTCACGAGGGCAAGTGTTCATACCCCATTGCACTATGCGAACTTGACTTGGCCAGTCGATCTGTGGTGTTCATTTGTTGCAGCCTTGTCCGTATTTGATTGGCTATGGTCCTGTGGCTACGTTCACAGACTGAATTCCCTTGAGGCCAGTAGGGAGATGAATGACTGATTTTGTAGGCGAAGATCTGTGATATCTGGGTTCAGATGTGGCCTGTGAATTCTGGGGCATTGTCGGAATGCATGGCCTGTGGGAGACCAAAATACGGGAATACGTTTTGTAATAGTGATTCCGCGACTGCAAAGGCTGAGTGTTCCTTGGCTGGACATGCAAAGACATATTTGGAGTAATAATAATAATAATAGTTCTTAAAGCTAGCGCATGCTAAGCCAGCTAAGGATAGCCCAATAAGGCCGATTAGGCGTATTTCCATTGGGGTCCGGTACTACTACCCCATCCCCTTGATCATGAGGGCCGTCATAACGACTCGGTGCTTGTGAAAAATCTTTAATGCGCTGAGTGTGGGCGTGATCCTGGGACCTTCTAGGTGGAAGTCCAAGACGCTAATCACTACACCAGCGAGCCGCTGTAAGTGTCTACGAAAGTGATTATGTATTTGTAGCCTTTAACTCCGTCCATGGGTCCCATGACATCTAAGGCCAATAATTGCCATGGTTTGTAAGCAATTAATTTACCTGAAGGACCTGGTGTTCTGGTTTTGTCCTTGCCCAAAGCACAGGCATGGCAAGCTTCGGTAATGGATTTTGCTGTGACATAAGGCCTTGGGGTCCAGTATACCTCTTGAAAGGTTGCAAGAAGCTTTTTCTAGCCTAGATGGATTCCGTTATGGGAATGGAGAGACTGCATGATGTCTTGGGCAGTGCTAGGGTTTAGGACAATCTTGCCTTCTTTGGTGTATAAGGTGTCCCCTTTCCTGATGAGGTGATCGAAGATAATCTTTGGAATCCAGGCAGGTTTGTTCTTTTTCTGAAATGAATGTAGAAGATATTGCTGAGTTTGGTCGGGTGGGACTTGCTGTTGAATGGCTCGTATAGCATCCTTGGGTGGTGTTTGCTGAATAGGTAGCCGGGGGAGTGCATCTGCATATGTATGCAATTTTCCCGGGCGGTAGGCGATCCAAAAGTTGAACTCTTCAAGAGATTCTCGGCACCTGACAGTAAGGGCGTTTTTCGTGTCGGATTTGCGGAGCCATTGTAGGGCTTGGTGATCAGTTATGATGGTGACTTTGACTCCAGCAAGGTATGCTTTGAAGTGCTGGAGTGCCCAAATTATTCCTAAGCATTGGCTTCGGGGCCGGCGACTGGAGCTTGATGGGGGATGGTTGTGGTACTTACCCTTCCTATCTCCCCTCGAGCTTTCGTCCTCAGCTTGACTAATTTTGAGTAGTTTTTCATTCCTCATTCTATGATATTCCCCTTCTATTCTTATTCTGTCCCATTTGGCTGTCCTCGGGCAGCCTATATCTCATGTCTCCCTGGCCTGGCTAGGTAGCAGACTCCTGGCCTGATTTGTCTCTTCGGTTGCTGATGTGGCCGGACTGACTTGCTTCCCTTCGGTAATGCATTTTTTGCTTCTCGATGTGATTTTTTCTACCTTCGACCTGATCTTTCATTCTTCGCCCTGATCACTTCTTGGTTGGTGTTGCGGTGTAGCAGTTCTTGTCTCATCCTTCGGCCCTGCCCTGTGAGAGCTCTGATGTGGAGCTCATGTGGTCCGGCTGAACTGGTGAAATGGCGAGAAATGTCTGCGTGTCTTCACCTTCCTCGATTTGTTCCTCTACTGCCCTTCCCGATCTATCTTGACTCGTTTAGTTGTATATCTTGATCGAATCCTTCGGGCCAGCCCTATGTGAGTTCTTTTGTAGAGCTCAGTGGTCTGGTTAAACTAACATTAACCCTCCAGCCCCGGCTATGTATTATATATATATTCCCCGAAATCCGGGTGTTTTGGCCGAAAAACGTCTAGCCTAGGCTACCGTATCTTTGTCTGGTGATGGGCTGGTCTATCAGAGTGAGACCTGAGCGATCTCTGCCATACCCATAGCTTAATCTGACTGTTCCTTTTACTCATATATTTTCTAGATCTCGAGTGACGGCGTCTCTTCCGTGGATTGACCGTCCTCCCAATCTACCAAGATTGGAAGCTAAAGCGTCACATTATTCCTTTGCCCCTCAACTTTCTCTTCATAATTGCTGAGGGGCACAGGGCCCTGGGTGGGGCTTTGGTTTCCCGGGCGTTTACGCACCCTCTCAGCCCCCCGCCATGGAGTGGCTTCGGTCACCCAGGCTTTATTGTGGTCGGCAGGGAGGGTTCTGTGGGGTCGCTCGTTTATGGCCTTGGCCTTACTCGGGGCCTTGGGGCTGTTCGGCCAGGCAGCTTGGGGAACAACAACAACAACAACAACCGTATCTTTGTTATTCTGACTGCTTCCGCGCATCCCCAAGCGTAGCTGTGTTTCTTACCTGTAGAATGGCGTTAAGTAGAGCTCTCTAAGTCAACTGGTTCAGTTGTGATGATGATTTCATTGGAGATAACTTTATGGCAAAAACAGCCACTTTACACTACTTTTCGATACTTAACAACAACATACAGGCACACACGAACAAGCGACGCTCTCCTTCTTGTGGCCGGAGATGCGGGGCGTCGGTCCAGCCGGCTGTTGTTTACATGCGTCGGACCGACGCCTCGCACACCAAGCTCACAGGCTTTCAACCACTGGGCGTTAAAGAGCCCTTCCGGGCAGCTCTGGTATGCTTTTTTATGGGCGTTCAAGAGCCCTTCCGGGAACGAAGGGTTAAAAAAAAAAAATAAAAAAATAAAATAAAATGTACAATATAAATGCATCAACAATACAATTAGAAATAATAAAAGTGAATTTGAGCTTATAGTATTGGGGGCAGGGGGCTATAGTATATTCGCTGTAAGTAGGCGAGTAATCATGACCTCTAAATTCTGTAACTCAAAAACGACTAGAGTAATCGAGCTAATATTTCTACCATTTTTGGTACTCGCTCCTGTATTGGCAAAATTTTTCCGTCTGTGTACTCATACCTCATGCTTCCCAGTACCCTGGAAAGAAGCAAACATCCATCCAGTTCCTAAAAAAGGTGCCTCTTCAGATCCATCAAACTACAGACCAATAGCTATAACTTCC
>CM064575.1:34058506-34178924 GCA_032716605.1 Paralithodes platypus
AACCTGCTTACTTTTTGTCTGTATTTTGTTTATCTTTTTCTTTTCTATTATTATTATTATTAATATTGATGATTTTTTAAATTTATTGTTCTTGTTAAAAGAGTACTCTTTGTTTAACTCTGTTGTTACTTCATATTTTGCAATTATTTCTCTTTATATTATTGTATTCATTGTCGATAGTATCAATTGCTTACTTTTGCGATTTCCTTAGTTTATTTGTGCTATAAATGTAGGTATTTGTAGGGTAGTTATTGATAGGGGTCACTTGAGGCATGCTATGCTTACAGGTACCTACCCGATAGCACTATCGTTAGTGAGTGCTGTACTGTATTTTATATATATTTTGTAATAGTATAGATATCTTATCAATATTTGTATTTTTTACTATTGTTAATGTCTTGTCATGTTGCAAATTGATTTTAAAAATTTGACATTTAACATGTAGTTTTTTATTCATGCAGAGTTTAGTAAAATTTGCCAGAACGTCCCGGACTTCCCAAACTTGACTACTTCCTTTAACGTGACGATAGTGCGTTGTTATATGTGCGATTGGTTTGCTTGGGAAACAGATTAACTTGCTCATGTAGTGATGTACACCCTATGTGGTGGATTGTGTTCTTTTATTTAATAATTTTCATTTTAGTAAACGTTGTTTCCACATAGCGATTTTGATAATTTAATTTGACTTTATATTGTCCTTGTCCCAATTTTGGTTTGTTTAGTTTGCAAGTTTTACATTTTAATTTTTATGATATAAAAGCCTGACTGTGTAAGTATTTTTTTTTTTTATATATTATAATGTAAAACTTGCAAAATAAACAAACCAAAACAGGGACAACACAAGATAAATGCAAAAGAACTAATCAAAATCGCTATGTGGAAACAACACTTAATAAAATAAATTTTTGAAATAAAAGAACACAATCCACCACATAGGGTGTACACAACTACATGAGCAAGTCAATTTATTTCCCTTTGAGAAACTAGGAGTAGATCGTAGAGGGCACGTTGATGTGCATTGTAATAATGGTGAACATAATATCCTGAATACTGTTCAAGATTGGATTTAATTACAGTAATATTATATTCAAATCACATTAAATTTTGATCGTAGAAAGTAGTGCAATGAGAGAGAGAGAGAGAGAGAGAGAGAGAGAGAGAGAGAGAGAGAGAGAGAGAGAGAGAGAGAGAGAGAGAGAGAGAGAGAGAGTAATAATAATACAAATTTTATTTCCACTTAAAAGTGGTTATTCTGCTCATAGTTACAATAACAAAGTGTACATTAAGTATTAACTTTGGTATAAGGTATAAACTTAGATTGTACATACACATTCAGATGCATATACTGTATACACACAATGCATACATATATACAGTATTATAGGTTTGACTCCTGTAAGGAGATAAAGAAAACCTAATATTTAGTAGTGGCCCCGTAATCATTGACGAACATGCCTATTACATAAGGCATCCTCTTCAAACACTAATCCGCCGTAGTTTGAATCAACCGCGCAGAGCATTTAAAATCTGAGGAGCCTTCATCATGAGCGCACGCGACCTCACTCATGGCTTCAGTCATTATGAATTGGTTTCTCACTACGAAAAAACTTCGTAAAAAATAAAAACAAAAAGAAAATAAGAATAACTATCCAATAAGCTTTCCATCATATCGTGGATGTACTTGTGTGGATCTTTGACCAGACGCTGATTCAGGCGTCATTCTTCCTTCACTGACATATCAAGTAAACCAAAATCCTTAATACATCAACGAATGGGAAGGGGACGGTCGGGAGGGCCCCAGTCGTCAATGATTACGGGGCCACTACTAAATATTAGGTTTTCTTTATCTCCTTACAGGAGTCAAACCTATAATTTATTAGTGGCCCCTCCATCATTGACGAACATGCCTGATTTCTAAGACTGGAGGGGGACATTCGTAATCATATCATAACTCTAGCAAAGCAGATAATCAAACAACCACATAGTATTCTTACTTTGAAAAAATATATCTAATTACGGCGCAGACCATATAAATACAAAAAAGGGGGTTCAAGCAGGTGCGTGCTTCAAAGAAGCCTGCTTGACAAAAAAGGGGGTAACTCTGGAGATTCTGTGAACAGATCTGTAGTTACCAAGGCACCCCACTCAATGAGTGGTGACAAAAAATAACAAGTTATAAGTTTACATGTGCACATAATAAACCCATAATATTCGTGAAAAATAATTTGCAAAAAATCTCCACTGTTTAATACTAAATTGCTTTCACAGCTAAAACTACTATAACAACTCCATTGTTTTGTACTAACATTGTACTAGCACAATTTCTCGCAGATAAATGTTCATATCACATTAACCCTAATTGTATCACAGCTCTTATACTCTGGCGGGGTCTAGGGTGTCCTATGTTACACTGACTGCACCCCCCCCCCCCCCTTTTCCTTGAAAGTAAACAAAAGTGAGAGTAGGGCCACCTAGACCCTCTGCCTTAAAGCTATACATGGTAAGGAAGGTTTGTCCAGAGCAACTGACAAGTATCTAGTCAAAAATGTATGATTAGACGCCCACAACTGTGTGGACGCAATATCTTCTACTGAAAAATTCTTCAGGAAACGTAAAGAGGCCGCCCATTTGCGTAAATCGTGGGCCCTACCCACAACGCCGGGATTACTCTCTTTAATGACTTCGACCAGAAGAGAAGCTAATCTCCGTTTCAGTAAGCGTTTACCCGTACTCGCTACCCATAAAGCACCTTGGGGGTTGAGAGGAGCCACTCTCAAATATTTGGTTAGAGCTTGCACTGGACATAGATTATGGTGCACCTTTCCCCTTTTTAACGCCGGCACCGTGAACTCAGAAAACACGTGTGCATTGTGCTCATTTTTGGCTACAAATCCCGGGGAAGGTGCAATGTGAATACAGTAGGGTCCCGCATAAAACGTGTTCGCATAAAACGAGTCTCGATTAAAACGACCGACCTAAAATTCGCTTTGTACGAAATATCGTCGCTTTGTATGAAATGTCGTTCGCTTTGTACGAAATATCGTCGCTTTGTATGAAATGTCGTTCGCTTTGTACGAAATATAGTTCGCTTTGTACGAAATATCGTTCGCTTTGTACGAAAATTTTCGCTTACAGTGAACATTGACGATATTGCGCCACCAAAATGCTGTGTTCACATAAAACGAAATCGCATAAAACGCCCTCGTTTATCGACCATAAACTCGTTTTATGTGAGACCCTACTGTACATTCATTAAGTCTACCAAACCTAAGGCAATTAGGTGTGTTGCTCATCGCCGCCAGCTCAGACACTCTGTTCCCGGTGGCCAAAGCCAAAAGGAATACAGCCTTTTTTAAGAGTAATGCAAAATCTGCAGTATTTTGGTAGAGACGAGAGTGAAGTAAAGACAATGCCTTGTCCAGAGACCAAGTAGGCATGAGCTGACGGGGAGGTGGGCGGAGTTTAAAACATGCCCTCATAAAACCTATTTGTTAGTAGTCTTGGCAAATCCAACGTCAAGGCTATTAACCTAATTGCAATGACGACTTGTCTATTTTGACTGCTATGTCGTCATTCCAACCGCGGTTAAAAAGAAAACGTCTAGAGTCTACTCCTTATCTTGCTCTAGGAGACGTTGTACATTAACCAAAACTACCACCGAAGGTGAAAAAAGCATAGAAGAGAAGAAAAAGGGGTTTACCTTAGTTACCGCTTAAGGCCCATCCTGTGTTCCGTCATGTGCAGATCCCTGTCGAACGTGCGCATGAGCGACCCTCTCTTGTCATCATTTTTTCACGCGCTCCATTGAATGCAGTCGCTTTTGTTGTGCTCCTTTAATTCACCCTGTTTAGGTTCGTTTCGGCTTATCTGGCCTTCTTTTTTGTTAGACAGATGTTACGTGATCTAGGGCACACGTAAATGGGCTCCTCAGTGTGTTTAATGGAGACGCGTGTGGAAATAGCTACCGAAGGTACGGGGGCGCCTGGCGTTCCTCGTGTGTGTTTTTCATTCCTTTCTCTTTTCATATTCTTTTTTCCTGTTAGTCTGGGCATAGTTTAGCTTTTAGCTTATTTTAGCCTAGCTTGTTTCTCATTCAGGAATTGCTATGCCCCTATGAGTTTTCATATTTTCATAGCCTAGGTGTACAGTTGGTTCACGATCTGAGATTTCGTGGTGGCGGTGCTGTTTGTAGGGTTTGTGTCGGCCGCATTATTAGCGTTATTCCCGAGTCCCCCCTTTCGAGCCTTCACTGTGTCTCAAGGGCCTGGGCGCTTGGTGGTTCGTGATATCCTGGGGTACCCCACGGGGGCCCCTCCCTCACACCACAGGGTTTTTCGCCCCTGACACATTCTCTCCTCACGGCTAGGCCACCCTTTTTCTCGCCAGTTTCATTTACTGGTTTTTGTGTTCCCTTACTGTTTTCACCTCCATCCTTTCATACCCTTTTGCCCAATCCTGGGTTACCCTACGGGGGCCCCTGTTTGTGCCAAACCACCCTTCCTGCCACTTCTCCTCATGGGCTTTGCTCTATCTCTGTGGGTTGGGTGGTTCCTAGGGGATGTGCCTCCTCTCCCCTGGTGTGTCTTCCTTGCCTCTCCCTTGACCGGTTGAGTCAGGATATTATCAAGGAAGACACTGCTCAGCTTGATGGCCATCGTCGCTTGGAGTTCATATGGAGATGACGCTTTTTTCTGGGCCTCTTTTGGTATTTCCTAGACGCTCCTCTCGCTTTTTCGGCGCCGGACCATCTCGGCCGGTCCCGCAAATTTGCGGGGTGCTCGATTCGGTCCTCTGGGACATTTCGGTTCCCCGCAAATTTGCGGAGATCGTTGGGGGGTCCCGCGAAATTGCAGGAGGATGGTGTCGGTACGGTTATGCCTCCATTGGCCCGCAAATTTGCGGTAATAGTTGGCTTTCACTATTGACTTTTGTTATGTCATCTTGTTGCCTGATACTATATTGGTGTATGCACTTTACTGGTGTTATAGGCCCTGCATGTAAGATGTTGAGTGGTGGTTAACACTTTCTCCATCTTTGCAGGTTCTGCTAGTGCTCTTCCGCCTCGGCCGCCCTCCTCACCTACCTCTGTGCTCCCAGTTTAGGGTGAGTACGGATACCTGTTTGCATGTGTG
Organism: Paralithodes platypus; assembly: GCA_032716605.1. NCBI lineage: Eukaryota > Metazoa > Arthropoda > Malacostraca > Decapoda > Lithodidae > Paralithodes > Paralithodes platypus. The sequence goes on from CM064575.1 coordinate 34,063,639, forward strand.
TTCCTGTTTCCCCATGCTCCTTCCCTGGTTCTTCTTGGACATTCTCTCCACTTACTCCTTCGACGTGCTGATTATGGTGTGTGTTCTTCTAGTGCAGGTAGGCTGCCTTGCTTTCGCCTTGGTTGTCGCTCCCCGTGCTTGGAGAGCCACAAGTCCTGCTTGCGCCACTCGCTCTGTGTGTCCTCTACGGCCTACCTCCCTGCTCTGTGTGGCACGTGTCTGGCCCTGGTGGTTGTGCTGCTCCATGGCCCTGGTTCCTCGGCGGCGGCTGTGGCCTCCTGCTTCCCTTCCGTCAGTGTGGACGATGGTCTCCCGCCACATTAGGACTGTGGGCCACCGTTCCCCGGCCTTTGTTGCCGACCGGATCCGCGTCGCCCTGGGTATCCCTGACCCGACTGAAGGCCATTTACCTGGCCCTCTCCCTGCTCGGGCCCTCTCCCCTGGGTCCCGCAGCCGGTCGTCCCATCGTCGGGGGGTTCCCCGGCTCCGTCCACGCTCTCGCTCGCCTCGTCGTCCTCCTGATCGCCTTGACGACGCCCATCGCCCTCGTCATGGTTCTCGCCCTGAGGCCGGGGTTAGCGGCTCTGCCCCTGTGCGCCCTCCCCTGGCCTCTACGGATAGGGGCTCTACTCCCTTCCGCCCGCTTCCCCAGCCCAGACGACTTCCTCTTACGTTGTCCTCTCCGCGCGCGGTTGTTCATGCTGTAGCTGGCCCTCTGCTCCCTCCTCCTACACTGTCCAGGAGGGTCCGCCTGGATGTCGTTGCTTCTCCTACTTCACCTGCTTCAGTGCCTATTCTTCCTTCACGGTCTCGTCCCACGGTGGTGGTCCCTCCCTCCTCCGCCTCGGTGTCGGGCCGCCCTGTTATCTCAGCCCCGGGGATCCTTGCTCTGTTTCCCCCCGCGGCTCCTGGCCTCCTTTCACCCGGCCAGCCTTCCCTCTCCCGTCGTCCTGCTCCTCCTCATTCTTCTCTTCCTGACCTTCACTTACCGTCTCGCCAGGGGGGTACCCCTCCTCTTGCCTCGGTGGGGTTTCGCGAGGTTTCGGGGTCCCCTTTCTCAGGAGCTGATGTGTCGCTGGAAGAGGGGAATGGTGCTGTTTCGCCCTCGGCCGTTCGTGATTGGGGACGAGTCCCTCAACGGCGACACAACCGTCGTCGCTCGCCTTCCTTGGGCCGCGACGCTGCTGGTTCGTGTCGTGGGTCTCGCTCCCGCTCACGCTCGCCCCTGCGGGCCGACCAATCTGGGGGGGGGGGGGGGGGTTAGCCTCTCTCGGATCAATTGTCGGCTATGCAGGGCTGGGTTGTGTCACGCTTCGACGGGCGCTTGGAGTCGATGGAAGACTCCCTCTTCTCGCCCTTCTTGGCGGTGCCTCACCCTCAGCACCTCACCCTACCTACCCCTGCTATGGTCCCCCTCCCTTCTGCAGGCCTACGCTCTGGTCAGCCTTCAGCCGCCCTGACATCCTTCCGGCTGTTCAGTCCCTGGCTGTGTTGACGGGTCTGTCCTCCTATGGGACAGGTTTGTGCGACGCCGGTACGCCTGGCTTAGCCATCATGCTCGGTCACCCTCTCCCATTGGAGGCCTGGTTTGCTGAGGCCTTCGACTTCACACACCGATCCGTCGACGGCTCTCCTTCCGTCCCTCCCCCGGAGTCGTCCCTGATTTTGCCTCCTCTTGTGTCTGTCGGCGGGTTGGACGGCGCGTTCTGGTCCTGGATGAGCGCGCCCGTTCTTGAACTTTGTTCTATTGCTACCCCGTTCTTCTCTCACCCGGATCAGCCCTCTGTCGCCAAGGTTTTTCCCTTGCGACGGAGGGTGACGGACTTATTGTCTTGTCTTTAGGTTCCCTCCAGACGTCTGTTCACCACCTGCGGCTTTTCGAGGCGTCTGCGCCAGGCGATCTTCGCGAGGGTTTGGACCGCGTTCAGCGGGTCCACCTTCGGCTCGCGGTGTCTTTGGTTCCCGAGCTGAAGGCGGTTTTGTGCGCGGCAACTCGGCACCGCACGACGGTACGGTCTTCGTTCTGCCGGCCGGCCCCCTTGGTTATTCGTCAGGGTTTGTTGTACTCTGCGCTATATACGTCGGGGTTTTTTACGCAGGATGCTTGGGAATGCTCCGCTTCTCTGTCGGCGGCCCCTGCTTCCGCCACACGACGCCGTGCTGTGTCGTTACGGACCATGCTTACGTCACGCACCGACGCGCTGTGCCGCGCGCGGGGTCTTCTCAGTCCCGTCCTTCTGCCGGTCCTCTTCGGGGTGCTGCTGCAAGTGCTGCCGCCTTGCACGGGCGCAGGACTGGGACGTTGCTGGCCAGTGCTTCGGTTCCGCCTCGCACTTCTGTTCTTGCCCCTTTCATCCCCTCGTGTCGGGGCTGGCCGGCCTTCCACTTCCGGCCGCCCTTCGAAGGGGTCAGCCCCGCGCCGGCCTGGGGTTGGGGTGGCCCGCCCTTTTCGACGAGGTTGGGGGGGGGGGGGTAGAGGAGGTCAACGTGGCGCTCATGCCCGCACGGCCCGTACCGGGGGTACCTCCACGTCAACACAATGTGTAGTTCTCTGGGTCGGCCTCCTTGTTCTCCTTCTCGCCTGGGCGTACCGGGTCGCTCCCCTCCTCTCGGGTGCTCCCTCGGGTTGTTTTCGCCCTTGCGCCCCTCGGTAGCCGCGAGGGACGTTGGGGGCGGCGGGTTGCGCGGAGGGGTCTCACCTGGAGGTGGACGTCCAGACCCCCACTCCGCTCTTGTCACCGACGACGGCCCATCTCTTCAGAGGTGGCCCACGTGTTCACTTCCATGCCCGAGCTGGGTAGCGTCGAGGGAGTTGACCGCCGGTCACCCGGTTTTCCTCTCCCGTGTCTTTCTGGTTCCGTCGCCGACCTGCGACGCGATGCGACCGGTGGTGGATCTGTCGGCCCTCAACGGGCGCATCGTGCACACACGGTTTCGGATGCTGCCGGTACCCCTGGTACGCCTGGCCCTGTGCCCTCTGTCGTGGGTAGTGTCGCTGGCCCTCCAGGATGCGTCTTGGCTCGTTCCTCTCCATCCTCGCTTCCAGCGATTCTTGGCCGTTCGGACTTCCGATCGTGTGTTCCTGTTCGACGGCCTTCCCTTCGGTCTCCACATCGCGCCGCAGATCTTCTCCGCACTGGTGGGGCAGGCTCTGGGTCCTCTCCTCAGGAGCGGGCTCCAGCTCCTGTTTTCCTTGGCCGTTTGGTTGGTAGTTTCCGACGCCCTAGGCCTGTGCATTGGCGACGCCCTCACAGTCGTTCGCGACATCGCACGGTTAGGGTTCCCCTTCGATGTTCCCAAGTCACGCTTGACCCCGTCGCGTGTCGTGCCATGGGTCGGTCTCGCAGGGTTTTGTCCGGCGCTATGGTGACCCGGGGTCTGCCGGCCGCGGTGCACCTTCGGTGGACGGTCCTCGCCGTGTTGCACTCGGTCTCCCTCCCGGGGTGGCTCTGGGACTCGTTCGTGGGTTCGCTGCATTGGGCCGCTCTGCCCCTTCCCTTAGGGAGCCTCTGGCTACGCCGCCTCCTCCTCATGGGCACCGCGGTGTTTCCGTTGCCCCTATGGATCGGCTCCTGCCGCTCCCGCGTACCGTTCGCCGACGCTTCGGTCGCTGGGTTGCTCGGGGCTCGCTCTCTGCGGCTGTGCCCTGGACCGCCCCCCCCCCGACGGTCTGGGTAACCACAGATACGTCGAGCGAGGTTGGGTGAGGTTCCCAATCGAACCTGGGACGTCCACTTCCCGGCCGATGGGTGGGTCTCCCTCCACTTACCTGTCTATGCCCTCGGATTGTTGGTTCCTTTGTTCTTCCTGCGGGACCACGCGCTGGCCCTTCGGGGTGAGTCGGTGGCCTTCGGGTTGGACACTCAGACAAGCTGTCCCCTGTTTCCTTATGCGGGGGTCCTCCAGGTCGTTGACTCTATTGGGGGTCTCGGTGGAGTTGTTCTTCCTCGCGGACCGACACCCCTTCTCCTTGCTTGCCTCCTCCCTGCCCGGGCCTGCCACCCTTTGGGCGGCCGCCCTGTCGAGAGGGCAGGGCGTTCTTGTAGAATGGGCGATGAAACGGACTGTGTTCGCCGACCTCGCGGCTTCCTGAGGTGTTCCGGAGGTCGCCTTGTTCGCATCGGGGGTGCCGTGCCAGTTGCCTCTGGACCTCTCCCTCGCCCCTCGCGCTCCGGGGGGGGTCCGGACGCTTTCATGGTAGCCTGGTACAGGTGGCGGTCGATATCCATCTTTCCGCCACCAGACGCGCTGTTGATGTGCCCAGTCTTCGCGAAGCTGCGGCTGTACCACGGCTGCGTCTGGCTCCTCGCGCCTCTGTGGCCGGCACAGACTTGGTCCGCCCGGTTGCCGCGGTGGTGCCCGAGTCCGGTCCCTCTACCTGTCTCCGGCTTCCACTTGGGCTAGGTTGGGGTCCTGCGGACCTCTTTGGCCTTCGCATCGTGCTTGTTCATGAGGCACGGTGGCTCCCGGTCCCCGGCCGGGCCCTGACTGACTTCCTGCAGCGTTCCTGGCCGTCTTCTCCTTGGGGGCCTTACGGGTCCCGCTGGAGGTCTTTTACTAGGTGGCTACAGGCCACTCGCCTGCCAGTTGGCTCTCCTTCCCTCGTCCTACGCTCCTTGTTTCACCTCTTCCGTACACGTCGCTTTCCAGTCGACGCTATACGTACCCACTTGTCTGCCGTCCGGGGGGTTCTTTGGGTCCGTCGCTGGGCTGGTCGTTCCGCCACAGGAGCTGGATTCCTTCCTGACGGCTGCCTTCCGGGATCGACCGCCTCCGCGCCAGGTCCCGCCTCTGTGGGATCTGGGGCGGACTCTGGTCCTTCTGGCTTCCCCCACGTATACAAGGGCCGCTACGCCGGTTCCGTTGCTCGGGCGTCCACTCTTCCTTGTCGCTCTGGCCACTGGGGTTCGGGTGTCTGCACTAGCGGCATTGTCACGGCCCCGGGACTGCGTGCGATTCTCCCCGTCCTTGCATGGCGTCTCGTTCGCCTCCTCCCCACCTTTTGTTACCACGCATGGGAGGGAGGCCCCCGTTTTCCAGCCTTTCGCCGTCCAGGCTTTACGGCGTGGGCATCCTCGCCATGTGTTGTGCCCGGTGTCAGCCTTGCACTCCTCTGTTGCGTCTGTGGCGCCGCCTTCGGGTACTGCTGTGTGGGTGTCTCCTCGGACAGGTGGGAGGCTCTCGCAGGTGCAGCTGGGCCGCCACGTTTGTCGGACCGTTCGTGCCCGTCACCCTGTTTGTAGGGGTTCTGCGCACGATGTCAGATCCTTTGCTGCCTCCTTCCGGTTCCTGCCACGTCGATCCTTACCTGCCATCGCCTCAGCGGTTTTGTGGTCTTCTATCAATTCCTTCCTCTCCTCCTACCTCTCCGTGTCCAGTGTTCGACCCCCTCGGCCGGTGATTGCTCTCGGGGGTCGTGTTTCCTGGTGCTCTGGCGAAGATCCCTGGTCTTCCCACCTTGTCCCTCGTTCTTTTCCTTTGTTTTTTTTTTACAAAGGGGGGGGGGGGGGGGGGGGGGGGGGGGGGGTGTAGGGTGCAACACTGGATTGCAAGTTTGGGATTATGTATTGTTCCAGTACATAAGTGTTTTGCCACATTGAAAATTGTGTTTTGTTCTTGTGTTCAGTGTTTTTGTTGGTTTTTGAAGAAAAGGGATTTTGGGTACAGTACCTTTTTGGTTTCAGTCAAGTCTATGTTTTTGCATTACTATGAATGACGGGCATGTGTTAAAACTGTTCTTTTTAGCTACTCCTCAGTTTTTCACTCTTTTATTAAACTCTCTTGTTTAAATTGTGTCTTTGTCATTCGTAATTTTGTTTTATGCATTGGTTTTCTTTGGTAGGTTGGGCTTGGATGTCCTCCTCCTATTTGTTATGCAGCCTTGACGTTGGATTTGCCAAGACTACTAACAAATTGGGAGGTTTGACGTACTTCCCACCCTACCAAATAGGAAAACCTACTATTTGGTAGTAGTCTTGGAAAATCCAACGTACATAATACCCTCCCTCACGCCGGACCCCTGCCCATCCGCGTTCTTCTGCTGACGTGAGATGTGATGACAAGAGAGGGTCGCTCATGCGCACGTTCGACAGGGATCTGCACATGACGGAACACGGGATGGGCCTTAAGCGGTAACTAAGGTAAACCCCTTTTTCTTCTCTTCTATGCTTTTTTCACCTTCGGTGGTAGTTTTGGTTAATGTACAACGTCTCCTAGAGCAAGATAAGGAGTAGACTCTAGACGTTTTCTTTTTAACCGCGGTTGGAATGACGACATAGCAGTCAAAATAGACAAGTCGTCATTGCAATTAGGTTAATAGCCTTGACGTTGGATTTTCCAAGACTACTACCAAATAGTAGGTTTTCCTATTTGGTAGGTTGGGAGGTACGTTAAACCTCCCATTCCAAGTCTTAGATGAGCCAACCAAAGGCACACTAATATCATGACACTACAGCCAAACACAATTGAGTTGTCCCTACAGCCAGAAATGGTCACCATACAATGAGGTGTGTCTACAATGATGACTTGGACCTAGACAACATTGACAGGTTAACATGAAGGTTGTCTCGTATACATTTATGTTGTTGTTTGAGTCCTTTGATTCATGACAAGACAAACAATTTATTTTCTACTCCTATCACTATTGTACAGTGAACGTCTTACATAAGTGTTCCAGGTTTCACCCCACCTCACTGTAAGATGTCCACGAATAATCCTGTGACCAAATGTGTTTGCCATGTGGGGCATGTTTGGTTTGGCTGATAAAATTGAAGTCTCGCCTCATTTTCACTCGTAATTACTGTGTGTATATATATATATATATATATATATATATATATATATATATATATATATACCGGTATATATATTTATAAGAACAAAAGAAAACGGGAGTCTGCTGAAAGCCGATTGGCCCACACATAGCAGATCCCTTTCGAACCCAACCCATCTGAAGGAGGTTGGGATGGCGGAATTTACATAACATAAGAACATAAGAAAATGGGAGTCTGCAGAAAGCCGATTGGCCCAAACAAGGCAGATCCTTCTCACACCTAACTCTAATTATAAGGCCTTATAAGCTGGGCTTATAAAGTCCAGCTCACTAACTCCATTAGGACTGACCTCACCAAAACGGTTAGAGGACAGATAACGGGGGTCTACAGAGCGCCGATTGGCCCACATCTGACAGATCCCCCTCACACCCAACCCATCTCGTCCATATGACTATTTAATTTTATCTTAAAGCTCCCTATCGTTCTTGATCACATTATAGCACTCAGTAGCCTATTCCACCTATCTACAACTCTGTTACCAAACCAATATTTGCCTATATCCTTTCTGAAACAAAATTTATCTTATTTGAAATCATATTGTCGAGTTCTTTCGCTATCACTGAGCTTTAGTATATTTTTCATGTCCCATTTATTAATCACACTAACCCACTTGAACACCTTTATCATGTCCCCTATAACTCTGCGTCTCTAACGAATGTAAGCCTAATTTCTTCAACCTTTCTTCATACGGAAGATTTCTAATATGGATAATTTTTGGCATTCTACATTGTACTCTCTCCAATGAATCTATATCCATTCTGTAAGAAGGACACCAAAATTGAACAGCATAATCCATATGGGGTATCACTAATGACAAGTAAAGTTTTAAGATAACATCAGCAGTTCTGTTACTCACACTCCTAGAGATGAACCCGATAATCTTGTTTGCCTAGTTACGATCGCTTATACACTGTTTTCTAGGCTTCAAATCATTGCTAACAAACACACCTAGATCTTTCTCACAATCTTGAGTTTTCTAATTCCATATTAGCTAGTTTATATTTAACATTTGTATGCATCTTCCCTATCTTTAAAATACCTTGCCTTTGTCAATGTTAAACTTCATCTGCCAATTTACTGACCATTCGTGTAAGGTATCTAGATCCCTTTGGAGGCACTCTATATGTCTATCTGAATCCATTTTTCTCCCCATTTTGGTATCGTCTGCAAATTTACTTATCCTACTATAGTCTATTCACTGTAGGTAGGTGAGAAATCATTAACTCTATCCTCTGTAACTCATAAAGGGCTAGAACAAATAGGCTGTACATTTTCACATCTATTCCTTGACTGACTCTTCACAAATGGTAGGCATATTAGCTCGATTACTCTAGTTGTTTTTGAGTTACAGAGGTTAGAGGTCAAGATTTCTCGCCTACTTACAGCGAATAGACTATAGATATACAATACCTAAATCAAGGTCATTTATGTATATAACAAACAACAGAGGACCTAATACAGATACCTGGGGGACACCACTTATGACTGCTCCCAATTCTGACTTGGTACCGTTTATGCTGACTCTCTGCTTCCTACCAATTAGCCATGACCTAATCCATCCCAACAATTCACCCATTCCATGCGCCTCAACCTTTCTCATCAATCTCTCATGGGGGATTCTGTCGAAAGCTGTACTGAAATCTAAATATATTATATCATATGACTTGTCATTATCAACTGCTTCATAAAGTAAACTCCCTTTTATCCAAAAATTTCAGTTTACCAAAGTTTCTGCTATCCATATTTTTCACTAGTTTTCACTTATTTAAACCTCTCTGGGTGCTTAATTGCATCAATTTATCCCCTCTGAAGTAGACATAGCTTGAATTGGATGATAATTTTAAGTTAAGACAGCCTAGAAATGGTTTTAAATGCATTGAAAACAGTATATTTGGCCATTTGTACACATACTTAGCTTTATATAGAGGGACTCATTTATCCGTAAAAATCGCTTATCCAAAATTTCAAAAGACTCATGATTTTTGGATAAAAGGGAGTTTACTTGTACCTCTGAGAAAAAAACTAAGCAAATTAGTAAGGCAAGAACGTCCCTGAGTGAATCCATAATGAGAAGAATTTATTAAATTAAATGTTTCTAAGTGGTTTATCATTTTACTAGCAATAATTGACTCTATTAACTTTCCTATGATTGATGTAAGACTAATGGGATGGTAATTGGATGCTATTGATTTATCACCTTTTTTGAAGATCGAAACAACATTTGCAAGCTTCCAAGCTTCTTTAACTAAGCCTGTCTCTAATGACTTGTTAAATAGAAATGTTAATGGGTAACTTAACTCATCTCTGCATTCTTTTAATACTCTAGCATATACCTCATCAGGACCAGGCGATTTATGAAGTTTCAGTCTGTAAATCTCCTTAAGTACATCATTTCCACTTATAGTAACCGCACTTAACCTATTTTCTATACTATCGCTATATACCTTATGGACTTTGGAAACTGCCAAATTTGCATTAGTGAAAACAGAAAGAAATTGACTATTTAATGTACTGCACATTTCTAAATAATTTTCTGTCATTTCTCCTATCAAAGTTTTAACCCGGCAAGTGCGGATCTACTAATATCAGGTTTTACTGGTGCGCTGCGGAACTCCTTATATAATCCCAGGCCTTTAAAAAAAACATTTAAATCAGCCCAGGATATTTTTTTATTTTTGTTTTATTTTATTTTTTTATTGACCCTTGGCCATGCCAAATATCACTCCTCCACATCCCCTCCTTACCTCCCCCCCCCCCCCCTTCAATTATCACCTATTTTCTCTGTTATTCCCTTATTTCCGCGGTATATTTTCGTGCTATCAATAGCGATTCATAAGCAGGCTGTGCTTGTATGTGCTACACAGCGAATGAAAGAGAGAGAACTACACGACAGTGTCTCTCCAGACGTCGTGAGGGGTGGATGTTGGCAGGGTGGCTGGCACTCGATGTATATAACTCCCGCTCTCATTTGCCGATTTTGACCAGCCAAACGCTGTTTCCACTTGTTTTATTGTTCTAACAGTTTAATATCTTCATAATCAACATAAAATAGGCGCATATGGATAAGTATTAATGATATTTATGGTACGATGACGATTTGAGTGAAGGAAACAGTCTAAATACCTCCGCACAGGGAGGGGTGGCCACTACCCCACCCTGCGCAGCTACGAGGTCAAGGGGACCAATTACATCTCTAACCTTGGATTATGTAGTTGGTAAAAAGTTTTAGGATTATTGTTTGAGTCATTGGCAACCTTGATTTCATAATTTCTTTTTTCTTTCCTAATATGGGGGGAAGGGGGGGTTGTCAAATAATAACCAAATGCACTACATGAAATTACTTTCTAAATGTGTACCAAAATTAGAGATGGACCGAATATTTGTTTCGTATTCGTATGTCCGAATATTCGCTATGTTTTTCAATATTCGTATTCGTATTCGCATTTCCATTCATAGCTATTTGCAAATATGTGAATATGTTCACAAAACCAATAGAATATATACAAAAATTTTAAATATAACATTTTAAAGTTAACACAAACGAATAAATAACGGTGTAGATGTGCATTGGGGCCGCTAAAGTGAAATGAAGGAGGACTGAGCAGTGTTGCTACTTAACTGTATTTAATAGTACCAGATCAAATTAGTGAAAGGTACCAAATTATTCAAAAATGGAATCACTGCCCGGTAAACGAAAGTGTGCTGGACCTGGACATTTGAACCGTCGCAATATTGCCATTTCAGACATATCCAATGTAATAGCATGTCACTAAGATATATTCCATCATATTTCCTCACTTATTTCGTATTTAGTACCAGATTTGGACTATTTTATTGGAAAATGTATAAAATGTACTTGAGAGAGTCAAATGTACCAAATCTGGTACTTTAGTACCAACAAAGCGGCAACACTGGGACTGAGGACTGGAAACATAGAAAATGAATGGATTTAATTGTAATTCAATTTTCTATGGCTGAACTCTTACAATACAGTATATTAAACAATAATTCATACAGTTAATTTATAATATTTAAGAAATTACACATTCACATCGTCATTAACTTCTGGTAATTAATTTCATAGTAATTTAATTAACGTTTGTTGGTGACAAAAATAATTACCAGTTCTTGAAGGATGAAATAAGGATTGAAATATTCGCTATTCGTATTCGTATTCGCGAATATTACAAAAACAAAAATATTCGTATTCGCAAATAGTGAAAATTTATATTCGTTCCATCTCTATACCAAATACAAAAGGTTCAATTATTTTGCTAGAACGGTATTTCTAGTAGAACACAAATAAACTCTTCTTGTGTTATCTCTAAAGGTGCTGGGTTAAATGCAAATGTCAATAATTGTATAAGCAAAGTCGTTGATTTGCCAGGAACAAGGAGAGAAAGTTACAAGGAATAGTTAGAATCTCAGAGACCTTGCTGTCCATTCCGAGGAGATACTGGAAGTGAAAGGTAGACCGTTTAGTTCACTACACTCATTACAGTGTGTAAAGTACTATTTACTCTCTTCTTGAACTGCTCTACTGAGAACTGCTTACAATTTATGAGGGAAGTTTGTTCCAGGTAGGACAGATCTTATGTGAAAAAGTGTTCACAATTACTAGCTCTGAACTTCTTCAGTTATAACTTCCAGCCATGGTTGAGTATTGTTTTCAAAATGAAGCTATACATTTTGAGAGAGAGAGATATATAGAAAGATAGAGATAGAGATAGGTAGGTAGATAGGTAAATATATATATATATATATATATATATATATATATATATATATATATATATATATATATAGAGAGAGAGAGAGAGAGAGACTAGAGCCAAGTAATTGTGAACAAAATAATTTGACAAGTAAGTGTTAACCCCGCCCCCAACCCAAATTAAAGGCAGATCTTTAGCCCGTGACTTCAGGTCACAGATGTGGGGGTCTCTTTCTCTCTCTCTCTCTAATGAAACGTAGTGATACTATACCTTTTTGCTAAAGTATTTATGCAATATATATATTTGGTGATTAAACCATCAACTGATATCTATTTACCTTTATTTTTTTTATAAATGCAGTATTTCATATTTTCAACTAGATATATTTCTGTTCGTTTTCACTTTTTTTTTTTTTTATCTAAGACCGTGTTAATATATACAGTTCAATAGATGACAAAAATCTGCCAATCTGAGTTGTGGATTAAACCTAGATATACTGTATATCTTAGGATAGAACCAGTGCGAGCCCTGGTGGCTGGCCTCAACCAGTCACTACCCGCGCGCGGGTGACAGCCTCTCCCGTGTGGCCATTTTGGTTTGTGGCCATTTAGGAGTGTGGCCATTTTGGTTTGTGGCCGTTTTGGTTGTGGCCATTTCGGAGTGTGGCCATTTTAACTAGAAAGCCCATTATATGTGGCTAACAATCAAATATATATATTATATTAATTTTCAATTTAGTTATAAAGTTACACATATATAGTATAATTGATAAATATATTTTAAAAGATCTGAATTTCAATATCATTAAAAAAATATGAATAAACCTTACATTGTGTAGATATATTATAGTTGGGACCAATTAATCTGACCAGGTCTATATGGCAACACTGAACCTTCAGGGATCGTGATAGGCTGTTGACGGCTGTTTGATTTTGTCGCTATTACAGCTGTCCTCTATTCAACAACAGATGTAATAATTATTGTTTTGACAATACAATCATCTAAAGCATTAATAATCAATTTATATTGTTCCCTAAAATTATAATTTAGTAGGTAAATCTACAAACGAGTTTCCAAAGTGTTGAAAAATATAAAACTAATCAGTTGTAAGGTCAGGAAGCCAAGTTGCACATTCGGACAATGTTTGGTGCCTTTTACAGCAGCATACAATGGAGGAAATCTGCTTAATCTAAGCACTGGTATAACCCATATTTATATTGTAGCATCTATTCGCACCCCTACATCAAGCCAAGTCTCGCAATATAAAAATAAAGACGAGTAACTCGCAGAATGTGGGGAGGATGACGCTCCATTGAACAGCCACTGTGCCCGATAGCCAGCTGACTGAAGGCACGGGATTTAAACTTAAAAACCTGTAACACCATGACCATAATTTGTCTGGTTCACTGAATATAATACCGTAAATATACCCTGTCACATACAAATTGAATTGATTTGGGCCCAGCTGAAAAATGAAGTAAAGAAAAGAAACTCAAATGGAGATCAATCCCTGAAAATAGTCTAGGAAATTATTCATGATGCTCTAACCAAGAAAATTGGCGAAAGTGCCTCAACCACACCAAAAAAATAGAGGAAGAATGCCATGCCAAAGACAATGCACAGGATCATTTGTTTGACAATGTTGTTATTAATGTATTGTCTGATAGCGGTGACCAGGATGAAAGTGAAGATGATGGACTTGGAGAAAGAGTATGATGGTGCAAGTAGGCTACATTGTGTTTACCCTCAGACATATTATAAATAGTATAGCCAACCTTACGATCTCAGAAAATATAATAAAAATGTGCTCATATGTGTTTAATTTATGACCTTATTATGTTTACACCTGTGTGTGTGTGAGGGATAAACGAACACATAATATTGATATTGAAATTCGATATTCAAGAGGAGTAACTAAGTGGAATTACTAAATTGGGTTAAACAAATAACAGATTTCCAATAAACACTAGCAGTGGATATAATGTAGCAATTAATTAACATGTTGGTGGACAATGTTTCTGCATCAGCCTTTTACTGTCCAAAATGTTCACATAATTAAATACCTTTAAAGTAAACATATAGAACAAATGATATAATTTGTATGTGACGGGGTATATACAGGGTGTTTTAAAACAACACTGCCAGACCTCATCTGCTAATTAGTAAATAAAATAACGAAGAAGATTATCTAAGGAAAAAATGCATAATAATATACCATTAATGATTTAAACCGCATAGAGTAAAATAATTAGTGACACCCAGGTATGAGCTATAATCCGAACACGGGCTAGTGTCCCCCCTCCCCCCCAAATAGCCTACCTCTTGCCTCCCATCCCATCCCTCCTTCCCCTCACCCTCAGCAAACAGTTTGTTTCAGTTCGAGTTTTTCTTCGAAGCTTTGGAGTCATAACTAATCTTCTCATGTGTTTAATCATCTGCTCGGCCATGGTGCTATCTTCTTCAGTCATAGTGATTTTATTTACCTTATAATATCACATAAATATGGATTGTCGTTATTTAGGTGTGTCTCTGCCTTTGTTATTTTATACTCGTTAAGTCCAAGTGACGTAAATTGTTTGTTTTGGGTAGCATTAGATGATTTTAAATATTCATTAGTGAACACCGTATACTTGTATGTCTACAGCTACGTAAAATCGTCAAACTTCAACCATAAAACTGATAGACATATTTCGTTAGTACTCTGTGATAATAGTAACGTAATGAGGTATTTCAATTGAAGCAGTAAATTGCGCAGGAACAATTGTTTCCCATTCAAACAGTTTCACGAACGATTAAATAACCTATAGCATTGTTCGGATACCTGACCCAGACTTGAGATTCATTATTTTACCTCTTGGTCATCGTTACAAATGGTGAATATCTTTTTACGCTACTTGGATTATAATACTTAGCAGTTTTCTTCTAATTGCAAAATATCATTACCAATTTTATGTTACTTTGATTTTGTAATTATTCATATGTGATTAGGTCATTAGATATCTCCTCTTTACCTTTTTTACTTGGTAATCATTCATATTATGTATCATATGTTTTGTGCTGAGCTCAGAACCCTGTTTTGCTACATTTCTAGATAACCATTTATCTCCGTTACAATATATTTTTGGTAAAAATAGAATAGAAATATGTGTATTATATATTTTTATCAATGTGTCGTCATACTCTGGCAGTGTTGTTTTAAAACACCCTGTATACGGTATTATATTCAGAGAAACAGACAAATTATGGTCATTGTGTTACAGGTTTTTAAGTTTAAATCCCGTGCCTTCAGTCAGCTGGCTATCGGGCACAGTGGCTGTTCAATGGAGCGTCGTCCTCCCCACATTCTGCCAGCTACTCTTGTCTTTATTTTTATATTGCGAGACTTGGCTTGATGTACGGGTGTGAATTGATGCTACAATATAAATATGGGGTATACCAGTGCTTAGATTAAGCAGATTTCCTCCATTGTATGCTGCTTTGTAAGACCCCAAACATTTTCCGAATGTGCAACTTGGCTTCCTGACTTTACAACTGATTAGTTTTATATTGTTCAACACTTTGAAATCTCGATTGTAGATTTACCTAAATTATAATTTTAGGGAACAATATAAATTGATTAATAATGCTTTAGATGATTGTATTGTCAAAACAATAATTATCACGTCTGTTGTTGAATAGAGGATAGCTGTAATAGCGACGAAATCGAAGTCGTCAACAGCCTATCACGATCCCCGAAGGTTCAGTGTTGCCATACAGGCCTGGTCAGATTAATTGGTCCCAACTATAGTACCCTTTTTCTTTTAAAAAATCTGTGTTTACTTTCCCAAATTTTGTAGATGTATTATTAATATTAATAACAAAACTCTTTATTTTCCCAACATTAGTTATAATATACATATTAAATACAATTATGATGACTTGTTACTTAATGTCAGTTCTTGTTCCAGGTCCACCAATGAAGTCACTCATCAGGAAGAGGCAAAATAGTTTATCAATCAATTGGTCAATAATTATTCTTTCTAGAATGATTACATCTTGGTGTGGGATCTTGGGATTTGATTAATTTATAAATCATAAAACATTATTCTTAGCTACCATAAACACATTTATTCATAACTCTGTAAATAAGCAATTACTGTCCAGAAGAGTTATGATGGAGATGTTGGAGGAAGGTTCATTTGTGAAGTTGGAGAGTGAAGAGGCAACACAATGTGAAGAGAAAGGTGTGGACTTGGAAGGAACCAATGAAATTAAGTGTGAAAAGGAATGGTTAGACTTTGAAAGAACTGGGGAAATGTTAGAGAGTGGAAAGGAGAGGATTGATCAAATTCAACCCATATACTGTGGAGATGAAATTCTAGTAAATAGTTCAAGTGAGAGTTCTGATGACAACTATGAAAAAGAAATCCATGACCCAGGAACCCTAAAGCAAAGATACAAGACACACTTGTGTTTGTTCTGTGGTAAAGGTTTCTCACATCAGTGTTGCCTCACCAGACATTTACCAGTACATTCAGGAGAAATAAAACCATTCAAGTGTGATCATTGTGATAAGAGTTTCTCACAGAAGGGTCACCTCACCAAACATTTACTAGTACATTCAGGAGTAAAACCATTCAAGTGTGAGCATTGTGATCAACAGTTCTCACGGAAGGGTAACCTCACCAAACATTTACTAGCACATTCAGGAATAAAACCATTCAAATGTGATCGTTGTGATAAAGGTTTCTCACATAAGCATCACCTCATCAGTCATTTCCTAGTGCATTCAGGAGTAAAACCATTCAAGTGTGATCATTGTGATAAGAGTTTCTCACAGAAGAGTGCCCTCACCACACATATCCTAGGACATTCAGTGGTAAAACCATTCAAGTGTGATCATTGTGATAAAAATTTCTCACATAAGAGTAACTTCAACAAACATTTACGAGTACTTTCAGGAGTAAAACCATTCAACTGTGATCATTGTGGTAAGAGTTTCTCAGATAAGAGAAGCCTCACCGCACATGTCCTAGTACATTCAGGGGTAAAACCATTCAAGTGTGATCATTGTGATAAAGGTTTCTCGTATAAGCGTCACCTCACCACACATTTACTAGTACATTCAGGAGTAAAACCATTCAAGTGTGAGCATTGTGATAAACGTTTCTCAACGAAGAGTCAACTCGCCTCACATTTACTAGTCCATTCAGGAGTAAAACCATTCATGTGTGAGCATTGTGGTAAATGTTTTTCACAGAAGGGTAGCCTCACCATGCATCTACTAGTACATTCAGGATTAAAACCATTCAAGTGTGAGCATTGTCATAAAGGTTTCTCACAGAAGAGTGACCTCACCAGACATTTACTAATACATTCAGGAGTAAAACCATTCAAGTGTGATCATTGTGGTAAAAGTTTCTCACAAAAAGGTATCTTAACCCGACATATACTAAGACATTCAGGAGTGAAAACTTTCAAGCAAGATCAGTCATGATTGTTTCTCACAGAAGAATCGCCTTCACAAACACATTCAGAAAAAAAACATGTAAGGAATATTTATTTAATTCTTTCTTTATATATTAATTATTATTTTAGTTTTCTCCCTAAGCCTCTATCAAGCTTAAAAAACAACATTGCCCTTTGAGATAAATTTGTATATTTTTTATTGAAAAATACCCTTATACTTTAGGTCCTCTAAAATTACAGACTCGCTGTCGCTCGCCAGGAAAAATTTGACACCTAAATGGCACAAAAGGTCTTAATATTTACAAAGAACTTATGCGACAGGTCTATAAATCGAAAAACTAATGAGACAAACAAAATCTAAACAAATTATAAGGATTAACATGAGGGAGAAGGGGGGCCAGAAAAAACAAAACCTCCCCTAAAGAGAACTCATTGTTAATTTGTTTTATCACTGAAACATCAACTGGCAAGCCACATCACAACACAAATCCTGAGTTTCCAAGGTTAATAGCCAGGTGTTATTTATCACGAGCCAAATGAGCAAGTGATGTTGGCGAGTGATACAAACAAAATAAACAGCTGGATAACCTTGGAAAGCATGAGTGACTGTTAGTTCTTAGTCTACCTAGCTATTGTCAGATGCCTTGTGATCCTTGAGGGGGTGGCCATGAATTAATCACCTCCATGCTCAGAAGGCTTTCTTCAACCCATGTCCACTGATATTGGGACTAAAATTGGTTATTATGGTCCAATCTCGTCTGTTTGCCAAGACAATTAGTTCAATTTGTTTGGGTTATTTATTTTAACCCTTTGAATATTTTGTACGCATTTTGACCATCTATTCTGGCTATCATTAGAGGATTTTATATAATTTAGGAAGGATCTGTTCGGAATTATAAGGGGAAAGACTATCTTAAATAACCCTCTTACTTTATATACCATTCCTATTCTGAATATAATCGTCTAGTAATAGCCAGAAAACAGAGAATGAATATGTGATATGATCTTTTAACCCGTGGAGCCCCGGCTAGTTTTGTAATGTTTGCGCACCAGAACCCGGCCGGTTTTCAAAAACAAAATTTATTCCAGAAACAATAGCGAATGGGTTAGGAATGAAGGAAAAACCACAAAAAAATACTCAAAAAGCTTAAAAAATGGTCCTACAGAGCCCCCGAAAACGGATTTTACAAGAGTAAAAAATTGAAGGCAATTATCCCCAAAAAACAGGTTATTGCGCGCTCACGCGCACGCACGTGGACTTTGAGAGTTTTCAACCATCGGCACGGTTGCGTGGGATACGTACACAGTTCCCATACAAATCTGAGCCCTCTTGAGTGGCTACACCTGAGGTTACGGTCAGCGCAATTAGGGTGACGCGTCAGGCGCGTCTCTGGGGCTGTGCGTTACATACATCGCCGACGCGTCAGACGCGTCGCTGGGGCTGTACGGGTTAAGGGTTAAGAAAGGAGGGTTGTAAGCCACACCAACCAACCCTTTTATTGAAACTAAAACTGATAACCTTAGATTTGGTCTATAAGGTTACATAGTTTACAAATATTTATAATCAGTTTTGTTTAGACCAGACTCTTTGATGAAACCTTTCATCTTAACCCTTTTAAGATACGATTATGCATTTCATTTATGTTTTCTGGCTATTATTAAATTATTATATTTGGATTATAAAGGGTACCGGTATATGAAAGTCAGAGGTTTAATTGAGATAGTCTTTACCCATTTCATTCACACAGATCATTCCTAAGCTGTATAAAATTGTTTAATGATAGCCTGAACATACTGCTGAAATGTATCTAAATAATCTAAAGGATAAAAACCCTTCATATCTAATGTACAGTGTTAATAATATAATAATATTTGTGGTTTAAAATATATAAAACTATGCTACTACATTACTAAACGGATAGAAAATGACAACCTACACATATTGTACATGTATTGACAAATGTTGGTATATACTGTATACAGTATTTATATATATATATATATATATATATATATATATATATATATATATATATATATATATATCATAATTATGACACACAGTAGGATGCAGAAGGATTACCGGTAGTTTAGCCCATCCTATAAGGGGAAATGTTTTTGACAATACTATTGGCTGCAGATTACTTGTTTGATAGACCTACAGTATAATACTTTATTTAATAGTAGCCGCACAGTATGCAACATAATTATTTTAGCACTTGTTTCTGAAAGTGTCACTTTCTATTACAGTAATTCAAAATCAAAGTACTATATATTATCATTAATAATCACCAAATTAATGTATGCATATACTGAGGCACATACCCCATAGCTGCGGGTAGCCGACTCGAAATAAGAGCCCGAACAGAAACAACATTTAAAGTTCCAATTCCTAGGGTCCGGGACTGTATGTATATGATTTATTGAGGCAACAGCATTCTTAAGTATCTGTATGTAACACTAATATTATCTATATGCATACCTCCTTATATTAAACATGTACCATAGTAATCATGTGCACTCACTTATATAATTGTACTGTATTGACTGCACATGGTAACTATGGGTATTTCATGATCTGCCCGCTAGGGGTATGTTATGATCAGATCGAGAGAGAGACTAGCCTACCAAAGGTCTCCCTGTACACTGTATCCACTTCAGCGATTGGTGTGTCGCATTAAGTGGAGCTAGCTTAGCATTGTATTTTTGTACTGAGGGTGTATTATCACGCAAGGTATATGAACTGTGAGAATGTAGGTGGGTATAACAATCTCGGCTGCATGTAGAAAGGACTTCATACGTAAAATGAAAGCTAATATAGGGTCATTCCACGTCAGATCAACCAGGTGTTTGCCCTGACTGACTCAGATTTTCTTGAAATTTGGCACACATAGAGATCTCCACGAGAAAAATTTAATGGCGTTTGTCTCACTGCTGTATCTCAAATAGTTCCGGAGATACAGGTCCCTAAACTTTGGCAAATAAGGTCAATTTCGCGAAGAAAAAAAAAAGGTCAACGTGACACATCTCGGATACTATGGCACCTACAGGGCTCGCTCAACAACCATTTTAAAGCTCTTGAGTAGATCTACAACTTTTATTCTATGCATATTTACTTCAGAGTCCATCAAACAAAAAAGATAACCCCCTGTTTTACCTTTGACCTTGAAAAGGTCATTTGACGTATAAACCGATTTTTATCTAACTTCTGCTAGTTATTGGTATATATGTGTACCTTAGTCTACAATAAGATTTTTGGTGGTGATTAGCTTACTTTAGAAGCTACATCATTTTCTGTGGACCTTATTTTGTAAAAAAAAATATGATCTTAGGTTTAACACCTTATTAGCGGGCTAGCGGTTTATTTATATGTAACGCCCAGCGGGGTGTTTTTAGCCAAAATAGGGCTGTTTACGTGATCATTTTCATGCCTAAATAAGATCCAGAGCGTAAAACAAGTATCTATCCCTGAAAGGGCATAAACAGAGCTTTCCAATGACACCATAACGATCCTTTTATGACGGCTAGTTTTCTTGCAACAACCGCGCAACACGAGTGCAAAAAGCATGTAATTTGGTACTTTCCCCATACAATTCAGTATGTAGCGAGTGAGAGAGGGAGGGAGGAGGTGGGATTCGTGTCAGTAGGTTCGCCGCGGTGGTCTGGAGCAGTCATACGCTCGCTACTCTCCTGCCACCACTTGTCTCTCTCTCTCAGCAACATTACGTGCTGAAATTGCCACACGACCTATGTCGCGCGCCGCCAGATAGTCCAGATTTATTATACTCGACTTATGTTGCGCGCCGATAGTTAGGGGTATTAAGAGTTGTGCATTGATGTATATAAGAATCTTTGCTTTGCTATATTATAATGAAAAAGGAAATCATAATATTTGCTATTAATTGAATTAACTTGCCTGTCAGATTTAGTTCTTTAAGAATTAACATAGTTTACTTTTGTCAAAGATAGGTGTCTTCAATAGTCAAATAGGTTTTGTAAATGAAAAATAAATGCAGTAATATATTTTTATTTTTTTCCAAGGTAGATTCCACCTGTGATACCTTAACTGTGACTTGAAAAAGGGTGATACTTATCTAGGGGTAAATAAAATATAAGATAACTCATTGACAATTGATTTAAGGTATATATAGTGTAAAGCTGTTAATGCAACTTTCGAACAAAAGTAATTAATGCACTTGGAGAGAAACACATGTTTGAATCTAGTGAATGAACAACAACTAGGAAGAACTCATACTGGCCTGTCACACTATTAGCGGGCATTGATCATTGTTGTGGCTTTCTTCATTTCAGACCGGGACAAAGTGTAGGTTCTGCCAGTCATGGTAACTGGACTAACATTCATTAGCACATCACTAGCATCAACAAAAAGTTCATCAGGTGGTGAGGATACACAAAGGAGTTAGCATGTCCATAGGGGTGAAGGAAGCTCAACCTAACTTCGTTGCTCTCGGGCTTAACCTCCAAGACACAGGCGAGATACCAATGGGCATCATAGATTGCTAAACAGTAGCCTTTTATAGATGCCAATTGAACTGTGTTGTTTTGAACAACAGTGGCCTGTTGGGCATCACCCATAGCCTAGTATAAATGCCACTTAGGCTATACAGTGGACTGAAGCAGTCAGTACCACTTTACACTACGCTCATCACTATACATCAGCTTCAAGTCAAGAACCAGGTCTAGGCCTAGGCCACCTGGGCTATTTAGCCTAGGCCTATATGAAATACAACCCTACATGTTTGAGCCACCTGGAAGGGAAGAAGCTGCAGGCGCCTGCAGCTGAGGAAGAGTTGCCAGCTGCTGAAAGCCGCCTGGATATGAACCCTAGACAATGGTAAGCAATTTGGAAATTATTTTTGGGTTCCTTAGCCTATAGCCTAGGCCTAAGTTAAACTATTTATGGCAAGAGTTGTGTTATCGGGCGTTTCACCTACCTCTGACTGGGTAGGCTATAGGCTAGGCTATCCTAGTGTTTACTATACCCCTTTGAAAGGACATTAGCCTAACGGCCCTAACCTATAATTAACCTAACCTATCCTAGTATTATGGGGGGGGCTGCCGCCCCCACGCCCCCGCTGTTTGACATATACTCACGTGTTTACACAACGTACGCCCGGTAACACAACTCATTTAGGCCTATTTCCAAATTATAATTGTCCATTATTCTACCCGACATTTGGAATTTGATCAAAACAATGGAAACAAGTAGAAATTTTGTATTAGCCTAATTAGGTTTAGGCGGTTAATATAAAGGAGCCGGACCCGACACTGACTTACGGAAGCGAAGCATGGACGTTGGTTGAGAGACTCAGACCAAGAGTGAGAGCAGTGGAAATTAATTACTTAAGGAGTGCGTGCGGAGTTACATGGAGGGATAGACATACTAATGAGGAAGTAAGAAGGAGGTGTGGTGTGGAGGTAGATGTGCTGGAAAGTGTGAAAAGGAACAACTTGAGATGGTTCGGCCATATGGAACGTATGGAAAGCGAGAGAATGACTAAGAGGGTGTACGAGAGCGAGGTGGAGGGACAGAGGGGGAGAGGTAGACCGAATATGAGGTGGAAGGATGGAGTGAGGAACTACATGAACGAAGGCGGTGCTGGTTGGGGGGAGGGGCGTCGACTGACTGGGGACAGAGGTGCATGGGGGCGGTTCGTTCGTGGCCACACCTTCGGGGATCACGGCGTCAGGCAATAGATAGATAGATAGACCACAACAATTTTCAAAGATTTCTTTTTATGGATTTGTTATTTAGGCTATAGGCTAGCCTATGTCAGCTTTCTATAGGCTAATAAAATTTGTTCATGGAAATTAGTATTTACCCATTATCCAAGAATCTCAAAACACGGCCCCCGATAGTGGGAAGGGCTATGAAGAATAGGGAAATTGAGGGGTATAAAACGAATATATTGCATTTGGAAATAAAAGTTGGCTCAAGTTTGTGCATTTTCGATACCCATAAAACTTGATTTTTTGAAAACCCTAGCCAACTTTTGACAAAATTTCACGGGGTGGAGTGGGTAAGTAGTACCGGTAGCCTATGTTACCAAAATACTGTAGTCAACTTTGAGAAGACATTAGCCTAATATAATAACCTTACCTAACCTATCCTAGTATTACGGGTGGGTGCTGCCGCCCCCACACCCCTGCTGGTTGGGTAAAACTGGTAACAATAGAAATCCAGTTGGGGTGGAGTGAGTAATAGCCTACCCCAACTGTTTTTTTATCGTGACCAATGTGGGGGGCTGGGGGCGTCATCCCCCACCCATAATACTAGGATAGGTTAGGTAAGGTTATTAGGTTAGGCTAATGTCATATCAAAGTTGACTATTTTAATAACATACCGTAGGCTATTACCCACTCCACCCCGTGAAATCAGAGCCAACTTTCTTCAAAAGTTGGCTCAGGTTTTCCAAAAGTTGGGTTTTATGGATCTCGAAAATGCACAAACCAGAGCCAACTTTTATTTACAAATGCAATATATGGTATTCGCTTTAGGCCTATACCCCTTTTACCCCTCAATTTCCTTATTCTCCATATCGGGGGCCGTGTGTTTAGATTCTTGGATAATGGGTAAATATTAATTTCCTTGAACAAAATTTATTATAGAAAGCTTGTAAACCATATAAAAAATAAATAAATAAATAAATAAATCCTTGAAAATTGCTGTGGTCCGGCTCCTTTATATTGACCGTTTAGCCGAGGCCATTGCCTTGCCAGTAAAGTTGTAAACTATTAGAGGGAGGTTCCCGTTTGTGGATTTTTATGCTGTCATTATCATATATATTGCCAGCAGGGGGCAAATTACCGACAAAATAGACGCGAAGTCAACCGCGGCGATCGCCCTATGTAAACATGACGACCATACACCCGGTAACTACATCCATCCCATTATTATAGTTTTCAAATACTTTTCCACATAATTTCCTAGAGAAGATTTGGTCGACACGGTACACTTCCCTTCCGATCCTCCTTTGCTAATTTGTTTTATCTCTCTCACTGTTACTACCTTACAGTACAACTTACTATGCAAAAAGCAAGATCCCCCATTAGTGGCCACACAAATTATTTCCCCTTTATGTTTGAACAAGGGGCACTCTACCATATTCCAAGGCAAGTACAGTACTGGTAGCCTATGCAAAATGAACAAATGGAAATATGACTCGTTGCTTCTCAAAATGTATGGCTATAGCAGAAAGTGCCTACAGGTAATACAGGAGCGTTCTGAACAGTGGACATTACTAGTTCACTGCTAGTGGTCCCTCTCGCTTAGCAACCCGAGTACATAGTCAAACTTCACCAAGCACAAATCTTGCTAAGCAGACAATACTATTTGTATGGCAAAAACCCCAAACAATCTGTCCTCTCCCAAAAAGTTAACTTGTTATTCCCTTTGGATGTACTTATAACCTCCACCTTAATATTAGAAAACACTAATCAAAAACTCTTAATACCCAAAACCACCAATAATGCTAAGTCACAATGCGAGGGATCACTGTACAGTACACATTTTGTGTGCACTCGATCACTATTCACCCCAATTCTTCAATAGCTTGCAATGCTATTATAATTTTCTTCAGAACTCTCATTACCTACCTTTTATATACTATACTGTACTGTACTGTTATTCAAAAGTGTTGATCATTGTTTTTATTTTCTTTACTAGGTACAGAACAAATGCAGAGAGGCCCTCCCAATGCCAGACTGCATGATGCAACACCCTGGATTTAGGCCGGTTGCATTATGCCACTGGGTGCTTCAAACAGCATACTATGCATTCAGGCAGCGGAAAGGAGCGATCCAAAAACACAACTTACAAGAGTAGCTATCTGGTAATTGAAATTCTACTAACTACTATTAATAGTAATTATAGCATTGTAATTACAGTAATGCAGTACATCCTTACTGGAGTTGCACTCAATAGTTTAGTAGTCGGTTTTATTTCAGCTGACGCTAAATTGAATCCCATAGCAACTGATTTTATGCAGATGGTGCCATTTTTATTGCTGTGCACTCCCTGGATAAACAGGGCTAAGGCGTGCCCTTATTACAGGGACTTTACTTGATCGTGCCAAGAATTGCTAGACCTGTCTCCAAACTCTTGACGTCTACCCATGGTATGGGGTGGGATCGAACTACCGACCCTTCGATCAGCAGTCAGACGTGCCACGGCCCACCCATTTCTTGATATTTAACATGAAAATTATCTGTCTTTGTAACATATTAATGCAAATTTTGAATAATGAGCTACATATTTAGCTAAAAATTCTTCATAATAACAGAGAAATCTTGGTAGAAAATTTGAAATTTTCCGTCAGCTGGAAATAAACAGACTATACATCCCATCATTACCCACCAGCATGACATTTGTTGTTATGTGTGCGATTATTTTGCTTGGGAAACAGATTAACTTGCTCATGTGATATACATTATCACATGAAAAAATTATCTATTTTTTTGTTCATACATTTTTATTTCAGTAGCCTAAGCGTTGTTTCCACATAGGGATTTTGATTAGTTGTTTTGCATTTATATTGTCTTTGTCCCAGTTTTGGTTTGGTTAGTTTGCAAGTTTTACATTTTTGTTGGTACCAACTCCTCAACTTGTACATTTTCCATTTAGTAATTACCATAAGCATCCACCTTGCTGCCCATTACCTTCATTCTGTTCACTCTCAGGCTACAAAATATTAGTACATAGGAAAACGGCCAAAGAAAAGAACACGACACTTAAAAATATTTATTTATAGTTTAGATATATAAGAAATAGAGAGAGAGAGAGAAAGGCACAATTCGCAGTGTTGGGAGCCGACATACTGGAACAGAAAATCAGGATGGTGTCCGGATAGAGCCGCTTCTGCAGTGTTGGCAGCTGACACGGTGGAACAATGTGTTGGGTATCAGGATTGAGCAGTATCCACAGTGTCACTGAGCAAGAATGGGAGAAAAGTAAGGATAATATATGAGGACCCTGGAGGACAAGGGGCGAATGCGCCAATACCTTACTTTCGAGTTATGAGTGTTTAAAGTCTGGAATAGGTGGCATACATAGAATATTACAGAATAGCATGTTATTATATACCATTAGAATCCTCTGGAAGAGACAAATTGATAGAAAATAAAAGAAAAAAAAAAAAATAAAAAAAAAAAAAAAAACGCACAATAGAAATTGATTTTGTTTTTCAACATATAGTAATTATTGTTCAATCTGCTTGAAATTTAATCCTGTATTAGATTTCCATGAAACTAAGATACTGTTAAATTTTCAGCCAAAAAAAAGCGCGCAAACGCGCGTGTGATTGGCCGGGAGGCGGGCCTTTAACCCGGGGAATGCTAGCCGGCCGCTCATTGGCTTGAGCGCGCGGGAACATTCGCCCCTCCACCTCCTACAATCCATACCTCCTCCGCCGCTACACAAGGTCGAAACAAGGGATTTAGAACCTAGGGTACTGAGCCCGCATGGGTGGGAATCGCAAAACGCTCTTCACATGCTCTTCACCACGTGATTTTCAGTGCTTCCATCTATCGGGAACCAGTCCTACCTCAATTTTGCTCATGGTGGCACATTCGCCCCTTGTCCTCCAGGGTCCTCATATATACACAGTAGGCCTATATAAAGTAGCGGTGTACAATGTATCTCACAAATTTTGTCTCATTTCCTACGGAGCATTCCTCTACATTGAATGAGTCTATAGCAAAATAATCTGGCTACCTTTCCCTTTCACACCTAATGCATTAATAACTGAACACTAAATTTAATTTTTCTTTACAGGCGATACAGGTACACTGCCTATAGACAATTTGTTAGGTGGTGTTGGGGATTCCTTGGAAGAGAGGTCAGAGTTACGCTGCCTTCCTGCGTTGTCCTCCGCATACGGAGAGAGTTCCCGTCAGACATTGGGCAGTACCAGGGCTTCAAGCTGCCAGACCTATGAAGATAAGGATATTAGAGGGGTCAAATGGGATGCACAATGTACTTATTAAAGATATTGCTGGACGTCGTTGATCCCTGACGGGGTGGCCACGAACAAATTGGCCGCATGCACCGCTTTCCCCAGTCAGTCGACGCCCATCCTCCCATCCAGCACCACTTTCATGCATATACTTCTTAACTCCATCCTTTCACCTCTCTCTCGTACACTCTCTCAGTCATTCTCTCGCATCCCATACATTTCACATGGCCAAACCATCTCAATGTGTTCCTTTTCACACTTTTCAGCACATCTACATCTACACAATACCGCTCTCGTACTTCCTCATTCGTCTGTCCATCCCTCCATTTAACTCTGCATGCACTTCTCAAGTAACTCATTTCTCACTCTTGTTTGCTGGAGTTGCATTCCTTACATTCAACAATTCGCTGTAGTACTCCCTCCATCTCTAGACTCTCTCCTGCTTCTCAGCTAACACACTCCAATATTTGTCTTTCATTCTTATTACTTCCCTTGCTACCCTCTCTAACTTTTTTGGAATTATGCTTTTTTCATTTTTTATTCTTTATACAGATTATTATTATTATAGTCTACTGTACTTGCATAACCTATCCTATTTTGTTTTCTATGTATGATTTTTTATTTTTATAATTACAAATGTAGATATAATCTTACAATAAAGACAGCTGTTACAGTGCAAATTCTGTGTTTTACTGGTAACCGTAAATAATGACTAAAAAAAGTCAATCGTCACTTCACATAAATGGCCTGTCACATTCCACACAAGTTGCAGATAGATGAGTAGGTACTACCATGGTGAAGAGTTTGTGTTCTTTTTGGTGAACCCCCTCCCCCCCCAAAAAAAAAAAAAAACAAAAAAACAGGTGTGCCCTTTGACCCCGCACGACCCTCGGATTTCTTAGTTGAAGCGAGACTGAAACTTGGCAACAGCCTCATGCAGTTGGGGTCGAGGAATGTAGCACACAGAGCACCAGGCTTTGCAACCTCCCCAAGTAGATCCTGATATACACCTGGGTTCACCATCACCGTATCACACAGGAATTCCAGAAGCTTGTCTATATAATCTGTAAAAATATAGAATTTCATATTAATCTGCCCTAGGCTATTGTATCGATACATTAATGGCTTGCTCCTAATATTCTATGCGATACAAAAGTTAAGTATAAATCATGTATGCATAAACAGGGGCACAAGATTCAATTTCATATCTTGCACTTGTGCTTCAAGTGTATCCCGCAGTATTTAGAATTGTGTATGTATCGATTTTTTTATCAACAGTAAATTCTTATTCAAACAGAACAGAGGGAACAAGAAGAGAGCCAGCATAATGCAATAAAAGACATACATACCATATGTTGGTCGAGTTTTTCTAGGCCACACTGAATATCTTCCCTTGTTAGCCTTTGGAAATCTGATATTATAGGCTGGGCTTCCATCTGTGCTTGTTGCCTGGCACCTATGCATTTTCATTGAAATGCATCGCTGCCAGTTGAAGCCTGCGTTTCAGAAAGACATACATTTTATTAGGTAAATAGCCTATACAGTAGATAATAAAATTGCCCTTTCTACCTCCCATGATTTCCAAGGACAGATGCTAGTGAGGGATTGTACACATTAAGTGACATTAGGAGTTTACGTTAAACTATTATGCTGTGGGGCTCGTCTTTTATCAAGGCCCTGTTGAGCCTGTGGTGGGTTGGTTATTTAGCCTGGTACACTGGGGCTACTGCAGTCTATTGCTCCATATTTGTAGATACAGTACAGTATATACATATACATAAAAGTTTATAGAGCGCTTCATCCACAGAGAGCGTGGTAGTTTTAGTCTCTTTACTGTAGTACAGTACAATAAAGAGTTGCCACAACACAGCCCCATCATGTCATCACAGTGGCCGGTGTTGGTATAGCGCTAACAGTGTCTCGGCAAGACTCAACAAAGTCCCCCTGAAGCACTTGCACCTGGCAAAATTGCACCACACCAGCCTAAACCGTGCTATAAGGCAGTAACAAGAAATCACATTATGTTATTTACTAATTAACAGATGAAAGTAATTTCAAAGTAAATGAATTTGGGTAAGGTGTTACTGCTAAATAATAAGACAAACATGAAATTAACTTTGCTTACCTGCATATCATGCCCTTGTATGAAAAGGCCACATTCTTGGGAGCAAATTTCAGGATCAGGCTGTGAAATGCTTCAAGATTTGAAGTCTGATGTAAGGGGCTCAACTTTTGGATGTCCCTCAGAAGCCCTTTTCTTGAAACAACATCCTCCAATTTGTCACATACCTTGGAGCCTGTAGAAGTAAAATATAAACATGATTTCATATTTTAACCAACCCATCAATCAACTTACCAATTAACCTAATTAATCATTTTCATAAATGAGAATAGCATGAATAAGATTTTACAGGAATGTAAAAAGTCATGTTTTTGTCGCACTATAATACCAGTAATTTAGTCGATGGCATTACGAATTAAGACAAATTGCATGATAATGATTTGAAGGTAAATATGAGAAAGAGCAAGGTTATGGTCTTCTAAAGAGGTACAGTCAGTGTGAGGCGATGTTGAGTGGACAGGTTATGTAAAATGTTAGCTCTTTTAATGATTTAAGTACTGTACAGTATTTGGCCAGTGTGATGGAGGAGGAAGTGTGGTAGAGGGTACAACAGGAAGAGGGTTGTATGAACACTGAAGCAGCGACAAGGAATAGAGTGGGAAGTATGGAAGTCATTGCATGAAAGTGTGGTAATCCCGATACTTGACGTACGGGAGTGAAGCATGACATTGTTGAAGTGATGTAAATCAAGAGTGAGAGGGGTGGAAATAAGAAACATTTGTGAATACCCCTTTGGAGATCAAGGCGTCTGGCAATAGATAGATAGAAACATAACTACTTTGGTGGCAAATATACCCTCCTATTTTTTGATGAGCTTTGATAATGCTGTTAATCACTGATTTCTTGCCAAACATTGCATATGGACTTAGCTCACTTAGGCAAACACTATATGAATTAAATAAGAATGGAATACTTACTTGGCTTTAGCCACAATCTGTCCTTCGTCATTGGCTCATGCAGGCAAACAGGAAAATGTTCATTATCGTGCTTGTGAACATTTTGAACATGGTTGCATAGTGATGTCCATTTTCCCAAGCGCTCTTCAGCATTCATTGATGTTGCAGCCACGTAGTACAGTTGGTTTATAATACTAGTCTTCCAGGCAGCAATATCCTGGCAATCTCGCAGCTTGGCCATCTGATCCAGCTTCTTGCCGACACCTGGTCAAATAAATACAGTATCAAGATTTTACAATTTGCTGTGGTACACTCATTGACCATGGTTCCCAGAGAAGGATATTATTAATCATTATCATACACAGTTTGTTTCGTCCGGAGAAACTCCCTTCAGAAGATGGGCATAACAGTCTTCTATGTATTTTGAACAAATACACTACTTTAGCCCATACAGTTATTTCACCACCAACAACAACACAAACAAAGATGTTTAAAGACCATTTGTCCAAAGAGTGTTGTTATAGTCTCACATCCTAAATGAGGGTTTTCCAGGCGACCCTGTCAAGCTGCCTCTGTTGTAAACTTCATTATGGGGAGTGCATGGTGGTAAAAAAAAAAGGCATCATGATATTGAGCTAAGGTAACACACTTACTCCTCAACAAGCTATGTAGGCTATGGTAATAAGTGAAAGTGATTGGTTGTAATACAAGACTTTTATCAGATACTTACTGTGATGTCTCATCCACACTTATGTCAGATACATCAGGGAAATACAAGACATCTCTTGGATCATCTTCGTAAGAAATATTTTCTAGCTTGACTTTTTTAACGTCAAACGAGAGGTCTTCTATTCTTGATCTCTTCACTGGTGTGGACGCAAACATAGGGCCAGAGAGTTCATGGCAACAGGAAATTCCAACATCGTTCTTGGGTACAGGAGGTTGAATATCTGTGATAGAATTAAAGCAGCATTACTGACTTCACAGTTTAATTGTTATAGATGAATCACTTTTATTGTCAGGTACTTCCCCAGATTAGTTAGATAATAAGATATTTGTTATACTAAAACAGTTTGTAGAGCATCTTGGAATGGAGGGAGTCAATATATGGATGTGCCAGAGTATCAGTAGAGCTGGCATCGGGGGATCTGGGACCTGGAAATCTTAGCCGTGGACCCCAAATGAGCATGGGTTTCTGGGTGGTTGTCCTGGGCGACCTAGATGTGTGTGAATTTGTGTTTTGTTTTGTGTTGTGTTGTCCCTGTTCAGGCTCTGTCACCTTAAAAACAAAACAAGGGTAGGCTATGTACCAGAGTATATAGATAGATAGATAAATCAGAGGAAAAATGTGCCACTACTAGCTGACACTTTTTTATTAGGCATTTAAAAGTGCAATACTACATACAAGTTTAAAGAGAATGTAGTTACAGTCTCACGTCCTAAATGGCGGCTTTCTAGGCGGCCCTGTCAAAGCATGCCTCTGTTGTCAAGTTCTTTATTTTGAGATCAGACCGGAGTACCCGAGCCCACGTAATTCTAGTTCCACCCTTATGCGCAGCTTCCTCCACGTTCACAGTCTGACATTATTGTCATGAAATACCAATCATGACAATAATATGAAAAAAACGATTACATATCCTCATATTTATTTTTTTCTTCTATGTGTATGAAGGAGACATAAGGCAAACCTGTCAATAACAAGTTTCTACTTCAAAGTATGAGAGAGTGCCAGAGCTTACTTGTTGAGTGGAAAAAGATACTTAGAAAATTGGTTCACTCTTGGATTAGAGTTGGTCAGCAGGCTACACCTTTCACGCTCATTGCTTTTTGTTGGTTCTCTTACAACTTCCATCATCACAGCAACATTTTCAATAGCCCACTGAACAACAGCCTAGCAAAGTTCTTTTAACCCACTGAGTACCAGCGACGACAACGTGTCGTCGGTAATGTTTGTTCCCCACAGACCACGACGCACAAGTGTCGTCGGGGTTTAATTACTCAGGTCCTATGGCACCTAGAGGGCTCAGATTTGTATGGAACTGTGTAAGTATCCCACGCAACCATGCCGATGGTTACAAACTCTCAAAGCCCAACTGCGTGCACGTGCGCGTGAGCGCGCAAAAACAGGGTTTTTGGGTGTTTTTGCCTTCAATTTTGTATTCTTGTAAAATAGACTTTCGGGGGCTCCGTAGGACCCCTTTTTTACCTTTTTGATCGCTTTTTTTTGGGCGGTCCTTCATTCCTAACCCATTTGCTATTGTTTCTGGAAAAAAAAAATCAAAACCTGCTGGTCCCTGGTGGTACATTTATTTATAACAGCTGGGGCTCAGTGGGTTAAAAATAAACACAGAAAAGATACAGCTATAGAAATAACGTAACTTGTGAAGTTTGAGTGGTGGCATTAACACTACATAAATAGTATGGATCCCATTGTGTAGCAGCATCCTTGGTCCTTGGCTCTACATCCATTGCTTGTGGCACTTCTGGTTCTGCAGCTGGGACCTCCACGGCAACATCCGAAATCTAATTTTAAGCAGTACCGTACGTACTATTATTGTTCTTGTGCATATGGTATTTACAGTATATATATATATATATATACAGTAAACTTCCGTTAATCCGAAGGGCAGCGGACCGGCCCTCGTTCGGATTAGTGGATTTTTCGGATTATCGGACTTTACCCCTATGAACCTGTGTATTAACCCTCCAGCCCCGGCTATGTATTATATATATATTCCTCGAAACCCGGGTGTTTTGGCCGAAAAACGTCTAGGCTAGGCTACCGTATATTCGTTAATCAGACTGCTTCCCGCATTCCTGCGCATCCCCAAGCGTAGCTGTGTTATTTACCTGTAGAATGGCATTAAGTAGAGCTCTCTAAGTCAACTGGTTGAGCTGTGATGATGATTTCATTGGAGATAACTTTATGGCCAAAACAGCCACTTTACACCACTTTTCGATACTTAACAACAACATACAGGCACACACGAACAAGCGACGCTCTCCTTCTTGTGGCCGGAGATGCGGGGCGACGGTCCAGCCGGCTGTTGTTTACATGCGTCGGACCGACGCCTCGCACACGAAGCTCACAGGCTTTCAACCACTGGGCGTTCAAGATACCATCCGGGTACCTGTTATATGCTTTTTTATGGGCGTTCAAGAGCCCTTCCGTGGTGAGAGGGTTAATGGCCTGACGAAAACATTGAGGCATTAGGCCACCCAAATGACACACACACATATCATATGTTCATGAAATCACTTCAAAAGTTTACCATTGTCATTGTAGCCTATTACCTACTTCAAAACATTCAGATTAATGGTCAAAGGAATCTGCTGATATAAATGTAAACACCATATGTCCGCATCGTCTACTAGCGAGTTTGTCTTGCTCTTGAAGATCAGATCAGATGTGGTTCGGGAAGTAATGCCTTAACAACGGCACTTCCCTGAGAGGTTCTTGTAATTTTCCTTTTGTGATTTTCCTTTTGTGACATGCTCTGTTATATTATATTGTATTGAAAGCACCCTTGTCTTGTTGTCTTGAAAGCACCCTTGGGACGCTCCGATCACTGAACTATAAATAGTAGCGTATCGAAACGTCCAAAGGTGCGTTTTCAAGCTCAAGACTGAATGCGCTTGCAGAAAATGCGGTGCAAGCCAGTAGCGCATCGGAGCGTCCCAAGGATGCGTTCAAGAGCAAAACAAACTCTCTAGCAGACGATGTGGTGTTTACGTTTATATCAGTAGCTTCCTTTGACCATTAATCTGAATGTTTTGAAGTAGGTAATAGGCTACAATGACAATGGTAAACTTTTAAAGTGAATTCATGAACATATGATATGTGTGTGCTCCATTATGTGTCATTTGAGTGGACTAATGCCTCAAAAAGGGGACTTTGGGACTTCTTGAAATTCGGACCATCGGGTGAATTCGGACTATTGGGAGATTCGAATCATCGGTCGTCTGATTAAAGGACTTTTACTGTATATATATATATATTTACAGTATATCCTATATCTACCAAGATTGGAAGCCAAAGCGTCACATTTTTCCTTTGCCCCTCGGCTTTTTCTTCATAATTGCTGAGGGGCACTGGGCCCTGGGTGGGGCTTTGGTTTCCCGGGCGTTTCCGCACCCTCCTCAGCACCCCGCCATGGAGTGGATTCGTTCACCCAGGCTTTATTGTGGTCGGCAGGGAGGGTTCTGTGGGGACGCTCGGTTATGGCCTTAGCCTGGCTCGGGGCATTGGGGCTGTTCGGTCAGGCAGCTTGAGGAACAACAACGGTATATAATTTTATACTTCATTGGTTTCTGATTTGTACATGATTTCACTATGACAGGAAATTAATGGAATGGGTCCTCAGTCAGTCCACAAACCAAAAAAAGAGATGAATGGAATATATAATTTGTTAGTAGTCTTGGCAAATCCAACGTCAAGGCTATTAACCTAATTGCAATGACGACTTGTCTATTTTGACTGCTATGTCGTCATTCCAACCGCGGTTAAAAAGAAAACGTCTAGAGTCTACTCCTTATCTTGCTCTAGGAGACGTTGTACATTAACCAAAACTACCACCGAAGGTGAAAAAAGCATAGAAGAGAAGAAAAAGGGGTTTACCTTAGTTACCGCTTAAGGCCCATCCCGTGTTCCGTCATGTGCAGATCCCTGTCGAACGTGCGCATGAGCGACCCTCTCTTGTCATCATTTTTTCACGCGCTCCATTGAATGAAGTCGCTTTTGTTGTGCTCCTTTAATTCACCCTGTTTAGGTTCGTTTCGGCTTATCTGGCCTTCTTTTTTGTTAGACAGATGTTACGTGATCTAGGGCACACATAAATGGGCTCCTAAGTGTGTATAATGGAGACGCCTGTGGAAATAGCCTACCGAAGGTACGGGGGCGCCTGGCGTTCCTCGTATATATTTTTCATTCTTTCTCTTTTCATATTCTTTTTTCCTGTTAGTCTGGGCATAGTTTAGCTTTTAGCTTAACTCTCCCAGACATATATGACGCGATCGAGTCATATGGCAGAGTGAACCAAAAACACATATGACGCGATCGCGTCATATGGACTTATTATATTGCTAGAAAATAAGTTTATGACGCAATTGAGCCGGTTTTTTGGCTGGTAAGTCCGATAAGTTAGATGTACATGTGGAAAAATCTAGCAACCCCCTAGCGTCCCTGTGAGGGCCCCGCGGTGGTAGAGAGAGTCAGTTTCTTCCCATCAGCCAGCCTAGTAGGTGGGTGTGTGCGGCCCTTTAAACCAAGGGGCCTCCATTTTGCCCAGCCTGGCTGGTATTACCGCCCTAATATAACCCAAACGAAGAGCTATATCGTTGGGTTATCGATGGATTATTGTGTTATTCTTATTTAGGGTATAAAAACCATGTTAGTGAAGTGTTTTGCTAGTCTGGTGTATGTGACCAAGGTGGGCTCCACGAGGGGCCATGGTTTCGCTTGTTTGTGGATCACTTTCATACCATATTGAGTCAATTATATTGCTATTTATCACTTGAAGTAGTGTATTTTACTTGTATAAGTGTTTATAGTGAAAACACTTTTATTACTGGTCGAGCATTCTCTGGTGTAGGCTACGTGACCAAGGTGTTGGATCCCACGAGGGGCCATGCTTTTTGCCAAACGTTTTGCTTGTTTGTGGAACACTTTCATATAAATATCAGTCAATTATATTGCTATTTATCCGTTCAAGTAGTGTATCTTACCTTGTATTAGTGTTTCTTAGTGAAAAAACTTTCATTACTGGTCGAGCATATGTCGCCATGCTCCCTCAGCCCTGTGCATTTTTGCTCGATAATTTAGTGGTGGAAAGTGCTTGCATTTTTGCTCGATAATTTATTGGTGAAAAGTGCTTGGGAGGTAAGTTTTTTATGGGCAAAAGCACTCTACATATACGGCTTGGTGGCCACGAGGGAATCTCAGCAGTGTGAGTAAGTACAGTCAACATTTTTGGTGGTGGTGGTGGTGGTGGTGGTGGTGGTGGAGATGGTGGTGGTGGTGGTGGAGATGGTGGTGGTGGTGGTGGTGGTGGTGATGGTGGTGGTGGTGGTGGTGGTGATGATGGTGGTGGTGGTGATGGTCGGGGTTGTGGAGATGGTGGTGGTGTTGGTGTAGATGGTGGTGGTGTTGACACCAATAGGGTAGGGTCCCTTTTCTGACTGTGGGTCAGGTCAGAAAATGAACCCAACCCTATTTGTGTCAACACCACCACCATCTCCACCAACACCACCACCATCTCCACCACCACCACCACCATTTTATTATTTTTATTATTTTTGTGTTTAGGCCTATTATATTATTTGTATTATTATTATTTATTATTATACCTGTTATTCCTGTGTATGGGATCACCCATAAAAAAGTATTTATATTTGTATTTCATTTATATTTTTGCTTTATTATATTATAATTTATTATTATTATTATTATTATTATTATTATTATTATTATTTATTATTTATTATTATTTATTATTATACCCAACATAAATGTCCCCCACCACAAACTCTTATTCTATCTATCTATCTATTGCCTGACGCCGTGATCCCCGAAGGGGTGGCCACGAACGAACCGCCCCCATGCACCTCTGTCCCAGTCAGTCGACGCCCTCCCCCCAACCAGCACCGCCTTCGTTCATGTACTTCCTCACTCCATCCTTCCACCTCATATTTGGTCTACCTCTCCCCCTCTGTCCCTCCACCTCGCTCTCGTACACCCTCTTAGTCATTCTCTCGCTTTCCATACGTTCCATATGGCCGAACCATCTCAAGTTGTTCCTTTTCACACTTTCCAGCACATCTACCTCCACACCACACCTCCTTCTTACTTCCTCATTAGTCTGTCTATCCCTCCATGTAACTCCGCACGCACTCCTTAAGTAATTCATTTCCACTGCTCTCACTCTTGGTCTGAGTCTCTCAACCAACGTCCATGCTTCGCTTCCGTAAGTCAGTGTCGGGATTACCACACTGTCATGCAAGGACTTCTTCACTTCCATACTGACCACCCTATTTCTTGTTACTGCTTTTAGCGTTCCTACAACCCTCTTCCCCTGTTGTACCCTCTCCCGCACCTCTTCATCCATAGTCCCATCTTTACTCAACACACTGCCCAGATACTTAAAAGAGTTGACGATCTCCATAGCCTGACCGTTCAGCTTCACCTCACACTCTGTGACTTCACCCCTTTCGAAGACCATAACCTTGCTCTTCCCCGTATTTACCTTCAAATTCCGTTTTTCGCACACTGTTCCAAACTCATTTACCAGACCCTGCAACTCCCATTCATTATCACTCATCAGAACTGTATCATCCGCAAACAGCAGTATAGGTAGCTTCCACTCAATTCCCTCCCTTTTCAGCAATACACCAACATCCACTGCTCTTGATAGTATTTCTTTCATAACTCCATCCATATAAACTCTTATTATATATAATTATATAATTATATATATATATATATATATATATTTATATTTATATATATATATATATATATATATATATATATATATATATATATATATATATATATATATATAGGCCTATATATATATATATAATTTTTATATATATAATTATATATATTCTATAATCTATATATATAATATAATTCGTGTTTATGTATTTATCTATGTTATGCCCCCTCCCCCTCCCTCCCCCCCCAATATACCTCCCTCCCAACTCCCTCCCCTCCCCTCCCCCCCTCCCCTTCCTCCCCCCCCATTATACCTCCCTCCGCCTCCCCTCCCCCCCCTTATTATTGGGAGGTTTGACGTACCTCCCAACCTACCAAATAGGAAAACCTACTATTTGGTAGTAGTCTTGGAAAATCCAACGTCAAGGCTATTAACCTAATTGCAATGACGACTTGTCTATTTTGACTGCTATGTCGTCATTCCAACCGCGGTTAAAAAGAAAACGTCTAGAGTCTACTCCTTATCTTGCTCTAGGAGACGTTGTACATTAACCAAAACTACCACCGAAGGTGAAAAAAGCATAGAAGAGAAGAAAAGGGGTTTACCTTAGTTACCGCTTAAGGCCCATCCTGTGTTCCGTCATGTGCAGATCCCTGTCGAACGTGCGCATGAGCGACCCTCTCTTGTTATCACATCTCACGTCAGCAGAAGAACGCGGATGGGCAGGGGTCCGGCGTGAGGGAGGGTATTATGTACGTTGGATTTTCCAAGACTACTACCAAATAGTAGGTTTTCCTATTTGGTAGGTTGGGAGGTAAGTCAAACCTCCCAATTTGTTAGTAGTCTTGGCAAATCCAACGTCAAGGCTGCATAACAAATAGGAGGAGGACATCCAAGCCCAACCTACCAAAAAAACCAATGCATAAAACAAAATTACGAATGACAAAGACACAATGTAAACAAGAGAGTTTAATAAAAGAGTGAAAAACTGAGGAGTAGCTAAAAAGAACAGTTTTAACACATGCCCGTCATTCATAGTAATGCAAAAACATAGACTTGTCTGAAACCAAAAAGGTACTGTACCCAAAATCCCTTTTCTTCAAAAACCAACAAAAACACTGAACACAAGAACAAAAACACAATTTTCAATGTGGCAAAAACACTTATGTACTGGAACAATACATAATCCCAAACTTGCAATCCAGTGTTGCAAACCCATACACCCCCCCCCCCCTTTGTCAAATAAAACAAAGGAAAAGAACGAGGGACAAGGGGGGAAGACCAGGGATCTTCGCCAGAGCACCAGGAAACACGACCCCCGAGAGCAATCACGGGCCGAGGGGGTCGAACACTGGACACGGAGAGGTAGGAGGAGATGAAGGAATTGATAGAAGACCACAAAACCGCGGAGGCGAAGGCAGGGAAGGATCGACGTGGCAGGAACCGGAAGGAGGCAGCAAAGGATCTGACATCGCGCGCAGAACCCCTACAAACAGGGTGACGGGCACGAACGGTCCGACAAACGTGGCGGCCCAGCTGCACCTGCTAGAGCCTCCCACCTGTCCGAGGAGACACCCACACAGCAGTACCCGAAGGCGGCGCCACAGACGCAACAGAGGAGTGCAAGGCTGACACCGGGCACAACACATGGCGAGCATGCCCACGCCGTAAAGCCAGGACGGCGAAAGGCTGGAAAACGGGGGCCTCCCTCCCATGCGTGGTAACAAAAGGTGGGGAGGAGGCGAACGAGACCCCATGCAAGGACGGGGAGAATCGGACGCAGTCCCGGGGCCGTGACAATGCCGCTAGTGCAGACACCCGATCCCCAGTGGCCAGAGCGACAAGGAAGAGTGGACGCCCGAGCAACGGAACCGGCGTAGCGGCCCTTGTATACGTGGGGGAAGCCAGAAGGACCAGAGCCCGCCCCAGATCCCACAGCGGAGAGACCTGGCGCGGAGGCGGTCAATCCCGGAAGGCAGCCGTCAGGAAGGAATCCAGCACCTGTGGCGGAACGACCAGCCCAACGACGGACCCAAAGAACCCCCCGGACGGCAGACAAGTGGGTACGTATAGCGTCGACTGGAAAGCGACGTGGACGGAAGAGGTGAAACAAGGAGCGTAGGACGAGGGAAGGAGAGCCAACTGGCAGGCGAGTGGCCTGTAGCCACCTAGTAAAAAACCTCCAGCGGGACCCGTAAGGCCCCCAAGGAGAAGACGGCCAGGAACGCTGCAGGAAGTCAGTCAGGGCCCGGCCGGGGACCGGGAGCCACCGTGCCTCATGAACAAGCACGATGCGAAGGCCAAAGAGGTCCGCAGGACCCCAACCTAGCCCAAGTGGAAGCCGGAGACAGGTAGAGGGGGACCGGACCCGGGCACCACCGCGGCAACCGGGCGGACCAAGTCCGTGCCGGCCACAGAGGCGCGAGGAGCCAGACGCAGCCGTGGTACAGCCGCAGCTTCGCGAAGACTGGGCACATCAACAGCGCGTCTGGTGGCGGAAAAAATGGATATCGACCGCCACCTGTACCAGGCGACCATGAAAGCGTCCGGACCCCCCCCGGAGCGCGAGGCCGGAGGGAGAGGTCCAGAGGCAACTGGCGCGGCACCCCCGATGCGAACAAGGCGACCTCCGGAACACCTCAGGAAGCCGCGAGGTCGGCGAACAGTCCGTTTCATCGCCCATTCTACAAGAACGCCCTGCCCTCTCGACAGGGCGGCCGCCCAAAGGGTGGCAGGCCCGGGCAGGGAGGAGGCATGCAAGGAGAAGGGGTGTCGGTCCGCGAGGAAGAACAACTCCACCGAGACCCCAAATAGAGTCAACGACCTGGAGGACCCCCGCATAAGGAAACAGGGGACAGCTTGTCTGAGTGTCCAACCCGAAGGCCACCGACTCACCCCGAAGGGCCAGCGCGTGGTCCCGCAGGAAGAACAAATGAACCAACAATCCGAGGGCATAGACAGGTAAGAGGAGGGAGACCCACCCATCTGCCGGGAAGTGGACGTCCCAGGTTCGATTGGGAACCTCACCCAACCTCGCTCGACGTATCTGTGGTTACCCAGACCGTCGGCGGGGGGGTCGGTCCAGGGCACAGCCGCAGAGAGCGAGCCCCGAGCAACCCAGCGACCGAAGCGTCGGCGAACGGTACGCGGGAGCGGCAGGAGCCGATCCATAGGGGCAACGGAAACACCGCGGTGCCCATGAGGAGGAGGCGGCGTAGCCAGAGGCTCCCTAATGGAAGGGGCAGAGCGGCCCAATGCAGCGAACCCACGAACGAGTCCCAGAGCCACCCCGGGAGGGAGACCGAGTGCAACACGGCGAGGACCGTCCACCGAAGGTGCACCGCGGCCGGCAGACCCCGGGTCACCGTAGCGCCGGACAAAACCCATGCGAGACCGACCCATGGCACGACACGCGACGGGGTCAAGCGTGACTTGGGAACATCGAAGGGGAACCCTAACCGTGCGATGTCGCGAACGACTGTGAGGGCGCCGCCAATGCACAGGCCTAGGGCGTCGGAAACTACCAACCAAACGGCCAAGGAAAACAGGAGCTGGAGCCCGCTCCTGAGGAGAGGACCCCAGAGCCTGCCCCACCAGTGCGGAGAAGATCTGCGGCGCGATGTGGGAGGAACGAAGGGAAGGCCGTCGAACAGGAACACACGATCGGAAGTCCGAACGGCCAAGAATCGCTGGAAGCGAGGATGGAGAGGAACGAGCCAAGACACATCCTGGAGGGCCAGTGACACTACCCACGACAGAGGGCACAGGGCCAGGCGTACCAGGGGTACCGGCAGCATCCGAAACCGTGTGTGCACGATGTGCCCGTTGAGGGCCAACAGATCCACCACCGGTCGCATCGCGTCGCAGGTCGGCGACGGAACCAGAAAGACACGGGAGAGGAAAACCGGGTGACCGGCGGTCAACTCCCTCGACGCTACCCAGCTCGGGCATGGAAGTGAACACGTGGGCCACCTCTGAAGAGATGGGCCGTTGTCGGTGATAAGAGCGGAGTGGGGGTCCGGACGTCCACCTCCAGGTGAGACCCCTCCGCGCAACCCGCCGCCCCCAACGTCCCTCGCGGGTACCGAGGGGCGCAAGGGCGAAAACAACCCGAGGGAGCACCCGAGAGGAGGGGAGCGACCCGGTACGCCCAGGCGAGAAGGAGAACAAGGAGGCCGACCCAGAGAACTACACATTGTGTTGATGTGGAGGTACCCCCGGTACGGGCCGTGCGGGCATGAGCGCCACGTTGACCTCCTCTACCCCCGCCCCCCCCCAACCTCGTCGAAAAGGGCGGGCCACCCCAACCCAAGGCCGGCGCGGGGCCGACCCCTTCGAAAGGCGGCCGGAAGTGGAAGGCCGGCCAGCCCCGACACAGAGGGGATGAAAGGGGCAAGAACAGAAGTGCGAGGCGGAACCGAAGCACTGGCCAGCAACGTCCTAGTCTTGCGCCTGTGCAAGGCGGCAGCACGTGCAGCAGCACCCCGAAGAGGACCGGCAGAAGGACGGGACTGAGAAGACCCCGCGCGCAGCACAGCGCGTCAGTGCGTGACGTAAGCAGGGTCCGTAACGACACAGCACGGCGTCGTGTGGCGGAAGCAGGGGCCGCCGACAGAAAAGCGGAGCATTCCCAAGCATCCTGCGTAAAAAACCCCGACGTATATAGCGCAGAGTACAACAAACCCTGACGAATAACCAAGGGGGCCGGCCGGCAGAACGAAGACCGTACCGTCGTGCGGTGCCGAGTTGCCGCGCACAAAACCGCCTTCAGCTCGGGAACCAAAGACACCGCGAGCCGAAGGTGGACCCGCTGAACGCGGTCCAAACCCTCGCGAAGATCGCCTGGCGCAGACGCCTCGAAAAGCCGCAGGGTGGTGAACAGAGGTCTGGAGGGAACCTAAAGACAAGACAATAAGTCCGTCACCCTCCGTCGCAAGGGAAAAAACCTTGGCGACAGAGGGCTGATCCGGGTGAGAGAAGAACGGGGTAGCAATAGAACAAAGTTCAAGAACGGGCGCGCTCATCCAGGACCAGAACGCGCCGTCCAACCCGCCGACAGACACAAGAGGAGGCAAAATCAGGGACGACTCCGGGGGAGGGACGGAAGGAGAGCCGTCGACGGATCGGTGTGTGAAGTCGAAGGCCTCAGCAAACCAGGCCTCCAATGGGAGAGGGTGACCGAGCATGACGGCTAAGCCAGGCGTACCGGCGTCGCACAAACCTGTCCCATAGGAGGACAGACCCGTCAACACAGCCAGGGACTGAACAGCCGGAAGGATGTCAGTGCGGCTGAAGTCTGACCAGAGCGTAGGCCTGCAGAAGGGAGGGGGACCATAGCAGGGGTAGGTAGGGTGAGGTGCTGAGGGGGAGGCACCGCCAAGAAGGGCGAGAAGAGGGAGTCTTCCATCGACTCCAAGCGCCCGTCGAAGCGTGACACAACCCAGCCCTGCATAGCCGACAATTGATCCGAGAGAGGCTCCCCCCCCCCCCCCCCCAGATAGATAGATAAATACATAAACACAAATTATATTATATATATATATATATATATATATATATATATATATATTATATCAATCTACAATTAGAAAAATAAAATAAACATTAAAAATAACCCTCCCCCACCCAAAAAAAAAATAAATACAAAAAAAAATTATATATATATATATATATATATATATTTGGGGGGAGGGGGGGGAGGGAGGGGGGGAGGGAGGTATAATGGGGGAGGGAGGGGGAGGGGAGGGAGGGGAGAGGGAGGGGGAGGGAGGGGGCATAACATAGATAAATACATAAACACGATAATATAAAAATAAAATAAAATAAAAATAACCTCCCCCACCCATATAATACAGTATACACATATATATATATCATATATAAGATATGGGGGGAGAGGAGGGGGGAGGAGGTAAAGGGGGGCGGGCGGGGGAGGGAGGGGAGGGGGGGAGGGGAGGGAGGTATAATGGGGGGGGAGGGAGGGGGGAGGGGGCATAACATAGATAAATACATAAACACGAATTATATTATATATATGTATATATATTTATATTTATATATATTATATATATATATATATATATCTACAATTAGAAAAATAAAAATACAAATAAAAAAATAACCTCCCCACCAAAAAAAAAAAAAAAAAAAAATTATATATATATATATATATAACTGTATATATATATGGGGGGAGGGGGAAGGGGAGGGGGAGGGAGTGGGGGAGGGGAGGGGGGAGGGAGGTATAATGCGCCCTTGTATTTGCGCCCTTGTATTGAGTATTGTTCACATGTGTGGGGAGGTTCCTCTCACACCGCTCTCCTAGACAAAGTTGAAAGGAAGGCCTTTCGTATCATTAACTCCCGTCCACTCACCAACTCTCTGCAATCTCTCTCTCTCCGCCGCAATGTTGCATCTCTCTCGCTATTCTATCGCTACTATAATAATCAGTGTTCCTCAGAGCTATCCCAGTGCATACCACCTCCTTTACGTAGGGCACGTGGTACCCGTCTTGCAACTCAATCCCACCCCTACTCTGTGCAACTCTCCAACCCAAGTATGAATCGTTACTCCGAAACTTTCTTCTACTCAACATCTGAGCTCTGGAACTCTCCCAGAATCAGTCTTTCCCTCTTCCTATGACTTAAATTGCTTCAAACTCTGTGTGTCCAGGCATTGGACACACAACGTCCCTTGATTTTGGCCCTGTCACTCTTTCAACTATGGGGGAGGCACTCGCTATAGGCAGTTATGCCTTTTGCCTCCCTCAATCACATAGAAAAAAAAAAAAAAAAAAAAAAAAAAATGGGGGGGGAGGGGAGGGAGGGGGAGGGGGAGGGGAGGGGAGGGGGGGAGGGAGGGAGGTATAAGGGGGGGGGAGGGGGGGCATAAATAGATAAATACATAAACACGAATTATATTATATATATAGATTATAGATTATATATAATTATATATAATAATAAATATATATATATATAGCATATATATAAATATATATATAAATATAAATATAATATATATACATATAAATTATATAAAATAATAAGGAGTGGTGGGGAACATTTATGTTGGGTATAATAATAAATAATAATAAATAATAAATAATAATAATAATAATAATAATAATAATAATAATAATAATAAATTATAATATTTGTTAGTAGTCTTGGCAAATCCAACGTCAAGGCTATTAACCTAATTGCAATGACGACTTGTCTATTTTGACTGCTATGTCGTCATTCCAACCGCGGTTAAAAAGAAAACGTCTAGAGTCTACTCCTTATCTTGCTCTAGGAGACGTTGTACATTAACCAAAACTACCACCGAAGGTGAAAAAAGCATAGAAGAGAAGAAAAAGGGGTTTACCTTAGTTACCGCTTAAGGCCCATCCCGTGTTCCGTCATGTGCAGATCCCTGTCGAACGTGCGCATGAGCGACCCTCTCTTGTCATCATTTTTTCACGCGCTCCATTGAATGCAGTCGCTTTTGTTGTGCTCCTTTAATTCACCCTGTTTAGGTTCGTTTCGGCTTATCTGGCCTTCTTTTTTGTTAGACAGATGTTACGTGATC
This sequence comes from Paralithodes platypus, assembly GCA_032716605.1. Lineage (NCBI taxonomy): Eukaryota > Metazoa > Arthropoda > Malacostraca > Decapoda > Lithodidae > Paralithodes > Paralithodes platypus. The sequence goes on from CM064575.1 coordinate 34,108,632, forward strand.
TAGGGCACACGTAAATGGGCTCCTCAGTGTGTTTAATGGAGACGCGTGTGGAAATAGCTACCGAAGGTACGGGGGCGCCTGGCGTTCCTCGTGTGTGTTTTTCATTCCTTTCTCTTTTCATATTCTTTTTTCCTGTTAGTCTGGGCATAGTTTAGCTTTTAGCTTATTTTAGCCTAGCTTGTTTCTCATTCAGGAATTGCTATGCCCCTATGAGTTTTCATATTTTCATAGCCTAGGTGTACAGTTGGTTCACAATCTGAGATTTCGTGGTGGCGGTGCTGTTTGTCGGGTTTGTGTCGGCCGCATTATTAGCGTTATTCCCGAGTCCCCCTTTCGAGCCTTCACTGTGTCTCAAGGGCCTGGGCGCTTGGTGATTCGTGATATCCAGGGGTACCCCACGGGGGCTCCTCCCTCACACCACAGGGTTTTTCGCCCCTGACACATTCTCTCCTCACGGCTAGGCCACCCTTTTTCTCGCCAGTTTCATTTACTGGTTTTTGTGTTCCCTTACTGTTTTCACCTCCATCCTTTCATATCCTTTTGCCCAATCCTGGGGTACCCTACGGGGGCCCCTGTTTGTGCCAAACCACCCTTCCTGCCACTTCTCCTCATGGGCTTTGCTCTATCTCTGTGGGTTGGGTGGTTCCTGGGGGATGTGCCTCCTCTCTCCCCTGGTGTGTCTTCCTTGCCTCTCCCTTGACCGGTTGAGTCAGGATATTATCAAGGAAGACACTGCTCAGCTTGATGGCCATCGTCGCTTGGAGTTCATAAGGAGATGACGCTTTTTTCTGGGCCTCTTTTGGTATTCCCTAGACGCTCCTCTCGCTTTTTCGGCGCCGGACCATCTCGGCCGGTCCCGCAAATTTGCGGGGACTTGATTCGGTCCTCTGGGACATTTTGGCTCCCCGCAAATTTGCGGAGATCGTTGGGGGGGTCCCGCAAAATTGCGGGAGGGTGGTGTCGGTACGGTTATGCCTCCATTGGCCCGCAAATTTGCGGTAATAGTTGGCTTTCACTATTGACTTTTTTTATGTCATCTTGTTGCCTGATACTATATTGGTGTATGCACTTTACTGGTGTTTTAGGCCCTGCATGTAAGATGTTGAGTGGTGGTTAACACTTTCTCCATCTTTGCAGGTTCTGCTAGTGCTCTTCCGCCTCGGCCGCCCTCCTCACCTACCTCTGTGCTCCCAGTTTAGGGTGAGTACGGATACCTGTTTGCATGTGTGTTCCTGTTTCCCCATGCTCCTTCCCTGGTTCTTCTTGGACATTCTCTCCACTTACTCCTTCGACGTGCTGATTATGGTGTGTGTTCTTCTAGTGCAGGTAGGCTGCCTTGCTTTCGCCTTGGTTGTCGCTCCCCGTGCTTGGAGAGGCACAAGTCCTGCTTGCGCCACTCGCTCTGTGTGTCCTCTACGGCCTACCTCCCTGCTCTGTGTGGCACGTGTCTGGCCCTGGTGGTTGTGCTGCTCCATGGCCCTGGTTCCTCGGCGGCGGCTGTGACCTCTGCTTCCCTTCCGTCGGTGTGGACGATGGTCTCCCGCCACATTAGAACTGTGGGCCACCGTTCCCCGGCCTTTGTTGCCGACCAGATCCGCGTCGCCCTGGGTATCCCTGACCCGACTGAAGGCCGTTTACCTGGCCCTCTCCCTGCTCGGGCCCTCTCCCCTGGGTCCCGCAGCCGGTCGTCCCATCGTCGGGGGGTTCCCCGGCTCCGTCCACGCTCTCGCTCGCCTCGTCGTCCTCCTGATCGCCTTGACGACGCCCATCGCCCTCGTCATCGTTCTCGCCCTGAGGCCGGGGTTAGCGGCTCTGCCCCTATGCGCCCTCCCCTGGCCTCTACGGAGAGGGGCTCTACTCCCTTCCGCCCGCTTCCCCAGCCCAGACGACTTCCTCTTACGTTGTCCTCTCCGCGCGCGGTTGTTCATGCTGTAGCTGGCCCTCTGCTCCCTCCTCCTACACTGTCCAGGAGGGTCCGCCTGGATGTCGTTGCTTCTCCTACTTCACCTGCTTCAGTGCCTATTCTTCCTTCACGGTCTCGTCCCACGGTGGTGGTCCCTCCCTCCTCCGCCTCGGTGTCGGGCCGCCCTGTTATCTCAGCCCCGGGGATCCTTGCTCTGTTTCCCCCCGCGGCTCCTGGCCTCCTTTCACCCGGCCAGCCTTCCCACTCCCGTCGTCCTGCCCCTCCTCATTCTTCTCTTCCTGACCTTCACTTACCGTCTCGCCAGGGGGGTACCCCTCCTCTTGCCTCGGTGGGGTTTCGCGAGGTTTTGGGGTCCCCTTTCTCAGGAGCTGATGTGTCGGTGGAAGAGGGGAATGGTGCTGTTTCCCCCTCGGCCGTTCGTGATCGGGGACGAGTCCCTCAACGGCGACAGAACCGTCGTCGCTCGCCTTCCTTGGGCCGCGACGCTGCTGGTTCGTGTCGTGGGTCTCGCTCCCGCTCACGCTCGCCCCTGCGGGCCGCCCAATCTGGGGGGGGGGGTAGCCTCTCTCGGCTCGATTGTCGGCTATGCAGGGCTGGGTTGTGTCACTCTTCGACGGGCGCTTGGAGTCGATGGAAGACTCCCTCTTCTCGCCCTTCTTGGCGGTGACTCACCCTCCGCGCCTCACCCTACCTACCCCTGCTACGGTCCCCCTCCCTTCTGCAGGCCTACGCTCTGGTCAGACTTGAGCCGCCCTGACATCCTTCCGGTTGTTCAGTCCCTGGCTGTGTTGACAGGTCTGTCCTCCTATGGGACAGGTTTGTGCGACGCCGGTACGCCTGGCTTAGCCATCATGCTCGGTCACCCTCTCCCATTGGAGGCCTGGTTTGCTGAGGCCTTCGACTTCACACACCGATCCGTCGACGGCTCTCCTTCCGTCCCTCCCCCGGAGTCGTCCCTGATTTTGCCTCCTCTTGTGTCTGTCGGCGGGTTGGACGGCGCGTTCTGGTCCTGGATGAGCGCGCCCGTTCTTGAACTTTGTTCTATTGCTACCCCGTTCTTCTCTCCCCGGAATCAGCCCTCTGTCGCCAAGGTTTTTCCCTTGCGACAGAGGGTGACGGACTTATTGTCTTGTCTTTAGGTTCCCTCCAGACGTCTGTTCACCACCTGCGGCTTTTCGAGGCGTCTGCGCCAGGCGATCTTCGCGAGGGTTTGGACCGCGTTCAGCGGGTCCACCTTCGGCTCGCGGTGTCTTTGGTTCCCGAGCTGAAGGCGGTTTTGTGCGCGGCAACTCGGCACCGCACGACGGTACGGTCTTCGTTCTGCCGGCCGGCCCCCTTGGTTATTCGTCAGGGTTTGTTGTACTCTGCGCTATATACGTCGGGGTTTTTTACGCAGGATGCTTGGGAATGCTACGCTTCTCTGTCGGCGGCCCCTGCTTCCGCCACACGACGCCGCGCTGTGTCGTTACGGACCCTGCTTACGTCACGCACCGACGCGCTGTGCCGCGCGCGGGGTCTTCTCAGTCCCGTCCTTCTGCCGGTCCTCTTCGGGGTGCTGCTGCAAGTGCTGCCGCCTTGCACGGGCGCAGGACTGGGACGTTGCTGGCCAGTGCATCGGTTTCGCCTCGCACTTCTGTTCTTGCCCCTTTCATCCCCTCTGTGTCGGGGCTGGCCGGCCTTCCACTTCCGGCCGCCCTTCGAAGGGGTCAGCCCCGCGCCGGCCTGGGGTAGGGGTGGCCCGCCCTTTTCGACGAGGTTGGGGGGGGCGGGGGTAGAGGAGGTCAACGTGGCGCTCATGCCCGCACGGCCCGTACCGGGAGTACCTCGACGTCAACACAATGTGTAATTCTCTGGGTCGGCCTCCTTGTTCTCCTTCTCGCCTGGGCGTACCGGGTCGCTCCCCTCCTCTCGGGTGCTCCCTCGGGTTGTTTTCGCCCTTGCGCCCCTCGGTAGCCGCGAGGGACGTTGGGGGCGGCGGGTTGCGCGGAGGGGTCTCACCTGGAGGTGGACGTCCAGACCCCCACTCCGCTCTTGTCACCGACAACGGCCCATCTCTTCAGAGGTGGCCCACGTGTTCACTTCCATGCCCGAGCTGGGTAGCGTCGAGGGAGTTGACCGCCGGTCACCCGGTTTTCCTCTCCCGTGTCTTTCTGGTTCCGTCGCCGACCTGCGACGCGATGCGACCGGTGGTGGATCTGTCGGCCCTCAACGGGCACATCGTGCACACACGGTTTCGGATGCTGCCGGTACCCCTGGTACGCCTGGCCCTGTGCCTTCTGTCGTGGGTAGTGTCGCTGGCCCTCCTGGATGTGTCTTGGCTCGTTCCTCTCCATCCTCGCTTCCAGCGATTCTTGGCCGTTCGGACTTCCGATCGTGTGTTCCTGTTCGACGGCCTTCCCTTCGGTCTCCACATCGCGCCGCAGATCTTCTCCGCACTGGTGGGGCAGGCTCTGGGTCCTCTCCTCAGGAGCGGGCTCCAGCTCCTGTTTTCCTTGGCCGTTTGGTTGGTAGTTTCCGACGCCCTAGGCCTGTGCATTGGCGACGCCCTCACAGTCGTTCGCAACATCGCACGGTTAAGGTTCCCTTTCGATGTTCCCAAGTCACGCTTGACCCCGTTGCGTGTCGTGCCATGGGTCGGTCTCGCATGGGTTTTGTCCGGCGCTACGGTGACCCGGGGTCTGCCGGCCGCGGTGGACGGTCCTCGCCGTGTTGCACTCGGTCTCCCTCCCGGGGTGGCTCTGGGACTCGTTCGTGGGTTCGCTGCATTGGGCCGCTCTGCCCCTTCCCTTAGGGAGCCTCTGGCTACGCCGCCTCCTCCTCATGGGCACCGCGGTGTTTCCGTTGCCCCTATGGATCGGCTCCTGCCGCTCCCGCGTACCGTTCGCCGACGCTTCGGTCGCTGGGTTGCTCGGGGCTCGCTCTCTGAGGCTGTGCCCTGGACCGCCCCCCCCCGCCGACGGTCTGGGTAACCACAGATACGTCGAGCGAGGTTGGGTGAGGTTCCCAATCGAACCTGGGACGTCCACTTCCCGGCAGATGGGTGGGTCTCCCTCCTCTTACCCGTCTATGCCCTCGAATTGTTGGTTCCTTTGTTCTTCCTGCGGGACCACGCGCTGGCCCTTCGGGGTAAGTCGGTGGCCTTCGGGTTGGACACTCAGACAAGCTGTCCCCTGTTTCCTTATGCGGGGGTCCTCCAGGTCGTTGACTCTATTGGGGGTCTCGGTGGAGTTGTTCTTCCTCGCGGACCGACACCCCTTCTCCTTGCATGCCTCCTCCCTGCCCGGGCCTGCCACCCTTTGGGCGGCCGCCCTGTCGAGAGGGCAGGGCGTTCTTGTAGAATGGGCGATGACACGGACTGTGTTCGCCGACCTCGCGGCTTCCTGAGGTGTTCCGGAGGTCGCCTTGTTCGCATCGGGGGTGCCGCGCCAGTTGCCTCAGGACCTCTCCCTCTGGCCTCGCGCTCCGGGGGGGGTCCGGACGCTTTCATGGTCGCCTGGTACAGGTGGCGGTCGATATCCATCTTTCCGCCACCAGACGCGCTGTTGATGTGCCCAGTCCTCGCGAAGCTGCGGCTGTACCACGGCTGCGTCTGGCTCCTCGCGCCTCTGTGGTCGGCACGGACTTGGTCCTCCCGGTTGCCGCGGTGGTGCCCGAGTCCGGTCCCTCTACCTGTCTCCGGCTTCCACTTGGGCTAGGTTGGGGTCCTGCGGACCTCTTTGGCCTTCGCATCGTGCTTGTTCATGAGGCACGGTGGCTCCCGGTCCCCGGCCGGGCCCTGACTGACTTCCTGCAGCGTTCCTGGCCGTCTTCTCCTTGGGGGACTTACGGGTCCCGCTGGAGGTCTTTTACTAGGTGGCTACAGGCCACTCGCCTGCCAGTTGGCTCTCCTTCCCTCGTCCTACGCTCCTTGTTTCACCTCTTCCGTACACGTCGCTTTCCAGTCGACGCTATACGTACCCACTTGTCTGCCGTCCGGGGGGTTCTTTGGGTCCGTCGCTGGGCTGGTCGTTCCGCCACAGGTGCTGGATTCCTTCCTGACGGCTGCCTTCCGGGATCGACCGCCTCCGCGCCAGGTCCCTCCGCTGTGGGATCGGGGGCGGGCTCTGGTCCTTCTGGCTTCCCCCACGTATACAAGGGCCGCTACGCCGGTTCCGTTGCTCGGGCGTCCACTCTTCCTTGTCGCTCTGGCCACTGGGGATCGGGTGTCTTCACTAGCGGCATTGTCACGGCCCCGGGACTGCGTGCGATTCTCCCCGTCCTTGCATGGCGTCTCGTTCGCCTCCTCCCCACCTTTTGTTACCACGCATGGGAGGGAGGCCCCCGTTTTCCAGCCTTTCGCCGTCCAGGCTTTACGGCGTGGGCATCCTCGCCCTGTGTTGTGCCCGGTGTCAGCCTTGCACTCCTCTGTTGCGTCTGTGGCGCCGCCTTCAGGTACTGCTGTGTGGGTGTCTCCTCGGACAGGTGGGAGGCTCTAGCAGGTGCAGCTGGGCCGCCACGTTTGTCGGACCGTTCGTGCCCGTCACCCTGTTTGTAGGGGTTCTGCGCGCGATGTCAGATCCTTTGCTGCCTCCTTCCGGTTCCTGCCACGTCGATCCTTCCCTGCCTTCGCCTCAGCGGTTTTGTGGTCTTCTCTCAATTCCTTCATCTCCTCCTACCTCTCCGTGTCCAGTGTTCGACCCCCTCGGCCGGTGATTGCTCTCGGGGGTCGTGTTTCCTGGTGCTCTGGCGAAGATCCCTGGTCTTCCCCCCTTGTCCCTCGTTCTTTTCCTTTGTTTTTTTGACAAAGGGGGGGGGGGGGGGTGTATGGGTTTGCAACACTGGATTGCAAGTTTGGGATTATGTATTGTTCCAGTACATAAGTGTTTTTGCCACATTGAAAATTGTGTTTTGTTCTTGTGTTCAGTGTTTTTGTTGGTTTTTGAAGAAAAGGGATTTTGGGTACAGTACCTTTTTGGTTTCAGACAAGTCTATGTTTTTGCATTACTATGAATGACGGGCATGTGTTAAAACTGTTCTTTTTAGCTACTCCTCAGTTTTTCACTCTTTTATTAAACAATCTTGTTTAAATTGTGTCTTTGTCATTCGTAATTTTGTTTTATGCATTGTTTTTTTTGGTAGGTTGGGCTTGGATGTCCTCCTCCTATTTGTTATGCAGCCTTGACGTTGGATTTGCCAAGACTACTAACAAATTGGGAGGTTTGACGTACCTCCCAACATACCAAATAGGAAAACCTACTATTTGGTAGTAGTCTTGGAAAATCCAACGTACATAATACCCTCCCTCACGCCGGACCCCTGCCCATCCGCGTTCTTCTGCTGACGTGAGATGTGATGACAAGAGAGGGTCGCTCATGCGCACGTTCGACAGGGATCTGCACATGACGGAACACGGGATGGGCCTTAAGCGGTAACTAAGGTAAACCCCTTTTTCTTCTCTTCTATGCTTTTTTCACCTTCGGTGGTAGTTTTGGTTAATGTACAACGTCTCCTAGAGCAAGATAAGGAGTAGACTCTAGACGTTTTCTTTTTAACCGCGGTTGGAATGACGACATAGCAGTCAAAATAGACAAGTCGTCATTGCAATTAGGTTAATAGCCTTGACGTTGGATTTTCCAAGACTACTACCAAATAGTAGGTTTTCCTATTTGGTAGGTTGGGAGGTACGTCAAACCTCCCAATTCTACCCTATCATGGAACGTTCGACCAAGGTTATGGAAGCGTTCAACTTAAGACTACGGAATGATACGTAACGCTACATCAACCCAGATTACGTAACATCAAGACTGTTCATACTAGTTTGAGTACACTAAGTATGGACATATTCCCACCAACAGAAAATATACAAAATTTACATGATTAGATTTGCCCGGAGGCAATCTTATCCCGCCAAACTTGGGAGGATATCTGGGCTGCCTGTCGACGTGGGCGTCCGCCAGACGCGTCAACAGGCTGCGCCGAAGTAGAAGCCAGAGAGGGGACTTCAATGGATAACTGATCCGAGGGGGTGTCCTTGCGATCGAGGTCACCCTCAAGAGGATATAGTCGGACTGTTGGCTGTGTGAATACTCCAGTCCTGGTGCGAACCTTTGCTACCCGAACCTCACCATCACGACCTGGTAATAACTCCTCTATCCGACCCAATTTCCAAAATGCGCGTGGGCCCTCCTCATGGATGGTTACCACGTCCCCTACCCTAGGCCAATGACCTTTTAATGGTGTTAGTTTATTCTTTTGCGCTTCCCTTAAAGTCACCAGATATTCTGTTGACCAGCGATGCCAAATATCTCGCGATAATTTACGAATGTATTTGTAGCTGGCCGATATCACTTCCTTACTTATGTAGTCTGGATCCTCCATAGTATCCTCGTCATGCTCTTCAGGAAGATCACGCAGTCTGTATCCACGTACCAGTACTGAGGGTGTGATTGGGGTAAGGTCTTCCAAATCACCAGAAGCATAGGATAGAGGGCGATCATTTACGGTGGCTTCAATCTCCAAGAGTATGGTGTTGAGTTCCTCAATCGAGATGAGAGCTCTACCCAACACCTTCTTCAGACCCGCCTTCACGATGCCTATGGCTCTCTCCCATATGGCGCCAAACCAAGGCGCTCTGGCGGGAATGAAACGCCATTCGCATTTTACATCCGCTAGGCAGGTCTGAATCTTAGGATTGTTGCTCACTTCTTTGAGATATGTAGATGCCCCTATGAAAGTCTTTGCATTGTCACTCAGCATGATACGTGGATATCCCTGTCTACTGCAGAATCTTCGGAAGGCATGTAGGAAGCTATCACAAGTGAGGTTGGTGACCAGTTCCAGGTGAATTGCCCTGGTAACAGCACAAGTGAAAAGTATCATATACACCTTAAGATTGGGTGAATCTTTCACAGGGATTGCTCCACTGTAGTCAACCCCGGTAACTTTGTAAGGGTCACGTGGGGTAGTTCGCAGGTTTGGTAAGGGAGGAATTCCGACGGGATCATAATGTGTTCCCTGTACTCTTCTACACTTTAAGCATTTGCAAAGGACTTTCTTGACCACCTGCCTGATTCTAGGCACCCACCATCGTTGTCTTACATAGGTGACTATATGACCAACCCCATAATGACAACAGAGTCGGTGACACCTATCGATGATAAGATGGGTGAAGGGATGATTGGGGGGCAGTAGTATTGGATACTTACTTGCCTCAGAGAGGGCTGCCAATCGTAATCTGCCTCCGCAATGTATCAAATCCCCCTTCAAGTGTAAGCCCAACTGATTGATTAGGTTATTCCTAGACTTTGTTCCCTTAACCAGTATTTTATATTCCTGCGTATATATTTCTTGTTGACAGAGCTTATGTAATAATTGATCTGCAATTCTGATCTCCTTCACATTGAGGTAAGCACTACCTGTGGGCGGTGTGCCTTTAATTTTTGCTTTTACATTTTCTACAAATCGTAACACCCATGCTGTAACACGTTGTAACTTTTCATAGCTGCTGAATCTATCCCAGTCCCATAACCGTGTGTCTTCGTCAGGCACCGAGTCAATTACCGGTGCCACAATAGCAGTGTGTTGCTTGCTCAAATCTATATTCTCTGGCCATTCGTTGGGATCATTAAGCCAGCATGGGCCATTCCACCACAACGCAGAAGATTTGAGAAATTTAGCAGAGACACCACGAGTAATGCAATCACTTGGATTCTCTTTGGTAGACACATACCGGAACTGTGCGGTTGGGAGCAGGGTACGAATTTCGTCGACACGGTTGGTGACGTACACTGGTAGCTTCTTACGGCTATGTAACCAGTAGAGCGTAATTTGGCTGTCACTCCATACAACTGTCTCCGAGATATTTAGCAAATTTTTAAAAGTTTCCTCTACAAAGTGAACGAGTCTAGCAGCCAGCAGAACTGCAGTCAGCTCTAATTTTGGGATGGAAAGGGATTTGATCGGGGCGACTTTCGCCTTCGCCATGACTAGACGGCTGCCACTTGTGTCAACAAAGTATATGGCGGTGCCGTACGCGACCTTGCTAGCGTCTGAGAAGGCATGAATGGAAACAGGATGGTCCATGACAACTCTCCGAGGAAAATTAAAACCCTTACAGAGACGAAGATCCGAAATAATGTCTTCCCACTCCTGAACCAGATCGCCAGTCAAAACCTCATCCCATCCTAATTTTATCCTCCATAATTGCTGAAGGAATAATCTCGATTTGATCGACACCGGTAGAACTATCCCCAAGGGGTCAAAAAGTTTAGCTGTCATACTCAAGCAAATTCGTTTTGTAATCTGCGAATATTGCGCGTACTGAACGCCGAATGAGAGGGTAACGGTATCCTCACACGACGATAGTGCTTGGCGCTCAACCTGTGAGTATTCCTTAGGGGTTATCCCGATGTGATCTAATTCCCACAAAACATTTAAGTCATTTTTGCATGGCGGAATATTACCAGTGGACATGTATTCGTCCATTGGTGTTACTGCTACTTTCAACACAGTAATTACTTCTGCGCTGGAGCTGGTAGGCAGTGTCACATATGAACCACTGATGGCGTACCCGTACTTGGTAGGAAGCAGAATTAGGCTACCTGACCTTTTATACCCAGGTCGCACTATATCGTAGTAGTGATCCGCACCGATGAGCAGCTCCAGCTGATCTGTGTCCGTTGCGTGAGGATCGGCTAATTTTATGCCTTTACTTTGTAAAACTAACCCTTAGACTTTAGGTTAAGTTCACCTTTATGTTCTGGCAATTCATCAACCACTATTGTATCTAGATGATGAAATTTACCTCTGTGTTTGTATTGCAGTGCCACAACATTATATTCCCTAGAGGCCTGTTTCCCGGTAAATCCGTGAAGACATAACTCCTCAGTTCCTTTAGAAAGGGAGGATAGAACAGAAGACTTCACAAAGGTCCTCTGAGAACATTGGTCAAGTAGCGATCTGATTTTAACACAATTATTATCCTTACCCTTTACCGGCAGCTGTACGGTGGGCAAGATTACTGTATTTTTACCTGTGGCAACGGACATTGTAGTTGAAGTAGCAGCAGTATGCTCTCTCTTGGTGTTATCCTCCGCTGGTCTACTTTCTTTCCCTTGTTTTTGTGTACACAGGGAATGAAAGTGTTTGCCCTTACAAAACTTGCAGCTTCTTATGTTAGGATTAGTACAACCCGAATGGCCATGGTCTTTTGACAAGCACCCAGTGCAGAGATGTAGTTGACGGGCTCTTTTAACTTTTAGAGGCCCAGTCTTATACTTCATACACTTGTACCATAAATGATAGGTGCCACTACACAGAACACAGTTGAATTTCCTGTACTCACTCTGGGCGGTAAATGTTGCCGTAGCCATGGGTGTACCCCCTACTCTGTCTTGATCCGCCATATTGTACACTTCAGCCTGGAGGCAATGAGTGAATTTCTTATAATCCAGGCTCGAGTCTCCCATTTCCCGTTTTATGGTTTCTTTTAGTGGTGATGGTATCTTATTGACAAGAGTCACCACACAAAATTCCTCCAAACAAATACCATGGCTAATGATTGACCTCATCACACTCTCTGTATTGGCATAGAAGTCCTTCAGGTCAGTTGTTTGGTGTTTGGGTGACACTAATTGATTGAATTTGGTAACATAAGCTGCCTTGATTCGATCTGGATGCCCATATGTCTCTTGCAGGAGCTCAATTGCTGGGGCATAGCTTGCACTTTCGATAATGAATCCTTCGACTAGCTTATGTGCATCACCCAGAAGCTGACCCTTTAGATAGGTGAAGCGTTGTATATCTGTGAGGTCAGGATTGTCATGGATGGTACACTTGAACATCTCCCAAAATCCCGACCACATGGTGGCATCACCTTCAAATTTTGGAAGAGTAAGATGTGGTAATTTGACTGCGGATTTCTTTGGCTCTTTCTTGACCTCCTTCTTGACCTCTGTAATCAAGATCCGCTTCAGTGTGGCAACGATTACTTGTATGCCCTCCATATATAGGGTATCCTCTCTGATCACCTCGATATACTCGGCGTCCTCGTAAGTGTCGGCCAGGTCCTCCTGTGTGACCTCATACTTGTCAAGTTGCTTTTGAATACTGAGCAACCTGGCCTCCACCTCCACTCTAGACGCCGAATCAAGGAATCCGTCAATATCAGAGGTTAAGACCGTCAAAGAGCCCTTAACCTCTGAAGTGCGCATGGGGGTAATTGGAAACGTCCCCCTGTGCTGACGTATTTGAGGTGTTTCCGTCACTAAAATATTCATTGTGCCATTAATAGCATTAATATTTATCCATATGCGCCTATTATGGGTTGATTATAAAGGTATTAACCTGAAACAACAATAAAACGAGTGAAAACAGCGTTTGGATGGTCAAAATCGGAGATATAGCCCGCGAGTTGTATAATGTCTGGGTGAGGCAATCTGCTTTCCCGCCAATTTCCCCCAAGGCCACTGAGACACAGTCGATCGATACTCTCTCTCTCTCTCTTGCACTCGCTTGCTATCAGTGATGACCACACCCTCCAATCGGATTTCTAATGTTAGCACGAAAATATACCTCAGAATAAGGGAATAACAGGGAAAATAGGTGATAACTGAAGGAGAGGAGGAAAGTGGGGAAGGAGGGGAGGTAGAGGACTGAGATTTTGCATGGCCCAGGGGCCAAAAAAAAAATAAAAAATAAAAAAAAAAAATATAAAAAAATTTTTTTTTTTCGATGTCAAAAGTTGATTTTTATTTTCTCTGACTCTTAAGAGTCTTCCCGCAGTGCGCCGGGGGAACTCTTAAGAGTCTCCCCGCAGCTCCCGGGTTAAGTCCAGCCCGACGCTTTTGTACACTTTTAGCCATGATTATACGGGAAGGAAATCTATTGACGTTAAATCAAACTATCAATGCCAGACCGAATAAGTTGCGGCCAACAATACAGTACTCCGAGAAATCAAATAAATCGCGAGCCGAAAATAAAACACCCTCACGAAATGCGGAATAAGAATTGTGCGCAATGTAGACTAGCAATCTGGAGCTTTTCAATTTAACTCCTTACATAATAGTTATGAAATTGTAGAATCATTACACCATAAGTTAAGAAAAGCCGGGAGGGAAATTTAGTACAATACAGTATAGGCCAAAAGTCTCCAGATGTCAAAAAAGACAGGTACCGTTTAAATTTATAATAAATTCAAGAATTTTAAGAGAGAGAGAGCCTATAGGGTAATGTAAACAGGCTAAACTCAATGGGTACCGCTAATTTTATATTATTAAATTTAATAAATGTGAAAATTGTACGCAAGAAAAGTTCATCTCAAGAAGTCACAAGGAAAAAAGTTTTGAGTTGGATTAACACACACTCAGCCTATCAGCTATCATATTACCCCGCCTCCAGGGCACACAACGAGAGAAGAATTCAGAATGACATGTGAATCAAATAAAGAAGTTATTGGACAGTATATATTTGATATAGAATGAATAACCTTAACCTTTGAAATTATTATACAGTACAGTATGGATGATTTTAATCCTAGTGCCAATCAATTGTTATATAATTTGGGCCTAAAGGTTTTACAATCAACATTTAATTAATATACTGTACCAATTTGAAGGATTATTAATCTAGGCTATACTGATTTTGTTGATCAACTCTAACGTCATGGTGGGCAAACATCTCGTCGTATGACCTGGCGACCATGGCATATTCGTCTTGCATAAAGCACCGACGACAGGTGGCCAGGATCTCCAAATAGAGACGCTTTGATGCCTCGTGCGTGAGGTGTACCCCGTCGGGACTGAAGTCAGCCTCAGAGGTATTCATTGACTGATAGCGCTCCCGGGTGAATGGGATATGGCGCTTTAGCCATCGGTTAACCGCATTTCTAATGCGGTTAAACTCGTCCGTAGAGACCCCTCGTGGAGCCTGCCGCTTCTCTACCCCAATCAACCGGACTTCTCCCCCCGAGAGCCACACCACCTCCTCAGCTAGGACCTCGATCCCCTCCGCAATCCCTCTCGGACTGACCCCGCTCCTTATCTCATTTCCTCCTATCACCAAGAAGGTCAAGTCGGGCTTCAGCTCTAAAAACTGACCCCAGGCTTCTGTTGATCTCAAGGTGCTGACGCGGGCACCTGGGGCGGCCAGAGGAGTCACGGAAAAGAAAGGCCTGTGGACGGCTTGGTCCACGTACAAATCCCTGACGTAGGAGTGGCCCAAAATTGCCACCTTCCTAATCGGGCCTGGGTACGCAGGCCTATCAACCACCGCAGGATAATCTTCCCCTACCCCACCACCCGCGGCACCATGACGCCAAAAGCCCTGGGCCATGAGGGACAGACGAAATATGGCACAAAAAAAATGAACCACGTAGGCTAGGCCACCACCAACCACAAAAAAAGGGGGGGGGGGGCAAACTAGTGAACGGTTCGAAGAACCAATTATATGGCTAATTTAGATAAGTGGACTGTGTATTATTGATATTGAAGAAGTATTAACCATATAGAATATTTACCCTTTGATGAACTCAGCTGGTGATTGGAGGATGGCAGAAAATAGGCTAGATGACTGGAAGTGGTTAGTAAAGTAAACAGCATATGAAAAGAGGCTACAATAGGCTAGGATAGGCTAGATATTTACGTTAAGTTGTGCTAATTAACAAAGATGATAATGTAGTGACTATGGAGTATGAGATGAAAAGTGAAGCGAAAACACCTGGTGAAGTAACTCGGAGAAGAAGTCTTAGCGTGTGTAGCTGGGACGGTGGTTGGTTGGAGAGTGAGCGAGCGCGTTATGTTTGTCTCTGTCGTGACATACCGCGCACGCGCATAACATATGGAAAATGTATCCCATCTTCTTTACAATGAGATACTTATAAACAATCTTAATTAATACAAATATATATAATATATATATGGGAATTATAATCCTACAATACTTTCCCATATACAACTATAGAATAATATATTCTACCCAATCATGGAACGTTCGACCAAGGTTATGGAAGCGTTCAAATTAAGACTACGGAATGATACGTAACGCTACATCAACCCAGATTACGTAACATCGAGACTGTTCATACTAGTTTGAGTACACTAAGTATGGACACCCGTTGACAGATTGCTTGAATAATACCATGATAACCTGGATCTGGAAGATATTTATTTTTATACCACGATTTTCCCCAGTTTTTATATTTTTATTTCATTCATTTGCATCAATAGCCTATATAGCGTTTGTCATTAACTAGAAATCTCTGAAAAACCTATTTTCAACACATTTCTTGGCTATGTTGAGACACGCCCCCCGATAGTGGGGAGGGCTATGATTTGAAAAGACATTAGCCAAACCTAACAACCTTACCTAACCTATCCTAGTATTATGATAATTATGGGTGGGTGCTGCTGCCCCCACACCCCCTCTGGTTGGGTACTACTCCCTCAGTAAAAAAATAAATAAATTGGCTGTCGATAATACGAAGGCGAAAGAAAAGTCGTTGAAGTCTACGGTGTTTACTCTGCAATATTCAGCTTTGATTGTATGTTGATAACAGGAAAGGGTTATTTTAAACAACACTAGTGCAGCGTTATGAGAAACAATTATTAGGGAAAATAGGCACCAATAGATTCGCCATATTTTTCTCCATATAGTCCGCATGGAGGATTTTCGTTATCGACAAATTGAAAAAATACCTACTTCACAGATAAATACAGTAGGCCCTACACCAATAATCTAAGTCAAAAATGTAAAACAGCGGGGGTGTGGGGGAAGTAGCCCCCACCCATAATACTAGGATAGGTTAGGCCGAAGAATATAATTAACCCTTAAAAAGCGGCTCACCACTTAAGTCGAGTTAAATAAAGCTGGACTATGTGGCGGCGCTCGACATAACTCGAGTGGCAATTTCAGCACGTAATGTTGCTGAGAGAGAGAGACAAGTGGTGGCAGGAGACTAGCGAGCGTATGACTGCTCCAGACCACCGCGGCGAACCTACTGACACAAATCTCAGCTCCCTCCTCCCTCTCTCACTCGCTACATACTCAATTATGTACCGAAAGTACCGAATTACCTGCTTTTTGCACTCGCGTTGCACGGTTATTGCAAGAAAACTATCCATCATACAAGGATCGTTATGGTGTCATTCGAAAGCTCTGTTTATGCCCTTTCAGGGATAGATACTTGTTTTACGTTCTGGATCTTATTTAGGCATGAAAATGATCACGTAAACAGCCCTATTTTGGCTAAAACACCCCGCTGGGCGGTACACATAAATAAACCGCATAGGCCGCTCGTAAGGTGTTAATCATGTGCGTTATGCAACTTATGCTACACCATAGGCTAGCCTAATGAATGTAAATAGCCTATGTGACCCCCCGTGATAAATATTTACCTATGGTCCAGTTAAAATATCCTCAAGTAGGCCTAACCTATTAACCCGGGAACTGCGGGAAGACTCTTAAGAGTTCCCCCGGCGGACTGCGGGAAGACTCTTAAGAGTAAGGCTATTAAAAAATCCATTTAAAACACCCCAAAACTATTTTTTTTTTTTTTTTTTATTGCCCCTGGGCCATGCCAAATATCACTCCTCCACCTCCCCTCCTTCCCCACTTTCCTCACCTCCTTCAGTTATCACCTATTTTCCCTGTTATTCCCTTATTCTGTGGTATATTTTCGTGCTAACATTAGCGAGTTGCATGCAGGGCATTGTCATCACTGTTAGCAAGAGAGAGAGAGAGAGTATTGATCGACAGTCTCTCTCCAGACGTGGGGAAAAGTGGTGGGAAGGGAGATTGCCTCAGCCATACATTATGTAACTCTCGGCCTGTATCGCCGATTTTGACCATCCAAACGCTGTTTCCACTTGTTTTATTGTTGTAACAGGTTAATACCTTTATAATCAACCTATAATAGGCGCATATTCTTACAGTTTCTTACAGTAGATCCTCTGGAAAAAGGCAAACTATGCCTGTGTATCCAGCTCATATGGATAAGTATTAATGATATTTATGGTAAAATAACGATGTTAGTGATGGGAACAGCTCAAATACGTCAGCACAGGAGTGTGGTGTCTCATACCCCCCATGCACAGCCGAGAGGTTAAAAACTCTTCAGGGGACTGGTTAGAACTTGTAGAATGTTTAATTGAAGTGCGGAAATCAGTATTTACTGAGAAATAACAGGATAGGCCTATTTTAACAGGAACATAGGTAAATATTAAAATATTTACCTTTAGGACCTAATAATACTAAATAGCCCTATTGCTACAAAATCACACAACTTTGAAAAGTTCAAAGCACCCAGAAATATATTAGGCTAGGCCTAGCCTATAGCCTAAGAGTCTAGAAATAGGACTGGTTAGCCTACTTTGGCAAGAGTTGTGTTATCGGGATTAGGCCTATCACCTACCTCTGACTGGGTATATCCTAGTGTTTACTATAGGCTATACCCCTTTGAAAGGACATTAGCCTAACCTAAACCTTACCTGACCTGCATGCATGGAACTTACTATTTGTTCTGAAAGTGTCCTGGCATTTGGTGGTGTCTGCTGTGAAGCAGGAGATGGCACTTGGACTGCAATGTGGCTGCATGTTGTTTCAGGATATACGCTAGGAATAGCATTTGATTTTAAACGAAGTGAATTGGAAAATCCCATTGAAAACTTCATGAAATTTATAAAATAATGCTGTTCAAAATGTTTACTACATAAGTAGCCTAGTTATGTTTGGAGTTTATCTCCCTTATCCAAATTCGGTTTACATATTCAACCCATTTTAAACGGTTCTGTTGATCTCTTGGAAACGGAAATCTACTGTTGCCAGTTTTCAAACAACCAAATAAGCAATGGTTCACCATTATTGAACCATGTAAAATTCCGTTCAGTGGATTCTCGCCACCTCCTGAGGCTCCTCACCAGTTTGTAAATTGTAACCACGACGCTAGCGCCGATATAAAGGCCAGTTAAAAAACAGAGGTTCGTATTGTACCGTGGTGGTCCAGTGGTGAGCACGCTCACGTGTGAATCTGCAAGACCCGGGATCGAATCCCTGCCACGGCGGACATTTAGTGGGTGTGGTAGTACGTCCTAGCATGTTTCACATGCTCGCACCCAGTCAGGGGACATTCTGACGACGTATACAGATTAAACACACATAACAAAGCCACTCCAACAGCTTCCTCTCTCTCCAACACCCCTTCTCCCCTCTCAACACTCTTCTCTGAGCTAGTGCCGATACAAATGGCCAGTCCTGTATAGAATCGTGAGGTTCAGAGTCGTAAAGATTCCAGGACGAGCTCCATAGAAAATGAAATGAAATGAATGACTTCAGTGACGTTATCCCCCCCCCCCGAAATTGAAATATCTTTTATGGATTTGTTTGCTATTTTAGAGTGAAATATATAAAACACCAAGTGAAATGCCGGGTGTGAAGGGAATTTATGGTCTGAAATATCCCCAGGCTACCTTTAGGATCAACTTTTCCTGGTACCTGGCGCGGGGTACGAACCTCTGAAGGGAATTTAACCCTCCTAAAAACCCACAGGTTTTGAGATGCCTTGGGTGGGGTTCGAACCCTGGTTAGTGACGCACCACCATCACCACCAGGCCCGCGCGCTAACCCACTGTACTACCACGGACGTACAAAAGTATAGTAACCTTAGTCCGATTTTGTAAGAACCAGGTGATAGTCTCGTGGTGTTATCACGTGATGAGTTTATTGGACTTGCCATCAACGACTATTTTACACTATACCTGACGTCAACTCGGGTAGTACATTATTGGGGTTGCGGGATATTTTCGAGGGCATTACATTACATCCTTCTTTAACTAGGCTAGTCCCTAGCCTCTTTAAGGTCGTAAGGTATCGTAGCTGTATCACCTCAGCAATTTCAATATTGTTAGGGTCCGCGTGATGGGTGCTCTATGTAGCTACCAGATCACGTTCCGTGACTGCCACCAATGAAATGCCGGGTGTGAAGGGAATTTATGGTCTCCTGAAATATCCATTTTTCAAATAGAATACAAAATAAGGATATTATTATAGAAAAAATAGATAATAATAATAAAAATAATATTCTGGTTAAACTAATTGATATTTTTCAAATGATGATTTAAAATAAACATAATTATATTTTCATGTGTTTGTAAATTTCATTAATCGATTTTAGGAGTATAGTTGGTTGTTGGAAGGAACATAATAATTGATATTGGTTCAGGGGTAATTTATCGAGAGGACTTCCCTAGTGGTTAAGGCCCCATTAATTGCTCTTTCCATTCACATATGCATAGCCTACGTGAGTTGCAGTTGGGATGTGTGTACATGCTTAGATTGATATGCAGGATTCGAAGTTGCATAATAAATCGTAGGCAGTGTCCACCATTCTTTAACTGTCTTCGTGGTGCGATGCATAAGGTGTTGATTTTCGGTGTGAGCATCCTGGATTCGAATCCACGGACTGCCACATGTGTTTGTAAATTTCATTAATCGATTTTAGGAGTATAGTTGGTTGTTGGAAGGAACATAATAATTGATATTGGTTCAGGGGTAATTTATCGAGAGGACTTCCCTAGTGGTTAAGGCCCCATTAATTGCTCTTTCCATTCACATATGCATAGCCTACGTGAGTTGCAGTTGGGATGTGTGTACATGCTTAGATTGATATGCAGGATTCGAAGTTGCATAATAAATCGTAGGCAGTGTCCACCATTCTTTAACTGTCTTCGTGGTGCGATGCATAAGGTGTTGATTTTCGGTGTGAGCATCCTGGATTCGAATCCACGGACTGCCACATGTGTTTGTAAATTTCATTAATCGATTTTAGGAGTATAGTTGGTTGTTGGAAGGAACATAATATCCCCAGGCTACCTTTAGGATCAACTTTTCCTGGTACCTGGCGCGGGGTACGAACCTCTGAAGGGAATTTAACCCTCCTAAAAACCCACAGGTTTTGAAATGCCTTGGGTGGGGTTCGAACCCTGGTTAGTGATGCACCACCATCACCACCAGGCACGCGCGCTAACCCACTGTACTACCACGGACGTACAAAAGTATAGTAACCTTAGTCCGATTTTGTAAGAACCAGGTGATAGTCTCGTGGTGTTATCACGTGATGAGTTTATTGGACTTGCCATCAACGACTATTTTACACTATACCTGACGTCAACTCGGGTAGTACATTATTGGGGTTGTGGGATATTTTCGAGGGCATTACACCAAGTAACCAGTGCATCATTACCCATATTAAACATGCCTTTAAGAGTGATCAAAACGAAATGTGAAATTTCATGAGCTATGCTCTTTAAGATTTACTTTTATTGATGCTTGTTACTTATAAAGGATTAACTGGTAATTGATTTAAATAAAGTAGTTGACCATTTTTGTAAGTAATGTTAATTTGTATATTTGGCGGGGAGTCTCCAGGAAATATTCCTATCTCAGCTTAAATTTCTAATGTTTGTGTTCTTGTTCTATAATGCTTCTTTCAACATAGGTAAAATGCCCCAGAACGAGAAGCCCACCACAGAAGCCACGAGCGAACACCACACAGAAACACCCGAAAGAAAGGTCCACAGAACGAAAGGACCAGCTGACCGAGCCAGCCAATTCAGACAGGCCCAAGCCCGCAGGGCTAAGCAGCTCCAAGCCGCACCTACCTACCCCTTCTAAACTGACCATTTTTCCACACCTCACGTACACTACCCCCTCGTGTCCTACACTTCTACCTACATGATGATGAACAGGAATATACATTGATATTAAAAACACCCATGCACTGTCCCTAGGTTTAAGATATTAATATTAACATTCCCTAACATCTTGTCTTGCCAGACTAAGTTTCTGAAGACCCATCGCCCCATAAATCTATGTATTCAATCCTTAGGTTAAGTATCTTTATCCGCCATTGTGTTCACCTTTTTCCATTTACTTTTCCACAATTGTCATACGTCTTCCACTTACCTCCTTCGTATCCACAGTCCACACTACGCCAATTTGCTTCGTGTCCTACACCTCTTACCCCAACCAGAGATTGTATAGATAACCTTGTTACCAGTATCTGTCATAAGTACCTCGAAACAATAACGAAGTACCCCTACGAACTGCCGCTTTTCTTGGTATATATTTCATAGAAAACGCAGTTCCCAGGGACAACTAGACGTGGAAAAGCTCGTGCCAACTAATAGTATCCATAACCCCTCGTACTGACGAAGAATAATACACCCTGTTTTTCCCCACTTTACCCACAGTCAAGCACACACCTACAGTTCACCTCCTTCTCCCCCCCCCCCCCCCCAGTCCACATAATTCTATCTTTTCCAGACTCATATACCACCCCATAGTTGCATATTCCGGTAGCATTTGGCTAACGTACTTTCACTGCCTTTTCAAACTCCAATATCAACTGCAGCCTAATGCCACCCCCACGCCCAGAGACCTTAGGGTCAAATATCCCTATAGCCCCCCCTGAACTCCTCCCCTCTCATTAAAATACCCCGCGCTTCTCGACTCTTGTCCGACCTAGCCTCTCTCTCATACCTCTTGAAGATCCTTGATTTTTCCGTTGCTAACGCTCTCCAACCTTTTATATATATACTCCTATCCAGCCTGCCTTCCCTTAGTAGGCCAGAACAACATTAGAACTTTACTAACCCCTTGCATGCCATCTATTCTCTTACAACCTATTCACAACCCTGCACCCAATGGTCGTCGGTGCGAGGCTAGCCGCCTTACCAGCAACTAACTTCTATTGCCATGCTTCCAGATAAATGTGGCAGAGTTAGCAACCAGTCTCCACCACATCCAGCAAACCATACGATTAACAACCAACCGATTAAAACCAGCTAGCCAAGGCACCTTCGGTTTGGATATTAAGAAGACCCACATCTGTCTCATAAACAGAGGGTTATTACAAACACTGGTGATATGGCAAGCCCCTAGCCACAGCCGCCGGACGACCATCCCAGAGAGAGAGCGCCCGGCTACCCCTTTTTTACCCACCCGAGGAGGGAGACCCCCACCCCGCGGAGGTATACCTGACCCCTGTTTTGACTTCCGGGTCATTGCCAGGTAGCCCAGGAATTCTTCCTCTCAATGAACTAACCATGCATGTCTAACCCCCTTACTCACCTCTTTTTACCCACAATCATCCATTCACCTTTCTTGCATACTCCGATAAGCAAATTAGCTCCTCAGCTATGCCATAGAATGAAGACTGAGCAATATAAGAGAGACGCCCCTATCACAGCTGTCCCAGCCCTCCCCGCAAAGTAGATCCAGTCTCCCTCCCATAAATACTTCCAGTATAGCCAAAATAGTACCTCTTACTAAGGCTCAGTTATATCACAATATGAAGGCTTCCTATAGCCATGTGTCACAACAGTAATCACCATCTTACCTAGTCCCCATATCTATTGAGAGCTCCAATAAGTCCATAAGACTCAAGATCCCTATGGCCTACAAGGTCCAGAACCAAGCCTATAAACCCAGCTCCCGCCCCCAGTAAAATCAGTTGAAAGATAGACACCAACCAGTGGTACCCACCCTGAAGTTGACCTCTAGCTCTGCCCTTGTGTTGTTCCTGAGTTGAGAGATTCCCGAGCCGGCAGACTCCGTGGCAGAAGTTAAATAGAAGATCTGTCCACGTACAAGTACCAACGTGCACCTTATAACCTTCACACAAATTAGTGGGTATATAAGTGTGTAGCCAGCACCGATCGCCAAGAGATCCGAATTGAGAACTTCCTACATTTGGACCAGCTGGACGGCCGAGGAACCAGTCGTTAGCCCCCAACATCACCGGAAGGAAGATAACCCGGACCAGACCAACAAATACTATTCAAGATTCACTTTATTAGTACTAACGTGTTATAGTACTAGTTCGACATTCACTTATTAACTTTTCTATGAAGTGGCTATAACTTTGCCCAGTGTAACACATATTTAACCATTCCATTTGGGACGTACTAAGCGTATCAGTGTTCATTAATTATCAGGCGACATTGACTCTCGTAATTACCTTATTCAGATATTAAAACCCTAGTAATATCTAACGTTCGCCCACTGATTTGTGTTCTACGTATTTTTGCCATAAGAATATAAATCTTAGATCAGTACCCCCTTGAGGTTACTAGAATTTCCGTGTTCTAAAATATACGCGTGTCTAATTCTAACTGTGAGCCGCTACTTGGGCACCCGACCTACCAGTAAGATATTTTAATTAGTGAAAGTGAATACATAAGTACATTGAGGTCTTCCAGTATTACAAAACTTGCTAACTAAACCAGTGATCAGAAGAGTATACCTGAACGTTGGAAGTGGGAGACTAGGCTCCATCCAGATACGCTAATGCTAGCAGTTCCCTTCTATTATTTGTTTTGTACGAGTATTACTATCTTTCTATGCTCTTGATTCATCTACTTAACACCTTACGAGCGGCCTATGCGGTTTATTTATGTGTACCGCCCAGCGGGGTGTTTTTAGCCAAAATAGGGCTGTTTACGTGATCATTTTCATGCCTAAATAAGACCCAGAACGTAAAACAAGTATCTATCCCTGAAAGGGCATAAACAGAGCTTTCGAATGACACCATAACGATCCTTGTATGATGGATAGTTTTCTTGCAATAACCGTGCAACGCGAGTGCAAAAAGCAGGTAATTCGGTACTTTCGGTACATAATTGAGTATGTAGCGAGTGAGAGAGGGAGGAGGGAGCTGAGATTTGTGTCAGTAGGTTCGCCGCGGTGGTCTGGAGCAGTCATACGCTCGCTAGTCTCCTGCCACCACTTGTCTCTCTCTCTCAGCCACATTACGTGCTGAAATTGCCACTCGAGTTATGTCGAGCGCCGCCACATAGTCCAGCTTTATTTAACTCGACTTAAGTGGTGGGCCGCTTTTTAAGGGTTAAATATACGTGATCGTGTGTCGTGTTACCGTGTGTTTATTTTGTGTTCTCTATTCCTCATACCTTGTATTGTGCATGCAGCCTTATATACCCAGTCAGATAGAGCCCACATCACCCAAGTTAATCCTGTAGAAAAACAGGGCATAACAATAGGAGAATAGCATAGTAAGGAACAAAAAAATATATCGCATCCATAACCCCCCAGGCCGGGGGTTCGACCTCGACCCCCGAAAAACGTTTTTTTTTCTTTCTTTCAGCCACCCAAATTTTGTGTTTGTGTCTGTAGTCTAAAGGGCTGCTGTAAGCAATAGAAATTATCATATGAGGGTGTAAACACCCATATGATATCCCTAGGGCCCCCTTGGGGGGGCCCCAAAATCATGGATTTTGGTAAAAATTCTCTAACAAAAATTTATAAATATTCATACAAAATACTTTAGTCTTCCAAATAATTGAGTTTTCTTTGCAAGCGGGTGGCACCGTACATGACGAACCTATATGAGGGGTAACTGAAGGAAAATCTCGCCCGGACTCTGACTGGAACAATTTCAAGTTTAGAGTAAATTTCAATCTCTCTTTATGAAAAATTTATGTTTATTCACCTTCTGTGATAATGAGGGTACCTGTTACTGTCCGATTGTCTCTATTTTCTCCACATAATTAGAACAAGCATACATAACAAGTCCCTCGGAATTTTATTGAGTTTGGGAAATATTTTCCATACTCAAATTATATATTTGTTAGTAGTCTTGGCAAATCCAACGTCAAGGCTATTAACCTAATTGCAATGACGACTTGTCTATTTTGACTGCTATGTCGTCATTCCAACCGCGGTTAAAAAGAAAACGTCTAGAGTCTACTCCTTATCTTGCTCTAGGAGACGTTGTACATTAACCAAAACTACCACCGAAGGTGAAAAAAGCATAGAAGAGAAGAAAAAGGGGTTTACCTTAGTTACCGCTTAAGGCCCATCCCGTGTTCCGTCATGTGCAGATCCCTGTCGAACGTGCGCATGAGCGACCCTCTCTTGTCATAATTTTTTCACGCGCTCCATTGAATGAAGTCGCTTTTGTTGTGCTCCTTTAATTCACCCTGTTTAGGTTCGTTTCGGCTTATCTGGCCTTCTTTTTTGTTAGATAGATGTTGCGTGATCTAGGGCACACGTAAATGGGCTCCTAAGTGTGTATAATGGAGACGCGTGTGGAAATAGCCTACCGAAGGTACGAGGCGCCTGGCGTTCCTCGTATATGTTTTTCATTCTTCTCTTTTCATATTATTTTTTCCTGTTAGTCTGGGCATAGTTTAGCTTTTAGCTTAATTTAGCCTAGCTCGTTTTCTCATTCAGGAATTGCTATGCCCCTATGATTTTTTTTTTTTTCATAGCCTAGGTGTACCGTTGGTAAACAATCTGAGATTTCGTTGGTGGCGGTGCTGTTTGTAGAGTTTGTGTCGGCCGCATTATTAGCGTTATTCCCGAGTCCCCCCTTTCGAGTCCTTCACTGTGTCTCAAGGGCCTGGGCGACGGGTGGTTCGTGATACTCCAGGGGTACCCCACGGGGGCCCCTCCTTCACACCACAGGGTTTTTCGCCCCTGACACATTCTCTGCTCACGGCTAGGCCACCCTTTTTCTCACCAGTTTCATTTACTGGTTTTTGTTTTCTCTTCCTGTTTCACCTCCATCCTTTCATAGTCTTTTGCCCAATCCATGAGTACCCCACGGGGGCCCCTGTTTGTGCGAAACCACCCTCCCTGCCACTTCTCCTCATGGGCTTTGCTCTATCTCTGTGGGTTGGGTGGTTCCTGGGGGATGTGCCTCCTCTCCCCTGGTGTGTCTTCCTTGCCTCTCCCTTTACCGGTTGAGTCAGGATAAATTCAAGGAAGACACTGCTCAGCTTGATGGCCATCATTGCTTGGAGTTCATAAGGAGATGACGCATTTTTTGTGGCCTTTTTTGGTATTCCCTAGACGCTCTTCTCGCTTTTTTCGGCGCCGGACCATCTCGGCCAGTCCCGCAAATTTGCGGGAGCTCGATTCGGTCCTCTGGGACGTTTCGGCTCCCCGCAACTTTGCGGAGATCGTTGGGGGATCACGCAAAATTGCGGGAGGGTGGTGTCGGTACGGTTATGCCTCCATTGGCCCGCAAATTTGCGGTAATAGTTGGCTTTCACTATTGATTTTTTTTTTTTTATGTCATCTTGTTGCCTGATACTATATTGGTGTATGCACTTTACTGGTGTTATAGGCCCTGCATGTAAGATGTTGAGTGGTGGTTAACACTTTCTCCATCTTTGCAGGTTCTGCTAGTGCTCTTCTGCCTCGGCCGCCCTCCTCACCTACCTCTGTGCTCCCAGTTAGGGTGAGTACGGATACCTGTTTGCATGTGTGTTCCTGTTTCCCCATGCTCCTTCCCTGGTTCTTCTTGGACATTCTCTCCGCTTACTCCTTCGACGTGCTGATTATGGTGTGTGTTCTTCTAGTGCAGGTAGGCTGCCTTGCTTTCGCCTTGGTTGTCACTCCCCGTGCTTGGAGAGCCACAAGTCCTGCTTGCGCCACTCGCTCTGTGTGTCATCTACGGCCTACCTCCCTGCTCTGTGTGGCACGTGTCTGGCCCTGGTGGTTGTGCTGCTCCATGGCCCTGGTTCCTCGGCGGCGGCTGTGGCCTCTGCTTCCCTTCCGTCGGTGTGGACGATGGTCTCCCGCCACATTAGGACTGCTGTGGGCCACCGTTCCCCGGCCTTTGTTGCCGACCGGATCCGCGTCGCCCTGGGTATCCCTGACCCGACTGAAGGCCGTTCACCTGGCCCTCTCCCTGCTCGGGCCCTCTCCCCTGGGTCCCGCGGCCGGTCGTCCCATCGTTGGGGGGTTCCCCAGCTCCGTCCACGCTCTCGCTCGCCTCGTCGTCCGTCCTCTACTGCCCCTCGTCGTCCTCCTGATCGCCTTGACGACGCCCATCGCCCTCGTCATGGTTCTCGCCCTGAGGCCGGGGTTAGCGGCTCTGCCCCTGTGCGCCCTCCCCTGGCCTCTACGGATAGGGGCTCTACTCCCTTCCGCCCGCTTCCCCAGCCCAGACGACTTCCTCTTACGTTGTCCTCTCCGCGCGGTTGTTCATGCTGTAGCTGGCCCTCTGCTCCCTCCTCCTACACTGTCCGGGAGGGTCCGCCTGGATGTCGTTGCTTCTCCTACTTCACCTGCTTCCGTGCCTATTCTTCCTTCACGGTCTCGTCCCACGGTGGAGGTCCCTCCCTCCTCCGCCTCGGTGTCGGGCCGCCCTGTTATCTCAGCCCCGGGGATCCTTGCTCTGTTTCCCCCCGCGGCTCCTTCTGGCCTCTTTTCACCCGGCCAGCCTTCCCACTCCCGTCGTCCTGCTCCTCCTCATTCTTCTCTTTCTGACCTTCACTTACCGTCTCGCCAGGGGGGTACCCCTCCTCTTGCCTTGGTGGGGTTTCGCGAGGTTTCGGGGCCCCTTTCTCAGGAGCTGACGTGTCGCTGGAAGAGGGGGATGGTGCTGTTTCCCCCTAGGCCGTTCGTGATCGGGGACGAGTCCCTCAACGGCGACACAACCGTCGTCGCTCGCCTTCCTTGGGCCGCGACGCTGCTGGTTCGTGTTGTGGGTCTCGCTCTCGCTCACGCTCGCCCCTGCGGGCCGACCAATCTTGGGGGGAGTCGCCTCTCTCGGATCGATTGTCGGCTATGCAGGGCTGGGTTGTGTCACGCATCGACGGGCGCTTGAAGTCGATGCAAGACTCCCTCTTCTCGCGCTTCTTGGCGGTGACTCACCCTCAGCGCTTCACCCTACCTACCCCTGCTATGGTCCCCCTCCCTTCTGCAGGCCTACGCTCTGGTCAGACTTCAGCCGCCCTGACATCCTTCCGGCTGTTCAGTCCCTGGCTGTGTTGACGGGTCTGTCCTCCTATGGGCCAGGTTTGTGCGACGCCGGTACGCCTGGCTTAGCCATCATGCTCGGTCACCCTCTCCCATTGGAGGCCTGGTTTGCTGAGGCCTTCGACTTCCCACGCCGATCCGTCGACGGCTCTCCTTCAGTCCCTCCCCCGGAGTCATCACTGATTTTGCCTCCTCTTGTGTCTGTCGGCGGGTTAAATGGCGCGTTCTCGTCCTGGATAAGCGCGCCCGTTCTTGAACTTTGTTCTATTGCTACCCCGTTCTTCTCTCACCCGGATCAGCCCTCTGTCGCCAAGGTTTTTCCCTTGCGACAGAGGGTGACGGACTTATTGTCTTGTCTTTAGGTTCCCTCCAGACGTCTGTTCACCACCTGCGGCTTTTCGAGGCATCTGCGCCAGGCGATCTTCGCGAGGGTTTGGACCGCATTCAGCGGATCCACCTTCGGCTCGCGGTGTCTTTGGTTCCCGGGCTGAAGGCGGTTTTGTGTGCGGCAACTCGGCAACGCCCGACGGTACGGTCCTCGTTCTGCCGGCCGGCCCCCTTGGATATTCGTCAGGGTTTGTTTTCCTCTGCGCTATATACGTCGTTTTTTTTTAAGCAAATTGCTTGGAAATGCTACGCTTCTCTGTCGGCGGCCCCTGCTTCCGACACGCGACGACGCGCTGTGTCGTTTGGACCCTGCTTACGTCACGCACCGACGCGCTGTGTCGCGCGCGGGGTCTTCTCAGTCCCGTCCTTCTGCCGGTCCTCTTCGGGGTGCTGCTGCAAGTGCTGCCGCCTTGCACGGGCGCAGGACTGGGACGTTGCAGGCCAGTGCGTCGGTTCCGCCTCGCACTTCTGTTCATGCCCCTTTCATCCCCGCCGTGTCGGGGCTGGCCGGCCTTCCACTTCCGGCCGGCCTTCGACGGGGTCAGCCCCGCGACGGCCTGGGGTTGGTGTGGCCCGCCCTTTTCGACGAGGTTGGGGGGGGTTAGAGGAGGTCAACGTGGCGCTCATGCCCGCACGGCCCGTACCGGGGGTACCTCCACGTCAACACAATGTGTAGGTTCTCTGGGTCGGCCTCCTTGTTCTCCTTCTCGCCTGGCCAACCGGGTCGCTCCCCTCCTCTCGGGTGCTCCCTCGGGTTGTTTTCGCCCTTGCGCCCCTCGGTGGCCGCGAGGGACGTTGGGGACGGCGGGTTGCGCGGAGGGGTCTCACCTGGAGGTGGACGTCCAGACCCCCACTCCGCTCTTGTCACCGACACCGGCCCATCTCTTCAGAGGTGGCCCACGTGTTCACTTCCGTGCCCGAGCTGGGTAGAGTCGAGGGAGTTGACCGCCGGTCACCCGGTTTTCCTCTCCCGTGTCTTTCTGGTACCGTCGCCGAACTGCGACGCGATGCGACCGGTGGTGGATCTGTCGGCCCTCAACGGGCACATCGTGCACACACGGTTTCGGATGCTGCCGGTACCTCTGGTACGCCTGGCCCTGTGCCCTCTGTCGTGGGTAGTGTCGCTGGCCCTCCAGGATGCGTCTTGGCTCGTTCCTCTCCATCCTCGCTTCCAGCGATTCTTGGCCGTTCGGACTTCCGATTGTGTGTTCCTGTTCGACGGCCTTCCCTTCGGTCTCCACATCGCGCCGCGGATCTTCTCTGCACTGGTGGGGCAGGCTCTGGGTCCTCTCCTCAGGAGCGGGCTCCAGATCCTGTTTTCCTTGGCCGATTGGTTGGTAGTTTCCGAAGCCCTAGGACTGGGCATTGGCGACGCCCTCCCAGTCGTTCGCAATATCGCACGGTTAGGGTTCCCCTTCGATGTTCCCAAGTCACGCTTGACCCTGTCGCGTGTCATGCCATGGGTCGGTCTCGCATGGGTTTTGTCCGGCGCTACGGCGACCAGGGGTCTGCCGGCCGCGGTGCACCTTCGGTGGAAGGTCTTCGCCGTGTTGCACTCGTTCTCCCTCCCGGGGTGGCTCTGGGACTCGTTCGTGCATTCGCTGCATTGGGCCGCTCTGCCCCTTCCATTAGGGAGCCTCTGGCTACGCTGCCTCCTCCTCATGGGCACCGCGGTGTTTCCGTTGCCCCTATGGATCGGCTCCTGCCGCTCCCGCGTACCGTTCGCAGATGCTTCGGTCGCTGGGTTGCTCGGGACTCGCTCTCTGCGGCTGTGCCCTGGACCGCCCCCCCGCCGACGGTCTTGGTAGCCACAGATACGTCGAGCGAGGTTGGGTGAGGTTCCCGATCGGACCTGGGACGTCCACTTCCCGGCAGATGGGTGGGTCTCCCTCCACTTACCTGTATATGCCCTCGGACTGTTTGTTCCTTTGTTCTTCCTGCGGGACCACGCGCTGGCCCTTCAGGGTAAGTCGGTGGCCTTCGGGTTGGACACTCAGACAAGCTGTCCACTGTTTCCTAATGCGGGGGTTCTCCAGGTCGTTGACTCTATTGGGGGTCTCGGTGGAGTTGTTCTTCCTCGCGGACCGACACCCCTTCTCCTTGCATGCTTCCTCCCTGCCCGGGCCTGCCACCCTGTGGGCGGCTGGCCTGTCGAGAGGGCAGGGCGTTCTTGTAGAATGGGCGATGAAACGGACTGTGTTCGCCGACCTCGTGGCTTCCTGAGGTGGTCCGGAGGTCGCCTTGTTCGCATCGGGGGTGCCGCGCCAGTTGCCTCTGGACCTCTCCCTCCGGCCTCGCGCTCCGGGGGGGGTCCGGACGCTTTCATGGTAGCCTGGTACAGGTGGCGGTCGATATACATCTTTCCGCCACCAGACGCGCTGTTGCTGTGCCCAGTCCTCGCGAGGGTGCGGCTGTACCACGGCTGCGTCTGGCTCCTCGCGCCTCTGTGGCCGTCACGGGCTTGGTACGCCCGGTTGCCGCGGTGGTGCCCGAGTCCGGTCCCTCTACCTGTCTCCGGCTTCCGCTTGGGCTAGGTTGGGGACCTGCGGACCTCGTTGGCCTTCGCATCGTGCTTGTTCATGAGGCACGGTGGCTCCCGGTCCCTGGCCGGGCCCTGACTGACTTCCTGCAGCGTTCCTGGCCGTCTTCTCCTTGGGAGACTTACGGGTCCCGCTGGAGGTCTTTTACTAGGTGGCTACAGGCCACTCACCTGCCAGTTGGCTCTCCTTCCCTCGTCTTACGCTCCTTGTTTCACCTCTTCCGTACACGTCACTTTCAAGTCGACGCTATACGTACCCACTTGTCTGCCGTCCGGGGGGTCTTTGGGTCCGTCACTGGGCTGGTCGTTCCGCCATAGGAGCTGGATTCCTTCCTGACGGCTGCCTTCCGTGATCGACCGCCTCCGCGCCATGTCCCTCCGCAGTGGGATCTGGGGCGGGCTCTGGTCCTTCTGGCTTCACCCACGTATACAAGGGTCGCTACGCCGGTTCCGTTGCTCGGGCGTCCACTTTTCCTTGTCGCTCTGGCCACTGGCGATCGGGTGTCTGCACTAGCGGCATTGTCACGGCCCCGGGACTGCGTGCGATTCTCCCCGTCCTTGCATGGCATCTCGTTCGCCTCCTCCCCTCCTTTTGTTACAACGCATGGGAGGGAGGCCCCCGTTTTCCAGCCTTTCGCCGTCCAGGCTGTACGGCGTGGGCATCCTCGCCATGTGTTGTGCCCGGTATCAGCCTTGCACTCCTCTGTTGCGTCTGTGGCGCCGCCTTCGGGTACTGCTGTGTGGGTGTCTCCTCGGACAGGTGGGAGGCTCTCGCAGGTGCAGATGGGCCGCCACGTTTGTCGGACCGTTCGTGCCCGTCACCCTGTTTGTAGGGGTTCTGCGCACGATGTCAGATCCTTTGCTGCCTCCTTCCGATTCCTGCCACGTCGATCCTTACCTGCCATCGCCTCGGCGGTTTTGTGGTCTTCTATCAATTCCTTCATCTCCTCCTACCTCTCCGTGTCCACTGTTCGACCCCCTCGGCCGGTGCTTGCTCTCGGGGGTCGTGTTTCCTGGTGCACTGGCGAAGATCCCTGGTCTTCCCCCCTTGTCCCTCATTCTTTTCCTTTGTTTTATTTGACAAAGGGGGGGGGGGGGTGTACGGGTTTGCGACACTGGATTGCAAGTTTGGGATTATGTATTGTTCCAGTACATAAGTGTTTTTCCCACGTTGAAAATTGTGTTTTGTTCTTGTGTTCAGTGTTTTTGTTGGTTTTTGAAGAAAAGGGATTTTGGGTACAGTACCTTTTTGGTTTCAGACAAGTCTATGTTTTTGCATTACTATGAATGACGGGCATGTGTTAAAACTGTTCTTTTTAGCTACTCCTCAGTTTTTCACTCTTTTATTAAACTCTCTTGTTTAAATTGTGTCTTTGTCATTCATAATTTTGTTTTATGCATTGTTTTTTTTGGTAGGTTGGGCTTGGATGTCCTCCTCCTACTTGTTATGCAGCCTTGACGTTGGATTTGCCAAGACTACTAACAAATTGGGAGGTTTGACGTACCTCCCAACCTACCAAATAGGAAAACCTACTATTTGGTAGTAGTCTTGGAAAATCCAACGTACATAATACCCTCCCTCACGCCGGACCACTGCCCATCCGCGTTCTTCTGCTGACGTGAGATGTGATGACAAGAGAGGGTCGCTCATACGCACGTTCGATAGGGATCTGCACATGACGGAACACGGGATGGGCATTAAGCGGTAACTAAGGTAAACCCCTTTTTCTTCTCTTCTATGCTTTTTTCACCTTCGGTGGTAGTTTTTGGTTAATGTACAACGTCTCCTAGAGCAAGATAAGGAGTAGACTCCAGACGTTTTCTTTTTAACCGCGGTTGGAATGACGACATAGCAGTCAAAATAGACAAGTCGTCATTGCAATTAGGTTAATAGCCTTGACGTTGGATTTTCCAAGACTACTACCAAATAGTAGGTTTTCCTATTTGGTAGGTAATTTAGGATAGGAAATTGGCCCAATTATTTATATTGATATTTACCTGCGGTTTTCAACATGATCACGTATCAAATTGGCAACAAGCTTCCGAGGTGTTATAGACAATCTATATAAGATACCTCATACAAAATATAAATTGTTTTTGCAAAGTCAATTTTGGTTGATTTGATATTTAGTAAAAAAAAAAAAAAAATGCACTCACGCGTGCACGCGCGTACATAGAACGATGCAAATTTCAGCGAGTCAGTGTTACACCATTTCCATATATATGGCAAAAGGCCAGCAATGAGTCTCTTATAGAAGTTGAGCTAGGAATATTCCTGGAGTCTCCCCTTAACCCGTCGAGCCCCGGCTGATTATTAATAAATGTACACCCAGAACCCGGCCAGTTTTGAAAAATGATTTTTATTCCAGAAACAATAGCGAATGGGCTAGGAATGAAAGAAAAACCACGAAAAACCGATCAAAAAGCTCAAAAAATGGTCCTACAGAGCCCCCGAAAACGGATTTTACAAGAGTAAAATATTGAAGGCAATTTCCCCCAAAAAACAGGTTATTGCGCGTTCACGCGCACGCACGTGGACTTTGAGAGTTTTCAACCATCGGCACGGTTGCGTGGGATACGTACACAGTTTCCATACAAATCTGAGCCCTCTCGAGTGGCTACACCTGAGGTTACGGTCGGAGCAATTAGAGTGACTCGTCAGACGCGTTGCTGGGGCAGTGCGTTATATACATCACCGACGCGCCAGACGCGTCGCTGGTGTTGGACGGGTTAATTATTAATTTATAGAAGGTAAAAGTCAAGACTGTCAAGTACATGAAGGGTACGTAATTTGATTTATTTATTTTTGGTTATTAGCGGAATATATATTTGTTTTAGTTTGCTACCTAGACCTCTGTCAAGCTTTAAAAAAAACATCCCACAGACCCACCTTCGAGATCAATTTGTAAATTTTTCGGTAGACAGATATCCTGGCCGAAGGCCGGTCTCTTCTAAATTACAGGTTTGCTAGCGCTCAACAGGAAAAAAATTGTCACCTAAATGACACGAAAGGTCTTAACATTGACAAAGAAATGGGCAAGTCTAAAAATGTGAAAATATGAAGAAGGAAAGGGCTCAGAAAGAATAAATAATACTTCCCCTTAATTGTCCCATTTCTTAATAATAATCAGGAGACCAACAATAAAAGATGTAATAACAAGTTAACAATGCATTAACCCGGGAGCTGAAGGAAGACTCATAAGAGTTCCCCCGGCGGACTGCGGGGAGACTCTTAAGAGCAGAGCATTTGAACGCATACCAAAACCGCGCGTTTATAGCCAGGCGGCTGAAAATTGGTGTGGGTATAGTACTACATGTCAACTCTCTACACCACCCCGCCAAACGCTCGCCCCGCACTCGTGCAAGCACCACCGCGCCAGTAACCACGCACTAGTCATGGAGCCCACACGTCCCTCACGCTCGCTCCCTGATGACACAACCAGCCCTCCTTCTGGTGGTGTTAGCCGCCATGGAAGGCAGAGGGTGGCTGCTAAAGACCCTAGCTACCAGTACGACACGCCCTACAGCTCGGAGGACGAAACACCTGCACCCAAAGCACGAAAAACACGTGCAAGCACGAGAAAGGTACAGAGGTCATTGGTGTTTCGGGACACTGCCACCACGACCCAGGCCACTACAACAACCACTACCACCACCACTGCCACCACTGCCACCCCTGCCACCGGTACCAGCGACGCAGGAGGCCGCCCTAGGGCTGCAGAACCTGCGGGGGCAGGAAAAATTAAAGGCACGGGCGTAGGGAAGAGAACCCGTACGCCAGCCACAGTGCCCCTACCACCACCACCAGCCGCCCCTGGCCCGGCTGCCCCTGCCGCCCCTGCTGCCCCTGCCACCCCTGCCACCGGTACCAACGACGCAGGAGGCCGCCCTAGGGCTGCAGAACCTGCGGGGGCAGGAAAAATTAAAGGCACGGGCGTAGGGAAGAGAACCCGTACGCCAGCCACAGTGACCCTACCACCACCACCACCACCAGCCGCCCCTGGCCCGGCTGCCCCTGCCGCCCCTGCCGCCCCTGCCCAAGGAACAGAGAAGGGGAAGGGGAAGGGGAAAGGGAGAGGGAAAGCGACTGCTGGCCCTGCTGGCCCTGGTGTCCCTGCCGGCCCTGCTGCCCCTGCTGCCCCTGCCGCCCATGCCGCCCCTGCCCAAGGTTCTTGCCATCAAGGCCACGCACCACTGCTGGCCCTGCCGCCGCCCCTGCCGCCGCCCCTGCTGTCCCTGTCCATAAGACTCCCGCATGTGCAAAAGTGACCCGGAAAACTCTGACACCATCAAAGTATGCCGCCCTGCTGTTTGATGGTGATTCGCAGGACATTGGCAGCCCAGGTTTCGACGACGAAGCCCTAGCACGGGACCAAGGGTGGGGGGATTTGGGAGTGGACAGTGGGAGTGAGTCCGACGTCGGTGACGAAAATGAGGAAGGGCATCGTCTGTCAAGTGAAGAGGAGGGTGATGATGATGAAGTGCTGTATCGCGACCATGGAAGCGATATTTCAGACGATGAAGCAGACGCAGACGACATTCCGATCCCTGAGCTGCCTTCGTTCGATTGGTCTGACGGGGTCAATTTTGTACCTGACGTGCCCCAGTTCAATCCTGGGACGTCAGGAACAACTGACGACTGGCCCTGTGACGATCAAGCGAACGAAAGCGACTTCTTCCTCGCTTTTTTCGACATGGAGGTAATGACGTACATCGTTGCCCAAACAAACGCCTACTACAGGTGGGTGTTTGGCAGATTGGACGTCCTTTCTCCAAAAGCGAGAATACGAGGCTGGGTGGATACGACTGTGGAAGAATTTATGACGTTCTTTGCCTTGTTGTTCCTCATGCCTCTGATCAAGAAGCATGTGTTGCAACACTATTGGAAGCACGACCCTCTCATCGCCACCCCAACTTTCAATAAGTTCATGACTCGTGACAGATTTTTGTTGCTGCTAAGATTTATGCACTTTGCAGACAACGAAAATCCTAATAGGGTTGACAGGATATGGAAAGTTCGGGATGTGTTCACCATGTTGTTGGAGAGGTATAGGAAATACTTTTACCCCTTCCTCAATTTGGTGATTGATGAGTCGCTCGTGCTCTTCAAAGGACGTCTTGTTTTCAAGCAGTATATCCCCTTGAAAAGGCATAGGTTCGGAATCAAGCTCTTCGTTTTGTGTGACTGCGAAACTGGAATAGTGCTTGACATGATCGTGTACACAGGCACTGACATTGACATACCGAAAGCCGCTGCCAATGACCCCATGGGCATGTCAGGTGCCATCGTCAGGAAAATGTTGGCACCTTACCTGGGCAAAGGCCACATCATCTACACTGACAACTGGTATACTTCTCCAGCTCTCTGCCAGTTTCTTCATGACAACCAAACGGGGTCATGTGGGACTGTCAGAAAGACAAGAAAGTTTATGCCAAAGTTCACAGGTAATGTCATTCCTCTCACAGATGCCTCCTCCAGTGACACACCTTCAGAAGACGACCTGGCCCAGGAACACCGCGAGAGGCATGTGCGAAGAAGGCGACGAAAGGGGCAGAAATACAAGCAGCTCGAGAAGTGTGGGAAACTGATAGCCCTGAAGTGGAAGGATAAGCGAGACGTCCACCTGCTTTCCACCGTCCACACAGGTGCCCAGGTGGATTCTGGCAAAATCCACTACCGAACCAGGAAGACAATCTACAAGCCCGACATGGTAGTGGACTACACTAAGAACATGCGCCTGGTGGACAAGTCTGACTGTCAGCTGTCAGGCGTTGAGTGTCTGAGGAAGACTGTGAAGTGGTATCACAAGCTCTTCCTCCACCTAGTTGATATAACGATGCTGAACGCCTACAACTTGTGGTTGGTGAAAAAGGATATGGCCCCAAACCAGAAGCTGAAATTCCGGGAGTTCGTCTACAACGTCTCATACCAACTCCTGGAGAAGTATGGCACCACCACTCACAGACGTACGGCATGGCGTGGGGATCATGTTCCTGACCGCATCCAGCTGGGTGTCGAAAGACACTACCCCATCAACACTGAGATGCTTGGCACTCGTCACAGGCAGGCGCAGTGCACCGTCTGCAGCTCCAGTGTCAGGAAACCCCATGTCACCAAAAGAGTCACCTCAATGTGCGCCGAGTGCAAAGTTCCACTCTGCCTGGGTGACTGCTTCAGGGACTACCACACCTTCAAGAATTATTGAGTGTCGCCCTGCCCTGCCCTGCCCTGGACTCGCCCCGTGCCCTGCCCTGGACTCGCCCCCTGCCCCGCCCTGTCCTGGACTCGCGCCCTACCTTACCTGACCTGACCTAATTGATCACGCTACCTCATAATGTAACATATATATTATATAATGTATAAGTTCCAAAGATGTCCCTGTGATATAGCTTTTACATTATATAATTGTATGTTTCATTATTTAGTTTATAAGTTTCAAAGATTTACATGTAATATGCCTTATTTTTTTAGTATATCAATATATATGTTTGTTATTAGCCAAAGTAATGTGTATATAATTATTTTCTTACCTCAAATGAATTGTACAAAAATAAATATGTTTCAATAAATCCTGTCAAACCTACTAAGATAATAAAAAAAAACAATAAAAAAAACAAAAAAAAACAAGGTCATGTCATTGTATTCTTACAATATGATATATTCTATGAATATTTCATATTGTTTGAATACAATGGCATGATCTTGTAAAAAAAAAAATTTATCAAACATTTTCTAGACAATATAAAACCTTCCCCATAACCCCCTCCTGGATTCGATCACACAACCCTACCACACTTTGAGTTTTCCAGTCCGCGACCTTACCAACCATGCCACAGGAGCTCATACCAAATATTACTCAAAACTTCGTGTCTACAATCGAAATGACAATATAAAAAAAAAAATGAATTATCCCACCAATTTATGTTTGTAAATTGATGGGATTATCAATTATATCATGCCAAGGTTTATAAAAGTTTGTCTCTGTCAAGAATTAGTAATTATATAACTTTATTCTGTCAAAAATTGCCCAAACACTCAGCAAAATTGCCCCTCTCAGTGCGACTCCACTCATTTTCACACGGTCAAGCGGTGACCCTTGCCGCTCCTTTATGCCCCAGCTCCACCAGCAACAGCAGCTCTGTCTGGGAACAAAATTTGTATAAATACAATAATGGATAAAATACTCTTCACAAATACATTTGTATTGTATAATATTGTAAATAAAAAAGAATAATAACTGTGTGGGTGTCGAAAATTGCTCAACCAGCTTTCTTATGTCTCGCCTACGCGCGTATATTGGATTATACATAGTCATGACTGTCATACAAATAATTGCAGTAGGTCTCGAATATACATTTAGATTGCATATTACTTGGAAATAAATAAGTAAACGTTTCTCTGGTGGCAATCTACCCTTTCGCAAGTGTAAGGAGACACCATTCTATATTTAGCCCTTTATCACAAAAGGCAATCTGCCTGTGTTTACTCACCACCGTCGCTGGTGGTCTATAATATAGTACTTTATTTACAGTCAATGGCCTACATGTTTCTGTGGTACTTCACATGTGTCTAAAATGCAATGTCTGCTTGCATAAAAATGCAATTCTGAAGTCCATTTATACGTACGACATACGCATGTCTCAGTTTCTATCTCTCTCTCTCCATTCCTGACTCATGTTATTGTAGACCTGTTGGTGGCAACGAACACCAGACATCTGGTAGACATAAGGTTCAAAATACCAAGACATCAATACGCCTCGGGCGCCTCCACAATTATCACAAAGCTGGTTATCTATCTAGAGATCTGCCTGACTTCCATCTCTCCACGGCTCACTCACTCACTCACTGCACCCCTGCATGCCTCCCTCCCACCCACCCACCCTTTCAGGCTTCCGTCTGCTAGAAACACATTCACAATTTGCGTAAATATCGCATCAATTGGGCTATATGCGGTATATTCCTTGTTATATGGGACGCCTACATACGTACACATCTTTATTATAGCATGACAGTGCTCTAAATACAAGATTTACGTGATATTTATGGCGTAACACACCCTCTCCCCCTTTCATTCCCAGCACAACTCACTCATACCTTGGTTCACGCATAGAAACTCATTGATAATGTGCGTAAATATCGCATGAATTGGTCTATATGCGGTATATATTTTGATATATGGCACGTATACATACGTACAAGTCTGTATTATAGCATGACAGTGCTCTACGTACAAGATATACGTGATATGTATGGCGTAAACCACACTCTCAGCTCATAAATTGCCACCAAACCTCCAACACATCTTCATTCCCGCCTAAAAATTCTCTTATAATTCCCTTATATATTGCAATTTTTGGTCACTATGAGGCATATTCATTGTTATATGGGTGGCCTACACACGTATACATACTCTAAATAGCCTAAAAGGGCTCAAAAAAGGAGATATACGTGATAATACGCGGTAACCCACCCCCTCCTCCCTCTCCTTCTATCCCCTGCGCGCGTGAAAATTCGGCAGGGAAATCTCGCCGCTCGATGACAATCTAGCCGCGCGGTGCCATTCGCTCCAAATTTTTCAAACTACGGACCGTTCCCCCACCCCCCCCAGACATTTTTCGGGGGGTCAAATATATATGGGCCGATGCACGCAAACATTCCCTACACGATGATGTACTTTTTATCGAAATTGGCAATAGGTCCCAAAATTTTCATAGGTGCGCACAGTCTTACCCTGTAGAAAACCCCCTGTGCGCCGCGGAGAGGTTAAAGGGGAGGTAGCTTCTTTTTCTCCCTCATGTTTAGTGCCATTAGTTTTGGGATTTTAAGTCATCGCCCCATTAGTTTGACATTTTAAGAGCTTTCGCCCCATTTCTGTCAATTTTAAGACCTTTAGGTGTCAATTAATTCCTGGCGAGCGAAAGCGAGCCTGTAAGTATACGAGGAACCGGCTTTTTCTAATGAAAAATGTACAAATTGATCATGTGTATAGTGTATATAGTATCATTTATATAGTGTTTTTTAAGCTTGATGGAGACCTAGCGAGGTTAAGTATTAATCTGTAGTGTTATATGTTAACTCTTTCAATACGGCCAATGTCGTATATAATATATTCTTGTTATACTTAGAGGATTATATATAGCTTAGGAAGGATCTGTGGTAGTTAACACTCAGGCCGCGGGGCCCGGAATATGTCGGACGAGAGAACCATGGCCACCCCTACGGAGCCCGACAATTTCCGGGCTGGATTTTGAGCACATTATCGGCTCTGAGAGAGAGTCCACGCGTTGGGAGGACGATAGGCGGGCTCTGACCGCTCGGCATGGACCGAGTAAGGCGACTGACGTAATCTCTGCACTATTCCACACCCCTGGCCTCGCGAGACCAAGTAAAAACTCAAGAATTTACCGTATTTTAGGGTTTTTTGCCCTCGTGTTGCGCAATTGTTGCAAGAGAACCCGTGGTCGTGCAAGAATGATTCAGGTGTCATTGGAAAGCTCTATTATCGCCCTTTCACGGATACATAATTGTATTACGCTCTGGTATTTGTTTATGCATGAAAAAGAGCATGTAATGAAGCTCGTTTAGGGTAAATATGCCCGCCAGGCAGGTAGTAGAAGTTACAAACATCCCCGTCCGTAAGGGATTAAAAGGGTTAAATGAGGTAATTTGTAGGCTCTGGTAATTTGTAGACTCTTAACCCGTACAATCCCAGCGACGCCAGAGAGCCGTCAGTAGATAAATCACTCCCCAGTGCCAGCGATGGCTACAAGCCATCCGTAATACACGATCCTTGTAACTGCAAGTATCAGGCAGTGCCTGGTACCATGATGTTTGATCACTGCTCTAAGAACTTGGCAACACTTCTCAGCTTATATCCAAGCCCTCACAAGCTGGGAGAAGCAGTATTCCTCCATCTTTCGAGGTGGGAGGTTGTTATATCTTGCCTCTGAAGCCATTTTGGCCACATTGCTTGGTACTGGGGGGTACATTTATGGTAGTATCCTATTGTACAGTAGGGGTTAACAGGTTGGGCATAAAAATGCCTTTCAAAACACCCGACTGGCACTCAAAACAAAGCAATATGTGATTAACCCTTTCGCTGCGGGTGACGTTCTGGAATGTTTTGGCAAGTTACAACAATTTCCAGGATTTAAAAGCCTGTAAAAAACGTAAGAATCGAGTGTCAGTGGGTGGGAGCGTGAGGGGCCCACCTCCGACCCTCAGAGCACCGAGCGGCTCACTGAGCTAGGCTGTGTCTCGGGCGAGTCTCTCTCTGTCTCTCTCACCAGTGTAGCCAAGCGAGCGAGTGTTACATAATAGCGAGGTTCCCGCGTTTCACTGGGGCCACTGCGGGTGAACCAGACCACATACACGGTCCGTTCTGGTGTCATTTTGAAGCTATTTTTGCCTAGTTTTCAGCAGAATACACTTAATTTAATGCAGATGCTTGATTTATCATTCAGGAGTGCCTGAATATGCCCTAAATAGCCCAAACATAGCCGCAGCCAAAGGGTTAATTGAGATCATTTCTCTCCATACCTCCTATCACTCCTCCACATGTTTCCAAGCCCATCACCCCCCCCTGCCCCTCCTCCCACCTTCCCCTCCTTTCCCCCTCCTCCTCAATTATCACCTCTTATTCCCTCTTATTTCCCCTTATACATGGTAATTTTCGGCGCAAATATCCAGCCCGCGATCTCAGGGTCACAGGGGAGGCAGTTAGAGATCCTAGCAACAGAGAAACTTCACTTGCAAGATATCAGTACCGATCGGGAACTGAGAGTTAGGGGACATGTCGCGCCGGCTCTCCCCTCCTGATACGATCGGTCGGCAATAATACGTGTTTTTCACCCCCAAAATACTATTCCCACTTGTTTTATTGCTGTTACATGTTAATATCTTCATATTACACGTAAAATAGTCACATATGAATAATTAATAATGATATTTATGGTAAAATGACTATTTTCGTCGGGAATGACCCAAAATTTCTTTGCCTGGCGGGACGTTTCAAATACCATATCTTTGCCGTTTAAAGGTTAATATCCAAAGGTTCTTCCTAAGCTGAATATAATTATAAGGGTATCACCCATTCTGAAAGGATTAAGGCTATTGTCATAAATGTAAATATATTGTATGTAAATCATATAACAATAAAAAGTTTTGAATTTTGAATGTTTATTTTAATGCTCTTTGAATTCTGCAATTTCCTGCTCATTTCACCCTTTCAAGATCCGATTACAATTTTTGTTTCTGTTTTATGGCTATTATTAGAGGACTTTATAAATTAGAAAAAATAGATGGAATCAGTAGGTTAATAATTGAAACTGTCATTACCCATATAATGTCCACATATCTTTCTTAAACTGTATAAAATCATCAATGATAGCCAGATTAAACTGTCCAAATATTTCATACTTCTCCTTGGGTTAATCCCAGTCCACTTCCTTGTCAATACTTGCCTCAGCCAATCTTCTCCAAGATCCGCCTTTGAGATAAATGTGTAAATATTTTGGTATTAAAATGTCTTCCAAAATTAGAGGCTTGTTATCGCTCGGATCGACACCTACATGACACGAAAGGTCAAAGAAATGGGTTAAAAGGGTCTTAAAATTGTCAACCAAATGGAGTGATTACTTTAAAATGTCAAACCTTATGGGAATAAACAGAAAAAACAAACAACTCCCCTTAACCCTTTCTGTACCGGCGACGTCTTATTTAATTTTTGCTATATTTAGACTGGGGGTCAGGCGCCAGTTAGACTAGATAGTAGTCTGTCAGGCGCCTGGCCCGGGGAGCCGGTGTAAATGAAGGGTCATGCCTGGATGTGAGGTGGGCGGTCATTGTGATGGTAAAACTTCGTTAAGTGACAGCCTGCTGAGACTGAACCTCTACGGAAGGTCTGGGACCTGGGAATCTTTTGCTGGGGACCCCAAGTGGGCCTGGGTCTCTGGGTCTTCTCCTGGGCAACCTAGATGTTTGTGAGTTATTTTTGTATTTGTTATGATTTTGTGTTGTGTTGAGTTGTCCTTGTTCTCGCTCTGTCTCGAGTCAGCCACCCCCAGCTATGGGGTATGTGCTTGAGTATATACTGTACATACATACATACATTAAATATGTCCATGCTTGCCTGATAGAAGTGGTACCATAGGTTGTGGCTGCGTCTCGCCAATCATATACTTGCAGGGTGTAAATATATATCTTTGTCTCATCAACATCATCATAAATTTCCCCTGGGAATCCCCTACTTAAGGATGGCTATGACAGAAATGCCTCCAGGCTACTTTGTCAAGACATACTGTACTTCCTTTTGCCCGTGCCACAATGCCCCTTCCACTATGTGGAAGTTTTTCCTCAACATGTTTTTCCACTTTTCCTATACCATAGGTAGTCTTCCACTACTAGCTGCTCCACTCACCTAATTTACATGTATCTTTCTTGGCATTCTATTGTCATTGTATATAGGGGAGGTGTGGTGGAGTGGTCATGCCACTGGATTGGTAATCCAATGGACCCGGGTTCAAATCCCGATATGTCAATGGGAAGATATTATTGGGATTGAATTTGTGCTGTACCTAGTATCAGTGCATTACCACAAAGCCCACCGAAATGCCAAAAAAATACCCTCATTGTTCCCTGATTAAATAACACTCTATGAATATTCCCATATTCAAAATATGTTACAGGGGGACAATGCCTAGTGAGTTCACTGCTCAATAGGTGGCGTTCTGAGAGTGAGGGTCTGAGTCTGGAGGGTGAGACAGTGAAGCACTTGAACGAAGCTACCAGCCGCTTCAGAGATGGAGCTGCTTCTAGCCATGAATGGATGCTTCACATGTCTCACTCCCCAGACCTCAAGACCTCACGGGCTTCACCATGTTGAGTGTTGGTGGAATGTACAGGCTCTTAGCCTATGCCCGAGAGGGAGTAGTTGGAATATATAAAAAAAAAAAAAAAAAAAATCCATTCTCTGAATATGACCATGAATTACGATTAAGAACGTCTTCACATTCGCTCCAGACCATACCACCTCAAAGTAGCCTTCTTCTCTTTATCCATTTGACCACTCCATATTCAATGCCCAAAGCTTGCTCTTCCATTCCTAATGACTCATACACTTCCTTATTATTTGGTCCATCTAACCTACTGTACTCACACCAGCTGCCATTCTGAAAATAACTCATCTCCACAGCTCTCAGTTTGGAGAGGTCCTCGTCACTTGATGCCCAAGTCTCACTTCCATACGAGAGTGTTGGGAGTAGCATACTATTCCTCAGTGAATTTTTTATTTCATGACTATTCATTCTTCCTTTCAGAATACAATCAAGTTCTCAAAATATTGTTCTCTATTGCACTTTTCTCTCTTTTATCTCACTCTCCACTTTACCATATTTGCACAGTACAGTTACCTAATACTTGAAACTTTCAACCTCTTCTAGTATATTATTTATCATGTTTATTGTTATGTCGGGTTATAATATTTATAACTTGTGATATAGTCTGTACATCAATCCAATTATGGACTGATAGACCTTTATAAAGCTCGACAGGGTCACGTCGAACACGTTGTTAATAGCACAAAATAGGTATTCAATTAGGATAATACAGAACTCAGTAACAACACACATGTAAGTTTATAAATGAGCTTTTAATATAGATACCGTCTAGCTTGAGGAGGCGTAGACTGTCTCAACATAAACATATGAATTTCCAATGTACGAATATAGACTCGTAGTCCTGGATGGTTTCTTATTTGAATCAATAATGAGAATAACACACAGACAATATGATGCATATAAATTGGGACTCTTAATCAGAGAGTATCATGAACAACTGTGGTTATAGTATCAGGTAACAAAGCAAACATCCATCCAGTTCCTAAAAAAGGTGCCTCTTCCGATCCATCAAACTACAGACCAATAGCTATAACTTCCACTCTTGGTAAAGTCTTTGAAATTATATTAAATAATCACATAATTAAGCATCTTGAGAATAATAAATTAATCAGTGATAGGCAATATGGTTTTAGACGATGTCGATCAACTGCAGACATGTTTTGCCTTCTTACGCATCAAATCAACCAAGCTACAGACCAACATGGTGAAACACATACAATAGCACTGGATATATCAAAGGCATTTGATAGAGTCTGGCATCAATCCTTATTGTCGAAGATGTCACACTACGGCCTTGCATCATTAGTT
The DNA here is from genome assembly GCA_032716605.1 of Paralithodes platypus. Classification (NCBI taxonomy): domain Eukaryota; kingdom Metazoa; phylum Arthropoda; class Malacostraca; order Decapoda; family Lithodidae; genus Paralithodes; species Paralithodes platypus. Next base: position 34,153,445 of record CM064575.1, read on the forward strand.
CCACTAATTTCTTCTTATCTTCATAACAGAAAAATATGTGTAATGGTAGATGGCCTTTATTCTCAATTTCACTCAATAAATGCTGGTGTTCCCCAGGGATCAGTTTTGGCCCCAATTCTGTTCCTCATTCATATCAATGATCTCATATCTACCACTCATAATCCAATACATTCCTACGCAGATGACTCAACACTCCACAGTTCCTTCACATTTACCAATTCTTTCACCCAACCCGATCTTATAAATTCAAAAATAAACACTGCAATTTCTCTGAACCAGGACCTTTCTAGAATTGATGGATGGGGACAAAAGAATCTAGTTTCCTTTAATGCACAGAAAACCAATACATTCAATTTTCTAACCGACAGAATCTCACTGACTCCCATATATTTTTTAATGATGTAAATATTCCCACTTCCCCTAGTATTGACATTCTCGGTGTAACATTAACTACTAACTTGAGCTGGACACATTATGTTAGAGGCATTGCTAAGAATGCCTCTAAAAAAACTGGGACTCCTGTACAGAGTTCGAGAATTCTTCACTGACGAGCAGTTGGCCATGATATATAAAAGTCATGTGCGTTCTCAGATGGATTACTGTTCACCTCTGTGGGTGGAAGTGGAGTGGTTGCATTGAGGCAGTTGGACAAAATTCAAAATAAAGCTATTAGATTAATCAATAACCCTGCAATCACACAGGACCTTCCTACATTATCCATACGAAGAAACGTTGCATCCCTTGCATTATTCTACAGATATTTTCACAGCAATTGCTCCGAGAACCTTGCTTCCATTGTGCCGCCTCTCCACATCTTTCCTCGTAGAACTAGGGCAGCTGAGAGCGCCCATAATTTACACTTTTCCTCCACAATGCAGAACTTCTGCTTATCAGAATTCATTTATCCCCAGAGCTACTACTCTTTGGAATTCACTTCCCTCGAATTGCTTTCCACAAACTTACAATCTGCAAATGTTTAAATCCAGTTGTTACAAACATTTTATGAATGGAGGATGCCTTTAGGCACATGGACCTTTTTGTTTTATCTGTGTTTTTCCTTCCTCCGTTCATTGTCTCTTTAAAAAAAAAAAAAAAAAAAAAGGTAATCAAAATATAGCAACTAAATTAGCACATGAGCATATGAAAAAGCAACACTCAAAAATAATAATTAATGGGGGTCGAGTGTCTTTCGTGAATAAGTAACAAGATGAATTAATTAACGAACAATCTCAAGGTAAGAGATACAGGGTGAATTGAGAGCAAAAACAAACACTCCGGTAGCTGAGCGAGTCACACGGTAGAGGGGCGCATTTGGCAGGTAACTGCGTATTCTAAAGTGACCTTTCTACTTAGCTAGGAGAGGCCAGGTCATGAACTGGACTGCAGTGTTGTGAATTTAATTTAGAGTTAGTGCAACTAGAAACTGAGTTTTAACCCGGGAACTACGGGGAGACTCTTAAGAGTCAGAGAAAAAAAAAAAAAATCATTTTTTTTTTTTTTTTTTTTTTTTTTGGCCCCTGGGCCATGCAAAATCTCAGTCCTCTACCTCCCCTCCTTCCCCACTTTCCTCCTATCCTTCAGTTATCACCTATTTTCCCTGTTATTCCCTTATTCTGAGGTATATTTTCGGGCTAACATTAGAAATCCGGTTGCAGGGTGTGGTCATCACTGATAGCAAGCGAATGCAAGAGAGAGAGAGAGAGAGTATCGATCGACTGTGTCTCAGTGGCCTTGGGGGAAATTGGCGGGAAAGCAGCTTGCCTCACCCATACATTATACAACTCGCGGGCTATATCTCCGATTTTGACCATCCAAACGCTGTTTTCACGCGTTTTATTGTTGTTTCAGGTTAATACCTTTATAATCAACCCATAATAGGCGCATATGGATAAGTATTAATGCTATTAATGGTACAATGAATATTTTAGTGACGGAAACACCTCAAATACATGCGCACAGGGAGAGGTGTCTAATTACCCCCATGCGCACTTCATAGGTTAATAGTATTTCAGTACGGTTGGTGGCAGAATACTAGATAATTAATTTCACAAAAGATGATGTTTGTAGTAAGAATTAGATAAAAAATATTATTAGAATCTTACATTCACGTCAACGATCGTATGCAATAATAACGAATCGAGCATAGGAATTCAGATGTAAAGTTTGTGTATAATTAGCAATGAACTATAGAATAACTCTATTTAATTATACTAGAGAACAAACTATAATTAACTAAACAAAGTTAGTCACGGATGCTCTGGAGACGCTTTATGATTAATAGCATAGAAAGACAATCAATATATTATTAACTATCAAGAGAAATTGGGCGCATATGACGAAGTTATGCTAATCAATACTTATGGCAGTATTAATAAGAATTCTGAACGAGTTAACAGAGTCTTTAACCTGACAAGCGCGATATAGACATAGGGGCTAGGGTAGTTATTTGTGCATTTCTAGCCCTGGATTCTGACAGAATTCGTTATATTTACAATATAAACCATTATTTGTTTTCGGTATGCTTTTATTTTACATATATGATGTATATATGAACCTTCAAGAGTGCTAAAATAAGTGGGAAAAGCATTTGGGTGGTGAAAAACGAAGATATTGGCCACCCGGTCATAATCTCAGGCGAGAGAGAGAGACAGGCAGCCCTCCCCTCTCGCTGTCTGGGAGTCAACTGAGACGAGCGGAGCGGTGTGTGTGCCGGTGTCTGGGTGTTGCATAACGATCTTTTATGCAACCCACTTGTGCTACATTATCGGGGGAGAGAAAAATAACCGATAAATGATGATAATAAGAGGAAAAATAGGTGATAATTGAGGAGGGGAGGGAGGGGGGAATAAGGTGGGGAAGGAGGGGAGGGGGGTGGGTGAGATTTACATGGATGAGTACTGGAGGGGAATTATCTCACCTAGAGACAAATTCCTTTGTTTTGATAGGCCCTTTTTTTTTATGGAAGGCTTTTTTTATGGTCCTGCTTCCGTGAGGCCTATCGCGTTCCCTATAGAAAGCCTTCCGTGAGGCCTATCGCGCTTGCCGGGTTAATTAACATACACTAGAATACGAGGTGTATGGAGAAGGATGTTGAATTTAAGTAACAGAATCTATGCAATGCTGGAATTCCTGAGCATGAAGAATCAGAATTACTTACATCAGTAATCAAATGAACGTTAATACGAGTTCATAAAATAATTACAAAGGTGATTAAATAATCGAACGTAATTTGGGGAGCTCGGGAAGGAAATAAGTTTTTACAGGGATTATTAGGATTATTATAGTTAAGGATGCTGAAGTAAATTCGTTATGAAAATGGGCGTAAGTTCTAGGTAATGATATTTAAGACGGTAAATCAAATCACAAAATACATAGCAGAATGGGAGGTTTGACGTACCTCCCAACCTACCAAATAGGAAAATCAACTATTTGGTAGTAGTCTTGGAAAATCCAACGTCAAGGCTATTAACCTAATTGCAATGACGACTTGTCTATTTTGCCTGCTATGTCGTCATTCCAACCGCGGTTAAAAAGAAAACGTCTAGAGTCTACTCCTTATCTTGCTCTAGGAGACGTTGTACATTAACCAAAACTACCACCGAAGGTGTAAAAAGCATAGAAGAGAAGAAAAAGGGGTTTACCTTAGTTACCGCTCAAGGCCCATCCCGTGTTCCGTCATGCGCAGATCCCTGTCGAACGTGCGCATGAGCGACCCTCTCTTGTCATCACATCTCACGTCAGCAGAAGAACGCGGATGGGCAGGGGTCCGGCGTGAGGGAGGGTATTATGTACGTTGGATTTTCCAAGACTACTACCAAATAGTAGGTTTTCCTATTTGGTAGGTTGGGAGGTACGTCAAACCTCCCAATTTGTTAGTAGTCTTGGCAAATCCAACGTCAAGGCTGCATAACAAATAGGAGGAGGACATCCAAGCCCAACATACCAAAAAAAAAACAATGCATAAGACAAAATTATGAATGACAAAGAAACACAATTAAAACAAGAGAGTTTAATAAAAGAGTGAAAACTGAGGAGTAGCTAAAAAGAGCAGTTTTAACACGTGCCCATCATTCATAGTAATGCAAAACCATAGACTTGTCTTAAACCAAAAAGTACTGTACCCAAAATCCCTTTTCTTCCAAAACCAACAAAAACATTGAACACAAAAATAAAACACAATTTTCAATTTGGCAAAAACACTTATGTACTGTATACATATAACATAATCCCAAACTTGCAATCCAGTGTTGCAAACCCGTACTCCCCGCCCCCCTTTTCCAAATAAAACAAAGTAAAAGAAAGAGTGACAAGGGGGGAAGACCAGGCATCTTCGTAGAGCTCTAGGAAACACGACTGCCGAGAGCTATCACAGGCCGAGGGGGTCTAACAATGGACATGGAGAGGTAGGAGGAGATGAAGGTATGGACAGAAGACCACAAACCCGCCGAGGCGACGTCAGGCAACGATCGACTCTGCAGGAACCGTAAGGAGGCAGCAAAGGACCGCACATCGTGCGCAGAACCCCGACAATCAGGGTTACTGGCACGAATGACCCGACAAATGTGGCGTCCTATCTGTACCTTCGAGAGCCTCCCACCAGTCCGAGGAGACACCCACACAGCAGTACCCGAAGTCGGAGCCACAGACTCAACATAGGAGTGCAAGGCCTGCACCGGGCACAACACATGGTGAGTATGCCCACGCTTTAAAGCCTGGATGGTGAAAGGCTTGAAAACGTGGGTCTCTCTCTCATTCTTGGCAACAAAATGAGGGGAGGGGGCTAACGTGACGACATTCAAGAACGGGGAGAATCGCATGCATTCCTGGGACCGTGACATGGCAGCTAGTTCAGACACCCTATCCCGAGTGGCCAGAGCGACAAGTAAGAGTGTACGCTCCAGTAACTGAACCGGTGTAGTGTCCCGTGTATATGTGTGTGAAGCCAGAAGGTCCAGAGCACGCCCCAGATCCCACTGAGGAGGGATCTGGCGCGGAGGCGGTCGCTCCCTGAAGGCAGCCTTCATGAAGGAATCCAGCTCCTTCGGCGGAACGACCAGCCCAGTGACGGACTCAAAGACCTCCCGGATGGCAGACAAGTGGTTACGTATAGTGTTGACTTGAAAGCGACGTGTACGGAAGAGGTGAAACAAGTAGTGTAGGACGAGGGAAGGAGAGCTAACAGTCTGGCGAGTGTCCCGTATCCACCTAGTAAAAGACCTCCAGTGGGACTCGTAAGTCCCCCAAGTCGAAGACGTCCATGAACGCTTCAGGAAGTCAGTCAGGTCCCGTCTGTGGACTGGGAGCCACCGCGCCTCACGAACATCCACGATGCGAAGGCCAACGAGGTCCGTAGGTCTCCAACCTGGCTCAAGTGGAAGTTTGAGAGAGGGAGAGGGACCGGACTCGGGCACCACCGCTTCAACTGGGAGTACCAAGCCTGGGCCGGCCACAGAGGAGCTATGAGCCAGACTCTGCCGCGGTACAGCCGCAGCCTCGCGAGGACTTTGCACATCAACAGTGCGTCTGGTGGCGGAAATATGTATATCGACCGCCACCTGCTCCAGTCTTCCATGAAAGCGTCCGGACCCCCCTCCGGAGTACGAGTCCGGAGGGATAGGTACCGAGGCAACTTGCGCGTCTCCTTCGATGCGAACAAGTCGACCTCCGGAACACCCCAGGAAGCCGCGAGGTCGTCGAATACAGTCTGTTTCATTGCCCATTCTACAAGAACGCCCTGTCCTCTCGACAGGGCGTCCGCCCATAGGTTGGCAGTCCCGGGCAGGTAAGAGGCGTGCAGGGAGATGTTGTGTCGGTTCGCGAGGAAGAACAACTTCTCGGAGATCCCCAACAGAGTCAAAGTACTGGAGGACCCCTGCTTTTGGATACAGTGGACAGCTGTCTGATTGTCCATCCTGAAGGCCACCGACTTTCCCCGAAGGGCCAGCGCGTGGTCCCGCAGGAAGAACAAGGGAACCAACAGTTCGAGGGCATTGATGTGTAGGTGTGTGTGTCCCACCCATCTGCCGTGATGTTGATGTCCCAGGTTGGATTGGTAACCCCACCCTACCTCGCTCGACGCATCTGTATCCACCCTGATCGTCGGCGGGGGGGCGGTCCAGGGCACAGCCGCAGAGAGCGTGCCCCGAGCAACCCAGTGTCCTAAGTGTCTGTGAATGGTACGCGGGATCGGCATGAGCCGATCCATAGGGGCCAACGGAAACACCTTGTTGCCCATGAGTATTAGGCGGCGCAGCCTGAGCCTCCCTAAGGGAATGGTCAGAGCAGCCCAATTCAGTGAACCCACTAACGAGTCCCAGATCCTCCTCGTGAGGGAGACCGAGTGCAACACGGCGAAGACCTTCCTGCGAAGTTTCACCGCGTTTGGCTGACTCTGGGTTACCGTAGCGTTGGACAGATCCCATTCGAGACCTACCCACGTCACGACACACGACGGGGTCAGGCGGGACTTGGGAATATTGATTTTGAACTGTGTGATGTGTTGAACTACTGTGAGGGTGTCGTGGACGCACTGTTCTAGGGTGTCTGAAACTATCAACCAGTCGTCCAAGTAAAACAGGATCTGGAGGCCGCTCCTGAGGAGAGGATCCAGAGCCTGCTTCACCAGTTTCGAGAAGATCCGCGGCGCGATGTTGAGACCGAAGGAAAGTCTGTCGAACATGAACACACGATCGGAAGTCTGAACGGCCAAGAATCGCTGGAAACGAGGATGGATAGGAACGTGCCAATACGCATCCTTGAGGTCCAGCGACACTACCCACGACAGAGGTCGCAGGGCCAGTCGTACCAGGTGCACCGTCAGCATCCGAAACCGTGTGTTCACGATGTGCCCGTTGAGGGCCGACAGATCCACCACCGGTCGCATCGCGTCGCAGTCCTTCTTTGGTACCAGAAATACACGGGAGAGGAAAACCGGTTGACCGGCTGTCACCTCCTTGACGATTCCCTGCTCGTGCATGGATGTAATCACGTTGGCCACCTCCGAAGAGACAGGCCGGCTTCGTTGACAAGAGCTGAGCGGGGGTCTGGACTTCCATCTCCAGGTTAGACCCCTCCGTGCAATCTTCCGCCCCCACGTCCCTCGCGGCCACCGATGGGCGCAAGGGCGAAAACAACCTGTGGGAGCCCCCGAGATGAGGTGAGCGACCCTTTCTGCGAGGCGAGAAGGAGAACAAGGAGGAGACCGACCTAGAGAACCTACACATTTTTTGACGTGGAGGGTCCCCCGGTACGGTCTCTGCGGTCATAAGAGCCACGTTGACCTCCTCTATCCCCCCCACTTCGCCGAAAAGGGCGGGTCACCCCATCCCCTGTCCGTCGCGCGTCTGACCCCGTCGAAGTGCGGCCGGAAGTGGAAGGCTGGTCAGCCCTTTCTCGGCGGGGATGAAAGGGAGCAGGAGCAGAAGTGCGAGGCGGAACCGACGCGAAGACCCTGGTCGCGACACAGTGCGTCTTTGCGTGTCGTAAGCAGGGTCCGCTGACAGAGAAGCGTAGCGTTCCCAAGCATCCTGCGCAAAAAGCCCCGATGTATAGAGCTCAGAGTACAACAAACCCTGACGAATATCCAAGGGGGCTTTCCGGCAGAACGAGGACCTTACCGTCTGGCGTTGTCGAGTTGCCTCGCACAAAACCGCCTTCAGCTCGGGAACCAAAGACACCGCGAGCTGAAGGTGGATCCGCCGAACGTGGTCCAAACCCTCGCGAAGATCGCCAACTGCAGTCGCCTCGATAAGCCTCAGGTGGTGAACAGACATCTGGAGGGAACCTAAAAGACAAGACAATAAGTTCGCCACCCTCTGCCGCAAGGTAAAATCCCTGTCGACAGAGGACTTATCGGGGTGGGAGAAGAACGGGTTAGCAATAGCACAAATTTCAAGTTTGGGCGCGCTGATCCAGGACCAGAACTTGCCATCCAATCCGCCGACAGATATAAGAGGAGGCAAAAGCAGTGACGACTCCAGGGGAGGGACTGAAACAGATCTGTCGACGGAACGGTTGGCGAATTCTAAGGCCTCAGCAAACCAGGCCTCCAATGGGAGAGGATTATCGAGCACGACGGCTAAGCCAGGCTTACCGTCGTCGCACAAACCCGTCCCATAGGAGGACAGTCCCGTCAACACAGCCAGGGACTGAACATCCTGAAGGATGTCCTGGCGGCTGAAGTCTGACCAGAGCTTAGTCCGAGAAGCAGACGGGGGCTTGGGCTTCACCGAAAAGTACTGAAGGTCAGTCCTCGTCGGGTAAGCCCGCACCTCCACGTCGGCCACCTGACCATCCACCCTGATCGCCCTGAACTGCATCTTATTATTAATTTGCACCGACCAGTCCGAAGGTAGGGCCCTCTCACCTGACGGGAAGTCGGTAGCACGCTCCGGGTGGGAGGCCTGCACCCCCTTCCAAACAGCCAAGGAGCCATAGAGGAGCGGCATAGTCCGGGATGGGACCTTGGCCTTCTGGATGGGGGCAAGCGCGGACCCTGCCCTAGCAGACGGAGAACCCCCGCATGGGAGACAGCAGGGGCAACCACCTGAGCCAGGGCAGGAGCAGTACTAGCCGACGACCGGGCAGGCGGAGAAGCAGGGCGAGAAGGAATGTGGTCCACCGCAGAAGGGAGGGGGACCAAGCAGGGGTAGGTTGGGTGAGGCGCTGAGGTTGTGTCACCGCCAAGAAGCGCGATAAGAGGGAATCTTGCATCGCCTCCAAGCGCGCGTCTAAGTGTGACACAACCCACCCCTGCATAGCCGAAAATCGATCCGAGAGAGGCGACCCCCCCGAAGATAGTTCGGCCCGCAGGGGCGAGCGTGAGCGAGAGCGAGACCCACGACACGAAACAGCAGCGTCGCGGCCCAAAGAAGGCGAGCGACGACGGCCGTGGCGCCCCTGAGGGTCTCGTCCCTGATCACTAACCCCCGAGGGGGAAATATCACCATCCCCCTCTTCCAGCGACACGTCAGCTCCCGAGAAACGGGACCCCGAAACCTCGCTATACTCCACCGAGTCAAGCGGCGGGGTACCCCCCTGGGGAGCCGGTAAGTGAAGATCAGGGATAGAAGAATGAAGAGGAGCATGATGACGGGAGTTGGAAGGCTGGCCGGGTGAAAGGAGGTCAGAAGGAGCCGCGGGGGGAAACAGAGCAAGGATCCCCGGGGCTGAGAGAACAGGGCGGCCCGACACCGAGGCGGAGGAGGGAGGGACCTCCACCTTGGGTCGAGACCGTGAAGGAAGAAGAGGCACCGAAGCAGGAGAAGTAGGAGGAGAAGCAACTACATCCTGGCGGACCCCCCTGGACAGAGTAGGAGGAGGGAGCAGAGGGCCAGCTACAGCATGAACATCCGCGCGCGTAGAGGACAAATGAAGAGGACGTCTTTTGTGCCGGGGAAGCGGGCGGAAGGTAGTAGAGCCCCTATCCGGAGAGGCCAGGGGAGGGCGTACAGGGGCAGAGACGCTATCCCCGGCCTCAGGGCGATAACCATGACGAGGGCGACGGGCGGAGTCAAGGCGATCAGGAGGACGATGAGGGGCAGTAGAGGACGGGCGATGAGGCGAGCGAGAGCGTGGACGGAGCTGGGGATCCTCCCGACGATGTGACGACCGACCACGGGACTCAGGGAGGAGGGCCCGAGCAGGGAGAGGGCCAGGTAAACGGCCTCCAGACGGGTCAGGGATGCCCAGGGCGACGCGGATCCGGTCGTCAACAAAGGCCGGGGAACGGTGGCCCACAGTCCTAATGTGGTGGGAGACCACCGCCCACACAGACTGAAGGGAGGCAGAGGCCACCGCTGCGTCAGAGGAACCAGGGTGATGGTCCACCACATCCACCAGGTCCATACATGGGCCACACAGAGCAGGGAGGTAGGCCGTAGAGGACACACATTGAGAGTGGCGTAAGCAGGACCTGTGGCATTCCAAGCATGGGGAGCCACAGCCCTGGCGAAAGCAAGGCATCCCACCTGCAATGGAAGAACACACACCATAAGCAGCACGTCGACGGAGTAAGTGAAGATAATGTCCAATAAAAACCAGGGAATGAGCATGGGTAAACAGGAACACACATGCAAACCGGAATTCGTACTCACTCTAAACCGGGAGCACCGAGGGAGGTGAGGAGGGCGGGCGAGGTGGAAGAGCACAAGCAGAACCTGCAAAGATGGAGAAAGTGTTAACCACCACTCAACACCTTACATGCAGGGTCCATAACACCAGTAAAGTGCATACACCAATATAGTATCAGGCAACAATATGACATAAAAAAAGGTCAACAGTGAAAGCCAACTATAACCGCAAATTTGCGGGCCAATGGAGGCATAACCGTACCGACACAACCATCCCGCATCTCCGCGGGACCCCCCAGCGATCTCCGCAAATTTGCGGGGAGCCGAAACGTCCCAGAGGACCGAATCGAGCACTCCGCAAATTTGCGGGACCGGCCGAGATGGTCCGGCGCCGAAAAAGCGAGAGGAGCGTCTAGGGAAAGCAAAAAAAGGCCCATAAAAAAGCGTCATCTCCTTATGAACTCCAAGTGACGATGGCCATCAAGCTGAGCAGTGTCTTCCTTGATAATATCCTGACTCAACCGGTCAAGGGAGAGGCAAGGAAGACACACCAGGGGAGAGAGGCACATCCCCCAGGAACCACCCAACCCCCAGAGATAGAGCAAAGCCCATGAGGAGAAGTGGCAGGGAGGGTGGTTTGGCACAAACAGGGGCCCCCGTGGGGTACCCCTGGATTGGGCAAAAGGCTATGAAAAGATGGAGGTGAAAACAGGAAGGGAAAACAAAAACCAGTAAATGAAACTGGCGAGAAAAAGGATGGCCTAGCCGTGAGGAGAGAATGTGTCAGGGGCGAAAAACCCTGTGGTGTGAGGGAGGGGCCCCCGTGGGGTACCCCTGGATATCACAAACCACCAAGCGCCCAGGCCCTTGAGACACAGTGAAGGCTCGGAAGGGGGGACTCGGGAATAACGCTAATAATGCGGCCGACACAAACCCTACAAACAGCACCGCCACCACGAAATCTCAGATTGTTTACCAACTGTACACCTAGGCTATGAAAAATGAAAACTCATAGGGGCATAGCAAGTCCTGAATGAGAAACAAGCTAGGCTAAAATAAGCTAAAAGCTAAACTATGACCAGACTAACAGGAAAAAAGAATATGAAAAGAGAAAGAAATGAAAAACATAGACGAGGAACGCCAGGCGCCCCCGTACCTTCGGTAGCTGTTTCCACACGCGTCTCCATTAAACACACTGAGGAGCCCATTTACGTGTGCCCCAGATCACGTAACATCTGTCTAACAAAAAGAAGGCCAGAAAAGCCGAAACGAACCTAAAACAGGGTGAATTGCAGGAGCACAACAAAAGCGGACTCAACAATGGCGACGCGTGAACAAATGATTACAAGAGAGGGTCGCTCATGCGCACGTTCGACAGGGATCTGCGCATGACGGAACACGGGATGGGCCTTGAGCGGTAACTAAGGTAAACCCCTTTTTCTTCTCTTCTATGCTTTTTTCACCTTCGGTGGTAGTTTTGGTTAATGTACAACGTCTCCTAGAGCAAGATAAGGAGTAGACTCTAGACGTTTTCTTTTTAACCGCGGTTGGAATGACGACATAGCAGTCAAAATAGACAAGTCGTCATTGCAATTAGGTTAATAGCCTTGACGTTGGATTTGCCAAGACTACTAACAAATTACATATATTAGGAAAATCTGTGAGTGCGTGGCAAGGTGAATAACTGAACACAATTATATAACGTATGCGTAACACGTTCTATAGCAAGTAAATCAAATAATAGGATTAGTACTTATACACAGCTCTAACACGGGTTTTATATAAGGTTCAGAAAGATTAACACAATATGCAATCAAGGATCTTAGGCACAGATCTCAGAGTAAATTTGCACAACACGTTTCACATATTTTACCTATACCTCAACAACAATAACACAACGTAAGATACACAGGGACACTTAGGGTAATATTTGGAGGGCAGGGGAGGAGAGTACAGGTCTGGCCAACGTAGGTCGTGGGTCCGTAGAGCAGCACTGCAGGGGTGTAAGGCGTCACTCGAGCAACAGTTCAGGGTCCAGAGTTCAGGTTGGCAGGGCGTCACTCAGGTAGGACTTCAGGGGTACTTCAGGCACGTACACTCTCCGGGCAGGTAGGGGCAGGCTGGTACAATCCAACACGTGGATTTGCTACTCTGTTCCGTTAGGTGTAGAGCAGTATTGTAGTGTGGTTTGCATACTCTTCTCTAATTTTCTAGAGGTAATATGCGGCATTATTCTTGAGTCTTGTTTCTCAGGGCTCGAAGTCATAGGGCTATGGGGAAAATCGTTGTGCGGTAGTTGTGAGGCAAATACTTAGCTTAGGCTTGGAGGTTTGGTATTTACATAATGGTTTACCTCCAAGGTATAATAATAAATGCTTACCTATGGTTTACTTAACCTATTGATAGAGAAATCTCTCTAAACATGGATAGGCCTTTATTTCTGGTCTGATATGAATGGGTTTTTACCTCGCTTATTAGATGTTGTGGTAAACTATCAATGGAAGTTAAATATTACTAAGCTATAATGAATAAAATAAAATCAATCTAAATAAAAACTACTCTATATCTAAATTGAATTCAATCTGAAACAAGCTAATTTATATCCAAAGGTCTCACATAATAAATGTATATATAGGGGAAGGTTATAAGGGTTAATATTAGCCAGGAATTAACTCACCAATAGTTCCACGTGGCAATGAGGCAAGGGAGAACGTTTTACCCAATATGGCGGTGGACAATGGGGAACGAGACTTCGGTCCCAAGACACGAGTCAAGTTAAAGAAAGAATAAATGATTACATGGGAATGGACATGATTATTATAATTTATGCTTATCTATCAGTCAGTCATGATGTCGATGAGAGCGTCGTGATGGTGTAGTTGTGTGTATTGCTGTATGTGTATTGTGATTAGAGGCACAAAAGCACGATCAACTGAGGGCGGAAAACTAGATGTTAACTGGTTGGTGTTCGTGAAGGCTCTGCCGTACCTCAAAAGCACACCTTGCTGCCTTGGCAAACCGCCAGGAGCTCAAATTATCGTACCGCATTTAGGTTGCTCTATACGATAAATTATATTAATATATACGATAAATTCATATATACTACAAAAGACCATGACAATATTGCTTAATAGCATATTAGGCCTTTTATAACTTAACTTATTTACAATCTTATAATATATGATCTACTCGTCCTATGTCGTACTGTAGGAGAGATCGTGACGTCACAGAGACATAAGAGATCACAAAAGAGTCATATTCTATCGTATTTATACGATACACTCCCCCCACAAAAAAGACCTGAACCCCACCTTAAACCTAAAGTTGCCCAGAGGCTATCTTCTGACGCCACAAGTCGACAGCGCCAGCAGCAGCGCGTCTGGGACGCGTCCCGGTCCGAGAATGATCACCATCAGTAAGAGGTGAGTCGTTCCTTTGAGAATCCTCGGACCCAGCAATAACAGGTGGAGCCTCAGATTGCAACGCGGAATCGAGCTCCAAAGCGTACAAACATGCGATAGGACGAACAGTAGTTCCAGTGGCTGTCTTTAATAGCGCCACCCGCTCTACAGAGTCTGCCCCCTTGTATACCTCCAATACGCGGCCTAATTTCCAGTATAAACGAGGACTATCTTCTTTAATTAAAACAACTTCACCAACTGTAGGTGCCGTTGGTCTACCAGAGGGAGTAACACTCCTTTCCCTCAATGCTAGCAGATATTCACTAATCCACCGTTTCCTAAAATCCTCGATTATCCTGGATATATACTGGTATCTCTTAGACACCGCTACCTCAGAGTACAACGAGGGATCCTCTAACTCTACTATGGACTGAAAATCAGATGGAAATGCAGTCAATGGTTTTCCATATAGCAAGTGAGCTGGCGTTAATGGTAGTGGTTCTTGCAGGTCGGTGTACACATATGTAAGCGGGCGATCATTCACGACTGCCTCTATCTCTGTGAGGACTGTCGTCAACTCACTCTTCTTTAATAGAGCACGTCCTACAACCGCTCTTAGTCCTGACTTTACTATGCCGACACATCGTTCCCACATGCCACCAAACCAAGGTGCCTTAACTGGAATGAACCTCCATTCGCACTTCTTCTCTCCCAAAAAAGTGATGATAGTAGGATCACTACTCATATCCTTTAGATATTTTGATGCTTGGACATAAGTGGGAGCATTGTCGCTAAGAATGAGTTGAGGGAATGAACGACGGGCACAAAACCGTCTGAACGCCAGTATAAATTCTTCGCTAGACATATAATCACATAGTTCTAGGTGTACCGCTCGAGACGTCGCACAGGTAAACAATAATATATAAACCTTCTCATGCTCCCTCGTCTTCAATGCCCCTGTGTAATCTAATCCTACCGCTTGGAAAGGTTCTACGTGCTTTACACGGCATTCAGGTAGAGGTGGAGCTGGTCCAGTTGCATATGGTTTACCCTTTAGTCTCTGGCATATTACACACTTTCTCACTACGCGTCGAGCTACTTGTCGAACTCTGGGTATCGACCATTTGAGACGTAAATTTGATATAATATGACATACCCCGTAGTGTTTTACTTCCCTATGTGCACGTATGATCAATAGATCGGTAACGTGATGTCTTGTTGGCATAAGTATAGGTCGGTTTGTGCCGTCTGGTACACCCGACCACTTCAGGCGACCCTCACACCTGATGAGGCCATTGTCTAGGTGCAACCTTAGTTGACGCACTATATTAGGCATTAATGTCTTATTCGAGCCTTTCAAGGATTCTAATTAATTGGAAAAGGTTTCTATTTGAACCCATTTGATCAAAGTTACTTCAGCTGCTTTAAATTCACGAGCATCAATGTTGTGACCCCTGTTGCAGAGTTGGCCCGTTACTTTAAGCTTAAGATTGGATACATATCGCAACACCCAAGCTACAACTCTGACTAGTTTATTATAGTCACCGAATCTTGCCCACTTTATGATAGGACCCGGTGGCTCATTTGGTTGGGCTGTAACTGCCACTGTTTCCAGTGGCAGAAGTCCCTCACCAACAGCATGCCATATAGTCCATTCACTTTCATGGAGCAGCCACTTTGGACCATGCCACCACAATTCGGACTTCATTAACTGGCTAGCCGTTATACCCCTAGTTATGAGATCACTAGGGTTTTCCTTTGTATTTACATAATGATAAGCAACGTCTGGCAAAAGGGCTCTAATCTCATCTACCCTATTCCGCACATAAACTGGCAGAGACTTCTTGCTATGTATCCAGTTGAGTGCGACCTGACTATCGCACCATACATGAACGATTTCAATATTTAATTCGCTCTCGTATGCTGCGCGTACATGTTGCACCAGACGTGCTAATAGCAGCATGGCAGTCAATTCCATTTTAGGGATAGTTACCTCTTTAACCGGGGCTACCTTGGCCCGGGCTGTAACTAAATGTGCCCCAAATGAAGTAACAACATATTTGGCTACCCCGTATGCCGTGGCGCTAGCATCGCAAAACGTGTGTAACGTAACGTCACCGAACGCCGCCACTTTACGAGGTATAGGTTTAGTACAGAGGATGGCATATTCATTCAACAACAATGTCCCTTGGTCATTCAGGTCCTCGGGCAAACTGTCATCCCATCCTATTTTACGTCTCCAAACTTCCTGCATTAGAATCCTAGCTCTTATGGTAACAGGTAATGCTAGACCCAAAGGATCAAAAAATTGCGCAACTTTGCTCAACAGACTTCTTTTTGTGTGCGCTCCTGTCTGCTGAGCAAAAGACCTTGTTTGAAAAGTTAGTATGTCATGTTTAGGTTGCCAGATCATCCCCAAATTTCTGGACTTTTCCTGGTTAAGAGATGCCGTACCATCCACCTGTATTAAACTCTGAAGATCTTCACTATTAGTAACCCACTCGCGGAGAAATAGATGTGCATCCGCAAACAATCTGCGTGCTTGCCAGTATGCATACAACAAATCATCTTGACTATCGCTAGTACCCTGCAAATTGTCAATGTATAATCCGCGAGATAGTTTACTTGTGTCCTCATGAGTGTCAGCTAGATGTTTTCTGATTGTGGCATTTAACAAAAACTGCGAGCAAGTGGCCCCAAAGAGTACAACCCGAAAACGGTATATTATGATGGGACTTTCAGAGTCTCTAATGTCGCCGAACCAAAGAAAGCGGGTAACATCTCTATCTTCCTCCTTTAGCTTGACCATCAAGAATGCCTTCTCGATGTCACTAGTATAGGCATACTTCCCCAGCCTAAACCGCAATAGATGTTGGGACAGGTCCGACACCATGGACGGACCTGTCAACAGGCAGTCATTTAGACTGGGTTGTTGTCCTTGGTGGGCAGAACAGTCATACACCACCCGTATTGGTGTGGTGACGCTGTCTTTCTTTACCCCATGATGGGCCAGATAGTGAACCCTACCCTTCTTACACGGTTCCTTGACATCGACTCTCTCTATAAAGCCCCTATCCTCATAACTCCGAAATACATCGTCATACGCCTGGCGCGTGCTCGGTTCGTTAGACAATTTCCGCTGCAATGCGCGCAAGCGACCTAATGCCAAACCATAGTTGGTAGGCAGGCTTATCTCACTGTTCTTCCAGGGTAAACTAACTTTGTATTGCTTGTCTGAGGCACAGTAGCACACAGACTCGTCAAACCTTTGTAGCACAACTTCCGAGTCATAATCAGTCTCCATAGGATTAATGCCTATGTGATCCAATCTCCACAGTCGTTCCAGGTCGAACTCGGCAGCCATCTTAGGGTCACTAGGTTGGGAATCCTCCCTTCCCAACTCCTCTGCCGCGGTTACATTGACTCTATATATCGAGACCGTGTCGACCAGGACCTTTGACTGTGTAGTATGCACCTTTCCGCTCATGCAGTATCCAAATTTAGTGGGGATTAAAATTACACCACACATCTTTTTAAATCTAGGGTATACTACTTTATAATAATGATCCACACCAAGTAGAACATGCACCTCACTCTGATTTCCCATGGGATCTGACAAGTTAACCCCCTTGCTACGTAATGCGTGTTCCACCTTCTTCACACCCACAGATACATATTCTGGTAGGGTGTCTACTACGATACAAGTCATAAAGTACCGGTTTTTACGATAGAAATATGAAATCTCCGCTATCTCGTAGTCTTGTTTATCAGTAACCCCTGTGAAGCCCTGTAATCGAAGAGTCTCAGCCCCTACGATTCGGTGCTTCTGTCCCACTAGTACGGACCTCTTTATAAAGGAACATTGAGACCCTTGATCTAGAAGTACCCGACAAACTTTGTTACTGTCATTACCTTCCATGGGAATCTGTATTGTGGGCAATATAGTGGTGTCTTGCGTTCTACCTAGTGTCACAGTTGTAGTACCCTCTGTATTGACATCTTTGACTTTATCTGCTGTAGGACACAACTTATCAAAGTGATGTCCTTTGCAGTGCCGACAGGGCCTCAAGTATGTAGCCGTACATTGTCCCTGCTTACCATGTTCCCCACTTAGACAACCTACACATAGCTTCAATCTTTTCACCTGTGCTAGTTTTGTCTCATTTGTTGGGTATTTTACGCAGAAACTCCATTTATGTTTGTTGTTACATAGCTTACATAGAATCTGAGCAGGTTTCTTATATGCACCCTCTTTCTTTACTTTAGTCCCCACTGTCATGCTTACTGTTCCCCTCTTCTCCACATTCTCACTCCCTCCCGACACATACATTCTCCCTTTGTTCAACTGTAGATTATTGATCTCCTTACTGAACTGAGTTTTGAATTCCCACAGCTCAAATGATCTTACCTTATCAAGTATTGCCATAGGAAGCTTCTGACGCAAGATAATGACTATAATTTCCTGCGTGGTAAGCCCTAGGGTGTCTAGCGATCGAGTATGGCACTCCATATTTGCCCTGAAGTTTGTCAACTCATCAACCTGTGGTTGCAATGACGACTTGTCTATTTTGACTGCTATGTCGTCATTCCAACCGCGGTTAAAAAGAAAACGTCTAGAGTCTACTCCTTATCTTGCTCTAGGAGACGTTGTACATTAACCAAAACTACCACCGAAGGTGAAAAAAGCATAGAAGAGAAGAAAATGGGGTTTACCTTAGTTACCGCTTA
Source organism: Paralithodes platypus (assembly GCA_032716605.1). Lineage (NCBI taxonomy): Eukaryota > Metazoa > Arthropoda > Malacostraca > Decapoda > Lithodidae > Paralithodes > Paralithodes platypus. Next base: position 34,171,644 of record CM064575.1, read on the forward strand.
AGGCCCATCCCGTGTTCCGTCATGTGCAGATCCCTGTCGAACGTGCGCATGAGCGACCCTCTCTTGTCATAATTTTTTCACGCGCTCCATTGAATGCAGTCGCTTTTGTTGTGCTCCTTTAACACCTTACGAGCGGCCTATGCGGTTTATTTATATGTACCGCCCAGCGGGGTGTTTTTAGCCAAAATAGGGCTGTTTACGTGATCATTTTCATGCCTAAATAAGACCCAGAACGTAAAACAAGTACCTATCCCTGAAAGGGCATAAACAGAGCTTTCGAATGACACCATAACGATCCTTTTATGATGGCTAGTTTTCTTGCAATAACCGTGCAACGCGAGTGCAAAAAGCATGTAATTCGGTACTTTCCCCATATAATTCAGTATGTAGCGAGTGAGAGAGGGAGGAGGGAGCTGAGATTCGTGTCAGTAGGTTCGCCGCGGTGGTCTGGAGCAGTCATACGCTCGCTAGTCTCCTGCCACCACTTGTCTCTCTCTCTCAGCAACATTACGGGCTGAAATTGCCACTCGACCTATGTCAAGCGCCGCCACATAGTCCAGCTTTATTTAACTCGACTTATGTGGTGAGCCGCTAATTAAGGGTTAATTCACCCTGTTTAGGTTCGTTTCGGCTTATCTGGCCTTCTTTTTTGTTAGACAGATGTTACGTGATCTAGGGCACACGTAAATGGGCTCCTCAGTGTGTTTAATGGAGACGCGTGTGGAAATAGCTACCGAAGGTACGGGGGCGCCTGGCGTTCCTCGTGTGTGTTTTTCATTCCTTTCTCTTTTCATATTCTTTTTTCCTGTTAGTCTGGGCATAGTTTAGCTTTTAGCTTATTTTAGCCTAGCTTGTTTCTCATTCAGGAATTGCTATGCCCCTATGAGTTTTCATATTTTCATAGCCTAGGTACAGTTGGTTCACAATCTGAGATTTCGTGGTGGCGGTGCTGTTTGTCGGGTTTGTGTCGGCCGCATTATTAGCGTTATTCCCGAGTCCCCCCTTTCGAGCCTTCACTGTGTCTCAAGGGCCTGGGCGCTTGGTGGTTCGTGATATCCAGGGGTACCCCACGGGGGCCCCTCCCTCACACCACAGGGTTTTTCGCCCCTGACACATTCTCTCCTCACGGCTAGGCCACCCTTTCTCTCGCCAGTTTCATTTACTGGTTTTTGTGTTCCTTTACTGTTTTCACCTCCATCCTTTCATATCCTTTTGCCCAATCCTGGGGTACCCTACGGGGGCCCCTGTTTGTGCCAAACCACCCTTCCTCCCACTTCTCCTCATGGGCTTTGCTCTATCTCTGTGGGTTGGGTGGTTCCTGGGGGATGTGCCTCCTCTCCCCTGGTGTGTCTTCCTTGCCTCTCCCTTGACCGGTTGAGTCAGGATATTATCAAGGAAGACACTGCTCAGCTTGATGGCCATCGTCGCTTGGAGTTCATAAGGAGATGACGCTTTTTTCTGGGCCTCTTTTGGTATTCCCTAGACGCTCCTCTCGCTTTTTCGGCGCCGGACCATCTCGGCCGGTCCCGTAAATTTGCGGGGGCTTGATTCGGTCCTCTGGGACATTTCGGCTCCCCGCAAATTTGCGGAGATCGTTCGGGGGTCCCGCAAAATTGCGGGAGGGTGGTGTCGGTACGGTTATGCCTTCATTGGCCCGCAAATTTGCGGTAATAGTTGGCTTTCACTATTGACTTTTTTTATGTCATCTTGTTGCCTGATACATAATTACCCTAAATACCAGAGGATTTTTCCTTGTCTCGTGTGGTCCGGCGATGGTGGGCATAGTACGTGTCAGAGACGGCCCAGCGGTGGTGCCGAGCGGTTGAAGCCCACCTATCGTCCTCCCAACGCACGGACTCTCTCTCAGAGCTCATAACGTCCTCAAAATGACACCCGTCATATGATGGGCACCGCAGTGGTGGCCAATATTCTCTCGCTCGTCATATGATGTTCACCGTCGGTTAGGTGTTAAATAATATACTATGTTAGGAAAACTTGACAGAACTTCACTCTATGTTCAGTATAATAATACAAAAGAATCCCCAGATATTATTAATCATCCATGAAATAAAACAATACCACTAAATAATGCTTAACCCTCAACTGACGGTGACCATCATATGACGGGAGAAAATATTGGCCACCCCTGCGGTGCCTTTCATATGACTCGTGACTTTTTAAGGCCATTATGAGCGATGAGAGAGAGAGCGAGCATTGCAAGGACAACAGGCGGGCTCGGTCTGCTCGCGGCAGCGGCTGGAGCCGCACTGGGACCTCTTGTATCTCCTCCATAACTCCGTAACTCTCAAAATAAGGATAAATCCGGGGAAAACTCCTCATTTTAGGGAAATTTAATTATCAGTTGCACGATCGTTGCAAGCTAAGCCGTTGTCGTATAAGGATGACTCAGCTGTCATTGGAAAGCTTGTTTTTCGCTCTTTCACGGACATATACAGTAGAACCCCTCCCATCCGGTGCTCTCAGATCCGGAAACCCAAGAGATCCAGAGAGGCATTTTGATCCAGACTCATGTTTCAGCCAACCAGACTTGTCTGGATGGCTTGGGAAAAATATAAGTCAATCTGGAAACGAACGAGACGAATACAAGTTTCCATTCATATTATTTACATCCAGTGATAGATATCCAGACTTATATGTCAGCCATCCAGATTTGTCTGGATGGCTGAAACCTAAGTCTGCCATGGTTGTTCAAGTTAGATATCTGGACTCGTGTTTCAGCCATCCAAATTTGTCTTGATGGCTGAAACCTAAGTCTGGTTATTTAAGTTAGATATCCGGACTCATGTTTCAGCCATCCGGATTTGTCTGGATGGCTGAATATATGTCCGGATATTTGGCAGATCCAGACAGGGTTGTCCCCCAATTAGTCTGGATGGGCGACGTTTTACTGTAATTGTATTACGCTCTGGCTCTTGCTTATGCATGGAATGATGCTCATTTTCGGTAAATATACACGCCAGGAACCCCCACCGCCACCGCCCCGCTGGTTGAGAGTTAAAGGTATTTTGAATCCTTAATCTGGTATCACACGAGCACTTTAGCAGCAGATGAATAAATGCCACAGTGTCCGAGTAAAATAGTAGCCAAAATCAGTCTACTATCTGACTAATCTTTCATTATAACTGTAAATTGTATCTTACAATTCCTAATTGTGTCCAGTCCAATTTGTATACAAATAAACAGCAAAATCAGTCAAAATAACATGATCATTTGTAGCAAATTTATGACTGGGAATCATGTAGCTGATAACCTTGCTTGTCTGACACCGGCTTTATTTACAAAATAGTACACCATAAAATAGAGCATCAAGATACAGGCACTCCTACAAAGTTTTAAAGTCACGTAATGTTTGGCAAGTGCATGAAAAACACTAATTTCATGTATAAAACCCAATTGTCACCACTCAAAATCATGAATTGGTAATGGAGATGTATACTGTACTGTATTTGGATGAATTCGGAAAGCTGAAATTGTGTTGTAGGTGGAACCAAAATTATGTATGATAATTTAATGTCTTGTAAGCTTACCTACGGGAATATTCTAGACTACCCTTTCCTATGTACTGTATTTAAAGATATAATGCATTGCAGTAGGGATTTATATTACTGTTTGTCTCTTCTGTAGTTCTTCAGTGGCCCTCTACTGCCCACCAATCATGTACCATAACTGTCATTATGTTGTAGACAAACATATCATGTACAATGACTGTCATTATGTAGTAGACAAACATAGCATGTACCATGACTGTCATTATGTAGTAGACAAACATTATCATGTACCATGACTCATTATGTAGTCGACAAACATATCATGTACCATGACTGTCATTATGTAGTAGACAAACATATCATGTACCATGACTGCCATTATGTAGTAGACAAACATATCATGTACCATGACTGTCATTATGTAGTAGACAAACATATCATGTACCATGACTGTCATTATGTAGTAGGCAACCATATCATGTACCATGACTGTCATTATGTAGTAGACAAACATACCATGTACCATGACTGTCATTATGTAGTAGACAAACATATCATGTACCATGACTGCCATTATGTAGTAGACAAACATATCATGTACCATGACTGTCATTATGTAGTAGACAACCATATCATGTACAATGACTGTCATTATGTAGTAGACAAACATATCATGTACCATGACTGTCATTATGTAGTAGACAAACATACCATGTACCATGACTGTCATTATGTAGTAGACAAACATATCATGTACCATGGCTCATTATGTAGTCGACAAACATATCATGTACCATGACTGTCATTATGTAGTAGACAAACATATCATGTACCTTGACTGCCATTATGTAGTAGACAAACATATCATGTACCATGACTGTCATTATGTAGTAGACAAACATATCATGTACCATGACTGCCATTATTTAGTAGACAAACATATCATGCACCATGACTGTCATCATGTAGTAGACAAACATATCATATACCATGACTGTCATCATGTAGTAGACAAACATATCATGCACCAAATGACTGTCATTATGTAGCAGACAAACATATGCAGGTACTAAACAATGAGATAATTAGCTATATAATTATTTGCCTCAATAACTTGTATTTACAAAAAATAAGAAATTCAATATAAAACTATTTAACTGTATACATATTGTATTGCAAAGAATATACTAAGACAAGAGTAGGCAACAAGAATAACTAAATAATACATTTATTAAGCAAACTAATAGCCATTTGATAATAGGCATGACTATTGGGACATATTTATTATGGATATTTTTCATGATTTGATACTTTTCAATAACATCAGTTATAATAAATGAAGAGTTGCATAACAAATTTGCTGTAGAGATGGGAGTACATCAGTAATATCCCAAGGGGTTGAAAGTGAGATGTTCCCTAGGAAGGGCTTGCTTGATCAGCAATGGTATCAAATAAGAATATTGGGACTACGTCATTGCCAAAGGAGACACTATTAAATGTAGCATTATAAATAAGTAAAGTGAGTTATAATGAATTTGGAATGCATTATACTGTGGGGAAACAGATTGGGAGGTTTAACGACCCTCCCAATACCAAATGAGGTAAACTGGGAGGTTTGACGTACCTCCCACCCTACCAAATAGGAAAACCTACTATTTGGTAGTAGTCTTGGAAAATCCAACGTCAAGGCTATTAACCTAATTGCAATGACGACTTGTCTATTTTGACTGCTATGTCGTCATTCCAACCGCGGTTAAAAAGAAAACGTCTAGAGTCTACTCCTTATCTTGCTCTAGGAGACGTTGTACATTAACCAAAACTACCACCGAAGGTGAAAAAAGCATAGAAGAGAAGAAAAAGGGGTTTACCTTAGTTACCGCTTAAGGCCCATCCTGTGTTCCGTCATGTGCAGATCCCTGTCGAACGTGCGCATGAGCGACCCTCTCTTGTTATCACATCCCACGTCAGCAGAAGAACGCGGATGGGCAGGGGTCCGGCGTGAGGGAGGGTATTATGTACGTTGGATTTTCCAAGACTACTACCAAATAGTAGGTTTTCCTATTTGGTAGGTTGGGAGGTACGTCAAACCTCCCAATTTGTTAGTATAGTAGTCTTGGCAAATCCAACGTCAAGGCTGCATAACAAATAGGAGGAGGACATCCAAGCCCAACCTACCAAAAAAACCAATGCATAAAACAAAATTACGAATGACAAAGACACAATGTAAACAAGAGAGTTTAATAAAAGAGTGAAAAACTGAGGAGTAGCTAAAAAGAACAGTTTTAACACATGCCCGTCATTCATAGTAATGCAAAAACATAGACTTGTCTGAAACCAAATAGGTACTGTACCCAAAATCCCTTTTCTTCAAAAACCAACAAAAACACTGAACACAAGAACAAAACACAATTTTCAATGTGGCAAAAACACTTATGTACTGGAACAATACATAATCCCAAACTTGCAATCCAGTGTTGCAAACCCATACACCCCCCCCCCCCCCCTTTGTCAAATAAAACAAAGGAAAAGAACGAGGGACAAGGGGGGAAGACCAGGGATCTTCGCCAGAGCACCAGGAAACACGACCCCCGAGAGCAATCACCGGCCGAGGGGGTCGAACACTGGACACGGAGAGGTATGAGATGAAGGAATTGATAGAAGACCACAAAACCGCGGAGGCGAAGGCAGGGAAGGATCGACGTGGCAGGAACCGGAAGGAGGCAGCAAAGGATCTGACATCGCGCGCAGAACCCCTACAAACAGGGTGACGGGCACGAACGGTCCGACAAACGTGGCGGCCCAGCTGCACCTGCTAGAGCTTCCCACCTGTCCGAGGGGACACCCACACAGCAGTACCCGAAGGCGGCGCCACAGACGCAACAGAGGAGTGCAAGGCTGACACCGGGCACAACACATGGCGAGGATGCCCACGCCGTAAAGCCTGGACGGCGAAAGGCAGGAAAACGGGGGCCTCCCTCCCATGCGTGGTAACAAAAGGTGGGGAGGAGGCGAACGAGACGCCATGCAAGGACGGGGAGAATCGGACGCAGTCCCGGGGCCGTGACAATGCCGCTAGTGCAGACACCCGATCCCCAGTGGCCAGAGCGACAAGGAAGAGTGGACGCCCGAGCAACGGAACCGGCGTAGCGGCCCTTGTATACGTGGGGGAAGCCAGAAGGACCAGAGCCCGCCCCAGATCCCACAGCGGAGAGACCTGGCGCGGAGGCGGTCACTCCCGGAAGGCAGCCGTCAGGAAGGAATCCAGCACCTGTGGCGGAACATCCAGCCCAGCGACGGACCCAAAGAACCCCCCGGACGGCAGACAAGTGGGTACGTATAGCGTCGACTGGAAAGCGACGTGTACGGAAGAGGTGAAACAAGGAGCGTAGGACGAGGGAAGGAGAGCCAACTGGCAGGCGAGTGGCCTGTAGCCACCTAGTAAAAAACCTCCAGCGGGACCCGAAAGCCCCCCAAGGAGAAGACGGCCAGGAACGCTGCAGGAAGTCAGTCAGGGCCCGGCCGGGGACCGGGAGCCACCGTGCCTCATGAACAAGCACGATGCGAAGGCCAAAGAGGTCCGCAGGACCCCAACCTAGCCCAATTGGAAGCCGGAGACAGGTAGAGGGACCGGACCCGGGCACCACCCGCGGCAACCGTGCGGACCAAGTCCGTGCCGGCCACAGAGGCGCGAGGAGCCAGACGCAGCGTGGTACAGCCGCAGCTTCGCGAAGACCGGGCACATCAACAGCGCGTCTGGTGGCGGAAAAATGGA
>CM064575.1:34179024-34341059 GCA_032716605.1 Paralithodes platypus
GAAGAATTTCAGTAGAAGATATTTCGTCCACAGTTGTGGGCGTCTAAATCATACGTTTCTGACTAGATACTTGTCAGTTGCTCTAGACAAAGCTTCCTTACCATGTATAGCTTTAAGGCAGAGGGTCTAGGTGGCCCTACAGTCACTTTTGTTTACTTTCAAGGAAAAGGGGGGGGGGGGGGGTGCAGTCAGTGTAACATAGGACACCCTAGACCCCGCCGGAGTATAAGAGCTGTGATACAATTTAGGGTTAATGTGATATGAAAATTTCTCTGCGAGAAATTGTGCTAGTACAATGTTAGTACAAAACAACGGGGTTGTTATAGTAGTTTTAGCTGTGAAAGCAATTTAGTATTAAACAGTGGAGATCTTTTGCAAATTATTTTTCACGAATATTATGGGGTTTATTATGTGCACATGTAAACTTATAACTTGTTATTTTTGTCACCACTCGTTGAGTGGGGTGCCTTTGTAACTACAGATCTGTTCACAGAATCTCCAGAGTTACCCCTTTTTTGTCAAGCAGGCTTCTTTGAAGCACGCACCTGCTTGAACCCCTTTTTTGTATTTATATGGTCTGCGCCGTATTTAAATATATTTTTCAAAGTAAGAATACTATGTGGTTGTTTGATTATCTGCTTTGCTAGAGTTATGATATGATTACGAATGTCCCCCTCCAGTCTTAGAAATCAGGCATGTTCGTCAATGATGGAGGGGCCACTAATAAATTATAGGTTTGACTCCTGTAAGGAGATAAAGAAAACCTAATATTTAGTAGTGGCCCCGTAATCATTGACGACTGGGGCCCTCCCGACCATCCCCTTCCCATTCGTTGATGTATTAAGGATTTTGGGTTTACTTGATTGTCAGTGAAGGAAGAATGACGCCTGGAAGCAGCGTCTGGTCAAAGATCCACACAAGTACATCCACGATATGATGGGAAATCTTATTGGATAGTTATTCCTATTTTATTTTTATTTTTATTTTTTACGAAGTTTTTCTCCGGAGTGAGAACCCAATTCAGAATGACTGAAGCCATTAGTGAGGTCGCGGTGCTCTCATGATTGAGTGCTCCTCAGATTTTAAATGCTCCTGCGCGGTAGATTCAAAGCTACGGCGGATTCAGTGTTTGAAGAGGATTCCTTATGTAATACGCCTGTTCGTCCAATTGATTTCGTGGCCACTACTAAATATTAGGTTTTCTTTATGCTCCTTACAGGAGTCACACCTATAATTTGGTTATGTACACCCACAGTCTCCAACGTAGAGCTATATACTATTGTATAATTCCGCTCCGCTCTGGGGTCGGGTATTATTGTAACCACTTAGCGCGATTAACCGCTAACATCTAGAGTAGTATCTACTTTCTCTACTAGGGACATTGTACAACACTTTGAGGCCATCAGTTACAGAAAAAAAACGAAAATATAGGTGAGAAGAGAGGAGAAGAGAAAGTTGAAGAATTTTGCCCATCCACCATCTAGGCTTCCTTACGACGTCCTCGAGTGCATCCCGTGTAACCCGACAGGGTTTAGAGGATTATCCAGGGATCCATTTAACTAGACATATTGGATGGGCAGGGGTACAGCTTGAGGTGAGGGATACTATGACTTTGGATACGGCGAGGCTACTACCACATAGAAGGTTTTCCTTCTTTTGGTAATTTGGGAGGATCAAACATCCCAATTTAGTAGTAGCCCTCTACGTCTCCAAACGTAGAGCTATAGTACCATATTTGAGGGCGGACCTCCAAGCTGTAACCCAAAACTTTAGCCATTAGTGAAAAGATCAAGACCCAGAAAATACAGACCTAAACAAGAGAGTTTATTTTAAAGAGTGTACTGACAGGTGCATATTAAGAAAATCCTACAGTCATGTCAATTGGCCCAATGGAGATCTTAGCCTAATACAAAGACGATGCATGTCATAAAGATGATTATGATCAACAGGATGCCCCCCCCCCCCCCCCCTTTGAAATACAGTATGACAAACCCAATGCTGTAAAGAGGAAATTACATAACACATGCATATGGACATATGTCCAACTTTGCCTCAAAACCCATCACTTGTCGAGTCGCCATACTAAGGGTTCAGTTCTCGGCAATTCATGCGGGAACTGGACCCACTTCACCTGCACAACACGTGTCCTCCAAGAAACACTACCACAAACACCCTGGACCTTTCTCAACATGCCCCACTCCCAGCCTCCGCTCCCAGTCAAAAAATCACTCACCTAAAACCCGTCCACCTCTCCTCCCCAACCCACCTAACCTTCCCATAGCATCCACTCCCCCCCCTAAAACCAGCCCACCTCTCCTCCCCTAACCCACCTAACCTTCCCATACCATCCACATCCCTCAACTCACATAACAAGCCGGACCAAACAAAAAAAACACCAACAACCCATCCTAATCCATGCCAACCCCCATCTCCTGCTCCCAACCATGCCGTTTATTCCCCCCCCCCCCCCAGCCCCTCCCTCACCCCACCCCCACCCCATCCTCGTGCAGCAGCACCCAACAATCACTCGTTCACATCCCATTAACATTCTTCAACTGAACATAGATGTCCATCACCACAAAGAAACCCTAACTCTCCACCCTTCATCAAACAACCCAACATTCCACATTGCCATCTTACAAGTAACAAAACTCCGCACAATCACTAAAAAAGCAACCCCCCAAACCCACATTTATCATAATTTTCATCACCACCATCAGACAAGACCGGGCTGTCGGCGGGGGCGTGGGACTCATCACCCTTTACACAAAGAAATATCATACATAGTAACCAGTGTACAAACCAAATCCCTCCTCCCACCCCAAATGATAACACAACAGAAATACAGTCAATTAAAATACTCACTGGCAACAACTCCCAACATAACCCATTCATAAACAGCATACATCCCGTCCTCAAACATCCCCGACATTACCAACTTAGTACAGACCACACTTACCACACATCACAAACACCCCACACATCCATCCTGGGTGGTTGACTTTTTCAACGCCCAAGACTTCCGGGCCTGGTTTGTCGACAACCCCAACACAGACAGAGGGCTGGGTACTACAAAACCAAACAGATAACCTCATCAGCCTTAACGACATCCATCAACATAACCCATATTCCTCACCAAGCCCTCCTATAACCCATCATCTCCAGAGCATCACCTTTTGCGCCCCAGAACTTGCCCCCCACAACATCCTTGGAGGGTGGTCAGCACCTTAGGCTTCTGACCACCTCCCGAATCCCATTATCAACCACCAAAACCAGACTCACCCCAGCTAGCCACAAACACACATACACCACCATTATAAAAGAGCTAACTGCAAGCATTCACAAATGAGACTAACAACACTTCACAACTCTAAACAGTAAACACACATCACTAACATCAACATTGCTGTTTACACAAGCTCCAATAAAACTATCCAAAAACGCTGACAAGAAAAACAACATGCCAAGAGGTAACAGAAAAAAGAACACAACCCCAACTTCACACCAGAAATTCAAAACCTGCATCAGGAACAACGCTACAATACTGAAACACTCCCCAGCACCCCACACACAAGACTCCACACAACACATTCAAAAGCCCTCAACCCCCACACTACCAACAAAATACAAGAAACAACAAAAACCGTAAATTGGAATAACTTCCTACAAAACACTTGATCACAAAACAAACCCCCACAAAACTCGACAAAACACTAAAACATCCATCACACCTTTTCAACATCAACACAACACAATCACAATGCCGGCAATCACAACAACCAGACTCTACTCCTTCATTTTAAAAACAAGCAAACACTCTCAGCCAATCACTTCTCCCATGTCAGCCACCTAAAAACTCACAAAGACGACGGACCGTGTCCATCCGACGTAAGAGACAATTTTCCCCACAGACCCTGACTATACCCCCTTCTCCAATCCACCAGACCAAAGCAAATCAGTCAACATCCTCAAGTACTCCACACCGCCTGTGGCCTAGAACAAACCTAAGCACCATACACCTCAGACACCTGGGACCACAAGGCAAACACGCACTCACTAACATATCAAACTACAGCTTATGCACACAACCACAATACCACCATTTGGACGCATGGTCTCATCATCACATTCCCCAAACCCAACAAAGCCCCCACGCTACCCTCCTCGCACCGCCCCATCACACTCCCTTTGCTCTCCCCCCCAAAGTCCCATGGAACTGCCTAGTATTACAACTAAGTACACCTGACCTACCCCTAGCTCCAACACACACATGGCTTTAGGCCACTGCCCACTCCACAAACACTCCTTCGCACAGCCCTTAACACAAAGAGCTTTCCGACGGGCATCAACTCAGCTAGACCACCACACCGATCACTTTTAGCCCCACTCGACATTATTAAGGCCTTGGATGCCATCCCCCGCCACAACCGAACAAAGAAAATCTACAACACAAACATGCACAACAACACAAAAAGGTGGCTGGCCAAACTTCCTAGCAGGCAGACATGTTCGACACGTATCTTTTGCCGGTCCGTCAGCTAAAATCAGAAAACTTTCCAAACGGAGTCCCCACAAGGATCCGTCCTATCGCCCGCACTCTTCACTCTGTACCTCGCACGATAATAAATTACACCCAAATACGCGCCAAAATAAACTTAGCCTCCTATGCCAGATGACATAACACTCACAATCACACACCATTAACCCCAAATGAGAAACAGATCGTTCCTCCCACCACCCCCCCTCTCATCCACCCCCCCCTCACCAATCCCCAAAACCCCCCCCACACCCACCCCCCACCCCCGCCACCCCCACCCAAAAAAAAAACCCCATTTTCAACACACTACATTGCGGTTGCACTACAAACAGACTTTTAATCTATCCCCAGCCAAATCCACCGCAACCCTGCTCACAGGTTGGACAGGAGAACACGAATACATCCCTCAACTCACCATAAACCCACACCCCTAACACCTACACACACACCCAAACTCCTAGGAGTAACATATGAATACTCCATATGACATTCAAACAGCAACATCATAAAAACAAACATTAAAAAGAAAACTGAGCAACCCGACTTTAACGCCTCAGGTCACTTGCCTTCACACAAATTTTGGACACACCCAAGAAACTACCACCACAGTCTATAAACAATACATCAGCCAGTGGAGGACATACGCAAGCCCAGCCTGGGCTTCTTCACACGCTAGCTTGAAACACAGTCATAAGACCTTACAGACTATTCAAAACACAGCCCTGAATATCATTACAGGCTTCACAGCTACTGCACCCACAGATCACCTACATCAAGAAACCAAAATCCTCAAAGTCAAAGACCATCTGGCCATGAGAGCCACTCAATTTCCTGGCATCAAAGCCTCCACGAACCAAGACCACCCACCTAAACTACATTGCAAACACACCCACAGACCACCAATAAATATCAAAACAACACCCAGCACAACCGTTATGCCACACACAATTATTGTTCCCTTCACCTCTCATTCTCCCCCTACCCACCCGAAACCAACTTCCAGAAAGCACATTCCTACTCCTATCTCGCACCGATCCATCCACTCACTCCACAGACAACACGCAGCTTCCAACACGACCCTCCCGAATTCCATCCTTTCTGAATCACTCCCTTCCTCTCGAGGACAGAGTTTCACCTGGCCATGCTTGAGATGCGGACACCCTCCCGGTCGTCCATGAGCTATCAGAAGAGACCTGTATTACTCCCGTTTGTCGACGACCTTCCCGGGATGTAACACAGCCCAACCCCAATACCAGTTAACACATCATAGAGAAGGACTGCATTTTTCCACACAACCACTTTACGCCAACAACACAATTGACACTCAATGAGAGCTCTGTGTGAAAGCCCGATTTGGGGCCATGGCCCCTTTCCTCAGGGACTCGGGGCTGGTCGGCCAGGCAGCTTAGGGAACACACAACAACATACCCATGCCCCTGAGAACATGTAGTTGAGCAATGGGAAGTGTGGAACACAGAAAATGATAAGTGAACAGCCCTTTAATATTCCCTGAGAGAATGAGTTATGATGCAATAGACATACCGAAGTACAGTGAAAAAAAGACTTACCATAAGAATAATGCAAATCCTTAACCTCGGTAAGCAAACATAGAAAAATGTAAACTTAAGAGTAGATTAACCCCTTAATCCTAGGTAATAATGTACATATACTTCATAATACCCTCTTCCCCCCCCCCCCCCCCTCCCCCAAAATGGAAATGAAAGGATAGGAGAAACACAGACTGAAGTGGAACAGTACAGGCAACTACCCCCTGTAAACCCTTTGGCTAAACGCAACACAAGGACGACCCGTCCCGCCCGTGTAGACAATGGACAGATAGGAGACAAACGTGGTGTGGGACGACCACAAGCCCTGTGTCCGGAATGTCCAACTAGTGAATGATTGTTTTAAAAAACCGAATCGTAGCAGCATACGATCGTATGTCGTGATCCGACCGCTTGAATGTTTATATTTGCCTGGCCCGAAGAACCCGACACAGGCCACAGTCCCACCGCACGTTTGGCGATCCTCCTACCGGTCTCTTTGATGCCACCCACAGCGCCACCCCCGACACCGGCCTGGCGGAAGTGCACATACCATACGTAAATGCAAAGCCTTTCACCGTGACAGAGCGGAGGAAATGAAACACGTCCAACGTTTTTTAAGCCGGCACAACGAACGGGCCTTTATAAAAACGTGCGCCTCACGTTCATTCTTAGCCGCATCAAAATGAACAGACTGATCCATAGTACCCGCCCCGAGGATAGGAGAAAAATCGCCGCAATTCCTGGGCCACCTCGACATGCCGGCCAACCCCGAGACTCTCCTCTCCTGTAGCTACCGCAATAAGAAACAATGTCCGTTCAAGTAAGTGCTCATTGTTTGGTTTGTAGTGTAAAGTGGGTGTAGAGAGTAGTTTGAGCTGCTTCCGCCAGAGACCACTTAGGGGGAATCTGACGCGGGGTGTGCCCTAAGGCCTAGAGCCGGCCTTCGATGAAAAAAATCCAGCTCTCGCTGATGTACGGCCAACCCCGTTAAGCGCTCAAAAGGCTTCCGAATGGCATGACATGTTTTCCTAAGGTTTTGGTACATGTTTGTGACGGGGTTCAAACAAGAAGTTAAGGTAGTGAAACACCAATGCAACCTGACGGAACTGTTTTGGTCAGTGTTCCCAAAATCCATTTAGTTGAAACCCTTACAGTCCCAGTGCCCCCCATCCGCGCCTATAATGGGCCGCATTACACCGACGGGTATTGGGAATTCGCGCATTGGGGATAACATAACTTATGGAGAAAAATACATATGGTCGTCAGCCCGCATTTCCTACACACTATTTGACGGTAATTTTTTATCAAAATCCATACTACTTGGACAACCAAGCATACACCATAATCGAAACATAAACAAGTCATTCCTTAAGTTACAATTAAATGCTATAAGTAGGTGAAAAGAGTGGGTGCTCCGGGAGAACAGACCCCCGCTACATGGCGAGTTCATATGTCCTAGGCTTTCCGCCGGTCCCCCCACTGTCACTGGCCCCATCCCGGTATAAACCCATAGATTTCCCGAATCGCAGTCAGTTGCCCCTTTCACCATTTAATTCTTCCTAGGCATTTTGAAGTTGTTGAAGGTGTGTATGAAGGTGGTGGTTACACAATAAATGGGTCAATGTCTCAGCGCACGGAACACTTAAGGAGTATTGGGGGACTGAGAAGGAAGCGTACTGGTGGTTTTGTGTGTGTATGAGCAGAGTTTTGAGGACACTGGCATATAGGAGGAAGAGAGGGGATATGATAGACACTTTTAAGCTAGTGTTCCAGGAAAGTACGATGAGAATGTGTGTGAAGGTACTCTTCTTGATGCGGGAGCTAACAAGAACGAGAGGACCCTCTAAGAGAAATGTACAAAGAAAGAAATAGGCTTGAGAAGGCAAAAGAAACTCATTTTTTGTTATAGAGTGGTACCTGCAGTGAAAACGCACTGGCCCCCAGTATGTCGTCGATTCCGAATCAATAAGGGAGTTTTGAAAGGTAATCGTGATAAAGCATGGGGAAGACAAGATTTTGAAGTATTGCTTATATAAAAAAAAATACAGAATAGTACAAAATGTTGCGTCTTCCTTACCGCCGCGGCTAAACCTGTGAACCTACCGCAGCAGCTTGCAAGTCACTGGTACTGGAGCTGGGAATTACACAGCCCTAGTTTGCCTTTTTCCAGAGGCATCTACGGTAACGAAAAAGCTTGTAAGAAAAAGTGAAAAAAAAAAAATGTGAGTGTGCTATAGATGTGTATGTGTGCGTTTCCTTCTCACTCCCAATATCCCTTAAGTTTCCCGTGCGCTGAGACTTGACCCATTTATTTTTGTAACAACCCGCCTTCCTACACCCTATCAAACACCTTCAAGGCCGTAGGAAGAATAAAACTGGTGAAAGCACTACTGCGATCGGGAAATCTAGGGGGTTTTTTTATCCGGAGACGGAGACGGGTCCAGTTCAGTGTTGGGGCCGGTGTAGCCTAGCCCTCCGAGGGGCCCCGCAGGTGTGTGCGCACTTAGTAGGGAGAGTTGGGTGGGCGCGGAATACCACAAACAGCATTTTTACACAACCACCACCTCTTCCACCAGTGAGATCGTGTTTTTGTTGGTTCCAATACGTTTGTTAGGATTTTGAGTACCTGTTTGACCCCTCGGCGCCGGAATAGTGTACCGCGGACTGAGGATACGTTGTAGTATGGGAACTAACTGTATTCCCCAGTGAGACTCCGTAAGTCTTCCCATGTAGCCTTTGTCCAATGGCAGATTAAACTTGTCTGTCAAGCAGTCCTTCCAAATTCTGGGAGCCACCCTGCCTCACAAACATCCATTGACGCGAAGGCCAACGTGGTCCCTAGGTCTCCAATCGACCCCAAGTGGAAGCTTGAGATCGAACAATGGGAACGGGACTCAGGCACCATCGCTTCAGCTGAGCGATGCCAGCTTTGCGCCGGCCAGAGGGGCGCACCCAACCAACCCTTGCCTCGTTCCGCCTCTCAGGCTGTGGAGGACTTTTGCACATTAAAAGTGCGTCTGGTGGTGGAAACACGTATATTGACTGCCACCTGTTCCAGTCCCCGCTGGGGAACGTGTCGGCCCCCCCCCCCTGGAGTGCGAGTTCCCATCGTGGTCCAGAAACACAGGCACCTTGTTTTCGTCGCTCGTGGTAGGCGAACAAGTACTACCTGCTGAACACCCCAGGAAGGCTGCTAGGTCCCGTCGAATACAGAAAGACCATTTCCTACCTGGGTGCTCTGTCCCCTTGACAGAGCATCCGCCCAAAGATTGGCAGTCCCGTCAGTGAATTCACATCCAGGGTGCGCTTTAGAGTGTCGCCCCGCTAAAGCATGTTCTCCGCCAGGTCCTGTAGAACTGCGGACCTGGAATGAGTCCCCTTGCTTCTACATGCAATGAAACCCCGTCATGGTTTGGCCATCCTGAAGGCCCGATCGACATTTCCTGTTGAGGGCCCGTCCATGATCCCCCTTCCAGGAAGAACAACGTACCTAACAGTTTTTCCCAGACATTGATGTGTAAATGTGTGAGACCTGTCCACCTTCCCTGATGTTTGACCCATGTTGGATTGGTAGCCCCACCCCACGTTATCGCTCGACGCATCGGTATCTACCGCAGATCGTCGGCGGCGGAGCGAGTTCCAGGGCACGGCAATATGGTGAGCGTGAACCCCGAGCGACCCATGGGGGTGTTATTCCTCAAATGGATCCGAGCGCTGGAATCGGCCAAAGCCGATTGTGGAGGCAGTAGCGGAAATGCCCTCTGTTTGCCAGCAAGAAAGAGGCGCTTGAGCCTGAGCCGCCCTAAGGGAATGGTCAGTGACGCCCCATTTGAAGGGACCCGACTAGCGAGTCCCACAGTTTCCGAGTAATGGATAACCGAGTGCAAAGTGCCAAAAAGCTGTCCTGCGCAGTTTCGACCGCATTCACCCGACTCTGTCCTGACATTCACGCGCTCGCCCATATCCCCAGTCCCTAGGCCTACCCCCTCCACTCCTTGGCGACGTAGTCCAGGCACAACTTAATAACATTAGCTTTGAATCCCAAACGAGTGATGTTTTTGTCTGTCCTAGTAATGTGTCCCTTACACAGTTTTTGTTGGAGAGTCTGCTGAGATGAGCCACTCGTCTGGTCAGGTAGGAGTGTAGGGGATCTGAATCCCTTGACGAGGCAGGGGAGTCAAATCCTGTGTTACATGTTTCGTAAAGACACCGCGGTGCAATATTTGATGCCTAACGGCCATCTGTCCGAACGGAAACACCCCGCGATCGTGCGACTGGAAGCACCAGATAACCCTGGAACCGATGGGGCTTATCGGCACATGCCAGTAAAGCGTCCTTTGATACCAGGGTCCCCACCCAAAAGAACCGTCCGGAGCGCCAGCCCGGCACTTTGAACTGCTTGTGAGCATCCGAAATCGGGCGTTTCACGATTATGTTGGTTTTAAGCAGAGCGGAGATCTACCACCGGTCTCATCGCATCGTGTGTCGTGGTCCTTTCTTGGGGACCAGAAATACATGTGATAGGAAGACACGTTTGCTGGGGGCGCCATGACGGTCTGGGGTGCCTGAGGTTGTTGTGATCCCACCCTCGTGCATGGACAGAACCACTTTGGCCCCGTCTTGAGACACTGGTCGATGTCTGGGGGGCCGCCTGAAGGAAGGTCCCTGACCACCCACCTCCATGACAGACCCCAGCTTCACTCGGTCGCCAACCGTGTCCCCCTCGGGAGGTCGCGTGGGGGGGCGTTTGGGCCGATAGTGGGGACGAAAGAAACCCTGTAAATGAGCGCCTGGTTGGGGGGGTGGGTAAGCGTCATGGCGACCGATTCGGCGAGAAGCCGGGAGCAGGGAAGAGTGGACGCCCCAGGAGGCACTACTTGTTTTTTGGACACGGAGCTCTCCCCCGACCCAAGTCCCGTGGTCGGTTAATGTCCCCCACGACTAGGCCATCCCCCCCCGTGTCCGCCGCCTCTCCCGAAACGGGCGCCCGCCTAGTTTTGCCCCCTGCCTCTGATCGAACCGCCCGCGAGGTAAGCCTCACTGCCTTCAGCTTGCGTGGCATGACGAGGCGGTGAGCGACGATTCTAGGGTCGCTTGCGATCGGGGGGGGGCCTCCCCACCACCTGGTGGCTTCCCAGCACTCCTTACCTTACCTTTGGATACCTTTGGATGTGTTCGCCGCTCCTCTAGCGGCACCAAGGAGCGCGACGCCCCTCGTTATGGGTGGTGATTTGGTGCACTAGACTGTTTGAAGCGACAGCTCGCTCCCTTGCGAGGATGGGCTCGTCTGGCACTTTTTGCAGTTTGACATCTAGGGCTCTCTTGAAGTTGTCTAACGAGATGTCCCTCATGTCTCTTACTCGCCGTGGGAGTTTGTTGAAGAGACGTGGGCCTCTGTGTGATAACCAGCCCTCTCGCAGAGAGCCCATAGCACCCCTGTTATTCATCCGGGGGATTTCGCATTCCCAGCCTCTCCTATCACTGAATTTCATGACTATCGGAGTATGTAGGTTTGGTACTAAACCCTCTGCGATTTTCCACGTGTATATTATTAGGTAACGTTCTCTTCTACGTTCCAGTGAGTACAGATTCAGTGCTCTTAAACGCTCCCAATAGTGTAGATGTTTTATCGAACTTATATGCGAAGTGAAATTTCTTTGTACACTCTCTACGTCATTTATTTCACCTGCTTTGTATGGGGATGTTAATACGCTACAGTATTCAAGCCGCGGTAGCACTAGAGATTTGAAGAGTGTTATCATAGGCAATTCACCGCGTGTTTTAAAAGTACGCAGAATCCAACCCGTTAGACGTTTCGCAGCCTCCACTTTGACCTGGTTATGTACTTTGAAACCCATATTTTCAGACATTAATACCCCAAGGTCTTTCACACTGTCTTTCCGTTCTATTATGTGGTTAGATTCTGTTAAGTAATTTGTAATTTCTTTAACACCATTATTATCTCCGTACCGTATTAATTGGAATTTTTCCTCATTGAATTGCATGTTGTTTTCCCTGGTCCACTGGAACACTACATTCATGTCTTCCTGCAGTTGGCCCGTGTCCTCTTGTGTGTTTACTATCTTGCTTAATTTTGTGTCATCAGCAAAAGACGACACCGTACTGTGTCTGGTGTTGGTATCTATGTCGCAAATTAGTATGAGGAACAGAAGGGGCGCTAGCACTGTTCCTTGGGCACTGAGCTTTTGACATCCGAAGGCTCAGAAGTGACTTGGTTTACTGCTACCGATTGTTTTCGGTTTACGAGGAAATTGTATATCCACCGTCCGATTTTCCCAGTTATACCTTTTGCTTTTCAGTTTGTGGGCTATTATACCATGGTCACATTTATCAAATGCCTTAGCAAAATCGGTGTAAATGACATCCACGTTTTTCTTTTCTTCTAGCGCTTTAAGAATTTTGTCATAGTGTTTCCAAAAGTTGTGAGAGACATGATCTTCCCGCTCTGAACCCATGTTGATCGGTGTTGTGTAGTTCATTTGTCTCCATGAATGTTGAAATTTTGCTTCGCAGGACTCGCTCGAAAACTTTAATGATGTGAGAGGTTAGAGCTACCGGGCGGTAGTTTTTTGGTAGTGCTTTACTCCCTCCTTTATGCAGTGGGGCAATTATTGCGTTTTCAAGCTATTGGTATGTCACCAGTGTCCTAGACTCCTTCTCCACATTATAGCCAGGGGTTTTGAGAGGTTTTCCTTACATTTTTTCATTAGGATCGAATTCCAAGAGTCCGGGCCTTGTGCCGAGTGGGATGGCATGTTGGAAATGGCCTCTTCTATGTCTTTTGGACCAAAATCAATATCCAGCATCTGAGGGGTTTCCGTGGGGGAGGTTTCCATGAAAAATATATTTTGGTCTCTGATGATTTTTGTTTCATCAGGCTCACTGAATGCCATTTCATACTGCCTGCTTAAGAGTTCGCTCATTTCCTTTTTGTCCCCTGTGAAAGAGCCGTCCCCTTTGCTCAGTGGGCCGATGTTTGATGTTGTTTTAGCCTTTTGTTTGGCGTATGAAAAGAAGTATTTGGAATTTTCCTTTATACCTGCAATAGCTTTCCTCTCCTCTTCCATATGTTGTAGTTCATATGATATTCTTAGCCTTTGTTCAATTTCCACAATTTCTCTATCTATTTCGACCTTTTGCCTATCCTGTAGATTTTGATGTGTGCGTCTTTGTGTGAGTAATTTTCTTCTTCTGTACAGCCTTTCCCGATCTTGTTTGCTTCTTCGTTTTGTTTGTCTTGCAGGTATATGGTGGCTACAGATTTGGGTCATGGTTTCTGTTATTAAGACTAGACATTCTGCTGGTGTCAGGTTATCCATTAAATCTTCCCAGTCTATTTCCTCCATTTCTTGATTTACCTCTTCCCACCTAATGTTTTTGTTATTGAAGTTAAATTTACTGAAGGGGCCAGTTTTTGTTCTCGATTCTGAGGTTGTCTGTACACTTTCTAAGGTTGTTTTGATCTCAATTAATTTTTGATCTGAGTATGTTGTGTCCGATATGTTAATGCTGTGTACTAGAGAGTCGTTGTTAGTGAAGACCAGGTCTAAGATATTGTTTTCCCGTGTGGGTTCAGCAATATGTTGGGTAAGACTAAAAAAATCACAAAGTTCAAAAAGCTCTCTCGTATTAGTATTTGCTTCTCCGGTGTTATTTGCCACTAACTGGTTTTCTAGTTGTCTCCATTTAATGTTTGGTAGGTTAAAGTCTCCTAGCCATATAATATTTGGTGTTGGGTTCCCCAGGGTTTCCACTTCTGATTTTATTTTGTTGAGCTGGGTTTTGAATTCTTCTCGGGATGAGTCTGGAGGCCTGTATGTAACAATAACTGCTAAATTTAGGGATTCTATTTTAACTCCAAGTATTTCCACCACTTCATTACTGTTATTTAGGAATTCAGTACATATCAGTGAGTCATGTATGTACAAGGCTACACCTCCATGTGATCTATGCGTTCTGTCCGCCCTATGTAGGTTGTAACCAGGAATCCATACCTCACTATCTTCCTGATCTTTAATGTGAGTTTCTGTGAGAGCCGCAAATATAGCGTTTCTTTCTTCTAGCAGGCCCCTAATAAATGATACTTTGTTCGTGGTTCTATTTTTTAGGCCTTGGATATTTACAAACAAGATTGGGGAGGGATTGTTTGGAGTACTATGATACCTAATAGTCTTCGGGATGTATTGGCCACTCTTGGGAGGCCAGGAGGTGCTCGAGGTGTTCTATGTGCTCTTCCATCTCCCTCAGTCTCTTCATCTTCATCTGCCCTTTCCCTCCTTGCCTTTTTCCTCTGTCTCGTCCTCGCATAGCTAGAGAGTTTTTTGGGCTACCATTCGTGTTAGGTCTAGCATATCTCCAAGTCCCTCTAATATGAAAAGCTGGGCATTTCATAAATTATATTGTAGCAGGTCTTGTTCTTAAGTAACCACTTGTCTGCCATCCGGGAGGTCTTTGAGTCCGTCACTGGGCTGGTCGTTCCGCCGAAGGAGCTGGATTCCTTCATGAAGGCTGCCTTCAGGGAGCGACCGCCTCCGCGCCAGATCCCTCCTCATTGGGATCTGGGGCGTGCTCTGGACCTTCTGGCTTCACACACGTATACACGGGACACTACACCGGTTCAGTTGCTGGAGCGTACGCTCTTCCTTGTCGCTCTGGCCACTGGGGATAGGGTGTCTGAACTAGCTGCCATGTCACGGTCCCAGGAATGCATGCGATTCTCCCCGTCCTTGAATGTCGTCACGTTAGCCCCCTCCCCTCATTTTGTTGCCAAGAATGAGAGAGAGGCCCACGTTTTCAAGCCTTTCACCATCCAGGCTTTAAAGCGTGGGCATACTCACCATGTGTTGTGCCCGGTGCAGGCCTTGCACTCCTATGTTGAGTCTGTGGCTCCGACTTCGGGTACTGCTGTGTGGGTGTCTCCTCGGACTGGTGGGAGGCTCTCGAAAGTACAGATAGGACGCCATATTTGTCGGGTCATTCGTGCCAGTAACCCTGGTTGTTGGGGTTGTGCGCACGATGTGCGGTCCTTTGCTGCCTCCTTACGGTTCCTGCAGAGTCGGTCGTTGCCTGACGTCGCCTCGGCAGGTTTGTGGTCTTCTGTCCATACCTTCATCTCCTCCTACCTCTCCATGTCCATTGTTAGACCCCCTCGGACTGTGATAGCTCTCGGGAGTCGTGTTTCCTAGAGCTCTAGCGAAGATGCCTGGTCTTCCCCCCTTGTCACTCTTTCTTTTACTTTGTTTTCTTTGAAAAAGGGGGGGGGGGGAGTACGGGTTTGCAACACTGGATTGCAAGTTTGGGATTATGTTATATGTATACAGTACATAAGTGTTTTTGCCAAATTGAAAATTGTGTTTTATTTTTGTGTTCAATGTTTTTGTTGGTTTTGGAAGAAAAGGGATTTTGGGTACAGTACTTTTTGGTTTAAGACAAGTCTATGGTTTTGCATTACTATGAATGACGGGCACGTGTTAAAACTGCTCTTTTTAGCTACTCCTCAGTTTTTCACTCTTTTATTAAACTCTCTTGTTTAAATTGTGTTTCTTTGTCATTCATAATTTTGTCTTATGCATTGTTTTTTTTTGGTATGTTGGGCTTGGATGTCCTCCTCCTATTTGTTATGCAGCCTTGACGTTGGATTTGCCAAGACTACTAACAAATTGGGAGGTTTGACGTACCTCCCAACCTACCAAATAGGAAAACCTACTATTTGGTAGTAGTCTTGGAAAATCCAACGTACATAATACCCTCCCTCACGCCGGACCCCTGCCCATCCGCGTTCTTCTGCTGACGTGAGATGTGATGACAAGAGAGGGTCGCTCATGCGCACGTTTGACAGGGATCTGCGCATGACGGAACATGGGATGGGCCTTGAGCGGTAACTAAGGTAAACCCCTTTTTCTTCTCTTCTATGCTTTTTTCACCTTCGGTGGTAGTTTTGGTTAATGTACAACGTCTCCTAGAGCAAGATAAGGAGTAGACTCTAGACGTTTTCTTTTTAACCGCGGTTGGAATGACGACATAGCAGTCAAAATAGACAAGTCGTCATTGCAATTAGGTTAATAGCCTTGACATTGGATTTTCCAAGACTACTACCAAATAGTAGGTTTTCCTATTTGGTAGGTTGGGAGGTACGTCAAACCTCCCAATTTATAACAATAGGTCTGGGTGTCAGGTCGGCATCCTCTAAGAGGATTAGTGACCTCTGTCCGAAACCTTCCCCCGCCCTCCTATACAATGCTCCTATAGACACCTGTAGATCTAGAAGAACAGATACAGGGAGAGATTGCGGAGATGCTAGAGAGACGACGAGTTGATGTATGTTGTGCCCAGGAAACCCGGTGGAAAGGGGGGAGTGCGAGGTGGATTACGGGTAAAAACGAACGCTTTAAGTTTATATGGAAGGGGAATGAACATGGTACGGTAGGGGTGGGTTTCCTGGTGGCAGAGAGGTGGGCAGATTGTGTTATAGAAGTAAAAAGGTTTAATGAAAGACTGATTTTACTAAGAATCAAAGTCGGGGCGAGAGTCATAGATGTTATATCAGCATATGCCCCCCAAGCAGGCTTAGCTAGAGATGTCAAAGAACGGTTCTGGAATGAATTACTAGGGGTGGTTGTCGGATGCAAGGAAGGGGAGGCAGTAATTGTGAGAGGGGACTTGAATGGACATGTCGGGGCAGGTGCCGATGGATATGAGGGCGTGCACGGAGTTACGGCCATGTTATGGCCGTAGGAACCTGGGAGGCGAATACATACTGGAGCACTGTACTGCCACAGGGATGGTGGTGTGTAATACTATGTTTAGGAAGAGGATAAGCAATCTGATAACATATGAATCAGGTGGCTCCAGTAGCCAGATAGACTACTTCCTTATCAGCAAATATGACAGGAAGTGGGTTAGAGACGTTAAGATCATACCAGGTGAAGAATGCATCCCCCAACACAAGCTTCTAGTGTGTGATATGTGCCTAGGTAGAGTTCCTGTCAGAAAGAAAGTTAATTTGCCAAAAAGGAAAGTATGGTTGTTGGAAAAAGAGGAGTACAGAGACAGATTCCACAACTAAATGATGGAACTCGAAAGGAGAATGGGCGTTAGGCCAGATGTTGATAGCAAATGGAACTTTATAGAGCGCAGCCTCCTCGATACCACAGACAAAGTCTGTGGCAAAACAAAGGGGCCACCTACACATAAGTTCTCCTGGTGATGGAACAATGATGTTGAAGCGGCAGTCAGAGAGAAGAGGAGATGTTTCAAAGTATGGAAGGAAGGTGACAGCAAGGAAGAATACCTGTCCGCCAAACGAAATGCTAGAAGAGAGGTCTACAGGGCAAAGAAAACCATACAGGATAGTAGACCAGTCAAAGTAGGGCTGGACTTAGAACAAATTGCAATAGAAGGTTTTTTGGCTTTAACTTGTTTATTAGGTCCCTCTGATGAACATATAAAAAGTCTCCAACTTTTGGACACCGGGAAAGTGGTTAATTTGCATAAATTCAAGATGGCCGCCGTCCAAAGCTTCAATTTACAGATCACTTTTTTCTGGTTGCTCCTAGACCCTATAAATGTATTACAAACAACGTTTTTTGGCTTTAACTTGTTTATTAGGTCCCTCTGATGAACATATAAAAAGTCTCCAACTTTTGGACACCTGGAAAGTGGTTAATTTACAGCCAAAAAACCTTACAGCCAAAAACCTTCTATTGCAATTTGTTCTAGGTCAAGCCCTACCTTTACTGCACATTATTGTCTATTACATTTTGCCTAGGCCTATACTAATCCCATCATCTTGTTTCTTGTTTCAACAGATTGGTGCGACATCTACCGAAGCCATGGAAGAAGAGGTGGTGCATAATCACTGCGGCATTTGCTCAAACACGTTAGACGAAGGAGAAACAGTCAAGCTGAGGGCGAAGGGAGCAGATACTATCAACAAGGCCAGTACTGAACGTGGAACGCCATCAATTACCGTGTCCGAGGGCCAAACGGTGCACATTGATTGCCGAAAGAAGCATGTCAATACGAAGCCAAATAGAATTCCTGGGAAGCAGAAGAAACGTCCTGAAAAACCTGCTCTTCGTTCTCAGACACCAGACTTTTGTTTTACAGAGAACTGCTTTTTTTGTGGTACAAAAATCTATTTGGACACAAAGCATGATTCAGAAGAAGTGTATCCAGTACGCACCTTCAACTTTCAAAGGACAATACTTTCTGCATGTGATGCCAGGGCTGATGAGTGGGCTGACACTGTTAGAGGCCGTAACAATTATGCCAAGTCAGCCCATGTGTACATTCAAGACATGATTGAACTTGAGCAGCTCAACCCAGACATGTTCTGTCAATTGAACTCCGGTCTATTTGTGATCCGCCGAAGTGATCGGCTGTGGGCAGGACTGCCAAGCGACTTGGTTATAGAGCAGGTTTTGATGCGCTCTTTGAAAACGAATGGTGGATTGACACGTGGTAGGGGCATGGAGGAATCGCAACGCCTGCGCTGGTTACTTGCTATGCCAGCCTGCGCTGAGGTGAGTGAAGTTATGCAAGAACTGACAGGGAAGCATTTCCACACCTCTGAGCAGCAAAAAGAAATGACTGAAGCAAGGCGTGAACGAGATAGGAAGGACACAGAGAAGGTTCTCGCATTCTTCAAGGATTATGATCCATTTCAAGAATCAAATGAACTCAGGAATATTGCCAACGGTGTGACAGGACCAGCCTCGGCCAATCCTCATTTACTGTATGAGGTTGGTATGAACATTGTGCAGAAGATGGAAGGTAGCAATGCTTTTGACTTTTCATTTAGGAAGAAAGATCAAGTTGAGTCGTTGGGTGCAAAGGTTACAATCAGTGCTGAAAAAGTACCAATCGACCCACAGCTCCTTTTCCAGAGGCTCCTCATCTTTGCTAATAACAGGGACTTAGGTGTTGAAGAGGTCTTTGCGTATGAGTTGTCTAGCTACCCTACTGCTCTGTTCGATAAGTGGGGGAGGCTCAGGGAAGCCAATAAACCACAGCTAGGAGATGAGATAGCTGCTGTTGTTCCCAAGTCGTCATTGGAATCATTTGAGGAAGAAAGGACTGTGACCCATGTTCTGGATGGTGGTTCCTTATTGCAAAGGATTCCATGGAAGAAGGGTGACACATTTGAGGACATTGCAAGCATGTACATGAAGCATGTTTCCAAAAACTTTCTCAACCCGGTGGTTGTATTCGACGGTTATAAATCAGGACCTACTACCAAGGACATGACACACAATCGACGATCAAAAGGAGTCTTTGGTCAAAAGGTGATGTTCACTCCAACCATGCCCCTTCGGTCAAAAAAGGAAAACTTCTTGTCAAACTCGGACAATAAGCAAAACTTCATTGACTTATTGTGTGAAACATTCAAGGCAAATGGAATTGACTGTGTCAATGCGCCAGCAGATGCAGATGTCATGATTGCGAAGAAGGGAATTGAGCATGCAAGGGAAACCGTGACATATGTGATAGGTGAGGACACAGACTTGTTGGTGCTGTTGTGTCATTATGCGGAACGAGGGATGAATGATTTGTACTTCAAGTCGAGCAAGGAAGGTGGGAAATGTTGGCATATTAACTCAGTAGCAGAAGCTCTCTGTGAAAGCATCTGTCGTGTCCTGCCAGTTGTCCATGCACTCTGTGGATGTGACACAACCTCACGACTGTATGGTATTGGTAAAGGGGCTGCCTTGAGGAAAGTGAGGGAAGACAACGGTTTCTTGAAATGTATAGAAGCATTCTGTTGCCAAAGTGGAAGTAAAGACGCGATATCATCAGCTGGTGAAAAGGCCTTGGTTTATTTGTACGGGGGAAAAGGAAATGACACCCTTGACGGACTGCGAAAGACAAAGTTTTGCAACAAGGTGGCAAAAAGTTCAACTACCGTTGAAGTTCACAGCCTTCCCCCAACAACCGATGCAGCCAAATACCACTCGTTCCGAGTTTATTGTCAGGTCCAGGAATGGATGGGGAACTGTGTGGACCCCGAGAAATGGGGCTGGTGTCTGCGGAAGGGACAGCTTGAACCGAAGACGATGGATTCGCCAGTGGCTCCTGATTCACTACTGAAATTGGTCAGATGTCAGTGTAAGGGCAACTGTGACACTCAACGCTGTAGTTGCAAACGGAATGAGCTTGAATGTTCCAGTGCATGTGGTCAATGTAAAGGACTCTGTCAAAATAGCAACTTTGATGCAAGCACCGATGATCCAAGTGAATACGAACTCCTATCATGAATTACATAATTGGCTCTGAATGACGTCATACTACGTCATGTTTTTTTTTTTTTTTTTTTATAAAAAAGAGGGACAACAGGTCAAAAACCCATACAAGCACAAAGTGCCTGTGTCACCCCTTGTGAAAGAGACAGTTCAGCCTGTCTGTAAGGTTTTTCGGCTGTAAATTAACCACTTTCCAGGTGTCCAAAAGTTGGAGACTTTTTATATGTTCATCAGAGGGACCTAATAAACAAGTTAAAGCCAAAAAACGTTGTTTGTAATACATTTATAGGGTCTAGGAGCAACCAGAAAAAAGTTATCTGTAAATTGAAGCTTTGGACGGCGGCCATCTTGAATTTATGCAAATTAACCACTTTCCCAGCGTCCAAAAGTTGGAGACTTTTTATATGTTCATCAGAGGGACCTAATAAACAAGTTAAAGCCAAAAAACCTTCTATTGCAATTTGTTCTAGGTCCAGTTAAATGATTGCTAGATTTACTGGACTATAGCGTAATAGAACAAGTTTGCAGCACTAATAATACCAATGGAGTTTATAAAATAGCTAAGAATGTAAGGGACAGTAGCCAGGACGTCGTGGGTGTAAGATGCATAAATAATGACAGTGGCACAACTGTTTACACAGAAAAAGAAATCAGAGAGGCATGGAAGGAGCATTATGAAAGACTGTTTAATGTGGAGTTTGCATGGAACAGGGAACAGCTCAGCACTGTAGTCCCAGTACAAGGCCCTCCGCCTTTGATAGGGTACGACGCTGTTAAAAGTGCTATAGATAAAATTAAGTCAGGAAAAGCCGCTGGGAGCTCCGGCATTGTCGCTGAGATGCTAAAAGCAGCTGGAGATACTGGGGTAAAATTGGTCACAGAGTTGATTAATGCTATCATAAAGGAGGAAAAAGTTCCCTATGCTTGGCAGTAAAGTGTTATAGTAAATATATAAAGGCAAGGGTGACTCCTTAGACAGGGGAAATTATCGGGGTTTGAAAATGCTCGATCAAGTCATGAAAGTCAGCGAAAGGGTCTTTGAATGCATGATCAGGGAAAGTGTTGCTATCAGCGACATGCAGTTTGGATTTATGCCGGGACATGGCACAACTGATGCTATCTTCACTCTTAGGCAAATGCAAGAGAGGTACCTAGAGAAAAACAGGGAGTTATACCTAGTTTTTGTAGATCTGGAGAAGGCCTTCGACCGGGTGCCCAGGGAGGTAGTGCAGTGGGCTATGAGAAAACTTGGAGTAGAAGAGTGGTTGGTGCGTGTGATAATGAGAATGTATGAGGGGTCACGGGCAGCAGTTAGAGTAAACGGGGGCCTGAGTGAAGAGTTCTCAGTGAAAGTTGGAGTTCACCAAGGCTCAGTTCTGAGTGCATTACTGTTTGTTTTAGTCTTGGAGGCTCTGTCAAGGGAATTTAGGACAGGACTCCCATGGGAGATGTTATATGCAGATGATCTAGTTCTTATTGCAGATAGTGCGCAGGAAGCAGAGGCGAAGTTGAAAAGATGGAGGGAAGGTATGGCAAGTATGGGTCTGAGAGTTAACATAGATAAAACAAAGGTCATGATTAGTGGAGTAGGGCGTGGAGCTACGGAAAGAAGCGGCGACTATCCATGCGCAGTATGTGGGAAGGGGGTGGGATGTAATTCAATTCAATGTTGTGTCTGTAGTGACTGGGTACACAAGAGATGTAGTGGAGCTAGAGGACCTTTGACAAGAATCATAGACTTTGAATGTGCAGTGTGCAAGGGAGATCTTGTATTAAATGACCCGCCTGTCAGTGTTGATTTCGACAGTGTAACGCTGGAGTGTGTAAAAAAAGTTCTGTTACCTGGGCGATACAGTTTCCGCTGGAGGTGGCGCTGAAGCTAGCTCCATTGCTAGAGTCAGAAGTGGCTGGGGAAAGTTTAGAGCTTTTGCCACTCCTGACCATGAGAGGGCTCCCACCCCACCTTAAAGGGAAGGTGTATACCTCGTGTGTTAGGAGCGCGATGACCTATGCCTTTGAGACGTGGCCGGTTAAAGCGGAGGATGTCAATAGAATGGAACGAAATGAGAAGAGAATGGTGAGATGGATGTGTGGGGTTAATCTTAGGGACAGGGTATTGAGCGAGGAATTGAGAAGGCGTCTGGGCATTAGGAGTATCAGTGAAGTGATGCGCACGAGCCGACTTGGTTGGTTTGGACATGTGGAGAGAATGAATGATCAGAACTGGGTGAAGAAATGCCGGACAGTGAACTTGGGGGGAGCTGCGCGTAGGGGTGGACCTAGAATGACGTGGGCTCGGGTACTCCAGTCCGATCTCAAAATAAAGAACTTGACAACACAGGCGGCCCTTGACAGGACCGGCTGGAAAGCTGCCATTTAGGACGTGAGACTGTAACCACAGCTTCTGTGGACAAACGGTCTTTAAACTTGTATGTATGTATGTATGTATATTTCAACACTAACCCTCATCATAAAATCTAACTAGTACGTTCCTTAACTTTAACTAAAACTATTATGCTTATTTATGAACATTGACTCTACTGATCTGCGCTTTTTGAAGTCACTATATATTAGGAATACTTTACTGGCTCCCCAGTATAAAATTGTACAGCATTTGCTCTCTCTCTCTCTTTCTCTCCAGATAATACAGTTGAACTCATGAAATTGTATCCACTGAGTGACTTTATGTGTGGAAAGAAAAACAGTATGATTATATTAAGAGTGTAGTTCCTTATACTGTAGTTAATTCATATGACCAAGTAGCGGGTTTGTTACAAATTAGTTGTGTAAGTCAATCATAATATTCTTCCTTCAAATATAGGATAATGAGTGGTTAGTGTTTTGTGGCCACCTGTACATACCTGACCACGGTCGCCTATTTAAATATTACTTTGACCTGCCCCTTCCGGGAAATACCATATATTCACAGATAGGCTCACTAACACTGACTAGAATATTGCCTCAATGGTCTTATGTAGCCTGTGAGACTTTGACATAGACCTCCAGTAAATTTGTTTCAGTAAATGCATGTGAGTGTGTATGTATGTGTGTGTGTGAATATATACAGGAGTATACTGTATATAGCGTATATATATATATATATATATATATATATATATATATATATATATATATGTACTGATTATATATATACAGTATATGAACCTGAGAATCATGTTTTTTTTTGGTTTACGAATGCTTATACATTGTTTCCTACCCTTCAGTTCATTGCTAACAAACACCCCCAGATATTTCTCACAGTCTGAGATTTGTAATTCCATATTAGCTATTAGGCATATATATATTTTGAATTTTTATTTACCGTCCACGTTTAATGTCACATACCAATTTACTAACCATTCATGTAGTGTCTAGTTTACTTTGAAGGTACTCTATATCACTATCCGAATCTACTTGTCTCCTCAATCTGGTATCGTCTACAAAGACGATATATATATATATCCCGGTATATATATATATATATATATATATATATATATATATATATATATATATATATATATATATACTGTAAATAGATACATAAAGCGATACATACTGTATATACATATATACATATTGGGAGGTTTGACGACCTCCCTTATAACCAAATAAGGAAAACCTCTTATTTGGTAGCAGTCTCGGAGTATCCAACGTAGGGCTTATGATCTCAGCCGCTACCACAGCGGGCCGATTTATCGGTACTCACGCGAAGTAACCAAATAATCTCTAGAGTTGCACCTCAATTCACTACTAGGCACGTTGTACACACTCCGAGACGACTAGGAAAGAAGAGATAGCGAAAGAGAGAAAGAATTGTTATAGTTACCCATTTAATCTAGCTGCTCTCCTCTGAGCCATGCTCCATGTTCTATGAGCCTGTGCCAGGACCTGCCAAAGTATCGAGGTATCAAGTAATCAGTTTAGATTGGATGGGCAGGGGATCGGCATGAGGGCGGGATACTCTGTCGTTGGATACTCCGAGACTGCTACCAAATAAGAGGTTTTCCTTATTTGGTTATAAGGGAGGTCGTCAAACCTCCCAATTTAGTAGCAGTCTCTACGTTTCCAACGTAGGGCTTGAATCCCAAATTGGAGGCGGACATCCAATAAACCATAAACCCCAAGCCGTAGCACAAGCAGAGGACCAAGAAAAGACACAAATAAACAAATCAGTTTATTAACAGAAAAAGAGCGTAACAGTACGGTGCATATTAAGGAAGTACATGTTACCAGTATCAGTCTAGGGTCTTAAAAGTGCCGCAGCAGGCTAAG
Organism: Paralithodes platypus; assembly: GCA_032716605.1. Taxonomy (NCBI): domain Eukaryota; kingdom Metazoa; phylum Arthropoda; class Malacostraca; order Decapoda; family Lithodidae; genus Paralithodes; species Paralithodes platypus. The sequence goes on from CM064575.1 coordinate 34,203,645, forward strand.
GAATAGGTCATGTCGACCGGAGAATGGCACACCAATATGGGAAGAATGAAGGCAAGTTGTACATGAAGACAAGAATCTGAAGGCAAGGCACAGTAGGCGGAAGATCTCCAAGGACACTCTTTAATTACAAAAACTGGGTATGAGGCATAGACATACCAAACAAGTAACCCCTAGACAGTAGAGTCTATACGTAAAGAAGTAAGAGAGATAATCTTAATACGAAACAGGGATGACATACATGTAAAATGAAAGAGAGAAAGGCATTGTACAATCATACAAAATGACCCCCCCCCCCCCCCCACAGTGTAGGGAAAGGAAGAAAATACAGTATGGGATGAGAAGAGACACAGGATGGAGATGAATCACGTGACACATTGGCCTAACGCAACACAAGGCACACCTGGCAGTGGACATGGACAGGTACGATGAGACAAAAGTGCTGTGGGAGGACCATAGCCCTGTGTCGGCGATATCCGAAAGTGAGGAATTGTTGAGAAACCTCACAGTCGCTGCATAAGAGCGGAGCCCTTCGTAAGGGGGATTACTCGCAGTAATGACACGGCGTAAATGAAGTCCCACAGCACGTTTGCCTAACCGTGTCCCTGTCTTAGGGGCCAACCAGAGCGCCGTCCCCGACGTCGGCACAGCGGCACGCACATACGTATGCAAGGCTTTTACCGGGCATAGCGGATGATGCGTGCTCCCACATTTTAAAGCTGGTACAGTAAACGGCTTAAAAATGTGCGCCTCACGTTCATTCTTGGCCACAAAATGAACGGAAGGGGCCAAAGTGACTGACCCCAAGGAAGGCGAAAAACTTATGCAATTCGGGGCCCTCGACATGGCAGCCAACTCCGAGACCCTCCTGTAGCCAACGCTAAAAGAAACAAAGTTTTATCAAGCAGATGAACAGGTGTTGGGTTACTGGTGTAGATGGGTGAGGTAAGGAGCCTGAGAGCCTTCGCCAGAGACCATTGAGGCGGTATCTGGCGTGGGGGCGGTCTGAGCCTAAAGCAGGCTTTCATGAAAAAAGACGGCTCCTTGTGAGGGAGCACCAGCCCCGTCAAGGTCTCAAAAGGCTCCCAAATAGCGGACAGGTGGTTCTTAACCCTTAAGGTGTTAATGGTGTTGTACATGTATGTGCGTGTCGCAAACAAGTGATTAAGGTAATGGAAGACTAACGCAACCGACGGAACTGTTTGTTCGGTGTCATTGATCCATTTAGTGAAAGTATTCCAATGAGACTCGTAAGTCTTCCAAGTAGCCTTAGTCCAGTGCTGATTAAGCATATCAGTCAAGCAACGTCCATATTTCGGTAACCACCCTGCCTCACAAACATCCACGATGCGAATGCCAACGAGGTCCCTAGGTCTCCAATCTGTCCCAAGTGGAAGTCTGAGACAGACAGGGGAACGGGACTCGGGCACCATCGCTTCAGCTGAGCGTACCAGGCTTGGGCCGGCCAGAGGGGCGCGATTAACCAAACCTTGCCACGGTACTCTCAGCCTGTGTAGGACTTTGCACATAAGCAGTGCGTCGGGCGGTGGAAAAGCGTAAATCGACTGCCACCTGCTCCAGTCCTCGCTGAAGGCATCCGGCCCCCCCGCCTGAGTACAAGTCCAGCGGGTGAGGTAGTCCGGCAGCTTGTTCGTCCCGGAGGAGGCGAACAAGTCCACCTGCGGATGGCCCCAGGAGGCTGCGAGGTCGTCGAAAACGCTTTGTCTTAATGACCATTCTACCTTGGTGCTCTGTCCTCTCGACAAAGCATCCGCCCAAAGATTGGCCGTCCCGGGCAGGTAAGTCGCATGCAGGGTGATGCTGTAACGATCGGCCAGGTAAAACAATTTCTCCGCCAGGTCTTGGAGCACAACAGACCTGGAGGAGCCCTGCTTTTGGATACAATGAACCGCGGACATGTTGTCCATCCTGAAGGCCACCGACTTGCCCGTGAGGGCCAGTCCGTGATCCCGCAGGAAGAACAACGGTACCAACAGTTCCAGGGCATTGATGTGGAAGTGTGAGAGCCCCGACCACCTGCCGTGGTTTTGATGTCCCATGTCTGATTGATAGCCCCACCCCACCTCGCTCGACGCATCTGTGTCTACCTAGATGGTCGGCGGAGGAGCAGTCCAGGGCACAGCCGCAGAGAGCGTGCCCCGAGCGACCCAGTGTGTCAGTCTCAGATGTATTGAACGCGGTACCGTCCACAAACGGTAAGGGGGCGAGATAGGGAAGTGCCTGTTGCCCAGCTGAATGAGGCGTTTTAGTCGGAGCCGGCCCAAGGGCACGGTCAGAGACGCCCAATTCAAAGACCCTAGTAGGGAGTCCCAGATTTTTCGTGTTATCGAGACCGAGTGCAACACGACAAAGAGCTTCCTTCGAAGTTTCGACGCATTCACACGACTCTGGGAAACGGTGGCGCTTTGGAGATCCCAGTGCAAGCCCACCCACGTCACTTCTCGTGACGGTGAGAGGCAGGACTTGGGAATGTTTAGTTTGAACCCCAGGTTTGTGATATGTCTGACTACAGTGAGCGTGTCTTGTACACAGTGAGTGAGAGAGTCTGCGGAGATGAGCCAATCGTCCAGGTAAAACAGGATCTGAATCCCTTGTAAGAGCAAGGGGGTCAGAGCCTGCTTCACCAGTTTGGTGAAGACCCGCGGCGCTATGTTGAGGCCGAATGGTAGTCTGGTGAATTGGAACACCCGTTGATCCGACTGCAGTGCTAGGCAGCCCTGGAACCGAGGAGCCATCGGCACATGCCAATAAGCATCCTTCAGATCCAGGGTGACCACCCAAGACAAGGGCTTGAGTGCCAGGCGTACCTGGTTGATGGTGAGCATGCGGAAACGGGTGTTCACAATGTGAGAGTTGAGGACTGAGAGATCTACCACCGGCCTCATAGCAGCGCAGTCCTTCTTTGGGATCAGAAACACATGAGACAGAAATACCTTTTGTGTAGAAGATATTTCCTTGATAACGCCTTCCTCGTGCATGGACATGATCACTTGGGCCACTTCCTGAGACACTGGTCGCTGTCGGGGAGGGCACCTGAGAGGAGGCCTGGACCTCCACCTCCAAGTCAGACCCTTCTTGACCACCCGACGCGCCCACGACCGGCGGGGCCATTGCCGGTAGTGGGGGCGGAAGAAGCCGGTGCGGGCGCCTTGCGTCAGGCCCATCACCGCTTCGACGCGATGGTCGGGCGAGGGAAGAGGGGACTGGCCAGGAGGAACTACGCGTTTTTTGGCGCGGAGCCCCTCTTGGACTTATCGTAGTGGGAGCTAGAGCCACCAAGTCCTCCTCCAGACGTCCCCCCGCCCCGCCGAAACGACGGACGAGCCTCGCGCTCCGGCCTATCCCCCTCCAGGTTGTGTCTGGCAGCGGAGGAACTGGGGCCCTGCGCCTGCCAGCGCCGCATCCCCTCTTGACGTGGACGGCGATCCGGGGACCGACGACCACGGAAGGCGGGTACACCACGCCCCCCGTGAGCCAGTTCCCTGGCCACACCTCTAGCCTGGCGCCCTCTGCCGGCGACAGACCTGCCCCCGCGTCCGCGGGTGGAGGAGGATGAAGTGGGCTTCGCCACCACCTTCCGTTGAGCAGAGTATGTGTCACTCTGCGCCAGTAAGAAAGCCCCTTGCCAAGCCTCCTCAGGGAACAGTCCAGGGGTCAGAAGGTCAGTCAGTAGGAGGCGGTTGCGGACGTCGGCAGGGGCCTTCTTACAGAAAGCCACCCGAAGTTGTTGACGGCAACGAGTGGCTTCATGGAGGGAGTGGCGGATGTCCTGAACAGGGTTGAGGGCAAGCTGCAGGGTGATCCCTCGGACATGCTCAAAACCTTGGCAATGATCAGCCGATTCCAGCGACTCAATAAGGCGGAGGTGAACCCGCGCAAGTTCCAACTGAGCAAGAAGAGTTGAAAGTTGGCGCGCCGCTCGCTGACGGAACTTAAAGTCCCGGTCCAGTGGTGCCTTCTCCGGTGCCGTGAAAAAGGAACACGGAAGGGGGCCCACCGACAGTTTGGGAGCATTGAGCCACTCCCACACAGGCAGAGGGAAGCCCGAGGAGGTAAGGAGCATGCCCGACAGAAAAGATGATTCCATGGATGGGATGGCCGGCAAGGTCTCAGCCATGGACTGACCAAACTCCACTGCTTCACGGATCCATTCACCCCAGGGACCCGGACAGACGTGCGGGAGTTCGAGCATCAGGACCCCGTCCCGATCTCGCACATTCCTGAGGTACGGCGTCCCTGAGATGGCAGAGAGGGAGTGGACATCCGCAGACAGGTCTTGGCGGGAGTAGTCAGCCCAGGGCTTGGTGGCAGTGTAAGGCAAGACTGACGGATGATATGAAAAATACCGCATGTCTTGCCGGTTAGGGTACACCCTCACATCGACCTCAGGGACCAGACCCTGTGGAGTAATGGCCCTGAAGATGTTTTTCTCATTCACCTGTATAGCCCAGCCCTCCGGCACAGCCCGCTCTCCGGCCGGCAGGTGGACCGCCCCCTCAGGGTTGGAGGCGATCACAGCACTCCAAGCAACATAATCCCCATACAGGGATGGCATCTTGACTTTGGGGATCTTAAACTTGGAGAGAGGCGGCACGGAGAGGGGGTGAGAGAACAACCCCAAACCCTGGCCCGGGATAACAACGGGCCAGAGAGGAGTCGTAGGTGGTGTCGGAGGTGCAGGTGATGAAGTAGATGATGTCAACGGTACCACGACCGGGAGAGCAGGCCGAGATGGGATGTGGTCGGCAACAGGTGGGAGAGGAGCCACAAGCGGAGTCTGCAGAGGCACCGGGTTAGTAGTACCCAACCGGGAGACCACTGCATCCATGGCCGCCGTGACAGAGGAGAGGATGTCTGCCTTATTGGAGGCCATCTCAAGACGAAGAGACGCCAACTCCGCCCGTAACTCCGTCTCCGCAGCAGGAGGGAAGGACGTCTGTAGAGGAGACAGGGAACCAGCCTCACTGGGCCCACGGGCCCCATGGTCCGTGAGCGGGGAGAACTCAGGGGACGGTGGGGAGGACTGTGCCGCCACGTCGGGATCCTCCTGGCCCGAATCAGGTGCACCGTCCGAAGACGAGTCGACCCCCATATCCTCGTCCTCCAGCCGATCAAAATCCGCAACCTCCGTCTCAAGAACATCTTCTAAATGGTCAGGGAGACGAGGAGGAGACTGCTGGTCACAAGGGATCGAGGCGTCGGAACCTCCAGGTTGAGGAGGAGGCGTGGAGGGCATCGCCGCCGGTACCACCACAGCTGGGCCCGCCATAGGGAAGAGGCCGGGACCCCTCACAGGCTGGGAGGCAGGCAGAGGCTCGAACTCCACCCCACCAGTGGCTGAAGACGGTGCAGGATGGAGAACGACCTCCTCGGCAGGCGGGGCAGGACGGCGTTTGGCCCTGAAGACCGTGGAACCCTGCGAAGGAGGGGGGCTCATCCTGAGGTGAGGAGAAGCAAGATGGGGTCGATCAGCAGGGGACGGAGATCGGCGACGTTTCTTCCTGCCAGAAGTTCCAGAAGTCATGGAGAGGTCGGAGGGAGGTACACGAAGTTTATGACGCCTGGGGGCCCGCTCCCTGGAACGCGCCCTCCCACCCGCCTGACCCGAACTCCCGGGAGGGGAGCCCCGAGCCGTATGAGGAGAGCGAGAGTGACGAACAGTAGGGGAGCGGGAACGGCGTGCAGCATCGGAGGTAGGTGGGATCCCTAACAACACCCGGACGTCATCCTCACGGAAGGAAGGAGCCCTGTGCAGGACCCTTTGGACGTGACGGGAGATGACGTCCCATGATCGGCGTAGAGACGTCCTGGCCCGTTGTCCTTCCGCCGACGTAGGGAGAGTCTCGAGTAGTTGAAGAGCGGAGAGACACACCCCACACCGGCGGGGATCGTAAACATCCTTCCCATAGCAGGCCGTGTGGAGGCAACATTCCCGGTGATCCCGCAAGGCCGTCCGCTGACACGTCGGCCGAGAGCAGGGAGGAGCCGGCATCACAGCACTGAAAAATGGGGAAGCATTACCCACCAGTAGAGGTGAGACAGGCAATATGAGGCAGTAGAGCCAATTCAGCACGTAAGACTCAGTAAGACAATATCCAGGAAGAAGCTATGTAGCAAGTATAACAGGAAAGTCAAATGAAAACACCCACACCAGAGACCCTCAACACCAGGGCTGGGACAAGCCCCTTAGCAAGGCCCAACCCGGGGAACAGGTCCTAACCAAAATCGTGGGGAAAGTGGCACCCTTCGAAATACCTGAGAACCCTCTGTGAGAGCGGAGGGAGGAGGCGGCGAAGCGGCGGCGGCGTAGGAACAGCCGGCAGTAGAGCGGGCACCAGCTGGAAGGAAAAGGTCAAGTGTGAGCAACCCAACAGTACCCTATAAGTGTAAATAGGGGCGGGGAGGGAATCCAAAACACACAGGACATCGCCACTTTGGGTCGAGTCCTAGGACTTTTCAGGTGGTCTTAGGGTCCTCCCAGTATACAAGGAGGACGCCCATAGGGCGGGAACCAGGTACAGAAGGAGGACACAAGGAACAGGACATAAGGGATAGGAAAACAGCCAATCAGCCGTTGTCCAAAAAGCCCTGTCCATGTACATGAAGAGGGGGGCAGAACAGGGCACATAAACCAAGGCAAGTGAAAAGCTATGTGGCCTAGGCCTTGACAAGGCACAGGGCACCTCAAAAAGATAAAGGCGCTTCTAGGGCGGATTTAAAAAGATGAAGGAGCTGAGGACACCAGAAGACCCTTGCCTGTGTGGCGAAAAAACGTGAGTAAACACGAAAATCGAGTCAACTTGTCCAAGCATATCCTCGCTGTGAGCGGGGCCCCTATCGTGTACAGTTTCCAGACATTCCCCCCCCTTGTCAGTGATCAAGTAACCACAGGCAGGGGAAGAACAGAAACATGGACATGTAAGAAAAACGAGAATTTAACCGAGAGCTACGAGACCGAGACTTCCCAGTCAGTGGAGACAAAAGGAAGGCAGAAGAAAAGGACCTGTGTGGATCAGTCCAACGGCGGGCAGCTCAAGGCAAAAACCGATTAGCTTAAACACACAATTAATGAGAATCTTAACAGAGCGTAGAAGACCAACCAGAAAGTCAGTAGAGACAAGAGGAAAACAGAAGGACAGGACTATGTGGCCCAAACCGACGGCGGTCAGCTCAAGTTAAAAAACACAGGCCTAGCCTAGTTACACAATTCACATAAACGAGAAAAGACTAGGGCAGCGTCAATCCCTAAGTGAAAAAACCTAGTAACAAAGCTAAACACTGCCCGAGAAGCCCCACAAGTACGTTAAATTAATAAAATAAAAGGAGGATAGCCTAGGGCTTGACCAACAATTTCACCAGAACCACGTATCCACGAGTCAAGTAGGCCCGGGGAAACGAAAAGGAACTGACAAAAGCGTGAACCAATGCGAACGAAATACAAGACCACCAACTATGGACAAGTTTAATAAACAAGTCAGAAGGGCTATAGGTCAGTTGAGACCAAAGCAGCATGTTTGTGAGAGAATAAAGGCTATGTGGCCTATGCTCACACAAAGCAGAATCCAGAGAAACTTCATGCTCAAGTCTTGTAAAACATCGACACATAGTCATATGAAAAAACAATAAAACAAAAAGTCACAAAGGGAAAGAAACACAATGCATCCCGCGGGAAGCATATCCCCCCCCCCCCCCCCCTCCCAAGGTACGTTAAGGGTAGTTAAAGTGAACATGAACCCGAAAAGTGAGGGTAGAATAGACACACAACGACCGCTACGCGGCGTTGAGGACCAACCACCCCGAAGAAAACAAATAAATAAACACATCTCCAGCACTACGCGCACACCCATAAACACGCCATAAAGCCGTAGTAAAGTGCTGCCTACATCACTGAACATCCTTCTAAAACCTCAACAGCCTGAAAAGGCTCACACTCACTAAGAGTTGAAGCGAAGGGGATGCAAAGCAGGCACTCGCGAAGCACAGACAAAAAAGGCGTGTGACATCGACGGTGGGCGCGAAGTGACTGATACTTTGGCAGGTCCTGGCACAGACTCATAGAACATGGAGCATGGCTCAGAGGAGAGCAGCTAGATTAAATGGGTAACTATAACAATTCTTTCTCTCCTTCGCTATCTCTTCTTTCCTAGTCGTCTCGGAGTGTGTACAACGTGCCTAGTAGTGAATTGAGGTGCAACTCTAGAGATTATTTGGTTACTTCGCGTGAGTACCGATAAATCGGCCCGCTGTGGTAGCGGCTGAGATCATAAGCCCTACGTTGGAAACGTAGAGACTGCTACTAAATATATATATATATACCGGTATATATTTATATATATTTTTTTTGTATTATTATTATTTTTTGTTTTAGGTGGCCATAACGTTAGTGGTCATAGCGCTAGTGGTCATATAATGTGCATAGAGTCATCATTATTATTTTTCTTTGGGCGGATTTGTGTGTGACCCTCGGAGGTATTGAGACATGGTGGGAATAAATTGATCCAGATAACATTTTCTAGGTGGTCAGTAATTATCTCAGTATTTATTAAGTAATTTTCCTATTATTGATTATTTTTATTAATCTCACCACCACACTCCCAATGAAATTAATTAAAGTATATATGATATCAGACCAATGGGACGGTCATTTGATGAGACTGACTTATCATATTTTAAATAATCGGAACGACATTTGCAAGTTTCCACTATGTTACAGTATATCTACTGTAAATTATATGTATATGTGAGTTAGGGATGGTTATCATAATGCAACTTATACCAAGTGTTTGTAGTATTTAATATTAGAGTAAAATCAAATTGATATCTGTATTTGACAAGAATATTCTATATTAATAGTTATGAGGGGGACTATGATATTAAAATATTATTGAAGATTTTTCTTGCCTTTGCCATTTTCGAGCAATGCATTTTAGTATGTCTCACTAGCTAACAAAAATTGCCTTCCCAGACTTCCTTCAAACTATAAAATGCATACCCAGTCCCCCATTTAATTTAGATTTGTACATTTATCGGGAAAGAAAATGTCCCGCCCGAAGGCAGATTTCTTTTAAGTAACAGGTTTGCTACAGCTCACTTAAATTAATAAGCGTCATTTAATTGACAAACTAATGGGGTGGAGCGTCTTAAAATCTTCCAACAAATGGATTGATATAGGGAAATCCAAAAAGAACTCCCTCAAACCAAATATAGTTAATAGCTCTTTATCTCTTAACAAACGACTCCCTCTTCTAAACTCACTCTCACTTCTCTCTCTCTCTCTCTCTTAGATATAATAGTGAACAATAAGTTCATTAATTAATGTATTAATGGAATTTACGCGTGACAGGTATTATCCGTCAATCTTATTGTTATGCTTATTTCATACTACATCTATATATATTTTAGTAATATTTTTACTCATTTGCCTTTGCAAAAAACTGTATTAATATTGTTCAATAGATCACAAAAAACTGTCAATCTGATTTGTGGATTGAACCTAGATATACTGTATATCTTAGGATAAAGCCAGTGCGAGCGCTGGTGGCTGGCCTCAACCAGTCACTACCCGCGCGCGGGTGACAGCCTCTCCCGTGTGGCCATTTCGGTTTGTGGCCATTTCGGAGTGTGGACATTTCGGTTTGTGGCCATTTCGGTTGTGATCATTTTGGAGTGTGGCCGTTTTGACCTGCTTCCTATTATGGGTACTGGTAAAAGAAAAGTTTACCTCTTGTTTGCTAGCTTACTTCTCCACAGCCCGTAGCACGTAGCCCGTAGCCTAGTAGGTAGAGCTCTCGTCTCACACACGAGGGGTCGGGGGTTCAATCCCCGGCCAGGCGGAGACAAATTGGGCTTGTCTCCTTTCATGTGTTAGCCTCAGTTCACCTAGCTGTAAATAGGTACCTGGAATAAGTGGACGACGTTGTGATGTCCCATCTGGGGTTGGCAAAAATGGTACAAGGCGAGATGGGTATCATATGGTTCACCTAAGCTGATGGCTACCTAAGCCTTCGGGCGAGACGGTACCGTCTATAGTGAGAATGGTACCATACAGATCCACCCTAAGCCTTCGTTTCCGATGTCGCCAATTGGCTAAATACAGACTGCACACACATCCACAGCCATTTCAACAGTACATAAAACACTTAACATACATTTCACGCAATACATTCCCAGTTAAGGAGGCGCGATAATAATGAGCTTAGCTCGCATTGCGTGGATTCCCCTTGACGAACAAGTAACTGAGTAACAACTCATAAAAATAATGGTATATATTCTGCCTTGCAATTGGTGTAACTGATATATATTAGGGTGCTTTTATGGCATAGGGGAAAAATTATAATAAAATGCATTATAAGCATCTTAATTTCTTAATGGTTATCATTACATCGTTTTCTCAGTTTACAAATGACCTCTAGGAATCAAAGGGTTAAAACTATCTAATTTAACCCTCTAATTCTCATGGATCTTCAGTAACTTCAACAAATATATAGTGATGTATGTATGTATGCATGTAGCCTACTCAGGCACATACCCCATAACTGAGGGACATGAGACAGAACCCGAACAGAAACAACATTTATAGTTCCATTTCTTATTATTCAGGACCACTTTCCCTTTCCCTCGCCCTTTACTGTCTTTTCTAGTAGGTGAATTTTACAAGGGGAGGAGGATTCTTAGCCCTCAGAAGGAAAAAGTAGGACAGCAAAAGTGACAGACAGAAATGGCTAAGGTTGGGTAGAGGATGCCAAACCTCACTCTGGATAGGACCAGCCCTCACCCATATATTTATTAGTGGCCCCTTCATCATTGATGATGCGCCTTATAAAGATAATGGCCAATCTTTGAACTCAAGGCTCGCCGTTCAAACGATCCGCCTAGGAGAGTAAAATTATTTGATTGCCAAACATCATGAGCGAAACACTCTTAAATATAACAAAACCACTCAAGGTCTTGTCCTTATGATGTGGGTACCACTACTAGAAAAACACAGTAAAAAATAAAAAAAATAAAACATTAAACATGATTCTAGCAGGTTGCGCTTCTGATGCGTCTGCTGTTATTGTGCGCGTCATCCAGTTCTTATCTGGGCGCATATGTCCTTCTTCTCTTAGGTGCCGTCGGGTTCGGACGTGTCCGGAGGTGTGCACACCCTCACGCTTCATTCTTCTTCTGCCTTCCGACTTGTGAGTCTTTTCTCATATGTACAATCGCGCTAAGAAATCATGTCTCGATTCCCAGTACCTATCGTTCAGAAAGTGCTATCTGGCAACAATTGAGGTTCTACTATAATACAATTATTACACACCGGGGAGAACTGTATTTAAGGAAAAAAATGCTAAAACATGATATATAAGTATTGTTGCAATATATTTATCTCATGTGAGAGGAAACCATATAATACGAAAGTTGAGACTAAGCCAAACGAAACAATGTGAAACTCGAAATATTTCGCTCATTAGATTCAGGATTAATATGTGGAGGAAGTCTCTTAAATGCTTGTACAGTAATCACTCCCATATCCGACCCGTCATTATCCGAACCTCGCCAATAACCGAACAGGCCATGGGATATATATATATAAATAAATGAAGTAAAGTTGTTGTTCATGACTTTAAAAAAAAAAAAAAAAAAAAAAAAAAAGTGACCGAAATTGCCGATATATAGGCTAATAATTTACTTATCATTACTACTATATCTTATAAACACTACTATATCTTATTTTTAACAACCAATTCAGAAAATTATGATGTTACAGTGAGGTCCCCGCTTGGATCTTCTGATCACTGTCTGATACAGGCCACCTGTCTATCACACCTTCCCACTCTGAACCTGTTTTGGTGACTAAATGGCATTATGATAGGGCAGACTGGGAGGGTCTTCAAGGTTTCTTTATTGATATTCCCTGGACCTCTTTCTTTTCTAATGATGCATTGAGCCACATACAAAATTTTGTAAAAATTGGAATGGAAACTTTTATTCCTCATCAAAAGTACAGTAAAAGATCTAATTCACCTAAATGGTTTGACCATAATTGTGCTAGAGTAACTGAACAAACAGCAATAGCCTACAATGCATACACAAGATCAAAAACACATGAAGCCTTTAATTACTTTAGAAACATCAGAAATCATGCCAAAACTGTATTAAACCTAACTAAATCAGACTTTCTCCACAAGCAGGCAAATAAACTTCTAAATAATCCAAATGATAACAAAATATTTTGGTCTACTCTTAACTCATTTAAATCCAACTTCACTACTGCTTCATCCATTCCACCATTAAAATCTCCGACTGGCAATCTTGTAAGTGACCCACGAGGTAAAGCTAACCTTCTTGCGGATATTTTCTCCACCAACTCAACCTTAGATGAAATAAATCAAGATGTCCCTGTACTTAATTTTAATTCGCCTGAAATTCCCTCACTTAAGATCCACACCAGACATGTCAAAACTATTTTGCAGAATCTCTCAGTAGATAAGGCTCCTGATCCAGATGAAATTCCTCCAATAGTACTTAAGAATTGCTCCTTGGTGCTCGCTCCTGTATTGGCAATTTTTTTTCGTTTGTGTACTCATACCTCATGCTTCCCAGTACCCTGGAAAGAAGCAAACATCCATCCAGTTCCTAAACAAGGTGCCTCTTCAGATCCATCAAACTACAGACCATTAGCTATAACTTCCACTCTTGGTAAAGTCTTTGAAATTATATTGAATAATCACATAATTAAGCATCTTGAGAATAATAAATTAATCAGTGATAGGCAATATTGTTTTAGACGATGTCGATCAACTGCAGACATGCTTTGCCTTCTTACGCATCAAATCAACCAAGCTACAGACCAACATGGTGAAACACATACAATAGCTCTGGATATATCAAAGGCATTTGATAGAGTCTGGCATCAATCCTTATTGTCGAAGATGTCACACTACGGCCTTGCATCATTAGTTCCACTAATTTCTTCTTATCTTCATAACAGAAAAATATGTGTAATGGTAGATGGCCTTTATTCTCAATTTCACTCAATAAATGCTGGTGTTCCCCAGGGATCAGTTTTGGCCCCAATTCTGTTCCTCATTCATATCAATGATCTCATATCTACCACTCATAATCCAATACATTCCTACGCAGATGACTCAACACTCCACAGTTCCTTCACATTTACCAATTCTTTCACCCAACCCGATCTTATAAATTCAAAAATAAACACTGCAATTTCTCTGAACCAGGACCTTTCTAGAATTAATGGATGGGGACAAAAGAATCTAGTTTCATTTAATGCACAGAAAACCAAGTACATTCAATTTTCTAACCGACAGAATCTCACTGACTCCCATATATTTTTTAATGATGTAAATATTCCCACTTCCCCTAGTATTGACATTCTCGGTGTAACATTAACTACTAACTTGAGCTGGACACATTATGTTAGAGGCATTGCTAAGAATGCCTCTAAAAAACTGGGACTCCTGTACAGAGTTCGAGAATTCTTCACTGACGAGCAGTTGGCCGTGATATATAAAAGTCATGTGCGTTCTCAGATGGATTACTGTTCACCTCTGTGGGGTGGAAGTGGAGTGGTTGCATTGAGGCAGTTGGACAAAATTCAAAATAAAGCTATTAGATTAATCAATAACCCTGCAATCACACAGGACCTTCCTACATTATCCATACGAAGAAACGTTGCATCTCTTGCATTATTCTACAGATATTTTCACAGCAATTGTTCCGAGGAACTTGCTTCAATTGTGCCGCCTCTCCACATCTTTCCCCGTAGAACTAGGGCAGCTGAGAGCGCCCATGAATTTACACTTTCTCCTACACAATGCAGAACTTCTGCTTATCAGAATTCATTTATCCCCAGAGCTACTACTCTTTGGAATTCACTTCCCTCGAATTGCTTTCCACAAACTTACAATCTACAAATGTTTAAATCCAGTTGTTACAAACATTTTATGAATGGAGGATGCCTTTAGGCACATGGACCTTTTTGTTTTGTCTGTGTTTTTCCTTCCTCTGTTCATTGTCTCTTAAAAAAAAAAAAAAAAAAAAAAAAACAATAGTAGGTAGCCAACTTACCATAATACTAAATTATATTTCATAATAAACTTATATAAACCGAGTAATCTTGGCCAAACCGATACGCATGCGGTTTTGTTTATCACCTGTTTACTAAAGTGCCACCATTATCGATTTTCTTCGAGCCGACTCGAGCGGGAGGGTTACCAATTGAAGTTAAATCCGCTAGCATATATTGTTAGATGTAAGACATGATAAATACCACTAGAAATATGATTTGGCAAAATCCATATAATATCACTTCGAAATTGTTCTGAAATTTCAAAACAAAAGTTTAAATATAAACAGCTAGTGTAAGTCATTGCTGCTAGATCGAAGTAAAGGTCTAGATCTAGCGGAAGTCGCTATATGTATTGGCAGTACAGTTAGATGCAAGACATGATAAATACCACTAGAAATATGAATTGGCAAAATCTATACAATATCACTTCGAAATGGTTCTGAAATTTCAAAACAAAAGTTTAAATATAAACCGCTAGTGTAAGTCATTGCTGCTAGATCGAAGTAAAGGTCTCTAGATCTAGCGGAAGTCGCTATACGTATTGGCAGTACTGCACACTGCCGACAGCGACACGTTGTTGACATTGTTGTTGAAGTTCCAGCGGAGGGATGAACAAAATATTTTTCTTGTCCAATAATAGCTATTTCATAGTCCCACAGGACTTATTTGGATATATTTATGACCCCTGGTATGAAGGTATGTTGCCAATATAATAATAGGCTATAGAGACAAATAAATAGTTAAAGGACTAATAACCTAATAATAATGACAAATAGATAATTAACTCTGTGTATCCGGATACCCCCTGTGACCGAACTGACCATGGCCCATATAGTTCGGTTATGGGAGTGATCACTGTATTACTTTTTAAACCAACAACACTGGGAGAAAAGTATATCATAAAGTTAAAATAAACTGTTAAAAGTTATATTCAAACCACGAGTGTCAATAAATCACGTAAATAAACATATAACAGTATTTTTGTCCACATTAAATTCTCTAAGCGATACGACATTCTGCTTGAAAGACCTAGCCATCTCCAATATATTTTGTGAGAAAGTTTGAATACTCGAGAACAGCTTGTAATTTGTATAGACAGACAATGAAATTTCACTTATAAAATATGTAACCCAGAGGGACTCCCATATAGGAACAGAAGATGGAAAGGCAAGTAGTAAGGACAAAGGTGGATATAAAAGCAGAAGAGATGCACTCTTCTTCACATCCTGACAGTGACTGACTTGTGTCTTGTAGGGCAGCAGCAGGGCCGTGGGATGCCAGATAGTGCATCAAAATTAAATACTTGCATTATTCTTTAAAGAAATTGAAAGCAAACCTTACTTATATTTATTCAAACTACAACATAAATATAATTTAGAGAGCATAAATAGGTTAATTTTGTCAGTAGGCCAACTATTGGAAATATCCAGAGACCTATAGTTTTAAATTTGGAAAAGACCGGGCTCCGACGGGGCTGTGGAGAGTTGCCAGCGGTAGCCAGATTTGGGGACTATTGTTCGATCCTTAGAAAAAGCGAGTCATGACTTCTTAGCGCGATTGTACATGCTATATGCTGAAGTCAGGGTAGCTTATAGATTAGCTAGACTGTGTACACCTTGCCCACTCGCCTTTGGAGACTGTTTTCCGGGTCTTTGGCAAAGATCTTTGTCAGGAGCTTTTGTTGTGATAAGGCAAGACTCCCACATGTGTTTTTCTTTCCCCTAGGACCTAGGTATTCTAATTTAGCTCTTATAGACATGAGGCTTCTTTTAGAGGATCCGGGGCCCGCTTTTCGACTACTGTACCTATTCGGGTGGGTTAAACGGTTTTATCTTCATTGAGAGGAACTTGTGCGTTTCTAGTTGTCTCACTTAGTGAGGGACTTGGCACTTGTTCATGACGCTTTTCAGCCTATGTTCCTGTTACTAAGTGATGGATGTTGGAGGGCTTCGCTGGATTTCAGGTTTGTGCGTGTGATTGATTCTTCCACATGACCACGTCTAGTTGGCCTCCTGTAGGTGCTTTAGTTATGGCTAGGATGTGTTATTTATTGATTGATTAATTAATGTATAACTATGCCATAATGTGTGCACGTTGCGAGATCTAGTAGCTTGGAGGGCTGGCCTTTCCGGCGGGATTTGTTAAGTGAGACTTGAGACAACGTGCTTCTAGTCACTTCACGCGGTTTCTCCGCCGGAAAATTTCGGGAAGTGTCTAGAGCTATGTTGATTTCGAGTCATCGTTGTTTGGTACAAGATAGGTCGACATTTTTCTGTCTAGTTTTGCCGGCGGGGTTAAATTTTCGGGAAGCGAACTTTTACTTCACTAGGAGGTTTGACACCTCCCCAATACCAAAGAAGGAAAACCTTCTATTTGGTAGTAGCCTCGGAGTATCCAACGTAGAGCTATATACTTATCGTATAATTCCGTTCCGTTCTGGAGCGGGCAATTATCGTAATCACTAGCGCGATTAAATCGATAACATCTAGATTAGCACCTTACTCTCTCTACTAGGTACGTTGTACACACTTTTGAGGCCACTATTAGAAAAGGAAAAGATAAAATATTGATGAGAAAGAAAGAAAACTTTAAGAATCTTGCCCATTCTATCTGGCTCCTTACGCCGTTGTCA
The DNA here is from genome assembly GCA_032716605.1 of Paralithodes platypus. Classification (NCBI taxonomy): domain Eukaryota; kingdom Metazoa; phylum Arthropoda; class Malacostraca; order Decapoda; family Lithodidae; genus Paralithodes; species Paralithodes platypus. The sequence continues at coordinate 34,220,372 of CM064575.1, forward strand.
TGGGCGTACCTCCTTAGCCCAACTGGGCTGGAAGGCCATCTCGTTATCAAGTTACCAAGAGGAAGATTGGATGGGCAGGGGTACAGTGTGAGGGAGGGATACTATGACATTGGATACTCCGAGGCTACTACCAAATAGAAGGTTTTCCTTCTTTGGTATTGGGGAGGTGTCAAACCTCCCAATTTAGTAGTAGCCTCTACATTCCAACGTAGAGCTAGAGTAACAAATTGGAGGCGGACATCCAAGTGGAAAACACAAACTTTAGCCCTTAGGAAATATCAGGACCATGGAAAGACCGACTTAAACAAGAGAGTTTATAGAAAGAGTGTACTGACAGGTGCATATCAAAGAGGTCAAGTACGGTCAAGTCTTATTCCATGGGATAACTAGCCTAAGACAAAGAATGCTGCATCTCATAATAATAATATGAATTCCAGGATCCCCCCCCCCTTCCGGAAGAAAGCAGGAAGACCCATAATGTAATGAGTAAATACAGACAGACGCCGAATAGGAGTACTGTACAGGATGTGAAGAGAAAATACATGAGCATTGTCAGTGAACAGCACTGAAAGCCATATGATAAAAGTTCCGTGGTATGAGGCCAAGACCTACCAAAAGAAAGTAGTATACTTTCAGACTAGAAATTATATCAAAATCTTAACCTAGTTATTAATCCTTAAACTTAGGTACAAGTATGGGTATAGTGCAATCCCCCCCCCCCCCTCAATAAAGGAAGAACAAGAAGGGAGAAGGACAAGAGACAGAAGGAACTCTGCAGGTAGACCCTGAGTGAACCTGCTGGCCCAACGCACTACAAGGATGCCCCGGTCTGCCCGTGGACATGGCCAGAGAGGAGGAGACAAACGTGGTGGGGAAAGACCAAAGCCCAGTGTCGGCAATGTACGGTCGAGAAAGATTATGTAAAAACCTGAACGTAGCAGCGTATGAACAGACATCATGAGCTGTGCCCTGAACGTTAGGATTACTGGCCCGAATAATCCGACACAGGCGAATTCCCACAGCACGTCGACCTAGCCTCCTACCGGTCGTAGACGCCACCCGTAATGGCAACCCCGACACTGGCCTGGTCGAGTACACACACGTATGCAGGGTTTGAACCTGGCATAACGGATGATGAACCCTACCACGTTTGAAAGCTGGTACAGGAAACAGCTTGAAAACGGGAGTGTCGCGTACGGTTGTAGCAACAAAACGAACAGACGGAGCCAAAGTAACTGACCCAAGGACATGAGAAATATGTAAGCAATGCCGGTTCCTAGACCTGGCAGCCATCTCCGGGATTCCTTCACCCGTCGCCAAAGCCAGAAGGAACAGTGTCATGTCATGGAAGTGTTCAGGCGTGGGGTAATTAGTGTAAGAGGCAGACGAGAGCCTCCGCCAGATACCACTGAGGAGGAATCTGACACGGGGTGGACGAAGCTGAAAGCAGGCTCGCATAAAGAATCCCAATTCCTTGTGAGGAACGACCAACCACGTGAATGTCTCAAACGGTACCCGAATGGCCGACAGGCAGGTCCTAAGTGTATTTACCTAATTGTATTTACCTAATTGTAGTTTACAGGAGTTGAGCTAAGCTCGTGTTGTCCCGTCTCTCAGTCTACTTTTTATCCAATTTTTTCTTGAAAATATGGATGTTCCTTGCCCCTACCACCTCCTCCTCCAGCCCATTTCATTTGTCAATACATCTATAGGGGAAGCTAAACTTCCTGATATCGTTCTTGCAGGTAGGTCTTTTTACTTTGTAGCTGTGGCCTCTAGTTATTCCTGTATCCATAATTAACATATCCTCCCTATCCAGCCTCTCCAGCCCCCGGGTGCATTTGTACATCATTATCATGTCTCCCCTCTCTCTCCTCTCTTTTAAACTTGGTAGATTTCATTTGTCTAGCCTTCCTTCATATGGCAGTTCTCTGAGACTTGGAACCAATCTAGTAACTGCTCTCTGGATTCTTTCTAACTTGTGAATATGCTTCTTTAGATGCGGGGACCACACCACTGCTGCATACTCCAATCTTGGTCTAATCATACTCTTCATAATTTTCGCTACCATGGTCTCATCCAAGTAGTTCAGAGCAACTTTCATATTCCCGGCCATTGCATACATTCCGCTAAAGAGCTTGTTAATATGTTTCTCTGGCGACAAATTATCTTGTATAATCAACCCTAAATCCTTTTCTTTTTCGGCCTTGCTAATTATATTATCTCCCATCCTGTACTCCCAATTTGGTCTATTCACACTTCTTCCCATATTTAACACATGGCATTTACTTATATTAAATTTCATTTTCCACTTGGTGCTCCATTCATATATTTTATCTAAATCCCCTTGCAGCTCCTCACAACTACTTTTATTTGTTATTTGTCTCATAATGTTTACGTCGTCTGCAAACATTGACATGTAGGAATTTATGCCTATCGGCAGGTCATTCACGTACATAAGGAACATGAGAGGTGCCAACACAGATCCCTGCGGCACACCACTCTCAACTTTCCGCCACGATGAGTAAGTTCCTCTAATGTTGGTCCTCATTTCCCTATCTGTTAGATAGCTCTCCATCCATTTCAGCAAACTCCCCCTGATACATCCTAGCGTCTCAAGCTTAGATAACAATCTCTTATGTGGTACCTTATCGAATGCTTTGGAAAGGTCTAAGTAGACGCAGTCCACCCATCCGCCTCTTTCTTGGAATACATCTATCACCCTACTGTAATAACATAGCAAACTGGTAACACAAGATGTCCCTTCTCTGAATCCAAATTGCTTTGGGGTTATTATCTTCTTTCTCTCCAACATTTTCATCCATCTCTTCCTAATTAGCTTTTCACAAATCTTGCATACAATACTAGTAAGTTAAACTGGTCTATAGTTTAGAGGGTCCTCAGGGTTTCCATTCTTGTATATCGGGATGATATTAGCTCTTTTCCATTCAACAGGAACCTGTCCTTTATCTAAGGAAGCTTGAATTATGTCCCTCACTGGCTCCACTAATTGCTCTGCACACTCCTTTAAAACCCAGGCAGACACTTCATCCGGTCCCATAGCTTTCCTTACTTAAAGTCCTCTCATCGCAAATAACAGCTCATCTCTAGTTATTTCTATCTTACTAAGACCACTCTCCAGTACTCCCGCCTGTGGTTCGTCAAAACCTTCCTCTCTAGTAAAAACTGACCCCAATTTGTTATTCATTACCTCACACATGTCCGATACTTTTACATACGTCCTAGCATCAACTCTTAATTTAGTAATTTGTTTCTTTACCTTCAACTTACTGTTTATATATTTATAAAATAATCTAGGGTCACTTTCACATTTATTTACTATGTTCTTCTCATAGTTCATTTTAACTTGCCTAATTATGTTAACATATCTATTCCTCTCCTGTTTATATTTATTCCGATTACTCTCAGTGTTCCTTCTTCTTAATCTAGCCCAAGCTGCATCACGCATACCCAAAGCTCTTTTGCATTTCAAATTAAACCAATCTTTCTGCTTAGTAAAATTTCCAGTTTTATATCTTGGGACAAACAGATTGGTTCCTACTCTATAAATTTCGAGGAATCTACTATATTTACCTTGTACGTCCTGTTCCTTAAAAATAAGATCCCAATCTACTCCCTCTAAATATCTTTTCAAGGATACATAATCAGCTTTACTATAATTTAATCTGTCATTTATGTAGCTATTGTCTAATCTATTGGCATTACTCGAGGTCAACTTCCATTTTAGTAATAGGTGATCACTTTTACCTACAGGACATAGATAGTTTATATCACTAATTTCGTGAGGATCTTTTGTAAAAATCAGATCGAGTTTAGAAGGTTCGTTATTACCCCTCATTCTTGTATTTTCCTTCACATGTTGTGCAAGTACATTTTCCGTAACCAACTCCACTAGCCGACTTCCCCAAGATCTCTGATTTGGCCCTGCATCTCCCGATTCCCAATCAACCTCACTACAGTTGAAATCTCCTACCATCTGTGGTGCAGATGTTGGGACGCTTCTCAATATTAACCAAATGAGGTAGTGAAACACGAACGCCACCGATGGTCGCGTCCGTGATGTGTTGTTTATCCAAGAAGGAAAACTGTGTCAGTGAGAGCTGTAAGTCTGCCATGTAAATTGAATCCAGTGGAGAGGATTTGACATTCAAAGATCGACTAAACTGTGGCATCCACCCTGCCTCACAACATCCACGATGTGAAGTCCAATGAGGTCCCTAGGACACCAATCGATACCAAGTGGAAATCGGAGATCGATAGGGGAACTGGACTCGGGCACCACAGCTTCAGCTGAGCGGACCAGGCTTGGGCCAGCTGGATGGGCGCGAACAACCAAATTAAGCCCCGGTACCCTCTCAGCGTGTGGAGGACTTTGCACATAAAAAAAGTGCGTCGGGTGGTGGAAACACATAAATCGACCGCCACCTGCGCCAGTCCTCGCTGAGAGTGTCCGGTTCCCCCGCTGGAGTTGCAATCCAGCGGTACAGCAACACAGGCAACCCGGTCGCCTAGCATGAGGCGAACCAGTCTACCTGCGGAACACCCCAGGAGGCCGCTAGGTCGTCGAACACGGTATGTTGGAAAAACCATACTACCCGGGTGCTCTGTCCCTTCGACAGAGCATGCGCCCATAGGGTGGCAGTCCCGGGCAGGTAGGTTGCATGCAGTGTGAAGGTGTAATGGTTTGCGTGGTAAAACAGTTACCCCGCCAGGTCCTGAAGAACGGCGGACCTGGAACCCTTGTTGCTGTATGCAATGCACCGCAGACATGTTGTCCATCCTGAAGGCCATCCACCTGTCGGTGAGGGCCTGCCCATGAACCTTCAGGAAGAACAATGGGACTAACAGTTCTAAGACGTCTACGTGTAGAGGAGGGAGTCCTGACCACCTGCTTTGATGGTGGTGGCCCGTGTTTGACTGGGAAACCCATCCCACTTCCCTAGACGCATCTGTGTCTATCCAGATGGTCGGAGGTAGCGAAGTCCAGGGGACCGCTCTCGCGAGCGTGCCCCGAACAACCCAATGTGTCAATTGCAAATGGATCGAGCGCGGAATCGGCCAAAGCCGAAGAGGAGGCAGTAGCGGAAAAGCACTGATGCCTAGCTAAAGTAGGCGGCTGCCGCTGAGCTTCCCTAAGGAAACGGTCAGCGACGCCTAATGGAGCGACCTGAGCAGCGAGTCCCAGAGTTTTCTGGGAATCGAGATCGAGGGCAATGCGGCAAAAAGTAACTCCCGAATCTACGACGCAGTCACTCGACTCCGGGTGACGGTCGCGCTCGTCCTGTCCCAGTCGAGGCCCGCCCACGTCACCGTGCGATGGCGGAAGGCATGACTCGGGAACGGCTACTTGTAAACCGAACCGTGGGACGAGGTGGACGACAAGGAGTGTCGTGTGGGAGAGTCCGCGGCGACGATCCACCCGTCCAAGGAAAATAGGAGCTGAAGACCCTGACTGAGCAGGGGAGGCAAGGCCTGTCCGACGAGGTGCGATATGGAGACCGAAGGGCAACCCGTCGAACGTGACATAAATAGAGTCATCAATTTGAGGAACGACAGGTCGACCACCGGTCACAACACATCGCTGTCCATCATGGTGACCAGAAAGACATGCGACAGGAAGCCCCGCTGTTGAGTCGAGACTCCCCGAATTATCCCATCCACGTGCATTGACAGAATAACCTTGGCGACGTCTGGGGAGACAGGCCGATGTCATGCAGGTCGTCCGAGTGGAGGCGTGGACCGACACCTCTAGGACAGACCCCGCTGTATTACCCGGCGTGCCCACGAACGGCGAAGCAAACGCCGATAGTGGGGACGAAAAAGCCGGTAAGGGCTCCGTGTATGATAGTCACCACTGACCCGGCGATAGTCGTGCGCCGGCCGAGGAACCCCTCGCCTCAGGCCGACTCGCCGAGAGGGAGCCCAATTAGCGAGGTGCCAAGAGGGGCTAGGTGGTGAACGACGCCCATACAGACGTCGTGTCGGAGACCTCACCACCGGGCGCCGCCTCGCAGAAGTTCCCGTCAAGCCTGGCGGCCTCGCTACGAGCCGGTCTGCCGACCCCAACTAAGGGAGGAAGCGGTTGAGGAGGGTCGTGACACTCCAGGCGGACGGGGAGCGAAGCGCCCCGCAGCTGTAAAGAGGGAAGACCCCTGCCATGCAAGGGTAGACAAGAGCCCCTCCATAGCGAGCTCAGAACGCAACAGCGACGTGTGGATCTCAGCCGGCGCCAGAGTACAAAAGGACACCTACAGAGACTGGCGATAACGCACAGCCACATGGATGGCACACTGAAGGTCGCCGACTGAGGCCAGGGCGAGCTGCAGTGGCACTCGCCGGAAGTGGCCCCCCACCCTTCCCGAGCACCCCAGCCGGCCGGGCTTTAATAAGCCTTAGGTGAAGCCGAGCTAGGTGCAGTCGAATTAAGAGGGTGGAGAGCATGCGAGCAGTGCGCTGCCGGAGCTTGTGAACTATTTGATTGTGTTTGCCAATTTTGATACTTTTATCACGAAATGCACAACTCCCCAAAATTCTGCCACTAAGCTGCTACACTGCAATTAGGTTAATAACCTTGACGTTGGATTTGCCAAGGCTACTAACAAATCGCCTCATACTACAACTGACCACACACGCTCTACTCCTAGATCCAACACAACATGGTTTCAGGCCACTACACTCCACAAACACTTCTTACAAACCTTAACCCTCCAGCCCCGGCTATGTATTCCATATATATTCCCCGAAACCCGGTGGTTTTGGCCGAAAAACGTCTACGCCTAGGCTACCGCATCTTTGTTATTTTGCTTGCTTCCGCATTCCCGCGCATCCCCAAGCGTAGATGTGTTTCATACCTGTAGAATGGCGATAAGTAGAGCTCTCTAAGTCAACTGGTTCAGTTGTGATGACGATTTCATTGGAGATAACTTTATGGCAAAAACAGCCACTTTACACTACTTTTCGATACTTAACAATAACATACAGGCACACACGAACAAGCGACGCTCTCCTTCTTGTGGTCGGAGATGCGCGGCGTCGGTCCAGCCGGTTTTTGTTTACATGCGTCGGACGGACGCCTCGCACACCAAGCTTACAGGCTTTCAAGCTGCCGGAGCCACAGCACCCTTCCGGGTTGCGTGGGGGGTGTTTTTTATGGAGGCCTCAGAGCCCAACCGGGTCTGGAGGGTTAAACAAAGAGCTTTTGACGGCATCAACTCGGCCAGTCCACCAAACAGATCACTACTTGCCACACTCAACATTAGTAAATCCTTCGACGCCATCCCCCGCCACAACCTAACAAACAAAATCTACAACACAAACATGCACAACAATACAAAAAGGTGGCTGGCCAACAACCTAGCAGGCAGATATGCACACGTATTATTTGCCGGTCAGTCATCTAACATCAGAAACTTCATAAACGGAGTCCTGCAAGGAGCCGTTCTGTCGCCCACACTCTTCAATCTATATATTTCTTACAGTTTCTTACAGTAGATCCTCTGGAAAAAGGCAAACTATGCCTGTGTATCCAGCTCATTACCAGTACTTGCACTGCTGCGGTCGTTCACGGTGTTGGCGGCGGCGGTAGCAGATGCAAAAATTTTACCATTCTGTATTTTTTTTTTATAATCAAACTTCTAATCTTGTCTTCCACATGCTTTATCAAGATTACTTTCAAACTCCCTTATTGATTCGGAATCGACTACATACTGGGGCAGTGCGTTCCACTCATTTACCACTCTATCACAAAATGAGTTCTTTGCCTTCTCAAGCCTATTTCTTTCTTTGTAAATTTTCTTAGTGTCCTCTCGTTCTTGTTCCCTCCCGCATCAAGAAGATACCTTCACACACATCCTCATCGTACTTTCCTGACACTATCTTAAAAGTCTCTATCATATCCCCTCTCTTTCTCCTATATGCCAGTGTCCTCAACCTCTGCTCATAGCCCGCGTTCTTCAACGTTGGTACCAGCTTGCTAGCTCTCCTCTGCACTTTCTCCACTGCTTCTATATCCTTTACCATATATGGAGCCCACACCTGGTTCGCATATTCCAGGTGCGGCCTAACCAGCGCTGTATAGAGATTCCTGAAGATTTCTTCGTCAAGTGACACAAATGTCCTCCTTATCAGCCCTACAATTCTATTGGCTTTGTTTATCTTTTCCGCTAAATGTTCTGAGAAATTTAACTTATTGTCTATCACTACTCCTATATCTTTTTTTGCATTCACTTCCTCCATCGCTTCATACATACTGTATCCTACCTTGTCTATCTTGCTGGTCCCAATCCGCATTTACTTGCATTTTTTTTGGATGAAAAGGCATTAACCAATGCTCAGATCATCCCTTCATGCCCTCCACATCTCCTTGAAGCAAACCCATATCTTCCTTACTCCTCACTCTTCTATACAGCTTAGTGTCATCCGCATACAGGTTATACCTCACTTCCATTAGTTATAACTTCAGGTAAGTCGTTGATAAATATAACGAACAGCAGTGGTCCCAACACAGATCCCTGAGGTACCCCACTTGTAATTTCCCTCCACCCCGAGCCTATTCCATTCACCAGTACCCTCTGTCTCCGATCTTTCAGGAAGGCTTCTATCCATTTCACACATTTCTCCCCTATATTATAGCTTCTAACTTTCTCTATTAACCTTTTAAGTGGGACCTTATCGAAGGCCTTCATATAATCGCAATATACCATGTCTATTACATCACTATCTTCTAGAATTTGCATCCAATCATCTACCACCTTAATTAGCTGTAGTACCGTCGACCTCCCCGGCAAGAATCCGAACTGTCTCCCACTGAAAAGTTGGTTTGACTTCATATGATCCATTATTCCTTCTCTAATTACCATTTCCATTAGTTTACACACAACACTTGTCAAACTGACTGGTCTATAATTCCCTGAGTCATTTCTCTTTCCCTTCTTAAATATAGCTGTTATGTTCGCCTCTCTCCAGTCCATCGGGATTTGTCCTGTATTAAACGATACCTCAAATAACATTTTCAATGGCTCTACTAACATCTCCCCTCCTTCCTTTATGATTCTTGGGAGTATCCCATCCGGTCCCGGTGACTTACTTCTGTTAATTTTTTCTATAGCCCTTCTTATTCTAGCATGGGAAAACTCTATTAGTTCTAGTGCCGGTGCCTGTTTGATGGGAATAATAGGCACTGCATCATCCGACTCCACTGTTAGTACCCCCCCAAAGTATTTCCCCAGCACCTCTGCTTTCTCCTCCCGCTCTACTCCCATCATTCAACCCTCCTACCAGCTCTGGGATCCCTACTCTTCTTGTTAACTTTTCCTGAATGTACTTCCAGAATATTTTTGGATTATCCTTCACATTTCTAGCTATCTCTCTCTCCCTCTCCTCCTTGTTTCCCACCTTATTTTATTGTTTATTTGTCTGCGTTCCAGATCCACTTCTTTAGCTTCTATACTAGACCCCCTGTTCTTTTTAAACAATTTTAATCTTTCCCACAATCGTTTCTTTCTTCTAATCAATATCCAAAGCTTTCTTTTCATTGGCAATTCTGGGTTAGTTCTTTTCCTCAATTTTGTTTTATCCTTATATTCCCTTACTGGTACACTTTTGGATACAGCATTCTCCAGTTTGACTCTAATTTTCCTCCACATTCATTCAGCGTCTTCACCGTTCAAGTATTCCCCCCAGTCAATGTCCAAACACCGTCTCAGCAGCTCATAATCTGCTCTATCATACATGTATATTTTTCTATTGCTTCTATTATCCCTCTCTGATTTAATGTTACAATTAAAGCTTATACAGGCATGGTCACTACGACCTATAGGGCTATCCACATTAACATGTTCCACTATATCCTCTTCATTGCTAAAAATCAAATCAAGTACACTCCCCTGCGTCCCATCTCTATATCTTGTCATCTCTACAATATGTTACGTTAAAAAACAATCTCTCACTTTCTCTATACACTTATTTTCCAGGCTACCCTGTCCCGCTGGAGTAGTACAATTTGCCCAGTTGATCCTTGGCAAATTGAAATCTCCAATCAAAATTTTATATTTGTTCTCTCTATTATCTATCTCCTCCATTGCTTTCAGTAGGTTATCATCCTCTCCCCTGCTATTATTTGGGCTTCTATATATAGAGGCAATTAGAATTGATCCTCTTGCACATTTTACTTCAATACACAAATACTCACAATACTGCTGTCTCATATCCACCTCATTAACCTTGAGCTCTTTTCTTACATAAATACACAGTCCTCTTCCAACCTCTGCTCTAATAGCATTTCTCTCATATAACTCAAAACCCTCCAAACTATATTCCACCAGTTCCCTTTCAGTTCTAGCATTTTTTGGTCTTACTTCCTGTAGGGCTATGACATCAGGTTTTTCCTCTTCATCCTGCAACCTACATATCAGTTCTCTTTTCTTGTCCTGGGTAAACACATCCACATTACTAAACATAATCCTTAATCCATCTACCATTCCTTCAGCAATTACACCATCCCGCTCCTCCAGTCTGTACCCTACTCCCCTGTTAGCACTACTGGGTCTGCCTCTTTGTCTCCTGTCTCTCCCTGTGACACCTCCACCCCATTCTCCTCCTCCGTCACAACTCCCCATCACATTCTCTTCCCTCCCTTCTACTCTTATAAACCACTTCCTCACTTTTCCGTCCCTCACTCTCCAGTAAAAATTTCTCTTATCCTCCTCACCCAACTTTCCATTATTTTCATCAGCCTTTTCTTGTAATTCCTTAATTTTTTTCCTTTGTTCTATACTCAAATCCTTCTTTAGTCTTATGTATTTCAGTTTATCATTTGTATTTAGCCTCCAACTAAAATTTGTCAGTCTCTGCCACTACCGTAGTTTTAAACTGTACCGTTATAGGTCTCATCTCCATTTTATATCTACCTATCTTACTGACCTCCTCCACCTGCCCTTCCCATCCATATTCGTCCTCATCCACACCTTTCATGACCTCCTTCACTGTCTCCATATCCCTTACTTTTCTCACTCCATTATCATTCATATGAGTCTCTATATCTCCATACAAGATTACACCCCGATCCCTGTCCATGGCCTCCCTCACGACACTCTCCTTGTTCTTCATGACCCCTACAACTGCACTCTCAAAACTTTTTTGGGTCATATTCATTTCTTCCTTTTGCTCTTTCATAATATCCTCCAAATCCTTGACTTTTTGTTTACCTACCACCGTCCATGCAGTTGACTCCTTTACTTCCGTGAAACGTCCTTCGTATTCCTTCAGCTGCTCCTTCAATGCCATATTCTCTGCTCCCAGTTCATCTACCCTTTTCAATACCATCTCTAGGCTCTCATTAACTGCCAAAATAGGCCTGCATTCACTTCCTTCGCTAGGCCTATTCCCTTCCCCACCTGTCACACCACACATTACACACAGTGCCTTAACTTTCTCACCAATATCCCCCTTCCATTTCTCCGTATCACTCATCCACTTTTCCAAATCCTTCACAACAATACTAACCTCTTCTAACTTCTTATCTGTGCTCTTAAATCCCCGAAAACGTTGTAACCTTCCTTCCGCCTCCGTCATACCCGAAATTCCCTCCGCCATGTTTGTTTACAAACTCAACAACTCACAACACTACCGCTGTCCCGTCACTACACACTCTTATTACGCTATATATCACCCCTCCACCACACCAATATATCCTCCAAACACTTCACTAAATCCTTCCTCTTCTTGCTAGCCCCGTATGCACTCGATATTCCGTGAATTAATTGTCCATTCCCATAATATATGCTGGAGCCTCAAAACTTGCGTCCGCCTTCCGCCATTGTGTGCCGCCAAATGATGCATGATATACCCACACCCAACGCACCCCAAATAAATATAGCTTCTTACGCAGACGACATACACTCACAAGCACACACCAGACCCAGACAGAGCAACACTTCTCCTTCAAACCTATCTCAACACACTACATGACTGGTGCACTACAAACAGACTCAAATTAGCCCCAGTCAAATCCACTGCAATCCTCCTTACAAGATGGACAAACGAATACCAAAAATCCCTGCACCTCACCATAAACAAACACCCCCCAAACACACACACACACAAAATCCTAGGAGTGACATATGATACTCAAATGACATTTAAACAACACATCACAAACATAAAAATAAACTGACTTCCAGATTAACGCCCTGAGGACACTTGCCCACACAAATTTTGGACACAACAAAGACACTACCACCACAGTGTACAAACAATACATAAGATCAGTGATGGAATATGCATGCCCTGCCTGGGCTTCTAACCTAGCTGAAACACATCACAAGACCTTGCAGACTATTCAAAACAAACCCTAAAAATTATCACAGGCTGCACTGCTACTACACCTACAGATCACCCATATCAAGAAACCAAAGTCCTTAATGTCAAAGACCACCTGGACATGAGAGGCACTTAATTCCTGGCTGCAGCCTCCATAAACCAACACCACTCACTACACTACATGGCAACACACCCACAGACACCAAGGAATATCAAAACAACACCCAGCACACGGTATCACACACAAATACTGTCATCTCTCCCTCCCTGCCCACCCCAAACCAGCTTCCAGAAGCATATCTCTTGCCATTCCATCCAATCACTCATAGACAACACACAGCTGCAGGCACAACTTCCCAAAATCCATCCTTCTGAATCCTCTCTTCCTTGTGAGGACAGAGTCCACCTGGCTGAGATGTAGGCACCATCCAGCTCTTCTGAGCTATCAGAAGAGACTGGATATCTCCGTCGTCAACACCTACCCAGGATGCAACACAGCACCCCATACAGGGATCCCTCAATATTCGCGGGGATTACGTTCCCGAAAATGCATCGAATAATCATTACGGGTTCCCCAATTCAGTCCCTATCTATCTATCTACCTATATTATCTATCTATCTCCCTTATACATTAACATAACTATATCATATTTGGTATTTTTTTAATCTATGAATAATTTCTAATGCGATGGAATTAAAACAAAATAATATTCTTCCAGCACACAAATATTAAAATGAAAAAGAGTAAAAAAAATCCTCCTTTGTCTTTTCAGAAACTTTAAGAGTCGTATTCTTAAAAACCCATACCTTCACTTAACCTTTCTTTCCCTTCGGTATTCTTAAAGAATTCCTTGGAAGGAAATTTTTGTCGGAAGTGTTGGTAGCTCTGTTCCACAGGCGAAGCTAGGCGCGAACCAGTTGGTATGCCTGAAGTAGTAAACAAACCTCGTCAAACAAACGTTTCCAAGGGTTGACTTGCATTATTGTTGCCCAAAACATGATTTAGACCACAACTATTGTCTTCAAAGCATATTATGTTGACTTGTACAAACACAATAATGAATTGTCAACATGATATTAATAAATACAGGATCCTAGCTCTAAATCGCGCATGTACACCAACAAGCCATATTCTGTTGTAGTATTTAGACCTAGCCTATAGGCTATTATCCAAGAATATAAATACATATAAACTGATATGATAAGAAACAGGGATGGAGATAAATTAGATTAGCCGAATGTAGTGCGAATTAGTGTACCGTATATCAAGCACGAGAACTTTTCAATTACAAGGTCAAGTCTTCCATTTCTGACCAAAACTTAACAACTAGGCTATAGGAATCGTACAATAACCCACTATTGAGAAGTATTTACCTTCAAAGTTCAATACACATTATAGCCTGACATATTCTGGTGTGGGGAGTTCAAATACTAACTTGAACTTCTATAGGCCTAGCCTATATATTATATAGGCCTAGGCTAGATTTGTTATCTATTCAGCGAACAAAAAATAAAAGCTAGGCTATATTTGATCTGGCCCAATTTGGTAAAAATTGCAATTCATGGCCCATAGTAGATTTACTATGCTATTGAAACTAGTTTTTTTCAATGTTTATATTTAGGCTACCGATATTTATTTATTAATTATCTAATTTGACCGTTTTATATTTTTATACATTATTTTGGGGCAAGAATGTAGTTACCGGGTGTACCGGCAGTACCGCCCACCTTGTTTACACTATGCGGATGCCTTTGGATATAAAAATACATTAGCCTAACCAAACAACCTAACCTAACCTAACCTAGTATTCATGCAGTAATGACAGGGGGCAAATAACAGAAAATATAGCGTCGAAATGGATGGGAACGTAAGTGCGAGCGCACAACATGACATCCTTCCCTATTTTGGTAAGGGTTGTGTTAGCGGGCGTACCGCCTGCTTTGTTTCCATATTCGCACACTCGCAGTTACATTCACGTCTAATTTGACTGCTGTTATTTGCCCCTGGTAATATACTGTATATGATGATGACTATGTCATGGGGGGTGAGGGGACATAGCACCCCTCAAACCATTATTGTATCCCACGGCCAGGTGTTGGGTAAATTGTTTTGCCGTGGGATACAATAATGGTTTGAGGGGGGCTCACCCCCCATCATCCCCATGACTTGTTGTCATTATCATACATATTACCAGCAGGGGCAAATAACAGCAATGAAATTAGACGCGAATGTAACTGCGAGCGTGCGACTGTAAACAAAGTGGACAGTACGCCCGCTAACACAACCCTTACCATTATTTGTTATTTGCCCTTCTGCAAACAATATATACTGTATATTGATGACAATAATTCCTGGGAAGGTGAGGCCCCCGGCTCAACCTAAGAAGCGGACATAATAGAAGTGAACTTAACGGTCATGGCCCAGAGCGTGCAAATCGACGCGGAAGGTTGCTTGGATAATACTGAACCTTTAAATAAGACTCTTCCAATTTTTAAATTGATTTTGGTTCTTGGGTAATCTGAATACAAGATGAATCACCAATAGTTATGATTTAGGCATCAATGAGTAGGTTATTCATCATATTAGCTATCCATTAGTATAGTTTTGAAGATTGGGTGATATTCTTATGTTCTTTACTCTCCCCTCAAAGGCTAGGCTATCATATAGTTTGGCAAAGGCTAGGTTATCATGTAGTTAGGCAAATATCTTTGTAAGACCTCGCCCAATTTCTTACCGATTACTCACATACACCAGTGGCTTGCACTATTTGTTTCACTAACTGGCCTTCCTTGTGCAGCCCAATATAATGTGCAATTAGATCCGGTGTCACGTTCTTTTGCTGACCCGTACACACTAAAAACTGACGGGGAATTGTCCACCACTGCCATACTGATCATAATAATGACTGATACCGATCCACCCACCACAGCTGCTGGAAGCACTGATGTTCCAACACTGTATGTACTGTATGTAATAATACCATAATTATTCCTAACCTTCAAGACTAGAGAATACTAAGGATGTAAAGTAAATTCAGACAGAAAATCCACAAATTTTATTTGAAACAGTGTGCGGGGGACTCTGGTGACTAGTGGGGCTTTCCTTACAAACATTGAGTAGGCTATATTTGACTATTATTGCTTTGCTGATTCAGTCCTTTCAATGCATTAATATTGTGCACAGTGTGACTACATTTTGACACATGTTAATGTAATAAGTTTGAAAATTCAGGTTTTGAGGCTTGCCAGGGATCAAGAACAATCCCAAGTTTTCAACAAAATCTCATACCATACTGTATACAGCCCAAAATAAGTAGCCACATTTTTTCATTAGCAATTTTGGGCTCTAATCTTATACATTTTCTTTTAGCCTACCAGACTTTTAGCTACTACCAATGTTAGTAAGTTAGCCTATACACTCGGCATAATCAAACGCTGTATGTTAGCATAGCCTAGGCCTATCTTAGGTTCTCAGATTAAGTTATATTGTTTGGATGTTTAAAGAAAGTAGAGGGATTAGGCTAGGATATACTGTAATGAAAAATTAGGGTAGCCTATAATTGTACTCACAACCAATAGTATTAAATAGGCTAGTGTTTACAAATATGTTTTTCAAGGATTTTGTTTTGATTAGGCTAATATGATGACAATATTCAAGCAGACACTGCGGCAATATTAGCACGCTCTATGCGTCAGATTTTACCACTTTTGTCTGAAATCATCCCTCGGCGAGTGGTTATTTGCGTCCTGCTGGCAGTATATATGAATATGATGATGACAATTATGTCCAGGGGGGGGGGGGGTTTGAACACCAAACACTGTCAAATTAAAAATAAACGCAGAGAGCGTGCAAACTGCTGCTGTAGTCTCCTTCAACTGTAGTTAACCCAGTGAGACCCAGCATCGCACGTGATGCGTCGGCAGTGTTTGATCACCAACTCCCAGCGACGCATCATGTGCGTCCGACATATAAAAAACACTTACGTGGCTCGTAAGGTAGGATATGGCGGGAAAATAGGAGGGGGAGGTACCGTAGTGTGTGTGGGAGCCGGGCCGGTAGGTGTGAGCGGGCGGAGACAGCCGCGCGGCTGGTGGTGGGGGGCTTAGTGGGGATACTTTACACCCTTAGTTCACCGCCACTTTGAACCTTCATTACTCCGGTCGTATGGGAGCTAGAGGCTTGAGATTTATGTGAGACACTCCTTAGGATGTATGCCGTACAATGCCATACTCAGTTTTCACCCTAGTGCTCCCGGGCGGGTGGTCATGCTGGGGAGACGAACTTTCGACCCCCCCCCCCGCCCCCCAAATGACCGAAATGATTTTTTTTTATTTTTTTATTCATTTCTCACCATTCTCTTCCATTTTGGCTCAACAAATTTTTTTGAGGCTCCCCCCCCCCCCCGCCCCAAAACAAAAAAATATCCGAGGTGATTTTTTGTTTTTTTTTATTTCTCATCCTTGTCTTCCATTTTAGCAAACAAAAAAAAGAAGTGAAAATGGCTTGGGACTGGGGTGAACAAAATATTATAACTAGCCGGGGCTCAACGGGTTAAGATACCCGGTAGCTACCGAATAATCTAAAAACACGCTCCCTGATAGTGTACAAGGCTATGAAAATCAGGGAAAATATTATAGTGAAAAGGTAACTCGGACTTTCTATAACATAAAGTAATAAAGGTAAGGATGTAGTATTCGAGGAATTTCGAGCTTATCGCCTGCCTTGTTTACACTACTCGCACGCTCGCGATCACGTTTCCGTCTATATTGACTGCCGTGGGATACAACATTAGGTTGAGGGCCCCCGGTATAGTGACTGGATTGTTAAGTATTAGCCTTATTCCAAATTTCCGCCAATTGTGGTTTAAGTTTGTTGACGGTCCCAAAAATTCGATCATTTAATCACTTTTAGTACTCCTGAGCCCAGTAGTAAAGTACCTGAGCTTATTAGCAGGTAAATGATTTGAAATATTTGAAATTTAAGTTGAGCAAGAGAATACCGGTACTGTCATAAGTTCCTATAAACCTCCTTACCGGTACCCCTCAAGCGATCAGATTCCTTTTTGAGACTCCCTATCATAGTTCCCCAGTATTTCTGTTTTGCCCTTTTTCCAGTACATGTTTCCCTTCAGCATGATACCCTAAATTATTCACCCCCCATAGAAAGTCATATGTCGGCAGAATACGCCTGAATAAAGATGTTTGTAATTTGCTTTAAAAGATGCGATCCTATTGTTGAGATAGTCATTTGTTGATACGGTGCGGCGTCTTGAAGAAGAGTCGGGCACCGATAGGATATAGCCATTATGCTTTTCCTCCGGTTTGAAAGTGCTGGCTGAGATGTTTCTTGATTATGCCCTGGCCACGCCTGTTCTGTCTCTCTCCCGATGACCCCTCTTTTACCAGGTATTCTCTTAGTTGCATTGTATTAGGTATAAGGGTATGGACATGTTATTTTTAAGGTTTATGCCTGAGTAACAGGTGACCCCCCAAGGCGATGCCGCCGAAAGAAGTCGGGAATATTATTTTTCAATGTGGCTGTAGCTCTGGTCAGCTATTCATACCTTTAGCCATTATATTAGTTATCTATCCAGGATTATTATTTGCCATGTGGTTGTAACTGTTCACTTATTCTTGCATTTAGTCTTAAGATTCATTATCTACCCTTGTACTTGTTTTTTGGAACCGTCATACACTACAATGTTTGAGTTTATATTATTTCAATCGGATAACCTAACTTATCACTTTTACTAGATAGCATGGTAGCCTATTATTTGTATTATTATTATTATTATTATTATTATTAGTATTATTATAGGTATTATTATTATTAGTATTATTATAGGTATTATTATTATTAGTATTATTATAGGTATTATTATTATTATTATTATTATAGGTATTATTAGTATAGGTATTATTATTATTATAATTATTATAGGTATTATTATTATTAGTATTATTATAGGTATTATTATTATTAGTATTATTATAGGTATTATTATTATTATTATTATTATAGGTATTATTATTATTAGTATTATTATAGGTATTATTATAGGTATTATTATTATTATTATTATTATAGGTATTATTATTATTATTATTATTATTCTATCTATCTATCTATTGCCTGACGCCGTGATCCCCGAAGGGGTGGCCACGAACGAACCGCCCCCATGCACCTCTGTCCCCAGTCAGTCGACGCCCCTCCCCCCAACCAGCACCGCCTTCGTTCATGTAGTTCCTCACTCCATCCTTCCACCTCATATTCGGTCTACCTCTCCCCCTCTGTCCCTCCACCTCGCTCTCGTACACCCTCTTAGTCATTCTCTCGCTTTCCATACGTTCCATATGGCCGAACCATCTCAAGTTGTTCCTTTTCACACTTTCCAGCACATCTACCTCCACACCACACCTCCTTCTTACTTCCTCATTAGTCTGTCTATCCCTCCATGTAACTCCGCACGCCCTCCTTAAGTAATTCATTTCCACTGCACTCACTCTTGGTCTGAGTCTCTCAACCAACGTCCATGCTTCGCTTCCGTAAGTCAGTGTCGGGATTACCACACTGTCATGCAAGGACTTCTTCACTTCCATACTGACCACCCTATTTCTTGTTACTGCTTTTAGCGTTCCTACAACCCTCTTCCCCTGTTGTACCCTCTCCCGCACCTCTTCATCCATAGTCCCATCTTTACTCAACACACTGCCCAGATACTTAAAAGAGTTGACGATCTCCATAGCCTGACCGTTCAGCTTCACCTCACACTCTGTGACTTCACCCCTTTCGAAGACCATAACCTTGCTCTTCCCCGTATTTACCTTCAAATTCCGTTTTTCGCACACTGTTCCAAACTCATTTACCAGACCCTGCAACTCCCATTCATTATCACTCATCAGAACTGTATCATCCGCAAACAGCAGTATAGGTAGCTTCCACTCAATTCCCTCCCTTTTCAGCGATACACCAACATCCACTGCTCTTGATAGTATTTCTTTCATAACTCCATCCATATATACAGTAAACAACCACGGGGACATCACACACCCCTGTTTCAAACCAACATTCAGGTCAAAGAACTCGCTCTGCTCACTCTCCACACGTACTGCCGCCTTTGCACCCTCATACATGCTCTTCACTGCTTTCAGCAACTTGCCCTTTACTCCGTATATTCTAAGTACTTTCCACAAACCTTCTCTATCCACTCTGTCATAGGCCTTCTCCAAGTCCATAAAGGCAACATACACCTTTTGTTTCTTCTCCAGATACTTCTCCACAACACAATTCAGGGTAAAAATCAGATCTACACATCCTCTTCCCTTCCTAAAACCTCCCTGCTCGTCGCCTATCCATTTCTCCGTTCTCACTCTCACTCTCTCAATCACTACCCTTACTGTATACCTTCCCTACTACGCTTAGAAGACATATTCCTCGGTGGTTACCACACACTCCTCTTTCCCCTTTGCCCTTATATAGGGGGACTATTATGCCAGTCTTCCAGTCATCGGGTGCACTCCCCTTCTCCCATGCTAGTTTGCACATTTTCCATACCCATTCTATCACTATCTCACCACCATACCTCAACATTTCCCCACACACTCCATCTGTTCCTGGTGCTTTCCCCAACTTCACTCTTTTCATGGCTTCCCACACTTCTGACCTCCTGATCCCCACCTCCTCCTCCACTACTTCTCTTCTTCTCCCTCCCATACCATATCCAGCTATGTTTGCTGGCTCTTCATTCCTTTCATTTAGCAACTCACTGAAGTACTCCCTCCATCTTTCGACTCTCTCTTGCTTCTCGGCTAACATTCTCCCATTCTTATCTTTCACACCCTTACTGTTTCCCTTGCTACCTTCCCTAACTTTCTTGACTTCTTTCCAGAACAGTTTCTTACTCTCCCTCCATTTTACACTCAGATTCCTTCCAAATTCCTCATCTACTCTTCTCTTACTTTCCTTCACTACTCTCTTCACCACCCTCTTACTCTCCACGTACCTCGCTCGTTTCTGTCTCTCGGAATCTTCATTCCCTCTACTACCCAACCACTCTCTATATGCTTTCTTCTTTTCTTCCACAGCTATTCTTACCTCTTCTGTCCACCATGCTGTACCTTTCACTCCCCTCCCTCTTCTCCTCACTCCACACACCTCCTCACATGCTGCACAGATCTCATCCTTAAACACCTTGCTCATCTCCTCCACTTCCTCCATAACTTCCAGGTCGAACCCACCTAGTCGTCTTTCCACTGCTCTCCTGTACTCCTCCCTGACTTCCTACTCCTGCAACCTCTCCACCCTCCTCACCATTCCACCCTCCTCTCGCCTCCCTCCCGCTCTCCTCACCCACTTCTTTTGTATCCTAACCTTAGCTACCACTACATAATGATCAGACAGACCCCCTCCAATACCCCTATACACCCTAGCATCCATCACAGATTTCTTCATTCGTTCATCCACACATACATAATCAATCAATGACTTTCGTTCCACCACTGTCTTATCCTTCATCGTCAACATCCGTTTCCACGTGTACCTGTGGATCATTCTGTGTCGGAAGAAGGTGTTGGCTATCCACAGCCTCCTCCCCACACATACGTCCACAAGTGCACTACCATTCCCATTCACCTCTGATGGTACCCCCCACCCTCCCACCACTCCCTCAACTTTCCTATCACCCACCTTACCATTCATATCCCCAATCAGAAATATTCTTTCGTTCTTGTCAAACTTCTCCAGGCACGCCTCCACATTCATCCAGAACTCCTCTTTCTTTCTTTCAAGTATATCCTCTGTCGGGGCATACACGCATACAATCACCCACGTTTGTATTCCTACTTTCATTCTCACCCACACAATCCTTGAACCCACAGACCCATACTCTCTTACACATTCCTTCCATTTGCTACTTACAAACAAACATGCACCTTCTCTCGCTGTTCCTTCACTCACTCCAGCACACACACCCATTCCACATTCCCATTCTCTCACAACTGAACCTTTCCATTTGGTCTCTGTCATTCCACATATTATTATTATTATAGGTATTATTATTATTAGTATTATTATAGGTATTATTATTATTAGTATTATTATAGGTATTATTATTATTAGTATTATTATAGGTATTATTATTATTAGTATTATTATAGGTATTATTATTATTAGTATTATTATAGGTATTATTATTGTTATCAATTTATTAGCCTGACTACCTATGTTGTAATTATTATTATTTAGCCTACTATTGTTATTGTTACTATTGCTATCCTTGTACCCTGTGAGAAATGGGAATCTCACAGTTACATTTCTTACAGTGGGGGTCCCAGCCTAGCCTGGACCCAGATTCACTAACGGTCGTACGATCCGAAAACTCCCTTACCGTTCCCTTACGTCTCAACGCTGGTATTCACGAAGCGTCGTAGCGGCCATCTTTGATCGTAGGAAGCCCCTAAAATCCCCTTTCGCAAAGGGTGGTCCAGACCACCCTTACATGAATTTGACCCGGATATAGGTACACAAATATCGATAACACAACCCGCGACCATAACAAATTCGTCTGCAGTATAGCTCTTTATGACACACTAAGTCATTATTGAGGCAATAATAGCGCAATATGATTGTTAACTTGTGTTTACAACACCATTAAGGCATTTAATACAAAGTATGAATATATTTGTATCCTTAATGTCTTATGACAGGCCGAATTAAGCTATGAATAGCCTACATATGCCAGCCTAGACCTAGTCAAGGTTAATTGATGCACAAATTCATGTGCTGCGACATCACGTAGCCTACCATTAGTAGATTTTAACCCTCATTTATTGCGGAAATGTTTTATTCCAACTCCCCACCACCTCTGAGTTAGATTACGGTAGCCTATTCCTCAACAAATTTGAAAGTATCACAGGAACAAAATGATGAAAAGAATTACCCTAGGCCTAGCCTAAAAAATGCATAAATAATAAACGCTGTGTGAATAATTTTGTTTAGCCTAGCCTAGGCTATAACCTAGGTTTATTTTGAAAAAGTTAGGGCTATTTAGGCTAGACAAGTTAGGCCTATGTATGGTATTTTGGTTAGGCTAGCAATGCCTAGCTGGGTTAGATTAGGGTAGCCTATTTCCTCAACAAATTTGAAAGTAGGCTATCACAGGAACAAAATGATGAACAGAATTACCCTAGGCCTAGCCTAAAAAATGAATAAATAATAAACGCTGTGTGAATAATTTTGTTTAGCCTATAACCTAGGCTATAACCTAGGTTTATTTTGAAAAAGTTAGGGCTATTTAGGCTAGACAAGTTAGGCCTATGTATGGTATTTTGGTTAGGCTAGCAATGCCTAGCGGGGTTAGATTAGGGTAGCCTATTTCCTCAACAAATTTGAAAGTATCACAGGAAAAAAATATGAAAAGAATTACCCTAGGCATAGTCTAAACAAAAAATAATAGGCTAGCGTATATGGTGTTGTGAATATTTTTGTTTAGCCTAGCCTAGGATATAACCTAGGTTTATTTAGAAAAAGTTAGGGCTATTTAGGCTAGAAAAGTTAGGCCTACGTATGGTATTTTGGTGAGGCTAGTAATGCCTAGCTTGGTGTAGCCTAAGCATGGTAAAGTAGAAGCCTAGCAGGTTAAGATGGTGTTTGCAGGCATACCGTCCTCATTGTTAACTAGCTGTTATTAGTCCCATGCTGGTAATATATTTGATGATGGCAATAAGTCATGGGAGGTGAGGGGGACAAAGCCCCCCTCAACCTATCATTATTTCCCATGGCCAACTGTTGGATAATAGATTAAAGAGGCCTATGCTAGGCCTATTTTGAAAAGGTAGATAGGCCTTGAGGTGTTGTGAATACAAAAAAATTACCCTAGGCCTATTTTGAAAAATTAGGCCTAGGCTAAGTCTGGTATTTTGGCTTAGCTAGAACTGCCTGTGTAGGCATAGACATAGTAAAGTCTGGCATTTTAGTTTGGCTCGCCCTGTCTAGGTGTAGACATGGTAAAGTAGAACAATATACTGTGGTTAAGGTATAAATAATACACTCCCAACTAGCCTAACATATGATTATCAATGATCAATCCGTCGAAAATCCTTTAACTTGGGCCACTAACAGGCTTCCCTGTAGCCTAGCTAGACTAATTTCTTATCATCAATTCACAAGATCTATTCTTCTTCCTGCTGGCTGTGGTGGATCGAATTAGCCATGCTAAACAATGACAAGCTCATAAATTAAAGTATATTAGGTTCTTCTTGGCGCTTCAGTCATGTGGGTGACATATTGTTTATTTACAAAGGCCAAGCTCCTGATTGGTCAAGAGAAGCCTTGGTGAAAATAACCGAAAGGGAGCCGTAAGGGAGCTCAACGATGCGTTCGAGAATACACCTTCTGCACTCCCTTAGGAACGATCGTAGGTTGCTGTACGACATCGCACGCTACGACCGTTAGTGAATCTGGGTCCTGGTCTCGGCTTACCAAGTAAAGCCCAAGTTCCTGTGAACGGTACCTGCAACCTCCCCAGCCAGTATGCCGAGTTTCCCGAATAGCCTAGCCTAAGTGCTTAACCCGGCCCTGATCTTCGCATACCTTTATCTACAATCATCTGGAACGATATTTGAGTTTATTATGTAGGCTATAGTATGGGTACGGTACCTGCCGGTAACCCAGGTTAATTAGGTTAAAGCTACAAATTCATGGGTATACCAATAGCCTACTGGGCAATTATTTTTTTCCCCACCCATATTTTACAGTACTGTCCTTTACATGAATTTCATTGCTCTTAGTATGTATGTTGTAGGCAATAATAATTTTCTATCTAACCTAGAGTGTATCCCTATCCATAGTAGTGTCAAAAGACTACAATCTTGCTTATCGCTCAGTGTCCTAGAGTACTTATTCTGATGCTAGAGGCCTATAGTTGGGTGGCCCCAAGTAGCATTCACCCCTACCAGTAGGGATGGTTAGCTGGCCAGCCGACCGGGACCGACACGCTACCAACTAAAATCTCCGAGGACAGTCAGTTGACCATCTGTAGGGTTGTAGCCTACTTGTATTGGGCACTCAAAGTGGAGATGCCGTGTCCCTTTCGTAAATGTGGAGGAACGGCGTTTTCGGGGCTTCACACTGGTGGCAAGCTGTGGGATGATCCTATTAAGTTCTGGTATGATGTTATAAGTAAATAGGGTATCCAAGAAGAAAATGTGTTGATTATAGTTGTTACATTCATTCATACTGACACTGGAGATAAGTGAGAGTATAGTTTGTGAGACTATGGATATGGATGATAGCCGCAGTGACTGTACCAAATATTCTGATTCAATGTCCCTAACCAATGATACCGGTACCATGGATTTTCGACAACTAGAAACACAACTTATAATTTTAAGGCAGGAGATACATAACCTCAGCCAAACTGTAGCAGGAGCCTTAATGGAACCGCAAGGAGATAAAGGTAGTAGTGCCTCCACCCCTGAGCAGTCCAGTATGCCCAATGTTAACCAAATCTCTACCAACCCTTTCATTACATCTACCCCTTTAAAACGGGATTCAGAGGCAAAGTTTGCTTTGGAATGTAAAGACATTGAGGTGCTCCGTATGGAAGACCTCTATGACTTGCACACCAAGGAAAACATTAGACATTTCCTTAGACAAGTAGAAGCAGTCAATACTGATCCTGGTAGAAAAAAAAACATAGCGTTAACCAGGATGGATAAAGAGTTGCGCTTCTATGTTGAAAGTGAACTGTCCAAACTGTCTCACCTCACCACTTTTGCTGACATCACTAATATCCTACAGACCCATTTCAAGACAGGAGAAATTGTTGACTCATTTAGGGAACTATTTAATATGAGATATTCTTTCGATGAACCTCCTCGTAGGTTTATTCAGGGATTTAACAGTAGAGTAACAGCCATTTGCCAAGATAACCCTGAAAGTACAGCTACATCTCGTGACGAGTGGTGGAAGGATATTATAATGGATAGCTTACCCACAGACATTAGGAAAAAATTGAAACTTTTTAGCAAGAAGGGCTTGGAAGAGACATTCATTCGTGAGGTAGAAAGAATCAGGAGCACACAACTTAGGAAACCAGTAGCTTCTGTCGCTCGGGTAGAGGAATCCGGTGCAGAAAGGGGCATTCCGCCAGAGATAGCAGCTTCTAGGACCAACCAATTTGTAAGTAAGCCCCCACGTTATCGTAGGTGGTGTGCAGATGAGTGTTCATTTCTGGCACCAATGCCCTAGGAAGCCCACACCTAACAGTTGTTATGATTGTCTTCAACTAGCAACTCATAGAGGACACCCTGGATGCCCTGGTAGGATTAGCCAAGTACAGACTAGACCACCTCATCTTACCACTCACTCGCCAGCACCTGTCCACCCTCAGGTTTCACCATTCATTCCATCACTGTCACCATTTACTGTACCTCCCCCATCTCGTGTTACCTTTCCTCCCCCACCGACTAAAAGGGAAATATGACTAGATGCGCCACCTTTAGTAGCCTCAAATCAGCCTATCCTGAAAGTACAGGAGGTTATTATGGTTAAAGAAGAGATAAATACCCCTGTTATTATGCTTGAATGTGCTGGTTACCCATTAAAAACTTTTGTGGACACAGGTTCTGTAGCCACCTTGATCACTGAGACTGCTTGGAAGTTAACCAAAGCTAATATATTTAAATGTAATAAATCACTTACAAGTGTTTCAAATCATACTATTGAAGTTCTTGGTCAAATTATGCTACCAGTAAGTGTTACTCCTCATTTAAAGGTTACTCACCGGTTTATAGTAGTGCCTAACAAGTATCTGTCAAGTGATGTACTAATGAGTGCCGACCTGATTGGTAGAGCACTTTTTGCTTGGGATGGTCAGGCCCAGGAACTGCATTGGGCCGGGCATCGTTATTCAGTTACCAATACTCAGGCTGACTCAGTGAATAAGGTCTGTTGGAAATTAAAAAATTCAGGTAAGGATAATCCACATGTTGCCGTAGTCCAAGTAGGCAAGAGAATTAGGATCCCAGGTGACCACATGTGCTCTGTACCCATATCTGTTAGAGGTGTAACACCTGGTAACCTTGTCCAAGTTGATGTTCTACCTAACCTAGCCAGTAAGTTTAAGAAAGTATTACCTATAAATTCTTACTGTATCATTGTAAATGACAATTGCGCTGTTGCTGTACCTATTGTCAATACTGAAAAAAACCCTGTCCTATTTAAACCAGGACATATTGTAGCCACTGTTACTCTTCTTGAAGACCGTGATGTAGAAAAACTCGAGTCCAATGCTTCTCTTATCCGTGATACGTCTTGTCAACCAATCGGTGCCATCTCAAATGCACTGCTCCCTCATATGGATGAAGCTGCCGACGTTAGTGATCGTAACCGCGCTCTTAGATCCTTAGTTAAAGATTTAGATTGGTCCCATCTCGATCAAAGTCAAAAAGATAAACTGACTGAGTGTATTACAAATCATAACCAGTTGTTTGTATTGAGTCAGAGTGAATTGGGGGAAATGAAAGTAGGAGAAGCGGGCATACAAGTAAAGGACCCTACTCCAGTTCGTATGCCGCTATACCGTCAACCTGAACAAGCCAAAGCAGAGATTGCCAAATTAATCATTAATATGTTAGAGAAAGGAGTGATCGAGGAAAGTACAACAGCTTATCTTGCTCCCATAGTCCTTGTTAAGAAACCTGACGGTTCGCGCCGCATGTGCATTGATTACCGAGGATTAAACCAGAACCTTAAAATGGACCTACAACCATTACCACGTCTTGACGACTTAGTAGAATCCAGCGCAGGTAGACCATTTTATTGTAATTTAGACCTTCGTGATGCGTATTACAAAGTCAAACTAGATTCCGAGTCTCGTGATCTCACCACTTTTTCTGACGGCCTCAACTTATACAGATTTTGTAGACTACCTTTCGGTCTCTCGGTCAGTCCTGCCATTTTCACAAGAAAGATTCAGGAAGTGCTAGCCCCCCTGCTCAAACAAGGCTGGTGTCGGAATTATCTTGACGATGTTGTACTGTGGGCTGATTCATTCTACCAAATGTTAAACAGGCTTAGCCAAACTTTCACCCGTTTAAGCGAAATGGGCGTCAAACTTAACGTAAGCAAATGTGCCTTTGGGGTTAAAAAAATAAATGTTTTGGGTCACATAATTTCTGCGCAGGGAATAAAACCAGACCCAAAGAACGTAGAAGCAGTCAATAGAATGCCCAGTCCTAGTAATCTGAAACAAGTCCGTCGCTTTATGGGAATGGTGAACTTCTACCGTAAACATATCCCAAAATTAGCTTTCCTTGCGAGTCCTATCACCGATCTACTGCGGAAAGATGTACCTTTTCAGTGGAACACAGAATGTCAAAAAGCTTTCATTGAACTGAAAAGAATATTAACTACATATCCTGTCCTTGTTAAGGCTGATCAAACTAAACCTTTTCAATTACACACCGATGCTAGTAAATCTCATGTGGGTGCTTCATTAATGCAAGTCGAAGACTACCATTCCCTCAAACCGATTGGATTTTTTTCAAAGAAATTAAATGCTACTGAGAGGAGATATTCAGTAACTGATAAGGAAGCAATGGCCGTAGTAGAAGCTTGTAGATTTTTCTTCCCGTACCTGTGGTGTAAGCTGTTTATGGTAGTGACTGACCACAAACCACGTACCTGGATTTTTAAGCGAAAAACTAAGTGTCCCAGAATGTCCAGATATATTTTAGAATTAACCCTTAAAGAGCAGCGCTCGACTTAAGTCGTGCACCAATTTGCAGCAAGTTAGGAGCATTATTAAGGCTTTTAAAGGGTTAAAATCGAGTGCAAATGGCCGGGAGTGCAGCAGGCCACACGTCCGACACCCAGGGCTTACCGCCACCCACTGACTCACGCTCCCTCTGTTCTCGAGAGGCCGGCAGTGCTACCAGTAGTGAGCGTAGTGGGAAAAAATATGCCGCTACACGCTAAACTCCCATGTTGGTGGCACCACTGCATGAGAACCACGAGTGCTACGTAGCTCGTTCTGGTCTCATTTTGAAGCTTTTAGCGCCTAGTTTTTTGCTGAATAAATTTATTTTCATGCAGATATCTGATTGATCATTCAGGAGGGCCTGAATATGCCCAAAATAGCCCAAAACACCCTGCTAGACAAGGGTTAAGACTATTCTTTTACCATGAGATATAAAAAGGGAGCCCAACATTCAGTACCTGATGCACTAAGCCGTCCAGTTTGTGCAATTAATCAGACCCTTGACCCCACTCAAATGAATTCAGTCAAGTTCCTTGGTCTTACATGCAAGAACATATCTAGTGCCCAGAGAGAAGACAAAATATGGACCAAAGTTATTTGTTAGTAGTCTTGGCAAATCCAACGTCAAGGCTATTAACCTAATTGCAATGACGAGTTGTCTATTTTGACTGCTATGTCGTCATTCCAACCGCGGTTAAAAAGAAAACGTCTAGAGTCTACTCCTTATCTTGCTCAAGGAGACGTTGTACATTAACCAAAACTACCACCGAAGGTGAAAAAAGCATAGAAGAGAAGAAAAAGGGGTTTACCTTAGTTACCGCTTAAGGCCCATCCCGTGTTCCGTCATGTGCAGATCCCTGTCGAACGTGCGCATGAGCGACCCTTTCTTGTTATAATTTTTTCACGCGCCTCCATTGATTGAGTCCGCTTTTGTTGTGCTCCTTTAATTCACCCTGTTTAGGTTCGTTTCGGCTTATCTGGCCTTCTTTTTTGTTAGACAGATGTTACATGATCTAGGGCACACGTAAATGGGCTCCTCAGTGTGTATAATGGAGACGCGTGTGGAAATAGCCTACCGAAGGTACGGGGGCGCCTGGCGTTCCTCATACAGTAGGGTCCCGCATAAAACGTGTTCGCATAAAACGAGTCTCGATTAAAACGACCGACCTAAAATACTAATATTTAATTTTCGATCAGAACGAATGTGATCACATAAAACGAGTCCGCCGCCAGAGTGGGGCAAATCCGAGTTTTCATATAGAGCGCCGAAATATCGTACAAAACGTACGAAATATCGTACGCTTTCATATAGAACGCCAAAATATCGTACAAAACGTACGAAATATCGTACGCTCCTGACGGAAATTTACGCTTCCAGTGAACATTGACGATATTGGGCCACCAAAATGCTGTGTTCACATAAAACGAAATCGCATAAAACGCCCTCGTTTATCGACCATATACTCGTTTTATGTGAGACCCTACTGTATATGTTTTTCATTCTTTCTCTTTTCATATTCTTTTTTCCTGTTAGTCTGGGCATAGTTTAGCTCTTTGCTTATTTTAGCCTAGCTCGTTTTCTCATTCAGGAATTGCTATGCCCCTATGAGTTTTCATTTTTTCATAGCCTAAGGTGTACCGTTGGTAAAGAATCTGAGATTTCGTTGGTGGCGGTGCTGTTTGTAGAGTTTGTGTCGGCCGCATTATTAGCGTTATTCCCGAGTCCCCCCTTTCGAGCCTTCACTGTGTCTCAAGGGCCTGGGCGACAGGTTCGTGATAATCCAGGGTACCCACGGGGGGCCCCTCCTTCACACAACAGGGTTTTTCGCACCTGACACATTCTCTGCTCACGGCTAGGCCACCCTTTTTCTCACCAGTTTCATTTACTGGTTTTGTTTTCTCCTGTTTCACCTCCATCCTTTCATAGTCTTTTTGGCCAATCCAGGGGTACCCCAAGGGGGCCCCTGTTTGTGCGAAACCACCCTCCCTGCCACTTCTCCTCATGGGGTTTGCTCTATCTCTGTGGGTAGGGTGGTTCCTGGGGGATGTGCCTCCTCTCCCCTGGTGTGTCTTCCTTGCCTCTCCCTTTACCGGTTGAGTTAGGATAAATTCAAGGAAGACACTGCTCAGCTTGATGGCCATCATCGCTTGGAGTTCATAAGGAGATGACGCATTTTTGTGGCCTTTTTTTGTATTCCCTAGACGCTCCTCTCGCTTTTTCGGCGCCAGACCATCTCGGCCGGTCCCGCAAATTTGCGGGAGCTCGATTCGGTCCTCTGGGACGTTTTGGCTTCCCGCAAATTTGCGGAGATCGCTGGGGGGTCCCTCAAAGATGCGAGAGGGTTGTGTCGGTACGGTTATGCCTCCATTGGCCCGCAAATTTGCGGTAATAGTTGGCTTTCACTGTTGACCTTTTTTATGTCATCTTGTTGCCTGAAACTATCTTGGTGTGTGCACTTTACTGGTGTTATAGGCCCTGCATGTAAGATGTTGAGTGGTGGTTAACACTTTCTCCATCTTTGCAGGTTCTGCTAGTGCTCTTCCACCTCGCCCGCCCTACTCACCTACCTCTGTGCTCCCGGTTTAGGGTGAGTACGGATACCTGTTTGCATGTGTTCCTGTTTCCCCATGCTCCTTCCCTGGTTCTCATTGGACATTCTCTCCACTTACTCCTTCGACGTGCTGATTATGGTGTGTGTTCTTCCAGTGCAGGTAGGCTGCCTTGCTTTCGCCTTGGTTGTAGCTCCCTGTGCTTGGAGAGCCACAAGTCCTGCTTGCGCCACTCGCACTGTGTGTCCTCTACGGCCTACCTCCCTGCTCTGTGTGGCCCGTGTCTGGCCCTGGTGGATGTGGTGCACCATAGCCCTGGTTCCTCAGCGGCGGCAGTGGCCTCTGCTTCCCTTCCGTCAGTGTGGGCGATAGTCTCCCGCCACATTAGGACTGTGGGCCACCGTTCCCCGGCTTTTGTTGCCGACCGGATCCGCGTCGCCCTGGGTATCCCTGACCCGACTGAAGGCCGCTCCCCTGGCCCTCTCCCCTGGGTCCCGCAGCCGGTCGTCACATCGTCGGGGGGATCCCCAGCTCCGTCCACGCTCTTGCTCGCCTCGTCGCCCGTCCTCTCCTGCCCCTCGTCGTCCTCCTGATCGCCTTGACGACGCCCATCGCCCCCGTCATGGTTCTCGCCCTGAGACCGGGGTTAGCGGCTCTGCCCCTGTGTGCCCTCCCCTGGCCTCTACGGATAGGGGCTCTACTCCCTTCCGCCCGCTTCCCCAGCCCAGACGACTTCCTCTTACGTTGTCCTCTCCGCGCGCGGTTGTTCATGCTGTAGCTGGCCCTCTGCTCCCTCCTCCTACACTGTCCAGGAGGGTCCGCCGGGAGGTAGTTGCTTCTCCTACTTCACCTGCTTCAGTGCCTATTCTTCCTTCACGGTCTCGTCCCACGGTGGGGGTCCCTCCCTCCTACGCCTCGGTGTCGGGCCGCCCTGTTATATCAGCCCCGGGGATCCTTGCTCTGTTTCCCCCCGCGGCTCCTTCTGACCTCCTTTCACCCGGCCAGTCTTCCCACTCACGTCGTCCTGCTCCTCCTCCTTCTTCTCTCCCTGACCTTGACTTACCGTCTCGCCAGGGGGGTACCCCTCCTCTTGGCTCGGTGGGCTTTCGCGAGGTTTCGGGGTCCCCTTTCTCAGGGGCTGCCGTGTCGCTGGAAGAGGGGGATGGTGCTGTTTCCCCCTCGGGCGTTCGTGGTCGGGGCCGAGTCCCTCAGCGGCGACACAACCGTCGTCGCTCGCCTTCCTTGGGCCGCGACGCTGCTGGTTCGTGTCGTGGGTCTCGCTCCCCCTCACGCTCGCCCCTGCGGGCCGACCAATCTTGGGGGGGGGTCGCTTCTCTCGGATCGATTGTCGGCTATGCAGGGATGGGTTGTGTCACGCATCGACGGGTGCTTGGAGTCGATGCAAGACTCCCTCTTTTCGCGCTTCTTGGCGGTGACACACCCTCAGCGCCTCACCCTACCTACCCCTGCTCCGGTCCCCCTCCCTTCTGAAGGCCTATGATCTGGTCAGACTTCAGCCGCTGGGACATCCTTCAGGATGTTCAGTCCCTGGCTGTGTTGACGGGACTGTCCTCTTATGGGACGGGTTTGTGCGACGACGGTACGCCTGGCTTAGCCATCTTGCTCGATCACCCTCTCCCATTGAGGGCCTGGTTTGCTGAGGCCTTCGACTTCGCCGACCGTTCCGTCGCCGGCTCTCCTTCAGTCCCTCCCCCGGAGTCATCACTGCTTTTGCCTCCTCTTGTGTCTGTCGGCGGGTTGGACGGCGCGTTCTGGTCCTGGTTAAGCGCGCCCATTCTTGAACTTTGTTCTATTGGTACCCCGTTCTTCTCTCGCCCAGATCGGTCCTCTGTCGACAAGGTTTTTCCCTTGCGACGGTGGGTGCCGAACTTATTCTCTTGTCTTTTAGGTTCCCTCCAGCCTTCTGTTCACCACCTGCGGCTTATCGCGGCGTCTGCACCAGGCGATCTTCGCGAGGGATTGGACCGCGTTCGGCGGATCCACCTTCGTCTCGCGTGCGGGGTCTTCTCAGTCCCGTCCTTCTGCCAGTCCTCTTCGGGGTGTTGCTGCTCGTGCTGCCGCCATGCACGGGCGCAGGACAGGGACGTTACAGGCCAGTGCGTCAGTTCCGCCTCGCACTTCTGTTCTTGCCCCCTTTTCATCCCCGCCGTGTCGGGGCTGGCCAGCCTTCCACTTCCGGCCGCCCTTCGCCGGGGTCAGCCCCGCGACGGCCAGGGGTTGGGGTGGCCCGCCCTTTTCGACGAAGTTGGGGGGGGGGGGGGGTGGGGTAGAGGAGGTCAACGTGGCGCTCATGACCGCAAGGACCGTACCGGAGGTACCTCCATGTCACAACACTGTGTAGGTTCTCCGGGTCGGTCTCCTTGTTCTCCTTCTCGCCTAGCCGCCCGGGTCACTCCCCTCCTCTCGGGAGCTCCCACAGGTTGTTTTCGCCCTTGCGCCCCTCGCTAGCCGCGAGGGACGTTGGGGGCGGCAGATTGCGCGGAGGGGTCTAACCTGGAGGTGGACGTCCAGACCCCCACTCCGCTCTTGGTACCGACGCCGGCCCATCTCTTCAGAGGTGGCCCACATGTTCACGTCCATGCACGAGCAGGGAATCGTCAAGGGGGTTGACCGCCAGTCACCCGGTTTTCCTCTCCCGTGTATTTCTGGTACCGAAGTAGAACTGCGACGCGATGCGACCGGTGGTGGCACTGTCGGCCCTCAACGGCCGCATCGTGCACACACGGTTTCGGGTGCAGCCGGTACCCAAGGTACGCCTGGCCCTGCGCCCTCTGTCGTGGGTAGTGTTGCTGGCCCTCCAGGATGCGTCTTGGCTCGTTCCTCTCCATCCTCGATTCCAGCAATTCTTGGCCGTTCGGACTTCCGATCGTGTGTTCCTGTTCGACAGACTTCCCTTCGGTCTCCACATTGCGCCGCGGATCTTCTCCGTACTGGTGGGGCAAGCTCTGGGTCCTCTCCTCAGGAGCGGGCTCCAGATCCTGTTTTCCTTGGCCGATTGGTTGATAGTTTCCGAAGCCCTAGGACTGTGCGTACGCGACACCCTCACGGTCGTTCGCCACGTCGCACAGTTAGGGTTCCCCATCGATGTTCCCAAGTCACGCTAGACCCCGTCGCGTGTCGTGCCATGGGTCGGTCTCGAATGGGATTTGTCCGGCGCTACGGTGACCCAGGGTCTGCCGGACGCGGTGCACCTTCGGCGGAAGGTCTTCGCCGTGTTGCACTCGGTCTCCCTCCCGGGGTGGCTCTGGGACTCGTTAGTGGGTTCGCTGAATTGGGCCGCTCTGCCCATTCCCTTAGGGAGCCTGAGGCTACGCCGCCTACTCCTCATGGGCACCGCGGTATTTCCGTTGACCCCTATGGATCGGCTCCTGCCGCTCCCGCGTACCATTCGCAGACACTTCGGACACTGGGTTGCTCGGGGCACGCTCTCTGCGGCTGTGCCCTGGACCGCCCCCCCGCCGAAGATCTGGGTAGACACAGATGCGTCGAGCGAGGTAGGGTGAGGTTCCCGATCAAACCTGGGCCGTCAACTTCCCGGCAGATGGGTGGGACTCACGCCCCTTACCCGTCTATGCCCTCGAACTGTTGGTTCCTTTGTTCTTCCTGAGGGACCACCTCGCTGGCCCTTCGGGGAAAGTCGGTGGCCTTCGGGATGGACACTCAGACAGCTGTCCACTGTTTCCTACAGCGGGGGTCCTCCAGGTCATTGACTCTATTGGGGATCTCGGTGAAGTTGTTCTTCCTCGCGGACCGACACGCCTTCTCCCTGCATGCCTCCTCCCTGCCTGGGACTGCCACCCTGTGAGCAGACGCCCTGTCGAGAAGACAGGGCGTTCTTGTCGAATGGGCAATGCAACGGACTGTGTTCGACGACCTCGCGGCTTCCTGGGGTGTTACGGAGGTCGCCTTGTTCGCATCGGAGGTTCCGCGCCAGTTGCCTTGGTACCTCTCCCTCCGGCCTCGCACTCCGGAGGGGGGTCCGGACGCTATCGTGGTAGACTGGAACAGGTGGCGGTCGCTATACATATTTCCGCCACCAGACGCACTGTTGCTGTGCAACGTCCTCGCGAGGCTGCGGCTGTACCGCGGCAGCGTCTGGCTACTCGCGCCTCTGTGGCCGGCATGGGCTTGGTATGCCCAGTTGAAACGGTGGTGCCCGAGTCCGGTCCCTCTACCTGTCTCCGACTTCCACTTGCGCTAGGTTGGGGCCCTGCGGACCTCGTTGGCCTTCGCATCGTGGATGTTCATGAGGCACGGTGGCTCCCAGTCCACGGACGGGACCTGCCTGACTTCCTGAAGTGTTCCTGGCCGACTTCTCCTTGGGGGACTTACGGGTCCCGCTGGAAGTCTTTTACTAGGTGGATACAGGACACTCGCCAGACAGTTGGCCCTCCTTCCCTCGTCCTCCACTCCTTGTTTCACCTCTTCCGTACACGTCGCTTTCACGTCGCCGCTATACGTACCCACTTGTCTGCCGACCAGGGGGTCTTTGAGTCCGTCGCTGGGCTGGTCGTTCCGCCGCAGGAGCTGGATTCCTTCATGACGGCTGCCTTCCGGGAACGACCGCCTCCGCGCCAGGTCCCTCCACAGTGGGATCTGGGGCGGGCTCTGGACCTTCTGGCTTCACCCACGTATACACGAGCCGCTACACCGGTTCCGTTGCTCGGGCGTACACTCTTCCTTGTCGCTCTGGCCACTGGGGATCGGGTGTCTGCACTAGCGGCATTGTCGCGGCCCCAGGACTGCGTGCGATTCTCCCCGTCCTTGCATGGCATCACGTTCGCCTCCTCCCCTCCTTTTGTTGCCACGAATGAGAGGGAGACCCACGTTTTCCAGCCTTTCACTGTCCAGGCTTTACAGCGTGGGCATACTCGCCATGTGTTGTGCCCGGTGTCAGCCTTGCACTCCTCTGTTGCGTCTGTGGCGCCGCCTTCGGGTACTGCTGTGTGGGTGTCTCCTCGGACAGGTGGGAGGCTCTCGCAGGTGCAGCCGGGACGCCCCATTTGTCGGACCATTCGTGCCAGTAACCCTGTTTGTAGGGGTTCTGCGCACGATGTGCGATCCTTTGCTGCCTCCTTCCGGTTCCTGCCACGTCGATCCTTACCTGACATCGCCTCAGCAGTTTTGTGGTCTTCTATCAATTCCTTCATCTCCTCCTACCTCTCCATGTCCAGTGTTCGACCCCCTCGGCCGGTGATGGCTCTCGGGGGTCGTGTTTCCTCGTGCTCTGGCGAAGATACCTGGTCTTCCCCCCTTGTCCCTCGTTCTTTTACTTTGTTTTATTTGACAAAGGGGGGGAGTACGGGTTTGCAACACTTGATTGCAAGTTTGGGATTATGTATTGTTACAGTACATAAGTGTTTTTGCCACATTGAAAATTGTGTTTTGTTATTGTGTTCAATGTTTTTGGAAGAAAAGGGATTTTGGGTACAGTACCTTTTTGGTTTAAGACAAGTCTATGTTTTTGCATTACTATGAATGACGGGCACGTGTTAAAACTGTTCTTTTTAGCAACTCCTCAGTTTTTCACTCTTTTATTAAACTCTCTTGTTTAAATTGTGTCTTTGTCATTCATAATTTTGTTTTATGCATTGTTTTTTTTTGGTATGTTGGGCTTGGATGTCCTCCTCCTATTTTTTATGCAGCCTTGACGTTGGATTTGCCAAGACTACTAACAAATTGGGAGGTTTGACGTACCTCCCAACCTACCAAATAGGAAAACCTACTATTTGGTAGTAGTCTTGGAAAATCCAACGTACATAATACCCTCCCTCACGCCGGACCCCTGCCCATCCGCGTTCTTCTGCTGACGTGAGATGTGATAACAAGAGAGGGTCGCTCATGCGCACGTTCGACAGGGATCTGCACATGACGGAACACGGGATGGGCCTTAAGCGGTAACTAAGGTAAACCCCTTTTTCTTCTCTTCTATGCTTTTTTCACCTTCGGTGGTAGTTTTGGTTAATGTACAACGTCTCCTAGAGCAAGATAAGGAGTAGACTCTAGACGTTTTCTTTTTTAACCGCGGTTGGAATGACGACGTAGCAGTCAAAATAGACAAGTCGTCATTGCAATTAGGTTAATAGCCTTGACGTTGGATTTTCCAAGACTACTACCAAATAGTAGGTTTTCCTATTTGGTAGGTTGGGAGGTATGTCAAACCTCCCAATAAGATATTTAGAAGGTGATCACTTGCCTAAGAAAATTACTGGCAACTGTCCAATAATCTCCTTTGAGTTACATGATAAGTTATTGTATGTCAGAAAGAGGGACCTTAACATGTCAAGGTTGTGTTTAGTGATACTACAGACATTAGTGGCGGTTGCATGTGCCTAAACCCATAACAATGCTCACTTAGGGGAAAGGAAAACCCTCCATAAGGCCCAACAGTACATTTATTGGCCAAAGATGCCCCGTGACATTTCCCAGTTTGTTAAATCGTGTAGGTTGTGTCAGCAGTATAAGGGCCACGGAGCTCTTGTTCATCATTGGCACGAGTTACCCCCTGTCGAGGATAATGGTCAACGGGTTGCTATTGATCTCATTGACCTTCATCAGAGTCGTAGTGGACACCGTTTTTGCCTTACCGTGTTAGACCACTTCTCCCGACATCTCAGAATTTACCCGCTCAGGAATAAGAATACGAAAACGGTAGCCACAGAGTTTATGAAAGATATATGTAGATATGGCAAACCTAAAGTAGTGGTCATGGATAATGGTGGCGAGTTTTCCAGTTTTGAGTTTAGAGAATTTTGTCGACAAGCTGAAATAAAGCAAGCATTCTGTTTGCCATATCATCCCAGGGGTAACTCGGTCATTGAGAGGGCCCACCGTACCTTGAAAACTATTCTAGCTATCTTAAGCCAAGAACATCCCAACACGTGGCCAGCTCACATAGACAAAACTGAGAGCTCATAATGAGGCTGTGCACACTTCCCTGGGTACCACACCTTTCTTTGCATTCTATGGGCGTCACCCCAATCGTGAGGTAGGCCAACTCCAACTACCCTCACCTGAGATGGAGAATGATCAGATAAATGTCAAAGAGTTGTTGAAAGAAACTGTACGAAGAACGACTAATCAGTATCGTATGCGAGCAATTGAAAAGAGAAAGGATCAATGCATCGAAGTAGAATCTTTGGTGTGGATCCAAGTAGAAGATTCCATACCCGGTACTGCTACTAAACTAAATAGAAAATGGAAGGGTCCTTTTAAAGTGAAGAAAGTGATTGATGATGGACGAGCTTATGAACTCGAAGACATATTTGATGGTACTGTAGTAAAAAGGGCGGCCGAGAAACTGAAAATTTATGTAGAAAGAGATACCGTCCTAGGCGAGGTAGACCATAAATTCCTTAACTGCCCGGAGAGTGATGAAGAAAGTGACGAAATAGAGGAACCTAAAGATGTGAGAGTGAGGAAGCCCCCAAAGAGACTAATCACGGAGATGTGAGATGAAATGCCTTGTACCATATAGGGATGAAGTGATAATTTTAAGGTATTACCTATTAATCTATGTACTGTACTATGTTACTATTAAGTTGTTAATGCAGTTAAGTTGAAATGCAGATGACATAACACTCACATGCACACACCATGACCCAAAAAGAGCAACAGATCTCCTTCAACCCTATCTCAACACACTACATGGCTGGTGCACTACAAACAGACTTAATCTAGCCCCAGCCAAATCCACCGCAACCCTGCTCACAAGTTGGACAGAACACGAATACATCCCTCAACTCACCATAAACAACACACCCCTAACACATACACACACACCCAAAATCCTAGGAGTAACATATGATACTCATATGACATTCAAACAGCACACCACAAACATTAAAAAGAAACTGACACCCAGACTTAACGCCCTCAGGTCACTTGCTCACACAAAATTTGGACACAACAAAGAAACTACCACCACAGTATATAAACAATACATAAGATCAGTGATGGAATACGCAAGCCCAGCCTGGGTTTCTAACCTAGCTGAAACACATCATAAGACCTTACAGACTATTCAAAACAAAGCCCTGAAGATCATTACAGGCTGCACAGCTACTGCACCCACAGATCACCTACATCAAGAAACCAAAATCCTCAAAGTCAAAGACCATCTGGACATGAGAGGCACTCAATTCCTGGCAGCAGCCTCCACAAACCAAGACCACCCACTAAACTACATGGCAACACACCCACAGACACCAAGAAATATCAAAACAACACCCAGCACACGGTATCACACACAATTATTGTCCTCTCTCCCTCCCTGCCCACCCCGAACCAACTTCCAGAAGCACATCCATACTCATATCTCTCACCGATCCATCCACTCACTCACAGACAACACGCAGCTGCATGCACGACCTCCCAAAATCCATCCTTCCGAATCCTCCCTTCCTCGCGAGGACAGAGTCCACCTGGCCAGGCTGAGATGCGGACACCATCCAGCTCTCCTGAGCTATCAGAAGAGACTGGATGACTCCGTTGTCGACGCCTGCCCGGGATATAACACAGCACCCCATACCATTAAACACATCATAGAAGACTGCGTTTCACACAACCACTTACGCCAACAACACAATCTACACTCAATGAGAGCTCTGTGGGAAAGCCCGATCGTGGCCATGGCCTTCCTCAGGGACTCGGGGCTGTTCGGCCAGGCAGCTTAGGGAACAACAACAACAACTATTAAGTTGTTAAGCTTCTAGGTTTGGCCTGGCATTAGATAGGTGGATCACTTAACACTGGCTTTGTGAGTTACTAAGGGCCTTATATGATACCTCAGGGGAACAGTTTTACCAAAGTTTTTTTTATAGGATAGGGGTTTGCCAGTGAGTTGGATGGGCTGTGGACGTTGACTACCACTTGTTCGAGACACCTGGGTGTTGAATCCTGCTGTTCGGTGTGCTTGTTTTTGTTCTTCTTATTAATTTTAGATCTTCTGTTTAGAGCTCAACCAAATTATTAGGGAATAAGTTTAAGGGTTTGAGAGCGGTGTGTCTACCTGAAGGTCTCCCCCTGGCTTTCCTTGCTCCTCTTGAGTACCTCGAGTCCGGCGTAGTGGTAAACTCCCATATTACAGTATAGGCATCTCATTTGGGGTGGTGACAGTCAGATATCTCTATAGGGATGGAGAAGTTGACATGGGCCTCTCTCATTCAGTTAGGTGGCAAGTCATCTGAACAGTTTGGGTCCTCTGTGTGGGCAGTCTTCTGAGCAACCTGGATGCCATTATTAGTCTAAAGTCCTTCTCCTGTGACCTCTGTCTATGTGATATATATTGTTGTGTAGACTCCTCAAGCCCAGGGTACCATAATGTTCCGTAAAGCAGTATAGGCAGTCTAATTTTGTTGATTATTAATGAAATGTAGGTAATTTACGTTGTAACTTGGTCCCCTTTCAACATGGTGAATTAATGATATGACTGTTGTAATTTCTTCCCCCCTCCCCTGTTGTTGTCTAACCTGATCAAATTTTTGTCTACCCTAACCGTGGGCGGGTGTAGTGCCTGGATTGTTAAGTATTAGCCTTATTCAAAATTCCCGCCAATTGTGGTTTAAGTTTGTTGACGGTCCCAAAAATTCGATCATTTAATCACTTTTAGTACTCCTGAGCCCAGTAGTAAAGTACCTGAGCTTATTAGCAGGTAAATGATTTGAAATATTTGAAATTTAAGTTGAGCAAGAGAATACCGGTACTGTCATAAGTTCCTATAAACCTCCTTACCGGTACCCCTCAAGCGATCAGATTACTTTTTGAGACTCCCTATCATAGTTCCCCAGTATTTCTGTTTTGCCCTTTTTCCAGTACATGTTTCCCTTCAGCATGATACCCTAAATTATTCACCCCCCATAGAAAGTCATATGTCAGCAGAATACGCCTGAATAAAGATGTTTGTAATTTGCTTTAGAAGATGCGATCCTATTGTTGAGATAGCCATTTGTTGATACGGTGCGGCGTCTTGAAGAAGAGTCGGGCACCGATAGGATATAGCCATTATGCTCTCCCTCCGGTTTGAAAGTGCTGGCTGAGATGTTTCTTGATTATGCCCTGGCCACGCCTGTTCTGTCTCTCTCCCGATGCCCCCACTTTTACCAGGTATTCTCTTAGTTGCATTGTATTAGGTATAAGGGTATGGACATGTTAGTTTTAAGGTTTATGCCTGAGTAACAGGTGACCCCCCCAAGGCGATGCCGCCGAAAGAAGTCGGGAATATTATTTTTCAATGTGGCTGTAGCTCTGGTCAGCTATTCATACCTTTAGCCATTATATTAGTTATCTATCCAGGATTATTATTTGCCATGTGGTTGTAACTGTTCACTTATTCTTGCATTTAGTCTTAAGATTCATTATCTACCCATGTACTTGTTTTTTGGAACCGTCATACACTACAATGTTTGAGTTTATATTATTTCAATCGGATAACCTAACTTATCACTTTTACTAGATAGCATGGTAGCCTATTATTTGTATTATTATTATTATTATTATTATTATTATAGGTATTATTATTATTAATATTATTATAGGTATTATTATTATTAGTATTATTATAGGTATTATTATTATTAGTATTATTATAGGTATTATTATTATTATTATAGGTATTATTATTATTAGTATTATTATAGGTATTATTATTAGTATTATTATAGGTATTATTATTATTAGTATTATTATAGGTATTATTATTAGTATTATTATAGGTATTATTATTATTAGTATTATTATTAGGTAGTATTATTAGTATTATTAGGTATTAGTATTAGGTATTTATTATTAGGTATTATTATTAGTATTATTAGGTATTAGTATTAGGTATTATTATTAGTATTATTAGGTATTAGTATTAGGTATTTATTATTAGGTATTATTATTAGTATTATTATAGTATTATTATAGTATTATTATAGGTATTATTATTATAGGTATTATTATTATTAGTAATATTATAGGTATTATTATTGTTATCAATTTATTAGCCTGACTACCTATGTTGTAATTATTATTATTTAGCCTACTATTGTTATTGTTACTATTGCTATCCTTGTACCCTGTGAGAAATGGGAATCTCACTGTTACATTTCTTACAGTGGGGGTCCCAGCCTAGCCTGGTCTCGGCTTACCAAGTAAAGCCCAAGTTCCTGTGAACGGTACCTGCAACCTCCCCAGCCAGTATGCCGAGTTTCCCGAATAGCCTAGCCTAAGTGCTTAACCCGGCCCTGATCTTCGCATACCTTTATCTACAATCATCTGGAATGATATTTGAGTTTATTATGTAGGCTATAGTATGGGTACGGTACCTGCCGGTAACCCAGGTTAATTAGGTTAAAGCTACAAATTCATGGGTATACCAATAGCCTACTGGGCAATTATTTTTTTTCCCACCCATATTTTACAGTACTGTCCTTTACATGAATTTCATTGCTCTTAGTATGTATGTTGTAGGCAATAATAATTTTCTATCTAACCTAGAGTGTATCCCTATCCATAGTAGTGTCAAAAGACTATAATCTTGCTTATTGCTCAGTGTCCTAGAGTACTTATTCTGATGCTAGAGGCCTATAGTTGGGTGGCCCCAAGTAGCATTCACCCCTACCAGTAGGGATGGTTAGCTGGCCAGCCGACCGGGACCGACACGCTACCAACTAAAATCTCCGAGGACAGTCAGTTGACCATCTGTAGGGTTGTAGCCTACTTGTATTGGGCACTCAAAGTGGAGATGCCGTGTCCCTTTCGTAAATGTGGAGGAACGGCATTTTCGGGGCTTCACACCCTCACTCCCCCATGACTTATTGTCATCATCATATATAGGCATTTTGCCAGCAGGGGGCAAATTACTTAAAAAAAGCAGTCAAAAGTCGTGAATCGTCAAGGATGTATCCGGGTGTACGATCGTCATGTTTACATAGGTAGTGCGCTCGTGGTTACATTCCCGTCTATTTTAACGGTTATTTTTACTGTTATTTGCCCTCTGCTGGCAATATAATATATGATGATGACAACATGTAATGGGGGGGGGGGGGGGTGAGGACCCCGTCAACCTATTATTGAATCCTGCGGCAGTCAAAATAGACTGGAACATGATCGCGAGCGTTCACTGCTGCCGCCGTTCCGCGTAGTGTAAACCAAGGCAGGCGCCATGTAGTATGTCCAAATACTACATCCTTCCCATAGGCCTAATAAATTCACAACATTTTAAAATCCAGATAGCCTATCTGAGGTGAGCCAATTCTGACAAAATCTAACCAATGTTGGCTTGAACATTATGATGGGCTAGCCTAGAGGGACAGAGACTAGCCTAGGTTAGTTTATTCAGTGGGGATGTAGCCTAAGAAAAACAAAAAATAGGCTTACAATCCTGTATGGGTCATGAAATTCATAAGAAAAATAGACTAGCCTGGGCTAGGCTAGCTTACATGATGATGTAGCCTACTGTAGGCTATAGGCTAAGCCTAAGCCTAGCCGCCTAGCCTAACCCAATATGTGGTACTGGTAAGGTAGACTAAATTAGTATATAAGATGATTGACCACTAGGCTATTACTGTTAGCCCACAAATTTATATTAATATTACAGTATATGCCTAGCTATTTTTAGTTATGTAAAGTATGGTATTACTGGGAATTGTTGATAGCGCATCTCTGGCAAGCCTCAAAACCTGGTAATGTTGACACTTATTGCATTAACACGTGCCAAAATATAGTCACACCGTGCACAAAATTGATGCTTTGAAAGGGCTACATCAGTAAACCAATGAAAATCAATAATAATCAAATATGTATAAGATGAGGAATAGGCTATCAGATGGCAGCCCGAAATTGCCCGAATCGTCCGCACGCGAATTCACGCCGAGATCAGTGGAGTCTTCTTAAACTTTTAATAACATTACTTTATTTTCAATATCGTGCATTACATCATGTTAATAAAATTACATAGTGGTCAAATCCAATAATTAGTCACACTGACTCCAATT
This sequence comes from Paralithodes platypus, assembly GCA_032716605.1. Classification (NCBI taxonomy): domain Eukaryota; kingdom Metazoa; phylum Arthropoda; class Malacostraca; order Decapoda; family Lithodidae; genus Paralithodes; species Paralithodes platypus. The sequence continues at coordinate 34,264,023 of CM064575.1, forward strand.
ATATAAGAATGTTATGAACAAAATGACGAAGGGAAAACTGAAGACCTGCCTAGTGAGTCCTTCAAATTCCAATATTTGTTAGTAGTCTTGGCAAATCCAACGTCAAGGCTATTAACCTAATTGCAATGACGACTTGTCTATTTTGACTGCTATGTCGTCATTCCAACCGCGGTAAAAAAGAAAACGTCTAGAGTCTACTCCTTATCTTGCTCTAGGAGACGTTGTACATTAACCAAAACTACCACCGAAGGTGAAAAAAGCATAGAAGAGAAGAAAAAGGGGTTTACCTTAGTTACCGCTTAAGGCCCATCCCGTGTTCCGTCATGTGCAGATCCCTGTCGAACGTGCGCATGAGCGACCCTCTCTTGTCATAATTTTTTCACGCGCTCCATTGAATGAAGTCGCTTTTGTTGTGCTCCTTTAATTCACCCTGTTTAGGTTCGTTTCGGCTTATCTGGCCTTCATTTTTGTTAGACAGATGTTACGTGATCTAGGGCACACGTAAATGGGCTCCTAAGTGTGTATAATGGAGACGCGTGTGGAAATAGCCTACCGAAGGTACGGGGGCGCCTGGCGTTCCTCGTATATGTTTTTCATTCTTTCTCTTTTCATATTCTTTTTTCCTGTTAGTCTGGGCATAGTTTAGCTTTTAGCTTATTTTAGCCTAGCTAGTTTTCTCATACAGGAATTGCTATGCCCCTATGAGTTTTCATTTTTCATAGCCTAGGTGTACAGTTGGTAAACAATCTGAGATTTAGTTGGTGGCGGTGAGTTTGTGTCGGCCGCATTATTAGCGTTATTCCCGAGTCTCCCCTTTCGAGCCTTCACTGTGTCTAAAGGGCCTGGGCGACAGGTGGTTCGTGATATCCAGGGGTACCCCACGGGGGCCCCTCCTTAACACCACAGGGTTTTTCGCCCCTGACACATTCTCTGCTCACGGCTAGGCCACCCTTTTCTCGCCAGTTTCATTTACTGGTTTTTGTTTTATCTTCCTGTTTCACCTCCATCCTTTCATGGACTTTTTGCCCAATCCAGGGGTACCCCACGGGGGCCCCTGTTTGTGCCAAACCACCCTCCCTGCCACTTCTCCTCATGGGCTTTGCTCTATCTCTGTGGGTTGGGTGGTTCCTGGGGGATGTGCCTCCTCTCCCCTGGTGTGTCTTCCTTGCCTCTCCCTTGACCGGTTGAGTCAGGATATAATCAAGGAAGACACTGCTCAGCTTGATGGCCATCATCACTTGGAGTTCATAAGGAGATGACGCATTTTTGTGGCCCTTTTTTGGTATTCCCTAGACGCTCCTCTCGCTTTTTCGGCGCCGGTCCATCTCAGCCGGTCCCGCAAATTTGCGGGAGCTCGATTCGGTCCTCTGGGACGTTTCGGCTCCCCGCAAATATGCGGAGATCGCTGGGGGGTCCCGCGAAATTGCGGGAGGGTGGTGTCGGTACGGTTATGCCTCCATTGGCCCGCAAATTTGCGGTAATAGTTGGCTTTCACTATTGACCTTTTTTATGTCATCTTGTTGCCTGATACTATTTGGTGTGTGCACTTTACTGGTGCTTGTAAGATGTTGAGTGGTGGTTAACACTTTCTCCATCTTTGCAGGTTCTGCTAGTGCTCTTCCCCCTCGCCCGCCCTCCTCACCTACCTCTGTGCTCCCGGTTTAGGGTGAGTACGGATACCTGTTTGCATGTGTGTTCCTGTTTCCCCATGCTCCTTCCCTGGTTCTTCTTGGACATTCTCTCCACTTACTCCTTCGACGTGCTGATTATGGTGTGTGTTCTTCCAGTGCAGGTAGGCTGCCTTGCTTTCGCCATGGTTGTTGCTCCCCGTGCTTGGTGAGCCACAAGTCCTGCTTGCGCCACTCGCACTGTGTGTCCTCTACGGCCTACCTCCCTGCTCTGTGTGGCCCGTGTCTGGCCTTGGTGGATGTGGTGCTCCATAGCCCTGGTTCCTCGGCGGCGGCGGTGGCCTCTGCTTCACTTCAGTCGGTGTGGGCGATAGTCTCCCGCCACTTTTGGACTGTGGGACACCGTTCCCCGGCCTATGTTGCCGCCCGGATCCGCGTCGCCCTGGGTATCCCTGACTCGAGTGAAGGCCGTTCGCCTGGCCCTCTCCCTGCTCGGGCCCTCTCCCCTGGGTCCCGCAGCCGGTCGTCATGTCGTCGGGGGGTTCCCCTGCTCCGTCCACGCTCTCGCTCGCCTCGTCGCCCGTCCTCTCCTGCCCCTCGTTGTCCTCCTGATCGCCTTGACGGCGCCCATCGCCCTCGTCATGGTGCTCGCCCTGAGGCCGGGGTTAGCGGCTCTGCCCCTGTGCGCCCTCCCCTAGCCTCTCTGGGTCAGGGCTCTACTACCTTCCGCCCGCTTCCCCTGCTCGTACGACGTCCTCTTCCTTTGTCCTCTACGCGCGCGGAGGTTCAGGCTGTAGCTGGCCCTCTGCTTCCTCCTCCTACACTGTCCAGGAGGGTCCGCCAGGATGTAGTTGCTTCTCCTCCTACTTCACCTGCTTCGGTGCCTATTCTTCCTTCACGGTCTCGTCCCACGGTGGCGGTCCCTCCCTCCTCCGCCTCGGTGTCGGGCCGCCCTGTTATCTCTGCCCCGGGGATCCTTGCTCTGTTTCCCCCCGCGGCTACTTCTGACCTCTTTTCAGCCAACGGCCGTACCACGTTGAATGCACCGCTTCTCGTCCGATCAGCGAAGTTAAGCAATGTAGGGTCTGGTTCGTACTTGGATGGGTGACCGCCTGGGAACACCAGATGCTGTCTTTTCACCCGGCCAGCCTTCCCACTCCCGTCGTCCTGCTCCTCCTCCTTCTTCTCTCCCTGACCTTCACTTACCGTCTCGCCACGGGGGTGCCCCTCCTCTTGGCTCGTTGGGGTATCACATGGTTTCGGGGTCCCCTTTCTCATGGGCTGACGTGTCGCTGGAATAGGGGGATCGTGCTGTTTCCCCCTTGGGCGTTCGTGTTCAGGGCCGAGTCCCTCTGCGGCGACACAACCGTGGTCGCTCGCCTTCCTTGGGCCGCGACTTTGCTGGTTCGTGTCGTGGATCTCGCTCCCGCTCGCGCCCACCCCTGCGGGCCGACCATTCTTGGGGGGGGGTCGCCTCTCTCGGATCGATTGTCGGCTATGCAGGGGTGGCTTGTCTCACGCATCGACGGGCGCTTGGAGTCGATGCAAGACTCCCTCTTATCGCACTTCTTGGCGGTGACACACCCTCAGCGCCTCACCATACCTACCCCTGCTACGGTCCCCCTCCCTTCTGCAGGCCTACGCTCTGGTCAGACTTCAGCCGCCGGGACATCCTTCAGGATGTTCAGTCCCTGGCTGTGTTGACGGGCCTGTCCTCCTATGGGCCGGGTTTGTGCGACGACGGTACGCCTGGCTTAGCCATCTTACTCGATCACCCTCTCCCGTTGGGGGCCTGGTTTGCTCAGGCCTTCATCTTCGCCGGCCGTTCCGTCGCCGGCTCTCCTTCAGTCCCTCCCCCGGAGTCATCACTGCTTTTGCCTCCTCTTGTGTCTGTCGGCGGGTTGGACGGCGCGTTCTGGTCCTGGTTCAGCGCGCCCGTTCTTGAACTTTGTTCTATTGCTACCCCGTTCTTCTCTCACCCAGTTCAGTCCTCTGTCGACAGGGTTTTTCCCTTGCGGCGGTGGGTGCCGAACTTCTTCTCTTGTCTTTTGGTTCCCTCCAGACTTCTGTTCACCACCTGCGGCTTCTCGCGGCATCTGCACCAGGCGCTCTTCGCGAGGGTTTGGGCCGCGTTCGACGGGTCCCCCTTCAGCTCGCGGCGTCTTTGGTTCCCGAGCTGAAGGCGGTTTTGTGCGTGGCACCTCGGCAACGCTGGACGGTACGGTCCTCGTTCTGCCGGACAGCCCCCTTGGATATTCGTCAGGGTTTGTTGTACTCTGCGCTATATACGTCGGGTTTTTTTGAGCAGGATGCTTGGGAATGCTACGCTTCTCTGTCGGCGGCCCCTGCTTCCGACACGCGACGACGCGCTGTGTCGTTGCGGACCCTGATTACGACACGCACCGACGCGCTGTGTCGCGCGCGGGGTCTTCTCAGTCCCGTCCTTCTGCCGGTCCTCTTCGGGGTGCTGCTGCAGGTGCTGCCGCCTTGCACGGGCGCAGGACTGGGACGTTGCAGGCCAGTGCGTCGGTTCCGCCTCGCACTTCTGTTCTTGCCCCATTTCATCCCCGCCATGTCTGGGCTGGCCGGCCTTCCACTTCCGGCCGCCCTTCGACGGGGTCAGCCCCGCGATGGCCAGGGGTTGGGGTTGCCCGCCCTTTTCGACGAGGTTGAGGGGGGGGGGGGTGTAGAGGAGGTCAACGTGGCGCTCGTGCCCGCACGACCCGTACCGGGGGTACCTCCACGTCAACACAATGTGTAGGTTCTCTGGGTCGGCCTCCTTGTTCTCCTTCTCGCCTGGCCGACCGGGTCGCTCCCCTCCTCTCGGGTGCTCCCTCGGGTTGTTTTCGCCCTTGCGCCCCTCGGTGGCCGCGAGGGACGTTGGGGGCGGCGGGTTGCGCGGAGGGGTCTCACCTGGAGGTGGACGTCCAGACCCCCACTCCGCTCTTGTCACCGACGCCGGCCCATCTCTTCAGAGGTGGCCCACGTGTTCACTTCCATGCCCGAGCTGGGTAGCGTCGAGGGAGTTGACCGCCGGTCACCTGGTTTTTCTCTCCCGTGTCTTTCTGGTATCGTAGACGAACTGCGACGCGATGCGACCGGTGGTGGATCTGTCGGCCCTCAACGGGCACATCGTGCACACACGGTTTCGGATGCTGCCGGTACCCCAGGTACGCCTGGCCCTGCGCCCTCTGTTGTGGGTAGTGTCGCTGGCCCTCCAGGATGCGTCTTGGCTCGTTCCTCTCCATCCTCACTTCCAGCGATTCTTGGCCGTTCGGACTTCCGATCGTGTGTTCCTGTTCGACGGCCTTCCCTTCGGCGCGGATCTTCTCCGCACTGGTGGGGCAGGCTCTGGGTCCTCTCCTCAGGAGCGGGCTCCAGATCCTGTTTTCCTTGGCCGATTGGTTGGTAGTTTCCGAAGCCCTAGGACTGTGCGTAGGCGACGCCCTCACAGTTGTTCGCCACGTCGCACGGTTAGGGTTCCCCTTTGATGTTCCCAAGTCACGCTTGACCCCGTCGCGTGTCGTGCCATGGGTCAGTCTCGCATGGGTTTTGTCCGGCGCTACGGTGACCCGGGGTCTGCCGGCCGCGGTACACCTTCGGTGGGAGGTCTTCGCCGTGTTGCACTCGGTCTCCCTCCCGGGGTGGCTCTGGGACTCGTTCGTGGGTTCGCTGCATTGGGCCGCTCTGCCCCTTCCCTTAGGGAGCCTCTGGCTACGCCGCCTCCTCCTCATGGGCACCGCGGTGTTTCCGTTGCCCCTATGGATCGGCTCCTGCCGCTCCCGCGTACCGTTCGCAGACTCTTCGGTCGCTGGGTTGCTCGGGGCGCGCTCTCTGCGGCTGTGCCCTGGACCGCCCCCCCGCCGACGGTCTGGGTAGACACAGATACGTCGAGCGAGGTTGGGTGAGGTTCCCGATCGAACCTGGGACGTCCACTTCCCGGCAGATGGGTGGGTCTCCCTCCACTTACCCGTCTATGCCCTCGGACTGTTGGTTCCTTTGTTCTTCCTGCGGGACCACGTGCTGGCACTTCGGGGTACGTCGGTGGCCTTCGGGTTGGACACTCGGACAGCTGTCCACTGTTTCCTAATGCGGGGCTCCTCCAGGTCATTGACTCTATTGGGGGTCTCGGTGGAGTTGTTCTTCCTCGCGGACCGACACCCCTTCTCCTTGCATGCCTCCTCCCTGCCCGGGCCTGCCACCCTGTGGGCGGCCGCCCTGTCGAGAGGGCAGGGCGTTCTTGTAGAATGGGCGATGCAACGGAATGTGTTCGCCGACCTCGCGGCTTCCTGAGGTGTTCCGGATGTCGCCTTGTTCGCATCGGGGGTGCCGCGCCAGTTGCCTCTGGACCTCTCCCTCCGGCCTCGCGCTCCGGGGGGGGGGTCGGGACGCTTTCATGGTAGCCTGGTACAGGTGGCGGTCGATATACATCTTTCCGCCACCAGACGCGCTGTTGATGTGCCCAGTCCTCGCGAGGCTGCGGCTGTACCGCGGCTGCGTCTGGCTCCTCGCGCCTCTGTGGCCGGCACGGGCTTGGTACGCCCGGTTGCCGCGGTGGTGCCCGAGTCCGGTCCCTCTACCTGACTCCGGCTTCCACTTGAGCTAGGTTGGGGACCTGCGGACCTCGTTGGCCTTCGCATCGTGCTTGTTCATGAGGCACGGTGGCTCACGGTCCCCGGCCGGGCCCTGACTGGCTTCCTGCAGCGTTCCTGGCCGTCTTCTCCTTGGGGGACTTACGGGTCCTGCTGGAGGTCTTTTACTCGGTGGCTACAGGACACTCGCCTGCCAGTTGGCTCTCCTTCCCTCGTCCTACGCTCCTTGTTTCACCTCTTCCGTACACGTCACTTTCAAGTCGACGCTATACGTACCCACTTGTCTGCCGTCCAGGGGGGTCTTTGGGTCCGTCGCTGGGCTGGTCGTTCCGCCGCAGGAGCTGGATTCCTTCATGACGGCTGCCTTCCGGGATCGACCGCCTCCGCGCCAGGTCCCTCCACAGTGGGATCTGGGGCGGGCTCTGGTCCTTCTGGCTTCACCCACGTATACAAGGGCCGCTACGCCGGTTCCGTTGCTCGGGCGTCCACTCTTCCTTGTCGCTCTGGCCACTGGGGATCGGGTGTCTGCACTAGCGGCATTGTCACGGCCCCGGGACTGCGTGCGATTCTCCCCGTCCTTGCATGACGTCTCGTTCGCCTCCTCCCCTCCTTTTGTTACCACGCATGGGAGGGAGGCCCCCGTTTTCCAGCCTTTCACCGTCCAGGCTTTACGGCGTGGGCATCCTCGCCATGTGTTGTGCCCGGTGTCAGCCTTGCACTCCTCTGTTGCGTCTGTGGCGCCGCCTTCGGGTACTGCTGTGTGGGTGTCTCCTCGGACAGGTGGGAGGCTCTCGCAGGTGCAGATGGGCCGCCACGTTTGTCGGACCGTTCGTGCCCGTCACCCTGTTTGTAGGGGTTCTGCGCACGATGTCAGATCCTTTGCTGCCTCCTTCCGGTTCCTGCCACGTCGACCCTTACCTGCCATCGCCTCAGCGGTTTTGTGGCCTTCTATCAATTCATTCCTCTCCTCCTACCTCTCCGTGTCCAGTGTTCGACCCCCTCGGCCGGTGATTGCTCTCGGGGGTCGTGTTTCATGGTGCTCTGGCGAAGATCCCTGGTCTTCCCCCCTTGTCCCTCGTTCTTTTCCTTTGTTTTATTTGACAAGGGGGGGGGGGGGGTGTACGGGTTTGCAACACTGGATTGCAAGTTTGGGATTATGTATTGTTCCAGTACATAAGTGTTTTTGCCACATTGAAAATTGTGTTTTGTTCTTGTGTTCAGTGTTTTTGTTGGTTTTTGAAGAAAAGGGATTTTGGGTACAGTACCTTTTTGGTTTACGACAAGTCTCTGTTTTTGCATTACTATGAATGACGGGCATGTGTTAAAACTGTTCTTTTTAGCTACTCCTCAGTTTTTCACTCTTTTATTAAACTCTCTTGTTTAAATTGTGTCTTTGTCATTCGTAATTTTGTTTTATACATTGTTTTTTTTGGTAGGTTGGGCTTGGATGTCCTCCTCCTATTTGTTATGCAGCCTTGACGTTGGATTTGCCAAGACTACTAACAAATTGGGAGGTTTGACGTACCTCCCAACCTACCAAATAGGAAAACCTACTATTTGGTAGTAGTTTTGGAAAATCCAACGTACATAATACCCTCCCTCACGCCGGACCCCTGCCCATCCGCGTTCTTCTGCTGACGTGAGATGTGATGACAAGAGAGGGTCGCTCATGCGCACGTTCGACAGGGATCTGCACATGACGGAACACGGGATGGGCCTTAAGCGGTAACTAAGGTAAACCCCTTTTTTTTCTCTTCTATGCTTTTTTCACCTTCGGTGGTAGTTTTGGTTAATGTACAACGTCTCCTAGAGCAAGATAAGGAGTAGATTCTAGAAGTTATCTTTTTAACCGCGGTTGGAATGACGACATAGCAGTCAAAATAGACAAGTCGTCATTGCAATTAGGTTAATAGCCTTGACGTTGGATTTTCCAAGACTACTACCCAATAGTAGGTTTTCCTATTTGGTAGGTTGGGAGGTACGTCAAACCTCCCAATTTTCCCCTGTTTAAGGGAAGGATTTTCCCTTCCCAAGGGGTAGATTTTTTTAAGAATACGAAATCGAAAGAAAATCCCTTCCTTTCATTTTCGAAGGGAAGGAATTGTTTAAGAATACGACTCTTAGTCTGTCTCATAATTGTTCGCATTTTATCGCTCACTTGAACCCAACGACTCTCTCTCTATCTATCTATCTATCTATATACATCCCATATATCCTGAATATTATTCCTAGGGGGTAAAGGAGAAACAGATATAAAGTAAATAATTAGACCTGGGAAGATGAAATGGCCTAGGCTATAAATTTGATACCGGGCCGGCGTTTGACTTATTTGTAAACATGTATGTGTAGGTTATCTGTGGTAGTCCCAGTAATATCTATGAAGTACTTCTAGTATTAAAGGAACTTCGCTGTGATGATAAGAGTGTAGGTTAGGTGATGGACATGTCGGTAGGTGTAGTTCAGTGAAGTTCTGTTGTAATGTGGCAGCAACTGGTGGTTGTTGTGTACGGGACGAAGTCTCTGTGTGAAGTGTACTGAGATATCCTTTTATCGTAACAATATAAATATATTTAAGGGTTCTATATTGTCTCCCGTGATTAAATAATAAGGGAAAATAAACTAAGATATAATTGGTGCAACCACAGTAATATTTATCCACAAAGATAAATAAAGTAATGTGTATAAACAAAAAGGAACCAGCTGTCGTGAACCCGGGAAATTCAAACTACGGTATATATACCAGGTAGGATTCACGACATACTCCGCCACCAGTTATATACAAAGTATTAAACAATTGTCCCGTCCCGATCATGGATCGCCACAACTGGGAGGAACCCAAAGCAGCCCGACGTGATGGCCTCTGAGGGGTATCACCTCGGTCCGCTCCAGTAGCAGGAAGGATATTATCAGAGTTCGGTTTGCTGTCGCCATCCACTACCTCTAAATCTATCTCTAGTGGGTATAGCTTAACCACCGGTCTGGTGGTCAAACCGGCTCCTGTTTTTACCTGAACTACCCTACATTCGTGGTCCGGACCACGAAGAAGATTCATTATCCGACCTATACGCCAAAAAAGTTGGGGGCCGTCATCATGTACTAGAACGACGTCCCCAACTTGCGGCGATGCTATCCCTTTTTTTACCATTAAGTGACGATGTTGCTCCCTGAGTGATATTAGATAATCAGTGCTCCACCTTTTCCACAGGTCATGTGAGAGCTTCGTAACATATTGGAAGCGTTGGTTGACGGAATCATTGTTACGCCAAGTCGTGTCCCTGAGATTTTCCTCCGTGACTTCCCGCCTTGGAAAGCTTCTGATCCACCTCCCATGAACCAGTTGTGAAGGAGTGATGGGTAGAGGGTCTTCAAGATCACTGTAGCTGTAACCAAGCGGGCGATCATTGACTGTGGCCTCGAGCTCCAGTAATACCGTATTCAGTTCCTCTGTGGTAACCAATGCTCGACCCAGTACCTTCTTCAAGCTAGCCTTTAGGATGCCAATGACCCGTTCCCATATGGCACCGAACCATGGAGCCCTGGCCGGTATAAACCGCCACTCGCACTTGAATTCCGCTAGAGTACCTTTTAACCTTGCATCATCCATCAATTCCCGTAATGTACTGGCTCCGCTAACAAATGTGGTGGCATTATCACTCATCATAATCTCAGGGTAACCCCTCCTGCTACTAAACCTACGGAACGCATGCAAAAATGATTCGCAGGAGAGGTTAGACACCGTTTCTACATGGACCGCTCTAGTAACTGCACAGGTGAATAAGACTACATATAGTTTACTTACAGCACCCCCCTTCTCTTTTACTGGCAAGGCACCTGTGTAGTCAACCCCCGTTACCTGGAAAGGACTCGCCTCCTGAACCCTAAACTCCGGCAACGGAGGGGCCTGTACAGCACGGTATGAAGTACCTTGCAATCTCTTGCATATGATACATCCCCTTAAGGCTTTCTTTACTACCTGTCTAATCTTGGGGATCCACCATCTTTGCCTTATGTAATTTACAACATAACTAACACCACTATGGTTACACACTGTGTGGCAGTAATTACTAAGGAGAGTGGCTATACGATGTATATTAGGGATAAGGATAGGGTACTTGGCGCTATCATGTAAAGCTGAAAAGTGTAGCCTACCTCTACAGCGTATCATGCCTCCCTCCATATAGAGGCCTAACTGCTTCACTATATTGCTTGGTGTGCCCTGTCCTTTCGACAAATAGTGGTGTTCCTCAGAGTAAGCTTCTCTCTGAGCTACCTTAATCATGGCTGACTCTGCTGCTCTTAATTCCGGCACCGTCAAGTATGCCGGTTTTGCCTGATAGTTCCCTTGTGTCTTCTCTTTAAGAGTCCTAATAAACCTAAGGACCCATGCCATTACATGCCATGACTTCATATATGAGCCATACCGGTCCCAATTCAATATGTCAGTAGGGGCAACCTGTACCGGCAATGACAGGGTTCCTTCTTGACTCACGTTACAACCCACAGTGGTGTCCCCTCCTATTGGGCCATGATCAGGCCATAGCATTTGGTGAGGTAGCCATATGGGTCCTCCCCACCAAAGCGAAGAAGCAAGTAAGGACACATAAGAAATCCCTCTGGTAACTAGATCACTGGGGTTGTCCTCTGTGGACACATAACGAAAATGAGCGCCGGGGACTAATGACTTTATCTCATCAACTCTATTTTGAACATATATAGGCAAAATCTTTTTACTAGACAACCAGCATAGGGTTATCTGGCTGTCCGACCAGAGGTATACATTCTCTATAATCAGCTCGTCCACGTAGGCCTCACATATATAACATGCGAGACGAGCTGCGAGAAGAACAGCAGTCGACTCCATCTTAGGTATGGTGAGGGACTTAATAGGCGCCACCTTAGCTTTGGCCATTACTAACCTACTCACCTCATCACCAACCGCATAGGCCGCTACACCATATGCTACTGAGCTAGCGTCACTAAATAGGTGCAGCGTAACCCTCTTAGAATTAGTGACCTGACGGGGAAACATGATACCTGTACTATCTATCATATCGTTATAAATACCCTGCCAGTTAGCTCTCATGTCATCTGGAATGGAGACATCCCACCCACACTCTAATCTCCACAAGTCCTGTACGAACCTCCGCGCCCGGATGGTTACCGGTAGCAACACTCCTAGAGGATCGAACACACTCGCGGTTAGACTTAGAGCCTCGCGTTTCGTAACCAATGCAGGGCTACTTCCGCGGCAATTAACCTGTAACATATCCTTATTAGTTAGCCACCCAACACCAAGCACCCTAACCCCGTCTTGTTTGGCGGAAGCTATACCCTTCAGGTGCAACAGTTCCCGCAAATTTTCATTATTTGTGACCCACTCACGTAAAGACAGGTTAGCGCTGGAAAATATTCTACGGGCATCCCAACATTGTTGTTGTAAATCACTTACATCATCACCAGTCCCCTGCAAGTTATCAATATACAGCCCCCTTTTGAGCTTATTAACTACTTCACTGTTCTCCTGTATCATAGACAGGTGTTTTTGAATGGTAGCATTAAGGAGGAACTGGGAACAGGTGGCCCCGAACAGAACTGCACGGAACCGGTAGACAATGTAAGGACTTGCAACATCCAAGGGATCAACGGGCCACAGAAACATAGTAGCATCCCTATCTTTCTCACTCAACCCCACCATGAGAAATGCTTTCTCAATATCACCCACCCAGGCAAATTGATGGCATCTAAAGCGCAGAAGCACCTGGGTGAGGTCAGCCACTAGCGATGGACCTGTATGGAGACAGTCATTCAGACTGAACGCCTTCTCGTCCATCCTAGCCGAACAGTCACACACTATCCGTACAGGCGTAGTAACACTATCCTTGGTAATACCATGGTGAGCTAAGTAGTGAATGGGATGACCAGCTTGATTCCTGTTTTCTACCCTTTCAATAAACCCCCTTTCTATCTGATTATCCAGAACCTTTGTATACTGTTGACAGTAGTTGGGATCTTTTATAAACTTACGCTGCAAGCCTCTCATTCTGCCCAGGGCTAACTTAAAGTTATCAGGTAATTTATCTATGTTATCTCTCCACGGCAGTTCCACTATATAGGCTACTGTCCCTGTGCTTCGGAATACTGTACCATTTCAGAAAATCTATTTAAGACCTTCTCCCCACCCTTACCAGTCTCATTAGGACTTATACCAATATGGTCCAAGTCCCATAGAGCTGTCAACTCCTTTAATTCTGGAGAATTCCTGCCAATATCTTCCTGTATCTCCACTAAAGGGTCTACTGCTAACTTAAGAACAGTGACTAACTCTACATGGGTCTCTTCTATATCTGACTGATAAGTGCCACTCAGTGCGTAACCATAAATTGTGGGTAACATAACTATACTTCCTTCCCTGACATAGCCTGAATGTACAAAGTGGTAATAAAAGTCTGCCCCAATCAGTAACCCTATCATATCTCCATCAGTGATACCTGGATCTGCTAATTTGTAGCCCCGAGCCTTGATAGCATTTACCTCCATCCCTAATCCCCTCCCTGGCTTGTATACTGGTAACTCCTCCACCACAACGGCTCTCAAATTACGTACCCTTCTTCTGTGATGATAGGTTAACTCTACTATTTCATACTCAGTACTACCAAGTGAGCCAGTAAATCCCTGGAGCTTTAGCTGTTCCTTACTGACCCTAACGTAATCAAGCTGCGATAAAGCAGAGCGCAAGATGAAGGTACGCTGCGAACATTGGTCCAACAAAGCTCTTACTCTACTGGTATGACCGTTTCTGTCAGTCAAAGGAATCTGAATGGTAGGCAACAACACTGCATTACGGCCCGAAGCCACAGCCATGGTCACTGTTGGTTCAGGGGCCACTGGTTGTCCAGTTTGTTCAAGGCGTGGCGTCGGACACAAATAATTAAAATGTTTCTGCTGGCAGAATCGGCACGGCCTAATTTTAGGGTTAGTACACCCCTGGCTGCCATGTTCTGACGACAGGCACCCGACGCACAATTTCAACTGCCTTGCTCTATTGGCCTTGGCGGGACTATTCTTGTATTTTGCACACTTTGCCCAAAAATGTCCTGTCTTTAAACACAACTTACATCCATACTTCTGCTTGGTATCGGGTTTCTGATACACTGCATATGCTGCTGTGGCGGTCGCCCCAAACTGTTCTAGTGGATTATGTCTACTTTCTAGATTGCACACTTCAGTCTTAAACACACGAACATATTCATCCACATCCAGCCAGTTGTCTTTTAATTCACGCTTAATCACTTCAGAGAGTGCACTAGCGAGTTTATTATGCAACAGTACTGCACACATTTCACTTACTGTTACATCCATAGAGCGTAATGACTCTAACGCACACTCAAATGACGCGGAAAAATCATTCAGAGCACTGACCTCCTGGCTAGGATGCGGGAGATTACACAGTTTCACTATGTGAGCTGCTTTGATGCGATCCTTTTGACCATAACTGTTTTTCAGTATAGTGACCGCTGGTTCATAACTTGCAGCAACCAAACTAAATCCACCAACAATTTGTAGAGCCTCACCACTAAGTTGTCCCTTTAGATACGTAAATTTCTGAATGTCAGTTAAGTTTGTTTGGGAGTGAACACTACAATCAAAGAGCTCCCAGAAACCCACCCACTGTGTTGGATCCCCATCAAAAACTGGCAACTTTAGGGAGGGTAGCTTAATACCCTTCTGTTTCCTACTTGCTGCACCATCATGAGATCTACCAGTAGTGGTTGTCTGTAGAGCACTATCTAACTCAGCTAACTGACGGTTTACTTGATTAACGTACTGCATATCTTTCACCATCTCATCCTCTAACTGATCATCTGAATATAAGCTATACAACTCTACGTTATACGACTTGATATCAGTTAGGGCCTCTTCTAAAGTTATTTTCACACCCTTTACATCATGCAGTGTAGCAGCATGTTCAATAAATTCAGACAGATTAGAGGTAAGCTTAGTAATCCCTCCCTTCTTGGCGGCCCTGAACCGCCGCAATGACTTTATTTTCTCATCCATTCTTAAAAGTTTACGGTAACTAAAGCTTAAGGAACAACAATACTAATCGTCACTGTAGGCTAACCTATTCTAATATATTCTAAGCCTAGGCTAACCTACTTACATTGATGACAACAGCAACCAAGCAAATTGAAGCATGCAGACCGCGTACCCCCTGTGAGTTTACAAATGATCAAAGAAAAGGAAAATTACCCTATGTCATATTACTCTACTTTACAATATTTACTTTACTAGGCTAGGCTATATTAAATTTTAACAAATTACAAAGAAAAAGAAAGAAAAAGAAAGAGAAAGAAGGATCATGACTCCTCTGAAGGAGGAACAGCCGCAGCCGTCGTCCTAGTCTTTAGATCTAGCCTATTGCGTCGACTGCTCCTCCTCGGCTTTGTCCTTCTCCTCAAAGAAGGCATGCGCTCTGTTCAGTAGCCTATCTAACACCTTCCGGCTCCCTGACGCATCTAACCCAGGCTGAGGTCTGCCTGACAGTGTCCACCCTTGCCCCTGGTCTATAGAACTGTTTAACAAAAAAAAAGCAGGGCACTGCACTGGACGGTCCAGCGGAAAATCCCGGACATAGCCTATGAGCCCCTCAACATTTGTCCACTGGATCGCCCAGCTCTACACAAAGGCAGACAAGTCAGGCCTAATACCCCCCCAATTCCTATCAATATATAAAAGATGGCCCAGTATCCTGGTCACGGCACCAATTATATCCTGAATATTATTCCTAGGGGGTAGAGGAGAAACGGATATAAAGTAAATAATTAGACCTGGGAAGATGAAATGGCCTAGGCTATAAATTTGATACCGGGTCGGCGTTTGACTTACTTGTAAACATGTATGTGTAGGTTGTCTGTGGTAGTCCCAGTAATATCTATGAAGTACTTCTAGTATTAAAGGAACTTAGCTGTGATGATAAGAGTGTAGGTTAGGTGATGGACATGTCGGTAGGTGTAGTTCAGTGGAGTTCTGTTGTAATGTGGCAGCAACTGGTGGTTGTTGTGTACGGGACGAAGTCTCTGTGTGAAGTGTACTGAGATATCCTTTTATCGTAACAATATAAATATATTTAAGGGTTCTATATTGTCTCCCGTGATTAAATAATAAGGGAAAATAAACTAAGATATAATTGGTGCAACCACAGTAATATTTATCCACAAAGATAAATAAAGTAATGTGTATAAACAAAAAGGAACCAGCTGTCGTGAACCCGGGAAATTCAAACTACGGTACATGTATATATACCAGCTAGGATTCACGACACCATATACATTAACATAACTATGCCATATTTAGTCTTTTTGTAATATATAAATCATTTCTAATGCGATGGAATTGAACAAATATAAAATCCTTCCAGCACATAGATAAAAAAGAAATAACAAAGTCAACAAAAGATTTCCCCCCTATCTTCTCCAAATGGACACTGAGCTAATTTGGTGTGACCGCCGACCAAATTATGGGGAATTATTTTAACATGTATCAAATCGATTTTTATGTAAGTTTTGCTGATTATGAGATGGTGGAAACAAATCTTTAAATATTTTATATCGGAAATGGTTCACAGATTATATAGAGACCAAATAACATGTACTTAAAAGTGTGTTCAATAGTTTTACATTCTCAATGAGGGTCATAACTACTTCTCTACATTTTGGTCTACTGAACCATAATAATGGGAGGGGGGAGAGAGGGAGCGGACTGGCTGACGGGCAGTAAATAAAAGTTTGGCGGGCGTGGCCGATTCAAACCATTTCTAACCGTTATTTCTATTATTCTTATATATTTTATTATATTCTAGGAGCCAACAGCGAATAAGTGAATATGCGAATATTGCGGGACTCCTGTACATACAGTATATAGATGTATTGGCCATAAAGATTGTATAAATATGACATAATAATCAATATCAGTTGATGGGAGGGATAGACAGACGAATAAGGAAGTACGAGAGCGGTGTGGTGTGGATGTAGATGTGCTGGAAAGTGTGAAAAGGAACACCTTGAGATGGTTCGGCCATGTGGAACGTATGGGAAACGAGAGAATGACTAAGAGAGTGTACTAGAGTGAAGTGGAAGGACAAAGAGGGAGAGGTAAACCAAGAGAGAGATGGAAGGATGGAGTTATGAAGTATATGCGTGAAAACGGTGCTGGATGGGAGGAGGGGCGTCAACTGACTGGATCCCCTTCGGGGATCACGGCGTCCGGCAATATATAGATAAAGTGCACTCCTAGTATTCGCGCCTAGGTTGTACAGGCCCCCTTCCGCATATACGTGGGCACTAATAAACATAGGTTTCAATAGGAAATAGACTTAGGTTGTATCAGGCTCACCCATCTTAGACCCTCATTTCCCCCCAAATACATCCAATAAATACATATTATTTGAGGAGAACATTTATAAATACATATTATGAGGAGTTTACTTACCACACAGACTTTATTTGAAATCAGTAATATATAGCCTCGTCGCTTTCGTTTGACACAGCGTCGGTAGGCTTGACCGGACATAGCTCTCTGCTTTGATGGTCCCGGGCATTTACTTCCTTCATTATTACCACCAGGCCCATTGTCCCGATCACTGAATAGAGTAAAGGCCCTAATAAATGCGGGAGATACAAAGTTCGGGCAGAAAAAAACTTGTAAAAAGGTAATTTAGTAATGGCTCTCTCCGTCAATGACGTGAGAGCCTTATATATATAAAGAATAAGAGCTCCCCCAGATACCCCGCTAGGATCCCGGGGAATGCTTAACGCAACCCAAATATATACAAAAAACATCCTAGGGTGAAACCCTTTACTGTACTTAGTTCCTAGGGAATGTCATTACAAATGGAACCATCTAGAAAAAGATTTTTTTTTAATAAAACACTGTAGTAAAAATAAGGAATTCTAAGTACTGTACTAGTTCATCATTGTACCTCAACAAATTTGTGGTACACGAATGACCTTTTCTGAACCCGAACTGCTTGCTTGAAATAATTTCCCTCTCCTCCAACATACCCACCCATCTTTTTCTAATAATCTTTTCACAAAGCTTGCATATAACACTCGTTAAGGATACCGGTCGATAATTTAGCGGGTCTTCTTTATTTCCACTTTTATATATTGGAGTTATATTTGCTTGTTTCCATTCTAAGGGAAGTTCCCCCTTGTTTAATGAGTGTTGAACAATATTAAAAATAGGTCTCACTAGTTGTTCAGAACATTCTCTTAATACCCATCCAGCAATGTTATCTGGGCCCATAGATTTTCTCACGTCCAATTCTTCCAACAATGATTTTAGTTCATCCTTGTTGACTTCTATCGACTCTAGTCCCTGTATCTCGTTCAATTCCACCACAGGTTCTACATAGTTATCCTCCTCCACAAACACGGATGTTAATGTATCATTCATAATTTCACACATACCCACTGTGTCTTCATATAATTGACCCTCTACCCTAAGCTTTGTTATTTTGTCCTTTATTTTTGTTTTGCCGTTGATATAACTATAGAACAGTTTGGGTTCTTTATTACATTTGTTTACTATATCTTTTTCAAAGTTCATTTTCTCCTCTCTTATAGTCTTGACATAGTTGTTTCTAGCATTCTTATACTCATTCCATTTTTCCTCAGTGTGTCTCCTTCTCACTTTATTCCATGCAGAGTCCTTTTTGTTCTGGGCAATGTGACATCGCATGTTAAACCACTCTTTCTCCTTAGCCAGCTTTCTATCCTTAAATGTTGGTACATATTTATCTACCCCCTCCCTGTAAATGTCTAGTAACATGGTGTATTTTACCTGAATATTCTGTTCTTGCTCAATAAATGACCAATCTATATTTGCAAAGTCTCCTCGTAATGATTCATAATCCGCCTTACTATAATTTAGTCTATATTCCCTATGTTCCTCCTCTCTGCCTTCCAGAAATTCCACTGTCAATTGAAATTCAAGCACAGCATGATCGCTTTTTCCCATGGGACTCAAATATGTTAGGTTCTTTATTTCTTGGGGGTCTTTGGTGAATAATAAGTCAAGTCTTGATGGTTCATCACCTCCTCTAAATCTTGTATTTTCCATAACGTGTTGTGTTAACCCGTTGAGCCCCGGCTAGTTATAATATTTTGTTCACCCCAGTCCCAAGCCATTTTCACTTATTTGTTTTGTTTGCTAAAATGGAAGACAAGGATGAGAAATGAAAAAAAAAAAAAAAAAAATCACCTCGTTTATTTTTTTTGTGGGGGGGGGGGGGGGGGGGGGGGGGGGGGGGGGAGCCTCAAAAAAATGTGTTGAGCCAAAATGGAAGAGAATGGTGAGAAATGAAGACAAAAATAAAAAAAACTCATTTCGGTCATTTGGGGGGCGGGGGGGGGGGGGGGGGGGGTTTCAATAGTTCGTCTCCCCCGCATGACCACCCGCCCGGGAGCACTAGGGTAAAAACTGAGTATGGCATTGTACGGCATACATCCTAAGGAGTATCTCACATAAATCTCAAGCCTCTAGCTCCCATACGACCGGAGTAATGAAGGTTCAAAGTGGCGGTGAACTAGGGGTGTAAACTATCCCCACTAAGCCCACCACCACCAGCCGCGCGGCTGTCTCGGCCCTCTCACACCTACTGGCCCGGCTCCCACACACACTACGGTACCTCCCCCTCCTATTCTCCCGCCATTTCCTACCTTACGAGCCACGTAAGTGTTTTTTATATGTCGGACGCACGTGATGCGTCGCTGGGAGTTGGTGATCAAAGACTGCCGACGCAACACGTGCGACGCTGGGTCTCACCGGGTTAATAGATACCCCATTGTTAGTACAAGAAATTTGCTACCCCAAGTATTTTCATTTGAACCCGCATCCAAACATTCCCAATCCACCTCCCCACAATTAAAGTCCCCTGCAAGAATAAGCCTATTTTTCCTTTAACAAATAATTTCTAACATACGCAAGGTTTCCAAAATGAATTCATTATATTCATCGTTGCTCCAAGATTTAGTCTTAGGAGGTAAATACATTGATACAATGTCCAATTTTGACCTATCATTATCCTCAATTTCAACTGCTACCACTTCAGCAATGCTATCACCAAGCTTTAATTCTTTAGCAGTAATTTTATTATCTACCATGATCAACACTCCTCCTCCTAGCTTTCCTAACCTGTCTCTTCTCCATGTACTGTATCCTGCACAACTAATTATATTCGTGTCTACCTCCTGGTTAAGCTTAGTTTCAGTCAAACATACTACCCCGGGCCTCTCTCTCTTTACATATTCGTCAAACTTAATCTTTTTGGAAATTAACCCATCAATATTTGTATACATGAACTTAGCGTTTCCAGTATTTTCCCTATTTTTCTCGTCCCTGCCCGTTCCTTTCTTTTTTGTACGTACCCCTCCCAATTTATTTCCTAGCTTGTCTCCTCTTCTCTTGTCTCCACCTGGACTGTTTCTCGCTCCGTTTCCACCTCCCCTCCCTCTGCCTCCACTTGGACTGTTTCTCTCTCTATCTCCACCTCCCCTCTCTCTGCCTTCTCCCCCGTCACCTGCACCATCCCCCTTTCCCTCCCTACTTCGTCCCTTCGCTTTATATACCATTTCTTGAGTTTTCCCTCCCACACTCTCCAGAAAAACTTCTTTTCGTCTTCTTTCGTCCTTTCTCCATTCTTTATATTTGCCTCGGTTTGCAATTCCTTTCTTATGTTTCGATCCTCAATACTCATGTCTTTTCTAAACTTGCTGGTCAAGTTAAGTCTCCATGTTACGTTCATTATTGCATCCACTGTTACCCTAGACCTAAACTGCACTCTCATTGGCCTTGTGTTTCCCTTACTATATTTACCCATTCTCCTAACTTCTTCAATATCATCTCTCCAGTTGTTTCCTTCTTCATCGACATGCTTGATCAATGTTTTTACCTTATTAATTTCTTCCTTATCCCTAGCTTTCCTCTCAATAATGTGCTCCTCTATATCCCCAAATACAATAATACACTTATTTCTATCTATTGTTTCACGCAGGACCTGTTCATTTCTCCTCATAGCTTTTACTACCACTGATTCTAAATCTTTATTTTCCCTTTCTGATTGTTTCTTTTGTTCCTCCATGATTTCCTTCATTGCCACTTCCTTCACTTTTCCTCCTTCGTCATTAACCCATTTATTGTGTTTCTCCTTAATCTCCTCCACATGTGTTTTCATTTCCTTGGTTTGCCTTTTGTATTCTTCAAGTTGCAATCTTAAAGCTTCATTTTCGTCCCGGAGTTGCCCCATATGAGTTTGAATTTCTTTTAGGCTAGCCCGACTCAAATCTTGTCCAGGCTCGATGTCCCCAGCCTGAGCACCACATATTGAACATATAGCCTCAATCTGTGAACTAACACTCACCTTCCACTCCTGCATATCCTCCTTCCACCTTTTAATGTCATTCAGCTCACATATAATTTTCCCTAGAATGCCCTCGGTCTCACCGACTTCAAATCCATCAAAGTCAGCCATATTTGTTTACATCCACTCGCATTCACAATCGCTTGAATTATTTTTATCACTCGAAATATCCTCACTTGATTTTAATCTCAAATTATTTTAATACTGCATTATAATACAGGACAACACAAAATATCCTTATACTCAAGTTTAGGTGAGTTTATTTGACGAGAGCTGTAAACAGCTTGCTAGATCAGCTGATTTTCGGGAGCGTGGGTGCGGAGGTGTTGTCTCGTCGGTGGTTAGTGTGTGTGTGTCTCTTCATCTGGATCTGCCTACTGCCTCATCCAGTGAGTCTTTATTACTTGCCGACTTAGGAGGCGATCTAGATATGTTTCTATATTGTGCACTTTCCAGGGTTTTATATGACTGAGCGCATCCGGCGCACCCATATGCCAAGGTGTATCCACCATCTTATTTCTATGTTTTCCATTCTTTCCCTTCTCTTTTTCCTATTTTTAGATTATTTAGTGCTTTACTAGTTAGAATGCCTCGCTTTCACTAGTGTTAGGGGTTCTGTCTAGGACAGTTAGCCTAAATTTTGACTTTCGTCAGATTATTTTCGCTTCAATTTTTGCCTTGCATTTTCAGAGGTTCATGTTTACCCTGTCTTGACAGTTACCTTATGCTTCAAATGATTTTACGATCTTTTCTGATCTCTGATTAATAATTAACGTAAATACAGTGGAGCCCCCATTTTCGCTACACCGGTCTTCGCTGATTCAATTCTCGCACCACACACCAAATATTCCCAATTTCAATTCTCGCGCCAAAAGCCTCAATTCTCGCATCAAATTCCCAGCCGAAACCCGAAAAAATAGCAAAAATAACGAAAAACTCGACATAAAACTAGAAAACAAACAAAAACAATAATTTTGTTTTAACATAACGAAAGAATCTGCCAGTAGCTTGCCGTTTAGAGACGAAATCCGAGTGAATCCGAGATCCGATCGTCAAATGCGCAAGATGCCGCCATCTTTGTATGACGTCATCACTAAGCAGACGCTTGTTTAGCTAGTATCTGTGTTGACAAAACAACCATTTGCAAGCTTTTTTTGTGCCTGAACCCCTTATCTCTTGCGTTTATTATAACCTCTAGTACATCTAGTGATAGGGATGGTTGGCCTGGTGGTAGCAATGAAGGAATTTCATGCTCAAAACACAGAGCAAAGACCAGTCCATGTCGGACGAAAGCGATTGAAATGCCTAGCCTAGACGATGTTAGCCTAGGCTAGGCTAAATATGACAATGAGTTATAATAAAATCTGTGTGGTAAGTAATCTTCTCATAATATGTATTTACTGGATGTATTTGGGGCGAAATGGGTACTTGAGGGGTGGCTGGACGAATTTAGAACCTAGGCCTAGGCTTGGCCTAAACATTTTCGCATGATAGAAACAATGCCCCAATCTACAGTAGGCCTATTTATGGTTAGGACTGTTATTTAGCCATGTCTACATTATTATTTACAATGCATAAGATTTAGGCCTAGGCTACTTGATGTAGCCTAGACAAAAAACATGTTTTCATAGCCTAACGCTGGGAAAAAGTGTGGTAATTGTTTAGATATTGGGCCTTTTTTTTCTAGTTATTAAAAACTTATTCTATGGTGTATTATATGATACAGTATAATGCATAAAATTTAATTTGTGTACAATAAAACATGTTTTCATAGGCAAAAAATAGAAAAAGACGCAAATTTTGGCATGAGCACGGAACCGATTGAATTTTCCCCATAAGAACAGTGCCCCGATCTTGGCTGTTTCAATCCTAGCTCTATTTCTGCGGAACCGATTAGCAGCTAGGATGGGGGCTCCACTGTATGCATTGTATGTTATTTGGTACTATTTACAAATGTTTTGCCTAGCCTAACTTTTACTCTCAACCTAGGCCCAGCGACGCCACACTGGCGCCTGGGGGTCACTCCAAGATGGCTAACGCTGTTCGCACTACAGTAAAACCTCGCCCATCCAGACTAATTGGGGGAGAACCCTGTCTGCATCTGTAAAAAGTCCGGATCTGCCAAAAGTCCGGACATATATTCAGCCATCCAGACAAATCCGGATGGCTAAAATACAAGTCTGGATATCTAACACTAGATGTAAATAATATGTGTGGAAACTTGTATTCGTCTCGTTCGTTTCCGGATTGACTTATATTTTTCCCAAGCCATCCAGACAAGTCTGGTTAGCTGAAACATGAGTCTGGATCGAAATGCCTGTCTGGATCTCTTGGGTTTCCGGATCTGAGAGTACCGGATGGGAGGGTTTCTACTGTAGGCCTACTTGAATTTCTGTCTCAATTTGGAAATTTTTTGTTTTTTCTTGAGATCTCAGAATTTTCAGTCTTTCGAGTAAATTTCTGCTCCCTTTGTGGGAGTTATCTTTCAGAAATTGTTAATTTCGACATTTTTGTGCGATTATTTAATTAATTCTGCCCTTCCCTTTTGTGACACTAGCTATCTCCATAGTCATTCTGTCTCACTGTTTTTCCTCCTTTTATGTGTGTTTAGGGGCCAACTAAGTCTTGCATTTGTTTGCTCCTCTAATTGCTCTTCTATTTTGATGAATTTTATTATACAATATGCCATTATGTACCAATCATTGTCTTATGTATACGCGAGCCAGCGACTCCGGTCCCTCTTGAGGGTCAAATGTTATCATTAGAGTCCGCAGCTCCGGGTCCCCTTTTGAGGGTGTAGCAGGCTATGTAGTTCTCCGGTTCAAAGAAGACTCCGGGTTCTCACTTGAGAACAGCTATTGAAGCAGGGTTGGCAGAGGATGGGGGACCTCTTTATATATTCCTTGTCTCGTCCGGCTATTGAGATCTGGGCTTCGTCCCACGTATGGATCGCCGGAAGGACCTTTGCGTCCTCCACACATTGTATATCATGATTCTGTAAATAATGACACTCTGGACGACTCTTTACTTACTTATACTTTTGATACTTTTGATGTGTTCGCCACTCTTCTAGCGGCACCAAGGAGCGCGGAGCCACTCGTTATGGGTGGTGATTTTGGTGTAGTAGACTGTTTGAAGCGACAGCTCACTCCCTCGCGAGGATGGGCTCGTCTGGCACTTTTTGCAGTTCGACATCGAGTCCCCACAAGTTCGATTGGCCTTCCGGGTGCCTTCGTGCACTATTTTTCCCCCCAGTTTCAAATATTATATGAGTGACTACCGTCTAACTTAGTGGTTCGGAGTCATCGAACTCCAGGTTAGTATCACAGAGTCGTAGAACTCTGAGTATTATCATTCATAAGTCATCAAACTCCGGTTATGTTCAAGGATTAGTTAGCCAAACTAGGAACAATTGCGGTTGTATGTTTCCATGAAGTTTATAGAGTTACCGCCATAGTGGACTGGCGTTAGTGTCGTAACTCCGAGTGTTTTTCTACAGTGATACTATTGACTAACCGCATCAGTGATAATAGATAAAGAAACTCCGGTACGAATTTCCGAGTGATTATAACAATTGATACTACTGATGAACTAACTACATCAGTGATAATGATTACCGAAATTCCAGTTAGAGTTTCCTAGTGGTAATAAGTACAGAAACTTTGGTTAGAGTTTCCGGGTGATCATAAGTACAGAAACTCCGGTTAGAGATTCCGGGTGATAATAAGTAAAGAAACTCTGGTTAAAATTTCCGCGTGGTAATAGGTACAAAAACTCCGGTTAGAGTTTCCGGGTAATAAGTTCCTGGCAAGGGAACAATGAGACATTTAGCTCAATCAGGGATACAGGAGCACTACTCACGAGCATTCTTAGGACGATGTATAATTTCATCTAGATGTCCTCGTTTTAAAGTAGCATTGATTCTTGTCAATATCCTTCCAGAGTGGGTTGAAGAGGCCCTTCGCTCCCCCTGTTCTCCGTGCCGTTTCTACCTTCCCGGTGCACCTCAAGGAAGCCGGAGTACGGGGCCCTGCTCGCTTCCACCACGCCCCCTCCCATCTTCTTCCACCCGTTGGGGTAAGTTCGATGGGTGATCTAACTCTGGGATATAATTATTAGAAGGCTTTCCGGCTCTGGACTATTCATCCAGTCCGGGTTAATAATAATCTATTATAACTATCAAGTCATAGGGACCGGAGTAGGATTTATGTGATTTACTTCCGGGTTTGCCGTCCTTACATGCCATTCTATATATATATTATTGACAAGTTATATGACTATATAATGAAATTATGATTGATAATACTGAACTATATGCTTGATGATATAAATAACTATACAAGCTGACTTATCGTAGTATAAGTACAACAAATAGAGGAGTTCAGAGATTAAAACCCGATTACCGAACTCAGGATTGGCGGGTTCCGGTTTTCACCCTTCCACTCTGGGTTCCTATACCATCCTGAAGGACCAGTGCTGGTTCTGGGGATTCAGCACTCCAGGACCTTCCTCAAGAAGAATGGCCCACCTCCGACACCTAGAGTCTACACCTCCGCCAGGGACAGTACAGTGGTGCTCCACGCAGGGATGCTGTGAACTTCCCTTGATAGCACACTCTAAATGCCTATTTCATGTCACATGTATATATAGGACCAATGCAGCATGGAATCCCTCAGCTTATCAATGTTGTGGACATTATATACAACAATTTAACGCACCTGATCAATCACTTAATGCTCCTCTAGCAAAGTAAGTTCTATTGACTGCCTGGGAGGCCATTCGGTCCTACATTTCCAAAGTTTTAAAGAAAGTCCCAGCTCTTTCAGACCCAGACTCAGTAAATTTCTGAATATTGTCATCTTACCTTCACAGAGGGCTAGTAGATCATCTACTCCACTAAGTAGTCGTAAAGTCTCTAGCAGGAAACAACAGGTTTCCCTTAGCACCAGACCCATTGTACAAAGGAGTACAAAGGAGTACAAAGGAACAACAGATCTAGTGACCCTTCTAGGCTGCTTGTCCTCCAAAACACTGAGGATCAAGTGTCCAAACAGTGGTTTAGAGTGGGTAAGGGAACATTGGAAAGGGAACTACTGCCCTGCCACTAACGTGGCAGGACTAGGAAGTTAGTAGGGGACATATGGGTTAGTACCTGAGGGGAGGATAAAATAAAGTTATTCATTTACAAACGCAGTCAGTCGCGGGTTTGATGCGAGATATTTGTCTAGGCGGAATTTAAATGAATCAACGGTGCTGCAGTCTATAACGTCTCGGGGAAGCCCATTCCACAAGTTGACAACTCGATTGAAGAAGAAATTCTTAGATTCGTGTGAGTTAAAAGATTTACCAATAATTTTGCAACCGTTTCCCCGCGTGTAATTAGATTGGTCGATAGTGAAGTACTTACTACAGTTCATATTGTCAATGCCTTTGATGATTTTGAACACTTGAATTAAGTCACCTCTTAATCTGCGCTGGGTTAAAGGAAATAGATTTAATTCTCTAAGACGCTCTTCGTATGGTTTGTTCTTTAGGCTAGGTATCATTTTGGTAACTCTACGTTGAACTCGTTCTAGCTTGTTTATGTCTTTTTGGTAATAAGGGCACCAGCATTGAACGCAGTATTCCAGAAGAGGGCGGACTAAGGAATTGTAAAGGGTTAGGATTACGTCTTTGGATTTATGCTCAAATGATCTGCCTATAAAGCCAATTATTTTGTTTGCCTTCTTAACAACTTCTGAACATTGTTGACTCGGTTTTAGGTTACTTGATATTGTTACTCCCAGATCGGTTTCTCTGTTTACATTCTTAAGCTGAGTGCCATTCATCGAATAGTTTGCTTTCTCATTTAGGTATCCGATATGTAGTACTTTACATTTATCCGCATTGAAACTCATTTGCCAAATTTGGGCCCAATGTGACAATTTATCTAGATTGTGTTGCATATCGTCAACTTGATCTTTTGAGAGTACGCTATTTGCAATTTTTGTATCGTCAGCAAATTTTGAGATTGTACAGGTGAGACCCTCATCTATGTCGTTGATGTAAATTAGAAAGATAATTGGTCCTAGTACCGATCCCTGGGGTACCCCGCTACTTACATTGGTCCATTTAGATGCCTTACCGTTTATGACTACTCTTTGCTTTCTGTCGCTGAGCCAATTTTCTATCCATTTCAACACACCGTCTTGTATTCCATGCGCTTTTAGTTTTAGCAGTAAACGTTTGTGGGGAACTTTGTCAAAGGCCTTTTAAAAATCAAGGTATATAATATCTACAGCTTTACTCTCATCGTAGAGGTTGAGGATATCGTGGAAGAAGTCTAAGAGGTTTGTTAACCCTCCAGCCCCGGCTATGTATTATATATATATTCCTCGAAAACCGGGTGTTTTGGCCGAAAAACGTCTAGGCTAGGCTACCGTATATTCGTTAATCAGACTGCTTCCCGCATTCCCGCGCATCCCCAAGCGTAGCTGTGTTATTTACCTGTAGAATGGCATTAAGTAGAGCTCTCTAAGTCAACTGGTTGAGCTGTGATGATGATTTCATTGGAGATAACTTTATGGCCAAAACAGCCACTTTACACCACTTTTCGATACTTAACAACAACATACAGGCACACACGAACAATCGACGCTCTCCTTCTTGTGGCCGGAGATGCGGAGCGTCGGTCCAGCCGGCTGTTGTTTACATGCGTCGGACCGACGCCTCGCACACCAAGCTCACAGGCTTTGACGTCATGGGTGTTTAAGAGCCCTTCCGGGTAGCTCGTGTATGCTTTTTTATGGGCGTTCAAGAGCCCTTCCGGGAACAGAGGGTTAAACAGGAACGTTTTTTTACGAAAACCGTGTTGAGTATCTTTAAGTATGTTATTTTCCTCTAAGTGATTTACGAGTCTGTCTCTTATGACCGTTTCTAGCATTTTACATACAACTGAGGTTAAGCTAATTGGACGATAGTTACTGGGTAGGGATTTGCTGCCTTTTTTGAATATCGGTGTTACGTTGGCTATCTTCCACTGATCAGGCATAGTTCCAGACTGCAAGGATTTATTGAATAGTAATGTCAGTGGTTTGGAGAGCTCATCCTTAGCTTCCTTTAGAACTCTAGGCGAGATTGTATCAGGTCCAGGCGTTTTATTTACCTTGAGTTTATCTAAACAATTCAATACTTCTCTCTCTGTAACGGTGATATTGCTTAGAACATCTGAATTATCAATCTGAATCGGCGATGGTGTAGGGATATCACTGAGGTCTTCTGTTGTAAAAACTGATGCAAAGAAGGTATTGAGGGCATTACTCATTTGTACTTCGTCTTTGGTGTATTCTCCATTTTCATCGACTAACGGTCCAATAGTTGAAGTAACTACTTTTTTCTTTCTGATATAACTATAGAATTCTTTCGGGTTTGTTTTACTTTGATTCGCAATATGTAACTCTAGGGTCTTTTTACTTTGCTTAATTAACTTTTTGGCTTTGCGTCGTAGCTCTACAAATTTCACCCGTTCTTCGTCATTTTGTGAGGATTTTAATCTATCATTAGCAAATTTTTAGCAAGCAGGCAGTTTGAAATATCTTTATTCCACCATTTGGGCTTATTATTATGGCCTGGACGCCGTATTTTCGATGGTATGCAGTCTTGCACTGCTTTTAGGTAAGTGGTTTCGAATAACTTCCAAGATGTATTTATGTCATTATTGTTAATTAAAAAGCTCCAGTCAGTTTCTTTAAACATAGATCTAAGTTTATGAAAGTTTGCTTTCTTGAAATTAGGGACTTTTTCGATGCTACTATTTGGTTCGCTACTAGTAAAGTTTAAAGTGAAAGTTATCGTACGATGGTCGCTGTTACTGAATTCATCACCAACATTCAAATTCTCTATTAATTCTTCTTTTGTTGCAAGTACAATGTCAAGAACGTTATTATTGTGAAGACCCTTGTGCTTGATCAATCCCCTAAGGCACTCACCAGTACAGCTGACACAGTGACATTGTCTCCTGACCTTCAGCCAGAGACAGAAGTGCGAGTAGTTGAGTCCAGTATTGATCCTCCCAGACAATCACTTGAGTATATTCAATCTTCTCTTCCACCAAGTACAGCCCTTAGTCAAAGTAACTGAGCCTCAGAGTCCTGATATTATCCAGGTTTTCGCTGATATACATCACTCTGGTAATTCCCCTGCACGACAACGTTTACCAGTTATCCTTCTTCAACACAAATTAATCCCACAAGAACCTACTGAGACTGATATGCCAACTTACGTTGATACTCATTTAGGGGAGGGTCAAGGTGTATCTGAGGAAATTATAATCTGTGATGCTCTCCCATATGTCTCTAATCCAGAAGAACCATGTGAGGTAGATACAGAAGGGTTAGCTACCTATGAGTCATATGAGTTTGAAGACTCCTGGTTTCAGGAGCAGCAGCTTAACGAGCGGCCCCTCTCCCCCTCACAAGCGTCTGAAGGTGATGATTTACAAAACTCAGAAGTGTCTAGAGAGTACAGTGAACCCTCAAACTACGCGTGGGATGCGTACTGTGCTGTCGGCGCGTACGTTCGTTTGCTCGTACATGGGAGTTAAATATAAATGGGGAAAATAGGTATTGGTCTGGGTCCGACCGAAAGTTGTACTATTTCTACCTTTCATCACCTAAAATCCACATATATATAACATATTACTGTACAAATATGTTTTCATAACCTAATCTACCACACAAAATACATTTAATGTATACAAATAAGACACAAATGTAAATTAACTCACATTGGTAGTGGTTGAGCAATGCCGGATCTGCGCCATCGATCGATAGCACTGCGTCCGAAACGAATCGACCGAAATAATAGGCCTAGCCGCCTAGGCTTACTGGTAAAGTTTTGAGTCGAAAAGTAATACACCCTGTATAGCCTATAGTTTCTTATAGCCTACATAGTGTCAAGTGAGATAGTTCAATGGCTCATATACATATTAAAGAATTGGCTTCACATCATTTAGCCAGGGAGGAGCAGTAGGCTTTGAAGCGACTTTCGAAAGAAGTGTAAACAATCTCGCCTCCAACTACCAAACAGAAACAGATTTTCCATTTCCGATTTTGTTAGCTCAATAAATGATACATGCAATGTAAAACGAAGAACAGTCTTTTAATAGATTCATAATATCCTGTTGTGCTTTCTAGATACATAATAGTTTGGTATGGGAGATGTGTCTCTCTCCACAGTCAACAGTGACAACGTTGGAGGGCTTGGCGTCATGTCAATATGGCCGCCCGAAACTCTCCAAGACTCCAACAGATACGAATCGACTCCCGCTCGTATGCTCGGCGCGTACATTCGAATAATTGAGCGTACTTTTTTATTTGTTGCTTCAATTGTGGTTCAAGCGTAGTTTTGATTACGCGTAGATAAATTGCGCGTAATTTGAGGGTTCACTGTATGTGACAGCTGTGGTTAAGGACTCTCTTGAACAATTCGCTGAAATGTTCACTAAAGACATTGATGCTAAACTGGATAGAGTACTTCAGGCATTAACTAAATTCTCTTCACAATCCCTTACCACTACAGACATTCATACTGTCCCCCTGGAGGTTAACCCAGTCCAACCTATGCCATCGTCACCAACTGTGCCCACACCATCCTCGTCTCAGTCAGGGCAACAAGTCAATATAGTACAACAATCCATCTTTATGTCTCTCATCACACCAACAGCTCTAGAAGTTTATCCTGAGCTACCAAAAAGACACTTTCCCCTGTTACATGGTCCTGGGCGGGTGCCCAACCCCAAAAGGGGTTGAAATAGGGGAGCTATCCCCCCGCCAAAGGCGGCTTTCTAGGGCCGTTCCTAGCTGATGCTGAGAGGATTGGGTTCTAGTCATGTGGTGATGGGCTGGTCTATCAGAGTGAGAGCTGAGCGATCTCTGCCATACCCATAGCTTACTCTGACTGTTCCTTTTACTTATATATTTTCTAGATCTCAGGTGACGGCGTCTCTTCCGTGGATTGACCTCCCAATCTCCCAACCTAGAGGTTGGCAGATTGGAAGCCAAAGCGTCACATTTTTCCTTTGACCCTCAACTTTCTCTTCATAATTGCTGAGGGGAACAGGGCCCTGGGTGGGGCTTTGGTTTCCCGGGCGTTTCCGCGCCCTCCTTAGCTCCCTGCCATGGAGTGGCTTCGGTCACCCAGGCTTTATTGTGGTAGGCAGGGAGGGATCTGTGGGGGCGCTCGGTTATGGCCTTGGCCTTGCTTGGGGCCTTGGGGCTGTTCGGCCAGGCAGCCTGGGGAACAGCAACAACAAGCAACAACAACAACATGGTCCTCCTCGACAATGGGACAAGGTATCTATTCTGACTCCTATCGGTGCTGAGACTGGGTCTCCCGAGTCTTTTCCAGTCCCTTGTGACTGGTCGGTTGAGGTCAATTAATTCCGCCCGTTAAGAGCGACAACTGGGGAGGGTAGGGCTTTTGACGTTTTAGTTTCCCATCTCTCTGCTTAGGATGCACAGTATTTTGTTTACAAGTTAGCCCCTGCTATTACTTCTGCAATATTATTTAAGCCATGGTCGGATTTTTAAAAATCAGATGGTCACGACACATTGAAAATGCTCTCTTCTTTATGTACAACAGGTTGTTCCACAGTGCTCAGTGAATCTCAGACTCCCATGTTAAATATTAATAATGTAGGGTATGGACCTTGGTCGGAATGGGTTTTGGAGGCTCAAAAGTTTGTCCCGAGTTGTTCTGACCCCGGCGGCCGGGCCCGCGCCAAATAAAATGCCTAACGAAGACTATCACTTCGCCTCCCTATTTGTGTGCAATTCAGATTCACTAGCTAAAGAGTTCTGGGACTTCCTTCATGATCCTAAAATACTAAGTCAACAATTGACAGATCAACTTTTGTCTACTCCAACTCAGGGTATGCTGTAGAAAGATTTCCAACAAAAACAGAGGGCACATAGACTGTTATCTAATTTATTGGTAAAAAGACAATTAACCAACACAATGAGGGAAGTAGCTGACTCCATCCCAGACAATAATTCCAGAGCAGCTTTGTCACATATAAGTAAGATATCTATGTGTAACACTTATAACAGTAGGTGATGTTAGGACTGCTCTTTTCGAGGCTACCAGGACAAGACAGGAACTTTGTATCTTCCTGTCCAGACACCTACCCTTAGATATCAAAACTAGAATCTTACAGTCACCTATTTACTCAAACCGTATCCTCACTCCCATTACTTGATCTGAAGTGTCTTCACTCCTCTTGCAGCCTACTGTTTACACATTCAGAGCTAACTTTTTAAAGTTTAATTAAGTCACAGAGGCAAGCGCGTGGCTGTAGTAGCCGTAGCCGACCTTATACTGCAACCACATTCACACCATGCAACAAAGGCTCCTTTCAAACGCCCTTTTGCGGGCAATCTGGCCCTAGGGGCAGGTACTCTAGTCAATACCAGAGAGGACAGGGTTCGAGCCAAGCTCACCACACCCCCAGACACAGCTTCACTCCAAGACAAACACAAGCACAACCGAGTAGTCAGTCTTTACAGACCCTCTCAGTCTACACACTCCTCTCATCAACCTAACCAGTCGTCAAACAGGCAACATGTTAGACAAATTCAACCCCAACAACAGCAACACTCAGGAGACTATAGATTTTGAACAGGGTAAAAAAAATAGGTTGCTTCAAGTTGGCACTAAGCCAGATAATATCACACAATACGACAGGATCCTTCAGGGCCAGGTACACTGCTTGGCCTCAAGGCACTTGGGCCAGATAAAGAAAGGCCTGTTTTGGAAATGGAAGAAACGTCCATTCCTCCGCCCATGCGCAAACAATATCACAGTACCATTAAATGTTCAACAATCAATTCAAGAGATGATACAGTCAGAGGTCTTAGTACCTATTCCCCCTATGTCCAAGGTGTTCCTGCCTCGCCTCTTTCTAGTGCCGAAAAGAGACAGCTTAAAGTTAAGACCTGTGATCGACTTATCAATATTAAAAAGTTTATTGTCAATCAAAAATTCAGAATGTTGACTATTCACCACATACGCTTGACCCTGCAGCTCAACGTCTGGTTAATAACTTTAGACCTGAAGGATGCATACTGGTATGTCCCAATAGCCAACAGATATCAAAGATTCCTGGCAACTCCTTACCAAAACACAGCAGTAGGTTTCAGCAGACTCTATCTGGCCCCAAGAATCTTTACAAAATTATTAAAACAAGCCCTGTTACCACTCAAGTCAACAGGGCATCAACATTCTCTCCTATCTGGATGACTGAGTGGTCGTGGGAGTGTCACCCCAACAATGCCTAGAACACACAATCGTGGTCGTTCGCCATGTAACAAACTTGGGCTTCAGGGTCAACCTAGAGAAATGAAACCTAGAACCGACACAGAGGGCGGCCTGGGTAGAGCTCATTTGGGACACTCAGTCTCTCACTATCCAACAGACAGAGTCCAATGTCAGATGACTTCAAATGAAACTTTTCAAAACCCTCCATGCCAAAACCATAACCAGGAGACTGTGAGAGTCTCTGATAGGTTCAATAAATTGGGTTCAGCTACTGTACCTGTTCCATTGGGGAGGCTTCGACTCAAACGTCTAATCTGGCTCGGCAACAAAGCTTTCCCAGTGGATCAGCCTCATATTCTGTTACCTATCCCTCATCAGATACTGAAACTCCTCAGCTTCTGGGTAAGACAGGAGATTAAGGTCTCGACAACACACTGGTTGGATCCTCCACCTTCCTTGTGGGTGGACACAGACGCAGCAGGGTCCCTAGGTTGGGGATACCAGTCGACAGAAGGTCACCAGAACCAGGGTCGATGGACCTCACTGAATGTTTACCATATCAATGTCAAGGAGCTAGTTGTCCTACTGTTCTTTTTTAGAGATCATGCTCACACCTTACAAAACATAAGTCATAGCATTCCGCATGGACAACACCTCTGCAGTAGCTTGCATCAACAGGCAAGGTTCGACGAAATCTCACACGCTCCAGTGACTTAGAAAAGTTGTTTTTCCTGGCTCTCAAACACAACATTTTGATTCAGGCGGTATACCTTCCGGGAAAGGCGAATCTGTGGGCAGATGCCTTGTCCCGGGGAAGAAGCACACTTGTAGAATGGGCAATCACTCAGAATGCATTTGACAGACTAATAATGCCTTACCAACCCCAGATAGACCTCTTTGCCTTGCATCAGTCAACAAAACTTCCCGTTCTTGACCAGATGGCACAAAACCCAAGCAGGTGGGCCTGATGCATTTTCAGTGGCGTGGAAAAGGTGGTCTTCAATCTACCTGTTCTCTCCACCGGACACGACATTAATGTGCAGAGCTATAAATCAACTTTGTTTGTTTCAGGGCCAAGTGTACCTCATAGCCCCTGTTTGGCCGACACAAGTCTGGTTCAATCAGCTGTCCCTTTGGTGTCCAGATCTGATTACACTACCGATGTCCCTATTCCACTTCGAGCAGATTGGCGTCCTGCACACCTGTCTACAGTTTGCCTTATGGAAATTTTCAAAGCAAAGTGGTTAAATTTGTATGATAAAGCAGTGCATGACAACTAAACAATACACAGTCTACTCTTAGACAATACGAGTCACATTGGAGGAATTTCACAACTTGGATCGTTGAATCCAATCCGCAAATAGCATCAGTAGGATTAATTCTGAAATACTTAATTTACCTCTTTGAAGATAAACAATTATCTGTTAACACACTGCATAATCATCTCACAGCCATAACCGAGCCATTTTTCGACTTGACTGGCCTCAAACTTCCCTTGAAAGATAAGGTTGGATTTATTACAGCATGTTTTAAATTGCGAGCTCCGATCAAGACAACTTCTCCCACAATGGTCTCTGGACAAAGTTTTGACACTATTACAGAGCAAACCTTACACTGCTAATCCATCACAAGACAAATTACTTTCTAAATGTGTATTTTTGATGTCTCTAGCAACAGCTCATAGAGTTTCTGAGCTAGCTGCCATGGCCAGATCTAATAACTGTTTACAATTTAAGGACAACCTTAGTTCTGTTACTATTGTACCTGCACCAGATTTTATAGCCAAGAATGAAAGGGAAGATCATGTGTTTTCTCATTTTAATATTGATGCTTTGAAACAAGGTAATAAGCATCATGCTCTGTGTCCTGTTATGGCCTTGTATAAGTATGTTAAAGCTACCTCACCTTTAAACTTCTCACATTTGTGGATATCTTCACATGATAAATCGAGGTTGTTCAAGAGACACCTTGCATTAATTCTAGTGGAGGTAATTAATTCAGCCAAACCAGCAGCAGTAGCTAGGGCTCATGATGTAAGAAAATGGGCTACCACTGTCCGATTTCTCAACAACTACTCTGTACATCATATTAAACAGACAAAAGTTTGGGCTTCTCACCACACATTTTTGTCTAGATATCTTTCTGTTCATTAATTTGAAGAGACCTACTGTTCCCTGTGTCGCCTTGAGACTACAACATAAACCATGATAGTATTATTACATAAGTACAATCTAAGTAAGATTTGAGTTTTATCTTTGTGTGAGGTTCACCAGCTGTGTCCTTGCTTCAGCAATTTTGGCTTAAAGAAATGGGGGGGGGGGAGATTAACTATTTGGAGAATCTCACCCAAGTGATGGATGTAAGAAAAGATAAAGTCATGAGCTGACCTTTGAGGTACAATTAAAACTCCAAACATCTTTTAGGATTACTATGTTTATGATAAGGTGTTAACCCTAAGTTTTCTTTTTTGATACAATGTATAACTGTACATTTTTATTTTATTATACTATACAGTATAGCTATGCTATTATTGACTTCTTACTGTATTCCTTACTCTGAACTGACTTTCTCTTGCTTCCTAAGACTTGCTAAGATACCCGGCCTTAATACTTTATTATTATTATTATCATTAATTACTATTTTAAGCGCGAGCTGATTAGTATTGGCCTCTTTAGTCTTTGACATTGAGCATGAGATGTCCCAGCCACCGGTCTTTGTATTCTTAGGGTCTCACGTCATTGACGGAGAAAACCATTCCTAAATTATGGGTTTGACACCCGAAGTGAGGAAAGGAAAACTAAATATTTAGTAATGGTTACGTAGCAACCATTACTAGTCCCACCTCCCTCTTCCCATGCACATGCACAACTTGATATTATGAAGAACGAAGCCAGTGTCCTCGGAGATCTGGTAGGCACGTCCAGGGGAAGACTGTATATCGGCGTGCTAGATGATGAACTAGTACAGTACATAGAATTCTTTATTTTTATCATTAAATTTTTTTCTTTTCCTAGATACCGGTAGTTCCATTTTTAATGACATTCCCTAGGAACTAAGTAAAGAGTTTTACCATAGGATGTGACAGACGAAGTGACCAATCTTAAGATATCAACTACCAAACTACCTAGCTGGCGGAATTGAGCCCTCTACAATCCCCCCACCATGACTCCCAGGACCCCCTCTGAACTACCAAACTACCTAGTTGGCAGAATGGAGCCCTCTACAATCACCCCACCATGACCCCCAGGACCCCATCTGGACTACCAAACTACCTAGTTGGCGGAATGGAGCCCTCTACAATCCCCCACCATGACCCCCAGGACCCCCCTCTGGACATAGAAAGCTGTTTGATGGTTTCGGCCGTATGGAAGGGTCAAACAAGTGGGGGGGAGAGCTGTCTGACTGGCGCCAGTAATACGATTGGAACAAAGAGAGAGATGAACGACAAAGTGAATCTGTGGCAGTGGTGTCTGATTCTCGTGAGAATGAACTTCAGAGTGACAGTGAGAATGGTGTGGTGGCATGTGTGATGCAGTGTGCTGTAACCAGTAGTAAACTTTCCACCCACTGTTTGCTCTCATGACAGTTACCACCCATTTATCTCATCTGGTACAGTAAAGATGAATGATTGTGTGCATGAGGTGAGAATTCTGCGTGATACAGGGGCCTCACGCACACTGTTGTTGAACCGAAACCCTGGTTTAAGTCTAACTGACGACCATGTTGTGTTGAGGAGTGCTGGTGGACATTTTTCTGTTCCCCTAGGTGGAAGTAGAATGCGACTTGTTCAAGGGAAAAGCCTGGGTAGGCCTGGCAGAGGAACTTAGTTCGCCTGTGCCAGGTGTGAGTCTCCTTTTGGGTAACGATTTGGCAGGGGATCGGGTAAAACCTGACCCGGTCCTGACGGTCGTCCCTGCTAACCTAAGAAGTGCACAGGGGGGGGGGTACTAAACACCGTGCCGTGGTGCGCAGGTATTTAGGCTGTTTTCTTCACTCAAATCGTCATCGTTCCATAAATATCATTAATACTTATCCATATGCGCCTATTTTACGTTGATTATGAAGATATTAACCTGTTACAGCAATAAAACAAGTGGAAACAGCGTTTGGATGGTCAAAATCGGCAAATTAGATCGGGAGTTACATAACTGAAGGCTGAGCCAGCCTCCCACTCCACCACACGTCTGGAGAGAGACTGTCGCGCGATACTCTCTCTCTCTCTCTTTCATTCGCTTGGTAACACATACAAGCACACCCCTCTTATGACTCGCTATTGATAGCACGAAATATATCGCCGAAATAAGGGAATAAGAGGGAGAATAGGTGATAATTGAAGGGGGGGGGGAAAGGAGGGGATGTGGAGGAGTATTTGCCATGGCCAAGGGGCAAAAAAAAAAAAAAACACACAAAAATTGATACTGGGCTGGTTTAAATGTTTTTTTTTTAGGCCTTGGATTATGTAAGGCTTCCCGCAGCCCACCGGTAGGCCTTATATAAGTCTTGCGGCACTTGCTGGGTTAATGAGCCACTGACTGGTGTGCTCAATATGGAGATGGTTTTGGCTTTCCCAGTATGTGCGGTAACCAGGCCCACGACAGCCCCCTCTGAGCACAATATTCCTCCCGATACTCATTCCTCTGTAACTTCAACTGGGAGTGGAGAGGTAGGGAATGATGCTCTAACCGAGCATAACGATGTTCCAACCGAACTTGATTTTGTGAATTTGTCCTCTGGCACTTCAACCGAGTGTGAATATAAGGTGGAAGACTTGGATAGAGCTCTAACTGAGCCTAGTCCTGAGAGTAACCCTTCTGATGTGTTCATGGCTGATCTTAAAGACTATATTTTTCCTCCAAACTGTTCTAGTGGCCTAGTAGAAATGTAGCATGATGGTGCATGTAATGATTTGTTTGCCAATAGTTTGGATGGGGAAAATGTAAATGGAGTTGGTGATCTGAATGATGTGTTCTGGTGGAGATGGCAACCCCCACATATGACTGTCAATGATGGCATGTGGGATGTCCATAAAGAGTCTGATGTATGTAAGGAGCCTGAATGAGAATGGGATGGGGGTGTGCTGAAGCCTTATTATCAGGCCCCTGACTCTTCTCCTCCCGACTCCCCTTCAGGTAATGTAATTCATGTAAGTAACCTTGGGCACTCTGCTGTGGGCAATGGGTGTTCATCTGTCCCACACCAGACTGTCCAGGGTCCTGTATGTGCCAGTCTTGATCCCGAGGTTAAGGGTGTCTTTAGTCACTTAACCCAAGGTGATCTAAGTACTTTTGTTGCCTGGCCTGAATTGCCTAATCACTTTGATCACCTTTACCCTGATAAAGCTAATCAACTAATCCATGTTCTTTCACAGACTCCATGTGTGTTCCAGGGTGTCCTAGGTCTCACTTCACTGGCTGCTCATGACATGGCTGTAGGGGATGCTACACCCATAAAGTTTCCCCCATACTGTACCTTCCCTCAACGTCAAGGTATTTTGCAAGTAGAGCTAGATTATATGCTTGATAATCAATTAATTACCAGAACCATGAGTCAGTGGAGTAGCTTGGTCACACTGGTCAGTCTGGTGAAAAGTACTGTTTATGTATAGACTATAGGCAAGTCAACTCGGTAACAGAGACTGACACACACCCATTACTGAGAATAGGAGATTGTACCGGTCAGCTTGCTGAATCTGACCTGGTTGTCAACTTAACTTAGTGTGACTTTGTTAAAAACACCATA
This sequence comes from Paralithodes platypus, assembly GCA_032716605.1. Lineage (NCBI taxonomy): Eukaryota > Metazoa > Arthropoda > Malacostraca > Decapoda > Lithodidae > Paralithodes > Paralithodes platypus. The sequence goes on from CM064575.1 coordinate 34,302,695, forward strand.
CAGTATCTTGGGTATAAAGTGGGTCAGGGTCAGGTTGTACCTCCCACTGCAAAGGTTGATGCCATTCTGGACTTCCCTGCCCCTATTAATAAGAAAGAGATTCAGAGGTATTTGGGTATGATTGGATACTACCGGCGGTTTATAGTTAATTTCTCAAAGCTAGCTTCCCCTTTGACTGATCTGCTTAGGAAGGCCAATACATTTAAATCGTCTCTAGAGTGTGATGAGGCATTTGGTGCAACTATGAATATTTTGCATACTTATCCTGTTCTCCGTGCCCCTGATTTTGATAAATTATTTTCTCTTGCTGTAAATGCTAATAACACAGGGGTCGGAGTGGTGTTGCTCCAGGAAGATGGGTCAAAGGCCTTGCATCCCATCTGTTATTTTAGTATGAAATTGAACTCCGCCCACACCCATAGCTTACTCTGACTGTTCCTTTTACTTATATATTTTCTAGATCTAAAGTGACGGCGTCTTTTCCGTGGATTGACCTCCCTACTGCCAACCCTGGCAGATTGGGAGCCAAAGCGTCACATTTTTCCTTTGCCCCTCAACTTTCCCTTTATAATTGCTGAGGGGCACAGGGCCTTGGGTGGGGCTTTTGTTTCCCGGGCATTTCCGCACCCTCCTCAGCTCCCCGCCTTTGAGTGGCTTCGGTCACCTGGGCATTATTAGTGGTAAGCTGGGAGGGTTCTGTGGGGGCGCTCGGTTATGGCCTTGGCCTTGCTCGGAACCTTGGGGCTGCTCGGCCAGACAGCCTGAGGAACAGCAACAACAAAACTCCGCCCAACTTAATTATTCAGTCATAGTAAAGGAGCGTTTGGCTTTGATTTTGTCCCTTCAGTACTTTGGAGTTCATGTTCAATCTGCCCCTGGCCCAATCACGGTATATACTGACCACCATCCACTTAAATTCTTAAATAAATTTAGAGACCAAAACCAACGCCTAACCAGGTGGAGCCTGCTGCTACAAGAGTATGCCCTTGACATTCGCCACATAAAGGGTGTACAGAATGTTTTGGCAGATGGTCTGTCGCGTGCTTAAGATGTGCATCGAATACTCCCCTTTGTCGCATTCTCTTTTTTAGCGGTGGAGGTATGACAGACGAAGTGACCAGTCTTAACATATCAACTACCAAACTACCTAGCTGGCGGAATTGAGCCCTCTACAATCCCCCACCATGACCCCCAGGACCCCCTCTGGACTACCAAACTACCTAGTTGGCGGAATGGAGCCCTCTACAATGACCCCCAGGACCCCCTCTGGACTACCAAACTACCTAGTTGGCGGAATGGAGCCCTCTATAATCCCCTACCATGACCCCCAGGACCCGCTCTGGACATTGAAAGCTGTTGGATGGTTTCGGCCGTATGGAGGGGTCAAACAAGTGGAGGGGAGAGCTGTCTGACTGGCGCCAGTAATACGATTGGACTAGGCACGACGAGACCGGAACTTTCCATCACGCCATGATAATGGGGCTTGGTGATTCGCTGGAGACCGGATAGAATGGGTATTTAAAGGGGTAGACCTGGGTGTAGAGAGTTGTATTCCTGACTCGGCTGAGATCGTGAGGGTGAGAAGAGGCGATGGAGGATATAGTTCAGATATGGCAGTAAGATAAGATTTATATTTTAATATTACTAAAGTGGTAATGGTGTTCAGTTTCCCTGAAATGATTTAACTTAACTTTGAATTGTAACTCTAAGATACCGTACTTAACATGCGTGGTGTGGTCTTGCAGTTAAATTATGACAGTTTATAACTACCAGGTGGTTTAAAGTGTGTTAGTGTTAGTGTTTTTGTTCTATGAATCTAGAAAGGTTAACAATGTGGTGCGACAATGGAGAGGTTTATTAGTGACTTTATTAGTGAATAGTTAAACTAGTTGTTTATTCGTCAATTTGTTAAGCTCCTTATATTGTGTGTACTTAAATAACTTTCAATGCGTCCTTGCTGTAATTTCTACTTGACTAGGCATTGAAATCATTTAATATTGGGCAAACTAGCGAGCAGTGAACGATCGGACAAACATATACCGGTACGTCTTGGATCTTAATTATTTTCTTTATTTATTTTTCTTTGTTTTGTACATACGTTATCTTTTGTTGATTGGAGTTATAAATATATTTATTGTTGTTGAATTGGTGACTTTAATATCTTCCCTTCTTCGATAGTACTAGTAAAGACTATAATAAAATAATGATAAAATCATAAGATGATTACCATAACTAATTATAATAAATAATACATCATTCAAGTAAATAAGAAATATCTAAATACTTAAGAAATAATACTTTATAATTAATCTCCATTTTGGTTAATCTTAACCCGTGGAGTGCGGGAATCGTTCTGGATAAATCATCATAATAAAAAATAATATCTAATATAATAATTCATCATAATTAACCTATTGAGACCCAGCGTCGCACGTGATGCGTCGGCAGTTTGTCATCACCAACTCCCAGCGACGCAACACGTGCGTCCGGCATATTAAAATCATTTACGTGGCTCGTAAGGTAGGAAATAGCGGGAGAATTGGAGGGGGAGGTACCGTAGTGTGTGTGGGAGCCGGGCCGGTAGGTGTGAGCGGGCCAAGACAGCCGCGCGGCCGGTGTTGGTGGGCTTAGTAGGGATACTTTACCCTTAGTTCACCGCCACTTTGAACCTTCATTACTCCGGTCCTATGGGAGCTAGAGGCTTGAGATTTATGTGAACCACTCCTTAGGATGTATGCCGTACAATGCCATACTCAGTTTTCACCCTAGTGCTCCCGGGCGGGTGGTCATGCGGAGGAGACAAACTTTCGACCCCCCTCCCCGCCCTCCAAATGACCGAGGTGATTTTTTTTTTATTTTTTTCTTCATTTCTCACCATTCTCTTCCATTTTGGCTCAACACATTTTTTAGAGGCTCCCCCCCCCCCCACCCCCCAAAAAAAAAATTCCGAGGTGATTTTTTGATTTATTTTGTTTCATTTCTCATCCTTGTCTTCCATTTTAGCAAAAAAAAAAAAGAAGAGAAAATGGCTTGGGACTGGGGTGAACAAAATATTATAACTAGCCGGGGCTCAACGGGTTAAGTATAAATAATCATAGTAATCATAATTCATCAAAATCATCATTAGTAAATTAAATATGATCTTAAAGTTATTCTGGAACTTCTAATTTATCTAGGTAAGCTTTCCTTATGACTAGCCCATAATTTTTGAGCCGTTTGATGTATTTGAAGTGAAAGGAAAGCAAGCAACAATATACAGCCATAATTCTACCAGAGACTTGAGAATCATAAAAACTCACTGTTGCTACTCTGGTCAAGCGAGCCAACGGCTTCGTGGCCGCCAGGGTCGTAACAATGTTCTTTGTATGTATTTGGATTTATCATTCTCCGGAACCCTATCAAGGGGTACCCGGGGATCCCTTATATATATAAGGCTCTCACGTCATTGACTGCGGAACCATTATTAGATATTTAGTTTTCCTTTCCTCCCTTCGGGTGTCAAACTCATAGTTTCCCAACACAATGGTGGCTTTGATGGGTGGGCTGTGAGTTACAAGATGGCCGACCAAAATAAGAATCGGGATGATCTAGATAGATAGATAGATAGATCATTACCACCAGGCCCACTGTCCCTATTACTGAATGGACTAAAGGCCCTAATAAACGCGGGAGATACAAGGTTTCGGCAGAAAAAAGCTTGTAAATAGGTATTTTTCCAATACAATGGTGGCTTTGGTGGATGGGCTGTGAGCTGGAAGATGGCCGACCAAAACAAGAATTGGGATGCGCATCTGCCCGCTCGATTCAAATTCGTGAATAACTGGTATTTTGCGGGGAGGGTTTTGCGCGGATAATACGGGTTTGACAACCCGAAGGGAAGGAAGAAAAACTAACTATTTAGTAATGGTTCCGTAGTCAATGACGTGAGAGCCTTATATATATAAGGGCTCCCCGGAGACCCCCGTAAGGGTCCCGGAGAAAGCATAACGCAACCCAAATATATAAAAAGTACATCCTAGGGTCAAACCCTTTACTTAATTCCTAGGGAACGTCATTAAAAAAGGTAACCATTAGAAAAAGAAAGAAATTTTTTATGAGTAAAGATTAGAAACTATGAATGTTGTCTTACTAAATCAACTAGCGCGCCGTTATACAGTCCTTCCCTTGCACGCGTCCCCCAGCTGGTCACTCTGGGTTTATACGTCCTTCATAGTACAAAGTTGAGCATGTGCATGGGAGGAGGGAGGGCCGCTTTACGTCATTGACTACGGAACCATTACTAAATAGTTAGTTTTCCTTCCTTCCCTTCGGGTTGTCAAACCCGTAATTTAGTAATGGTTCTCTCCGTCAATGACGTGAGAGCCTAAGAATACCAAGATTGGTGGCTGGGACATCTCATGCTCAACGTCAAAGACTGAAGAGAACCAAAACTAACGGCTCGCGCTGTTGTAATTAAATAACTAGAATTAAGAAAAAGTGTAAAGTATAAAGGCAGGGTTTCTAAGTAAGCCTTAGGAAGCGATAGAAAGGTAGATAATGATAAGGATGCAGTAAAACTTAATAAAAGAGCCACTATATATTGTAACACATAAGAATTGTACATACTATAGTACTAGAATGATTTGTAAAAAAGAAAATCTATTCATACTTATTAAACTCACCAAAAAAAAAAAAAAATTGTATTTATTAATCTAATACCCTGTATTAGAAATTAACCCTTAGAGATTATTAATCTTACTAATATTAACATTGAACAACACTTGTGAGAGGTTCTCCAGTTAGGATCACACTCCCCCCCCCCCCCTCTGTTTTGTCCAAAACTCCTAAAAGTAAGTCAGTACTTGGTGAACCTCACACGTACTTGTAACATAAAACATGTCATTATTGCAATAAACAGAGATCAGTTAGGCTTATGCCTAATTCTCATGGCTATGCATGGCACAGTGGGTCTCTTCCAATGAACTGAAAGATATTTGGATAAAAATGTGTGGTGAGATGACCAGACTCTTGTTTGCTTAATGTCTTGGATAGAGTAATTGTTAAGAAATCTGACTGTCGTGGCCCACTTTCTCACATCATGGGCCCTTGCTACTGCTGACGGTTCGGCTGTTTTGATAACGTCCACTAGAACTGAAGCAAACTGTCGTTTAGATAACCTTGATTTGCCATGTGAAGAGATCCATAAATGAGAAGGGTGTAAGGGTGTAGTTGGTTGTACATACTTATACAAAGCCAACACTGGGCATAGTGCCTGATGTTTATTCTTTTGTTTGAGGGCCATTATATCAAAAGGTGAGAACATAATTATGATCTTCTCTTTCATTCTTGGCTATGAAATCAGGAGCTGGTGTGAGGGTAACAGCACTCGGATCTTTAAATTGTAAGCAGTTCGCAGCTCTAGACATGGCCGCAAGTTCGGACACTCTATGTGTTGTTGCTAACGAAATTAAGAAAACACATTTAGATAATAACTTGTCATAAGAGGGGTTGACCGTGTAAGGTTTAGTACTTAATAGATTTAACACCTTGCCCATAGACCACTGAGGTAGAATCTGTCTCGCTGGAGCTCGTAATTTAAAACAAGCCGTAATAAACCTCCTTCATACTTAGGTGGAAGTCTAAGGCCAGTAAGGTCATAGAATGGTTCTCTAATGGCTGAGAGGTGATTGCGAAGTGTGTTAACTGATTGGTGTTTGTCTTCGAAAAGGTAATTTAAGTACTTTAAAATTAATCTTATTGAGGCACTTTGTTGGTTGGATTCTACAATCCACGTTGTAAATTGTTTCCAATGTGACTCATACTGTCTAATTGTGGAAGGTGTAAATTGTTTGGTTAATTTGTCGTGAACGGCTTGGTCATAAGAATTTAGCCATTTGGTTTTGAAAATATTTCGTAACTAAAACATTTTTTTTTAAAGAGACAATGAACGGAGGAAGGAAAAACACAGATAAAACAAAAAGGTCCATGTGCCTAAAGGCATCCTCCATTCATAAAATGTTTGTAACAACTGGATTTAAACTTTTGTAGATTGTAAGTTTGTGGAAAGCAACTCGAGGGAAGTGAATTCCAAAGAGTAGTAGTTCTAGGGATAAATTAATTTTGATAAGCAGAAGTTCTGCATTGTGGAGGAGAAAGTGTAAATTCATGGGCGCTCTCAGCTGCCCTAGTTCTACGGGGAAAGATGTGGAGAGGCGGCACAATTGAAGCAAGTTCCTCGGAACAATTGCTGTGAAAATATCTGTAGAATAATGCACGGGATGCAACGTTTCTTCGTATGGATAATGTAGGAAGGTCCTGTGTGATTGCAGGGTTATTGATTAATCTAATAGATTTATTTTGAATTTTGTCCAACTGCCTCAATGCAACCACTCCACTTCCACTCCACAGAGGTGAACAGTAATCCATCTGAGAACACACATGACTTTTATATATTAGGGCCAACTGCCCGTCAGTGAAGAATTCTCGAACTCTGTACAGGAGTCCCAGTTTTTTAGAGGCATTCTTAGCAATGCTTCTAACATAATGTGTCCAGCTCAAGTTAGTAGTTAATGTTACACCGAGAATGTCAATACTAGGGAAGTGGGAATATTTACATAATTAAAAAATATGGGGAGTCAGTGAGATTCTGTCGGTTAGAAAATTGAATGTACTTGGTTTTCTGTGCATTAAAGGAAACTAGATTCTCTTGTCCCCATTCATTAATTCTAGAAAGGTCCTGGTTCAGAGAAATTGCAGTGTTTATTTTTGAATTTATAAGATCGGGTTGGGTGAAAGAATTGGTAAATGTGAAGGAACTGTGGAGTGTTGAGTCATCTGCGTAGGAATGTATTGGATTATGAGTGGTAGATATGAGATCATTGATATGATTGAGGAACAGAGTTGGGGCCAAAACTGATCCCTGGGGAACACCAGCATTTATTGAGTGAAATTGAGAATAAAGGCCATCTACCATTACCAGGCTGAGATGCGGACACCATCCAGCTCTCCTGAGCTATCAGAAGAGACTGGATGACTCCGTTGTCGACGCCTGCCCGGGATGTAACACAGCACCCCATACCATTAAACACATCATAGAAGACTGCATTTCACACAACCACTTACGCCAACAACACAATCTACACTCAATGAGAGCTCTGTGGGAAAGCCCGATCGTGGCCATGGCCTTTCTCAGGGACTCAGGGCTGTTCGGCCAGGCAGCTTAGGGAACAACAACCATTACACATATTTTTCTGTTATGAAGATAAGAAGAAATTAGTGGAACTAATGATGCAAGGCCGTAGTGTGACATCTTCGACAATAAGGATTGATGCCAGACTCTATCAAATGCCTTTGATATATCCAGTGCTATTGTATGTGTTTCACCATGTTGGTCTGTAGCTTGGTTGATTTGATGCGCAAGAAGGATGTCTGCAGTTGATCGACATCGTCTAAAACCATATTGCCTATCACTGATTAATTTATTAAGATGCTTAATTATGTGATTATTTAATATAATATCAAAGACTTTACCAAGAGTGGAAGTTATAGCTATTGGTCTGTAGTTTGATGGATCTGAAGAGGCACCTTTTTTAGGAACTGGATGGATGTTTGCTTCTTTCCAGGGTACTGGGAAGCACGAGGTATGAGTACACAGACGGAAATTTTTTGCCAATACAGGAGCGAGCACCAAGGAGCAATCCTTAAGTAGTATTGGAGGAATTTCATCTGGACCAGGAGCCTTATCTACTGAGAGATTCTGCAAAATAGAAAAACTCCTTTCAACTTGTTGAGGGGTAAGTCGGAAGACAGTGGGATCAAAGAACGATTCTTTAATGGCTGAGAATTGATTGTATAGTGTGTAAATTGACAGTTGTTTGTCTTCAAAAGAGTAATTGAAGTACTTTAAAAATAAACTGACTGAAGCTATGTGTTGGACAGACTTTACAATCTACGTGGTAAATTGTTTCCGATGTAATTCCTACTGTCTAATAGTGGAAGGCGTAAACTGTTTGGTTAATTTGTCGTGAACAGCTTAATCATAAGAGCTCCGCCATTTGACTTTGAAAATATCCATAAAGCTAAATGTAGACCAGTCTGTAGGTTGCTAATCTGCTCTAAGTGGGAAAAAAGACGTTGGAAATGGTATTGGAATGGGACATTCAAGAGACAATTGAATGAACTACACATGTGTTGACCAGACTGGTGATATAAGGCACCCTTGACCCTGAATTAAGTGGATATGTTGCAAAACTTTGGATATTCGTGTGTGTCCGGAGGAGGAAAGAGGTATATCGATAACCACTTGTTCCAAACCTCTGAGGACGCATCTGTTCCGCTCGCTTGGATCTCGTGCCAGAAGGTCAGAAGCAGGAGGAATTTTGTCGATTGGTGTGAATTAAAGAGATTTACCTGTGGATGGAACGGCCTTATCAAGTTGTGGAATATCGTCTGAGTGATTGTCTATTCGACTAGGATACCCTTCTCTCGAGATAAGGTGTCCGCCTACAGATTCGCCTTGCTTGGTAGGTAAACTGCTTGAATTGTGATATGGTAATGAAGAGTAAGGAAAATTATTAACTCCGACAATCTCAGGGGCGTGTGAGATTTCGTTGGGCCCTGCCTGTTGATACAGGACATGGCTGATGTGTTGTCCATGTGAAAGGCTATTACTGTACTCTGTGTTGGAGTGAAAGGGCATGATTTTTCAGAAAAAATCGAGGGACAACTAGTTCCTTTGTATTTAAGTGATAGAGATTGAGAGAGGTCTAGCGATTTTGTGTCTGGCGACCGTCGGACGATTGGTAACTCCATCTCGGGGCTCCCGCTTTGTCCAAGAAGACCCCCACTGATGGTGGCGGTTCTGACTAGAGGGCTGTCGAGGAAGGGGTCTCATGTCTTATCCAGAAGCCTAGAAGTCTGATGAAATGCTGAGGGAATGTAATTAGGGTATGAGGTTGATTGACTCAGAAAAGCTCTGTTGTCCAGCCTGATGTAAGGATTCAGGCGAAGTTTGTCCAACTGAACAGGTAGCTGAACCCAATATTTTAACCCTATTAACCCTCTCACGTCCTTGACGCAATTTTGAGCCTATTGGGGATACTTTAGCCTTGTTACCATCAGGGGTATTTAGAAACCTTTAGTTTAGTTATTTTAACCTCTGCAGTTGTCTTTGAGTTAGCTGTGGGCAGAAAACTCATTTTGGAGAGGTAATTATAAGAGTGAGAGAACTCTATTTCTTATTGCTAATCTGGCAACCTCTGCATCATATGGTCGTGAGAGGGTTAACGACTCCCACAGCCGTTTGGAATTGTTTTTTGTATGCACTGTCTTGCATACTTGTAGTAGTCAAGTATTTGATGTTGTATGTTGTGTGATAGGGTTTCCCAACGGAGGTAAACCCAGGGTTCCCACTTTACTATTCTGACGTAGGGCTGTGATATTTGTTGTATTGTTATCATCTCGAAAAAGTGGTTTACAATAAACTTGTTGAGGATTGATAATTCTATGACTGGTCTGAACTGTAGGCTATCTCCTTTTGGTACTAGAACTAAGTGAGACAGAAAACTTTTGATGTGGGAGGAATGTTCACTCGAATTCCTCACTGAAGCATCGCTTTTACAAGTGTTGTTGTTGTTGTTGTTGTTCCCCAGGCTGCCTGGCCGAACAGCCCCAAGGTCCCGAGCAAGGCCAAGGCCATAGAGCGCCCCCACAAAACCCTCCCTGCTTACCAATAACAAAACCCAGGTGACCGAAGCCACTCTAAGGCAGGGAGCTGAGGAGGGCGCGGAAACGCCCGGGAAACCAAAGCCCCACCCAAGGCCCTGTGCCCCTCAGCAATTATGAAGGGAAAGTTGAGGGGCAAGGGAAAAAATGTGACGCTTTGGCTCCCAATCTGCCAACTTTTAGGTTGGCAGTAGGGAGGTCGATCCACGGAAAAGACGCCGTCACTTGAGATCTAGAAGATATATAAGTAAAAGGAACAGTCAGAGTAAGCTATGGGTATGGCAGAGATCGCTCAGCTCTCACTCTGATAGACCAGCCCATCACCACATGACTAGAACCCAATCCTCTCAGCATCAGCTAGGAAAGGCCCTAGAAAGCCGCCTTTGGCGGGGGGATAGCTCCCCTACTTCAACTCCTTTCGGAGTTGGGCACCCGCCAGCTTTTACAAGTGTTGGCACCTTTACTGGTATGAGACGTTGTATACGTATTTACGAAAGAACGGTCGTCCCCAGTCACAAAACAGACTATGATTTATTAAATGTCTGGACCAAGGTCCTTTCGGTCATGCTGTGTAACTGGCCTGGAAAGAACCGGTTGTGCCTTGAGATATAATGTGATGCAAGGCTAAGATGAACTAAGTTAGGTCCTTGAACCGGTATGTGCTCTTGAAAGGTCAGACTGTTGCTGTTGGTGTGTCTGAGTCTGTCTAATTTGTTGTCTGGGGATGAATTAACCAGTCTGTCCCGACTACTGTGGCCTGATGAGTGTCGTTGAGTCTGAATCTAATAAAGTTAACACGAGAGAACCTTAGAGACGGTTATAAAAAGTAGTGCTGATACTTCAGACCAAGTATTTGTGGTTGTTAATCTGTTAGAATAGATGGAGAGATCAAGATTCTAGTCTTGATGTCTTTGGGCAGAGATTTTTAGATAGAAAGATACGGAGGTCTTGACGTGCTTTGGACGTCATGAAAAGGGCTGTTCTGACCTCTCCTACTGTCCGAAGGGTTTTGCAAAGATAGCCTTCTCTTATGTGTGATAATGTTGCCCTAGAGTTTGTGTCATGAATAGGATCTGCTACTCCTCATTAGTGTGAGTGAGTTGTCTTTGTGGTGCAATACATAAGTGTGGTGATTTTCAGTGTGAGCAGCCTAGGTTCGAATCCCCGGACTGCCACATGTGTTTGTTAATTTCATTAACCGAGTTTAGGAGTAAAGTATGTTGGTGGAGAGAACATAATAAAACCAAAAGGTTGGATAATCGCCTATGGGTTGTTTATCTGAGAGTGTAAAGTCCTTCCCCAACCATTTGTTCCTAAGAAATATCCTCGTCAATTATGGGGACACGGAGTCAAGGACCTGACTCAGCCAAATTGCCAGAATAACCCTGTGTGATTAAGAGGGGTACGGGGAACTGGTTGATTGAGCCCGTGAAAGTTATTCTGTAATAAAGGATAGATAAAATTATCTACCTGGAGAATTCTGGTATGTGAATGTGGAACTCCGGCGAAGTAGGCAATGAATAGTTATCTAAGAGACCCCCTTCCTCAGCCTACTTCCTCTGCAACCCGGACTCATAGAGAACGCGGGGAACTCCTACTGACTGGAGGTGTCATTATTAGAGCTCCGGACTAAGTGCTAGCCGACCCAAAGTGGGACCGGAACAACCAGTTGTGTAAAGGTAAGATAGCAATTGCTAAAACAGACCCTAGTCGAACAATTTATTAACTCCTTGCGACATATATGACGCGATCGCGTCATATGAATAAGTCCACTAAAAACTCATATGACGCGATCGCGTCATATGGACTTATCTCTATATCTCTCCAATAAGTTTATGACGCGATTTTGCGTCATATGAGCTCAGTAAGTCCGATAAGTTACCATACGATAAAACCGTTGGTGGCAACCTCAGCCTCCTGCGATAATTCTAACGGCCGCAGTGTTGTTGTGAGTGTAGTGCGAGGCAGTGGCAATGATCCTGGGGCTCCCGCCTCCTCGGACTTACTGGAACATAATATGTCTGAGGGAGTTAAAAGGAATGGCTGGTGCTAGGGATACCCAGAACTCTAGCATGTTGTGCTGAGGCGTAAGGAAGACAAGCTAATGAATCATTACTATACTGGTTAAGTAGACCCTAAAGAAGTGACCTCTGTTATAGTGGGGACTTGGGGAAAATATTACTTGGGAATTGCCAGACGGAAAATTAATTCCCAGTGTTGTCCTTTGTAGTATGAGGACTCAGGGTAAAGAAATTACTCGGTAATGACTGACGGAATAACTCTGTGTTGTTTAATAGGTGCGGGGGTAAAATTTACTAAGTACCTAATAGTCTTCTCGGACTGGTATGGAGGACTCAAGATTCGGACGGAAATAGAGTGAACAAAACCTATTCCGTAAAAATGAAGAGAAAAATATCTAATTGGAGAACTCTAGTATGAGACTTGTGGAACTCCAGCAGAGGAGACAATGTTATAAATATCTAAGATCTCTCAGCCTACTCTGCTAAAACCCTGACTCAGAGAGAATGTGGTGGTCTTCTAGTTGTTGTTGTTGTTGCTGTTCCCCAAGCTGCCTGGCCGAACAGCCCCAAGGCCCCGAGCAAGGCCAAGGCCATAACCGAGCGCCCCCACAGAACCCTCCCTGCCGACCACAATAAAGCCTGGGTGACCGAAGCCACTCCATGGCGGGGAGATATGTAAAAGAGCACCAGACCCAGACACTCGCCAACCCAAAGTGGGACCGGAGGGAGGTTCAATGAATCATTAATAATAATAATAATAATAATAATAATATTATTTATTCAGTTAGCAATTTACAGAGTTGGTACCACATAGTATGTTACAAATATGACATGTACCAGCTTTGCACAATTCTAACTAAGACTACGGCCCAATAAGGCCGTTAGGCGTATTTCCATTGGGGTCCTTGACCAATTCGAGAGTTGGTCCGGAGCCTAAAATATGAAATGTTTATTGTCGAGTTGAGTAGTCAAGCGTTAGCCTTGAATGATACTGATTATACCATAGTATCCTTATTGGAGGAGTGGTAACCTGGGAATCTTTGTGAATCAAAATTATTGATTTACTACTAGTAGTTATACGTGAATGACAATATCATAGTATCCTTTATTGAAAGAGTGATAATGTGGGATTCTTTGTAAATCAAATTTTGTTGATCTACTAATAGTAGGTAAAACAGTAAAATCTGTGTAAAACGAATGGATGAGAACCAACCGGTTAATCGTGTCCATGTATATACTTGGTCTAAGGAAAGATAGATAATATCTCTTAATTTTGTACCGCCTTTGTTTGGGAATAAAAGTTAATAATAATAATAACAATAATAATCGTCAGGTTACTTATTTCTTACAGTTTCTTACAGTAGATCCTCTGGAAAAAGGCAAACTATGCCTGTGTATCCAGCTCAGTACCAGTACTTGCACTACTGCGGTCGTTCACGGTGTTGGCGGCGGCGGTAGCAGACGCAACATTTTTACTATTCTGTATTTTTGTTTTGTAATCAAACTTCAAATCTTGTCTTCCCAATACTTTATCAAGATTACTTTCAAACTCCCTTATTGATTCGGAATCGACTACATACTGGGGCAGTGCGTTCCACTCATTTACCACTCTATCACAAAATGAGTTCTTTGCCTTCTCAAGCCTATTTCTTTCTTTGTAAATTTTCTTAGAGTGTCCTCTCGTTCTTGTTCCCTCCCGCATCAAGAAGATACCTTCACACACATCCTCATCGTACTTTCCTGACACTATCTTAAAAGTCTCTATCATATCCCCTCTTTCTCCTATATGCCAGTGTCGGAAGCCCCAGTGTCCTCAACCTCTGCTCATAGCCCGCGTTCTTCAACGTTGGTACCAGCTTGCTAGCTCTCCTCTGCACTTTCTCCAATGCTTCTATATCCTTTACCATATATGGAGCCCACACCTGGTTCGCATATTCCAGGTGCGGCCTAACCAGCGCTGTATAGAGATTCCTGAAGATTTCTTCGTCAAGTGACACAAATGTCCTCCTTATCAGGCCTACAATTCTATTGGCTTTGTTTATCTTTTCCGCTAAATGTTCTGAGAAATTTAACTTATTGTCTATCACTATTCCTATATCCTTTTCTGCATTCACTTCCTCCATCGCTTCATACATACTGTATCCTACCTTGTCTATCTTGCTGGTCCCAATCCGCATGTACTTGCATTTTTTTGGATGAAAAGGCATTAACCAATGCTCAGACCATCCCTTCATGCCCTCCACATCTCCTTGAAGCAAACCCATATCTTCCTTACTCCTCACTCTTCTATACAGCTTAGTGTCATCCGCATACAGGTATACCTCACTTCCATTAGTTATAACTTCAGGCAAGTCGTTGATAAATATAACGAACAGCAGTGGTCCCAACACAGATCCCTGAGGTACCCCACTTGTAATTTCCCTCCACCCCGAGCCTATTCCATTCACCAGTACCCTCTGTCTCCGATCTTTCAGGAAGGCTTCTATCCATTTCACACATTTCTCCCCTATATTATAGCTTCTAACTTTCTCTATTAACCTTTTATGTGGGACCTTATCGAAGGCCTTCATAAAATCGCAATATACCACGTCTATTACATCACCATCTTCTAGAATTTGCATCCAATCATCTACCACCTTAATTAGCTGTAGTACCGTCGACCTCCCCGGCAAGAATCCGAACTGTCTCCCACTGAAAAGTTGGTTTGACTTCATATGATCCATTATTCCTTCTCTAATTACCGTTTCCATTAGTTTACACACAACACTTGTCAAACTGACTGGTCTATAATTCCCTGGGTCATTTCTCTTTCCCTTCTTAAATATAGCTGTTATGTTCGCCTCTCTCCAGTCCATCGGGATTTGTCCTGTATTAAACGATACCTCAAATAACATTTTCAATGGCTCTACTAACATCTCCCCTCCTTCCTTTATGATTCTTGGGTGTATCCCATCCAGTCCCGGTGACTTACTTCTGTTAATTTTTTCTATAGCCCTTCTTATTCTAGCATGGGAAAACTCTATTAGTTCTAGTGCCGGTGCCTGTTTGATGGGAATAGTAGGCACTGCCTCCTCCGATTTCACTGTCAGTACCCCCCCAAAGTATTTCCCCAGCACCTCTGCTTTCTCCTTATCAGTCTCCGCTCTACTCCCATCATTCAACCCCCCTACCAGCTCTGGGATCCCTACTCTTCTTGTTAACTTTTCCTGAATGTACTTCCAGAATATTTTTGGATCATCCTTCACATTTCTAGCTATCTCTCTCTCCCTCTCCTTCACCCCGCTCCTTGTTTCCCACCTTATTTTATTGTTTATTTGTCTACGTTCCAGATCCACTTCCTTAGCCTCTATACTAGACCCCCTGTTCTTTTTTAACAATTTTAATCTTTCCCACAATCGTTTCTTTCTTCTAATCAATATCCAAAGCTTTCTTTTCATTGGCAATTCTGGGTTAGTTCTTTTCCTCAATTTTGTTTTATCCTTATATTCCCTTACTGATACACTTTTGGATACAGCATTCTCCAGTTTGACTCTAATTTTCCTCCACATTCCTTCAGCGTCTTCACCGTTCAAGTATTCCCCCCAGTCAATGTCCAAACACCGTCTCAGCAGCTCATAATCTGCTCTATCATACATGTATATTTTTTTATTGCTTCTATTATCCCTCTCTGATTTAATGTTACATCTAAAGCTTATACAGGTATGGTCACTACGACCTATAGGGCTATCCACATTAACATGTTCCACTATATCCTCTTCATTGCTAAAAATCAAATCAAGTACACTCCCCTGCGTCCCATCTCTATATCTTGTCATCTCTACAATATGTTGCGTTAAAAAACAATCTCTCACTTTCTCTATAAACTTATTTTCCAGGCTACCCTGTCCCGCTGGAGTAGTACAATTTGCCCAGTTGATCCTTGGCAAATTGAAATCTCCAATAAAATTTTTATATTTGTTCTCTCTATTATCTATCTCCTCCATTGCTTTCAGTAGGTTATCATCCTCTCCCCTGCTATTATTTGGGCTTCTATATATAGAGGCAATTAGAATTGATCCTCTTACACATTTTACTTCAATACACAAATACTCACAATACTGCTGTCTCATATCCACCTCATTAACCTTGAGCTCTTTTCTTACATAAATAAACAGTCCTCTTCCAACCTCTGCTCTAATAGCATTTCTCTCATATAACTCAAAACCCTCCAAACTATATTCCAACAGTTCCCTTTCAATTCTAGCATTTTTTGGTCTTACTTCCTGTAGGGCTATGACATCAGGTTTTTCCTCTTCATCCTGCAACCTACATATCAGTTCTCTTTTCTTATAATAGCGCCCGTTCTCCTCCTTCGAGGATTCACTAGCGCTTGGCTTTCTTTAGTCTACCATTGACTATTACCCATCCCCCTTGCTCGTGGGAAGATGGTAACCGCCGGCTATATCCCTGAAAACTTTTCAATCTGAGAGGGGATTGAAATGCGAGACCTGCAAGATGGTTATCAGGCACGCTATCAACTAAGCCAGCCGGACAGCTAAATTGTTAATCCTCCTAACCTATATGGCTATGCATGAATGAACAGGGTAACTATGGTATTGAAATACTGTTCTTAATAAAAGGTAGGAATAATCCTACAACCTTGTACCATAAATTAGGATTGGAAAGTGTAGTGCACCTTTTGTCCCACTCTGAATGAGTATAAACATTATCAGTAATACTGAGTGAATGAAGTTTTATTAGGAACTTTGTTAAAATTGAGTTATCTCTAGTACTATGCTAAGCATATACAAGTATTGTAAAAAGTTCTTGAAGGTGATTCTATTAATTACCAATTTGAACTTCGTCATCTAGGACTGCCTACTTGAATAATAATTGAATAGGCCTATCTGGAGTGTGCTAGTAGAACTCGGTAGGTCTATTGGTATAACTCGGTGTCTGGAACCGGAAATAAGTTAATATTGTTTGAATACCCGGAGTTGGTTGACAGAACTCGGTGTCTGGGAACCGGAGTTAATTGACAATATTAGACTACTCAGAGTTTTTTGGGACTCGGAGTGAAGTCACTATTGTTGTATACCCGGAGTTAGAAGTTATATAAGAACCGGAGATATGTTCTCGCTAAGGGATACTCGGAGTTATGAAGGTAAAACTCTGTGTTTGAGAACCGGAGTTAAGACGCTTTTGTTGAATACCCGGAGTTAGCGTGGTATATAACTTGGTATATGGAAACCGGAGTATGTATTCTCTTTAAGGGTTAGAGTACTCGGAGATACTGTCTGTAGTGAACCAGAGTAAAATATGAATTTTGACATAATTGCACTCGGAGCTATAGTAGCACTCTGTGTTTGAGAACCGGAGTTAATAAAAACTGGTGAGGGAACAGGTTCTTAACTCTGGAGCCCCGGAGATAAGGCTATGACAGTGTACCACCGGAAAAAACTCCGAGTGGAAGAAAGGGGTGAGGTGTATGACAAAAGCACCTTGTAGTAAAAGTTAAATGGTAGGTAAAATTACCCGGAGCCTTGTAGATACAAACTAGAGAACTCCGGCAGAGTAGGCACAAATAAAAGATATACAAATGAGGCCCCCAACCTCCGCCTATACTCTGCTACCCCCCGGACTTCAAATAGTACACGGGGATCTCCTAGTGACCGGAGATATAATTAAGCCCAGTCTAACACTAGCCGACCTAAAAAGGACCGGAGTGAGACTCTAAAAAGGGGCCCAACTGAAGGTTGGTTCGTAGCTTAAAATCATATTTTTGAAAAGGGAGGCTACGGTGACATGTATCAAATATAATTACAGGCAAAAGTATCATAAAAGAATAACATTTATCCGCTCTGCAACAAGACAGAAAACCTGGAAGGAACAGAGACTATGAAGACGTATGACATAAAAGTCTAATAAATTGTTTATATACAGTGCAAAAGGAAAATATTTTGTAAAAACTTTATTAAAATGTAAAGAGAAACGTCCAATGTCACAAAAACATCAAAAGGATGAAATATGAAGCATCTGGAATTTTCGATAAGAAATAAAAGAAAATGTGATAGCCTCTAGACCGCCATTAAAAAATGTTATCGAAGCGCGACGTTTAGAGAAAAAGTTAGGCTATCAGCAAGAAAAGTTGAGATGAATAGAATCAACGATTAATTGAAAAATGATAAGAATGGATAGTTAGAATTAAGAATATTGAATTTCGGAGCTTGTAAAACCATTGATTGGAAAATAGGCAAAGGCCTAGCCTATCCCTAAAACTGGCGTCCGCTAGCCAAAACTAACGAAGCCTAAAAGCTGAAATAGAGGCATTCTAACTAACCTGGCTTACATAACATAATGTAATAATATAAAGAGGAAAAAGATAGAAATACTGTACAGAAAATAAAAATAATATTCATATAATATTCATATAATAATAATGGTCGTAGCATGTGGCACGTCCCGTGGAAGTCGTCAGCTCTCTGGAAATGCTCAATACACATACAGTAAACCCCCGCTCTTTCGGACTTCAATCTTTCGGAATTCTCAGACTTTCGGACTAGCATTTCAATTCGGACTCATGGTTCAGCCTTTCGGATTTGTCCGAAAGACTGAGAAAATACCTCCGTCCTTTTCGGACTACACTTTCGGACTACATTTAACTTCGGACTCATGCTTCAGCCTTTCGGATTTGTCCGAATGGCTGAGAAAAATTAAATCGCATTCGGACCAAAGAGCCGAGTTTCGGACTTGTCTGGTTAGGTGAATGTGTATTCGGACTTATAAACTTCGGACATTATTTCAGCCTTTCGGATTTGTCTGAAAGGCTGAGAAAAATTATTTCGCATTCGGACCGAAGAGCCGAGTTTCGGCCTTATAAACTTCGGACATTATTTCAGACATTCGGACAAGTCCGAATGGCTGAAGTCTGAGTTCGGACTCGGCCCTTTCGGACTTTTGACTCTTTCGGACAGGGGTCTCCCCCAATTAGTCCGAAAGAGCGAGGGTTTACTGTACATATCTATGACGCCTCCTTACTATAAAGTAACATATACTTCCCAGAAGAGGCAGCAGGAAACGTCCAAAGATGAAAAGTAGCACATCCCGAGAGCACAAAATTAGTCCAACCTGTCGCACGGGACGCGACCACAAGAAGGACGTATAAACCCAGCGTGACTAGCTGGGGGACGCGTGCAAGGGAAGGACTGTATAACGGTGCGCTAGTTGATTTAGTAAGACAACATTCATAGTTTCTAATCTTTACTCATAAAAAATTTCTTTCTTTTTGTAATGGTTACCTTTTTGAATGACGTTCCCTAGGAACTAAGTAAAGGGTTTCACCCTAGGATGTACTTTTTATATATTTGGGTCGCGTTATGCTTTCTCCGGGACCCTCACGGGGGTCTCCGGGGAGCCCTTATATATATAAGGCTCTCACGTCATTGACGGAGAGAACCATTACTAAATTGAGTAATGGGATATTTAGGGGTGTCCGTGGATAACAAGTTTCGCAAATACTTATAGCGCGGATAATGGGAGTGCACTGAAGAAAATTATCAAGGTAGGGTAAGACAGGGTAATTTCGCCGAAAATCGCGTATTTTGACAAATAGAAACTGCCACAAATGGAATTTTTAAATTTTAAATTTGTTATCTATACATTCAGCCTTTCTGCTATAGATGCCCAAAAAACGAAAACAAAAATATAATGTTTAGGTCAAGCTGCCGAATTTTTGAAAAAAAGTCACTCTTGCGGCGAAATTACCCCGACGGGCGGGGTAATTTCGCCGCGACCTATTTTACGCATCAACTAGCTAGTAAACTAGATAACATTATATGATTAATGGCCAGACAAAACACTAGCGCGCAGGTAAAAACAATGAAAACATTCACAAACCCAAACTGACACTAAACATGCCAATAGAAAAACGTTGCACGCACACACACACACAACTGAACAGGGCGGGCAGAGATGCAGGTGTGTCACACGTGTAGGCCTAGGCGCCACTGTGTCTAGTGCGGGTGTGGAGTTGTGGGCATGTAGTGCGGGTGTGGACGTGTCTAGTGCGGTTGTGGACGTATTTATTAGGCCTACGGGTGTGGAGGTGTCTCGTGTGGGTGCGGCGTGTAGGTTGCTAGTACAAAGTACCAGGCAGCAGCTGACGGCTACTGCCAACACTGTGTCACACGCAAACATACAAACAAACATACACACATGCAAACCACCCACAAACACCCCCACACACACCCGACCATACGTGCCGCTAGCCCCGGCTCCAGGCCCCGCGAAACTGCAACAAAACCAAAGCCAAACTAGATCTACATCCAAAGCCAAACTAGCTATACAACCTAAACCAAACTTGCTCTACAACCTAAACCAAAACTGCTCTTCAACCTTAGCCAAACTGCAGCCGAATCCATGCAATAGTTTCGGATATATCGGCGTTTGAATGCAAATTATTAGCGCCGCGGCGAAATTACCCCGTCTTACCCTACTGTACCTCCATTACAGTATAAACTCAACCTTGTCCAATCTTTGCAACATCCTTAACTCTTTCTGTACCGGCGAAGTCTTTTTAACTTCAGCCTACTCTAGTGGTGAAGAGGGTGGCGAGGTTACAGGAGGAAGAGATCAGGGAAGAATTCAAGAGAGAAGTAGAAATACGACTACTGTAGGTAGGTTTGACTTGGAGGGTATGGAAGAAGATGTGAGCAAAGTGTTTAAGGAAGAGATGTGTGCAGCATATGAGGAAGTATGTGGAAATAGGAGAAGAGGGAGGGGAGTAAAGGGTACAGCTTGGTGGACTGAAGAGGTAAAACAAGCCGTTGAGGATAAGAATAAAGCATATACAGAATAGTTAGGTAGTAGAGGGAATGATGATTTGGAGAGACAGAAAAGAAAAAGGTAGGCTACTTGGAAAAAAACAGAGATTGGTGAAAAGAGTAGTGGGAAAGTAAGAGAAGAGTAGATGAGAAATTTGGAAGGAATTTAAGTGTAAAATGGAAGAAGTTTAAGAAACTGTTCTGGAAAGAGGTCAAGAAAGTTAGGGAAGGTAGTAAGGGTCTAAATGATAAGAATGGGCGAGTGTTAGCCGAGAAGCAAGAGAGAGTCGAGAGACGGAGGGAGCACTTAAACGAATTGCTGAATGTAAGGAATGAAGCGCCAGTAAATATAGTTGGATGGGGTATGGGAGGGAGAAGAAGAGAAGTAGCGGAGGAAGAGGTGGGGATCAGGGGCCGGATACACAAAGATTTCATGGGCGATTTATGGCGCCATATCTCCCAACTGCTGCCTTATGTCCTTGTGAGGCCATACTCAAAGCTTAACATGGGGGCAGCCATCTTGAAAAACATGGCCGACTGCCGCCTTAGCTTATGGACACCTCCGTGGGGTGTTCTAAGTCGCTAAGGTGGAATCTAAACTAAGCAACTTCGCCAATGGAGGAACAGTCAACAAGGCAGTACCTATAAACTGAACTGGGAGGAAGCCGATACCAAGGCGTTGCTGGAGTAGGAATGCTTGACAACTGCAGAAAGCAGACGACGACCCTGCAACAACAACAACCGATTCGTTGCGTTTTTCTCGTTTTTTATGGTTGTGCTACTTACTACTTGGATATATACTGTTCACCCGACTTTCTATCATGGAGCTAGTGGCAGCCTACCTCTTTCGTCGTAATTTAAGACTTGAAAGAAGGTATAGAGACGGTAGAGACCCACTATGTTAGCAACTTAGCGATGCACACTTGCTGAGATATTACAAATTTCCTCGGCATGAATTAATTGCTTTAGGCTAGGCCTATGTCAAGAAATGGACCCACTTCTTGCTAGGCGGACAAGATGAGGCCATGCCATTCCCACACATACTCAAGTGTTAGTGACTCTGAGATTCTTAGCAAGTCCGTTGAATTTGTCAAGTGAGGGGGGATAAAGCCCCCCTCAACCCATCCTGTATCCAAAGGAAAAAAATATTGTATAGGCCTATTACCGGTATCTTTGAAAATGTCTTACATCTGAGTGTTTTAAGATTGTTGGATAATGGGAAAAATAAAATTTTCCGGGGATTGTGACTAATTTAAACTACTGTATAATGATGAAAACTACCTAAAACCAAAGGGAAAAACCATGGGAAAATTAATGGTAGTTTCGGTTATATTTTCCCACAACCCTATTAACGTCATCTAGTGTCATCCCGTTTGTAAGGGTTAATGTTCATTGCTTTTGACAAAATCAAACCCTAAATTAAAACACTGTTTTGTGAATATTTTCTTAAACTCATAATATATGTGGAATAGCCTAGGCTATGTAATAATAAAAAACTAAGTTCTCATATAGTACCGGTACCAGTAGTGAAAGAAGCTTGAACATAGTGGAACTGCTTGGTGTTATTATTATATTATTATGACATGCCAGTTAGGTATAGGCACGAGCATATGAAAGGTTATACCAGTGCACATTTTTCCCCCCCTGGGGGTTAGGGATTAGAATATGCCCCACGTGCCTTCTGCGTGTCGTAAGAGGCGACTAAAGAGGTTGGGTCGGTGGGCTTGCGACCCCCACCCGGAAAAAATATCTAAGCAAAAAAAAACGAACGAACAGCCTCGGATGCGGACGGAACCAACGTTGACGAACCACGACCGACTAAGGACATGCCTTCGGACATTCTGAGAATGGCTACGTGGAATGTTAGTGGCATGAATGATGGCACAAAAGAGAGAGAGGTTCTGGAAGTGTTAGTGAATGCCAGGCTGGATGTATGTGGAATGACAGAGACCAAATGGAAAGGTTCAGATGTGAGAGAGTGGGAGTGTGGAATGGGTGTGTGTGCTGGAGTGAGTGAAGGAACAGCGAGAGAAGGTGCATGTTTGTTTGTAAGTAGCAAATGGAAGGAATGTGTAAGAGAGTATGGGTCTGTGGGTTCAAGGATTGTGTGGGTGAGAATGAAAGTAGGAATACAAACGTGGGTGATTGTATGCGTGTATGCCCGACAGAGGATATACTTGAAAGAAAGAAAGAGGAGTTCTGGATGAATGTGGAGGCGTGCCTGGAGAAGTTTGACAAGAACGAAAGAATATTTCTGATTGGGGATATGAATGGTAAGGTGGGTGATAGTAAAGTTGAGGGAGTGGTGGGAGGGTGGGGGGTACCATCAGAGGTGAATGGGAATGGTAGTGCACTTGTGGACGTATGTGTGGGGAGGAGGCTGTGGATAGCCAACACCTTCTTCCGACACAGAATGATCCACAGGTACACATGGAAACGGATGTTGACGATGAAGGATAAGACAGTGGTGGAACGAAAGTCATTGATTGATTATGTATGTGTGGATGAACGAATGAAGAAATCTGTGATGGATGCTAGGGTGTATAGGGGTATTGGAGGGGGTCTGTCTGATCATTATGTAGTGGTAGCTAAGGTTAGGATACAAAAGAAGTGGGTGAGGAGAGCGGGAGGGAGGCGAGAGGAGGGTGGAATGGTGAGGAGGGTGGAGAGGTTGCAGGAGGAGGAAGTCAGGGAGGAGTACAGGAGAGCAGTGGAAAGACGACTAGGTGGGTTCGACCTGGAAGTTATGGAGGAAGTGGAGGAGATGAGCAAGGTGTTTAAGGATGAGATCTGTGCAGCATGTGAGGAGGTGTGTGGAGTGAGGAGAAGAGGGAGGGGAGTGAAAGGTACAGCATGGTGGACAGAAGAGGTAAGAATAGCTGTGGAAGAAAAGAAGAAAGCATATAGAGAGTGGTTGGGTAGTAGAGGGAATGAAGATTCCGAGAGACAGAAACGAGCGAGGTACGTGGAGAGTAAGAGGGTGGTGAAGAGAGTAGTGAAGGAAAGTAAGAGAAGAGTAGATGAGGAATTTGGAAGGAATCTGAGTGTAAAATGGAGGGAGAGTAAGAAACTGTTCTGGAAAGAAGTCAAGAAAGTTAGGGAAGGTAGCAAGGGAAACAGTAAGGGTGTGAAAGATAAGAATGGGATAATGCTAGCCGAGAAGCAAGAGAGAGTCGAAAGATGGAGGGAGTACTTCAGTGAGTTGCTAAATGAAAGGAATGAAGAGCCAGCAAACATAGCTGGATATGGTATGGGAAGGAGAAGAAGAGAAGTAGTGGAGGAGGAGGTGGGGATCAGGAGGTCAGAAGTGTGGGAAGCCATGAAAAGAGTGAAGTTGGGGAAAGCACCAGGAACAGATGGAGTGTGTGGGGAAATGTTGAGGTATGGTGGTGAGATAGTGATAGAATGGGTATGGAAAATGTGCAAACTAGCATGGGAGAAGGGGAGTGCACCCGATGACTGGAAGACTGGCATAATAGTCCCCCTATATAAGGGCAAAGGGGAAAGAGGAGTGTGTGGTAACCACCGAGGAATATGTCTTCTAAGCGTAGTAGGGAAGGTATACAGTAGGGTAGTGATTGAGAGAGTGAGAGTGAGAACGGAGAAATGGATAGGCGACGAGCAGGGAGGTTTTAGGAAGGGAAGAGGATGTGTAGATCAGATTTTTACCCTGAATTGTGTTGTGGAGAAGTATCTGGAGAAGAAACAAAAGGTGTATGTTGCCTTTATGGACTTGGAGAAGGCCTATGACAGAGTGGATAGAGAAGGTTTGTGGAAAGTACTTAGAATATACGGAGTAGATAGCAAGTTGCTGAAAGCAGTGAAGAGCATGTATGAGGGTGCAAAGGCGGCAGTACGTGTGGAGAGTGAGCAGAGCGAGTTCTTTGACCTGAATGTTGGTTTGAAACAGGGGTGTGTGATGTCCCCGTGGTTGTTTACTGTATATATGGATGGAGTTATGAAAGAAATACTATCAAGAGCAGTGGATGTTGGTGTATCGCTGAAAAGGGAGGGAATTGAGTGGAAGCTACCTATACTGCTGTTTGCGGATGATACAGTTCTGATGAGTGATAATGAATGGGAGTTGCAGGGTCTGGTAAATGAGTTTGGAACAGTGTGCGAAAAACGGAATTTGAAGGTAAATACGGGGAAAAGCAAGGTTATGGTCTTCGAAAGGGGTGAAGTCACAGAGTGTGAGGTGAAGCTGAACGGTCAGGCTATGGAGATCGTCAACTCTTTTAAGTATCTGGGCAGTGTGTTGAGTAAAGATGGGACTATGGATGAAGAGGTGCGGGAGAGGGTACAACAGGGGAAGAGGGTTGTAGGAACGCTAAAAGCAGTAACAAGAAATAGGGTGGTCAGTATGGAAGTGAAGAAGTCCTTGCATGACAGTGTGGTAATCCCGACACTGACTTACGGAAGCGAAGCATGGACGTTGGTTGAGAGACTCAGACCAAGAGTGAGAGCAGTGGAAATGAATTACTTAAGGAGTGCGTGCGGAGTTACATGGAGGGATAGACAGACTAATGAGGAAGTAAGAAGGAGGTGTGGTGTGGAGGTAGATGTGCTGGAAAGTGTGAAAAGGAACAACTTGAGATGGTTCGGCCATATGGAACGTATGGAAAGCGAGAGAATGACTAAGAGGGTGTACGAGAGCGAGGTGGAGGGACAGAGGGGGAGAGGTAGACCGAATATGAGGTGGAAGGATGGAGTGAGGAACTACATGAACGAAGGCGGTGCTGGTTGGGGGGAGGGGCGTCGACTGACTGGGGACAGAGGTGCATGGGGGCGGTTCGTTCGTGGCCACCCCTTCGGGGATCACGGCGTCAGGCAATAGATAGATAGATAGACATTTTTGAACAATTAGAACCCAAGCTTTGACTCCAATAATACAGTATTTTATATTTGTATTATCTCGCTTCCCTTCAGTACCGATATAAATGAGTGTGACGTCATTTATGCTTGCTTGTACATTATTTGCATATTTTAGACAGTAATCTTTCATTCGCTTACAATAAAGTTAGCGTTTTCCTAATGCAAGTAGGCCTAATTCGCATTTACTTTCAGGTGATAGTGGCTACCCATTGGAGCTGTTCCTCCTCACCCTATTCTCAAATCCCAGTACTCCAGCAGAGGAACGGTATAACCGAGGTCACACAAGCACCAGAGTGATCATTGAACAGACATTTGGGCTACGTAAATCTAGATTTAGATCCCTTCATCACTCTGGTGGCTCATTGCAATATGAACCCAAGAAATCTAGGTTGTTTATTCCTTTTTTAGTTACCGGTACCATTATTATTTTTGAGTGATGGGATTATAAGTTGGTGTCTTTACACTAAGCATCTATGTACAGTATGGTGGAGTAAGAATATACAGTAGTTAAAATATATTATTTTCCATGAAGCTTTCATTTTATTTGAATGTAGGCTATGACTATAGGTTAATCTTCTAAATCATTAATGCGTTATATCCACATTATGATTTTGAGCATTTCTATTGTCTTCATAATGTTTGGTTCCTGTTTAGATTTCTTAGTTTTGCATTTTCATTTCGACATGTTTATGAAGCCAATACAACATGTCATTGTCATTCAAACGTTATCCTGTTTTCAAAGTTCTATAAGATATTTTTTGTATATTTATATTAGGTTATTGTATAGAAGAGGCTATTTTACTACCGTATCTCATGTATTTAACAAAATATAATCACAACTTTTTACATACAAAGGTAGATAATATCACAGCCATCTTATTGTATAATATATATCCTTTGTAGAACACATCGCGATAATGCAGATACTATACTTCTTTTTTTTATGCATACAGTAGGCTATTATAGAACTAAATAACATTCTTCATAATAAAAGACAGGAAATAAAATTGTTTACCTTCATACCCTACGATAGGAATTTGATTCTACCTACCGTACATCTACTCTACCAGTACGAGTATAAGATAAGAAACTATTATCAAAGAGTGGGATACGTTATTCTCAAAAGTATGATAGCTGCTTGAAAACTACAATACAGTACCTGTATGTATGAGAGTAGCTGTATGCAAGGCATAATAAGTAAATGTATCTTGAATTGATCCTACTCATTCTTCACATATTCAACATTGGACTTGGCATAAAACAAAAAAAATTTGTCAAAATAATTATAAAATTGTAATACCGGGTACTATACTATATATTGCAAATAATCAGTCATGAATGTAAACAAAGCATTCCGTCGACTTGACCTCCTCCTTGTTTTGAAGGAGGCAGCACTTGATTCACCCAATAAATGGCGAGCGTTACTCCTCAAAATAAAGTAACGGCAACCTGTTTTTGCCCCCTTACAGATCAATATAGCATATATGAGGATGACAATAAATCGAGGGGGGGCAGCATCCCCCCTTAAGTTCCTCAACAAATCATGTAGGCTATCCAGTTTAGCCTACCCCACAATTTCTCATACATACTGTAAAAGTGAGATTCACCCAATAAATGGCGCCATGGTAAATCTACAGTTATACTAGCCCTCCCCCACTACCCCCCACCACCCTTCAAAACACGCCTTTTAGCGTGTTTTTGGATGGTTCAGCAGACGCGGAAACTGGAAAAAAAAATATTTTGATAACAAATTTATCACCAACCAGATACGAGTTTCTCAGGTAATGTGTTGTTTTTTATTTTTTATTTGATATACAGTGTTATTTAATACCGAGGACCGTCGCATTTTAGTATTTTTAACATTAGCCTAACCTAACCGAAAACTAACCGGTCTAAACCCAGCTCACGTTCCCTGTTTATGGGTTCGCGAAGGTTTGTAATACTTCAATGTATCTATTTCAAGTCAAATATACAATTCCGCGCATCATCAAACCATACTAAGTCTGCTACTAATAATATTAACCTATTAGTACCAACAGAATAGCTACAAAATAGGGGTAGTATAACTGTAGATTTATCATGAAACACAATAGAACACTAGGCTAGCCTAGGTCCTATAGGCTAGGCCTATTCCTTGAACAAATTTAAAGAACACTTGGTAAATAGGCCGAAGGCAGTGTATATACTAGCCTAATATACATACATAGCTGTAACACTACAGCCATGTGTGTTTTTCGTACAGGCTAGGCCTAGCCTAGACAATTTCTCGGAAATGGCTGCCAGATTCGGGAATGCCCATCCTTTCATTGGAAATACTCAAGTAGGCCTAATTGATGTTCAATGAGGTTACAGGTTTGAGGATAGCATAATGACAACTTACCAGTTTTATTCCTTTCCTTTCATTTTGGCTGCCGTTTTTTATCTCTGATCTGAAGTCCCTGAATTTTATTCTATAGAAAAAAGCTAGGCTAGCCTAGCCGAAAAAGAAAAATAGTCTAGGCTTAGGCCTAGCCTACATTGTATAACTCCACGATTCGATCTATAAAATCGTAACACATAATTATGAGTAGCCGAAATTAAGTACGGTAGTACCTAGCCTAGCTGTGGTGTCAATAATTATATTGAAATAGGTCTAGGCGTCACTAGACTAAACCCTGGCTTAAATATGCAGGCCCTGCACTAGTTTCTGGCCTTACAATTGTGCTTATATCTTGTGCACTTCAACATAGCATAGCTAAATGGGGCTCCTTCAATCGTGTCTGTGCACTTATTAAACATTTCCATTCATTAAAAAACTAATTACTAGCCTAACCTATAGGCTAGTTATCGTTATTAATGGGATGAATAGAGGTGCAGCTTTCCGTATGCCTAGGCCTATATTTTAAGCGATGATATGCCCAGCCTCAGCCTAGGCTAGACTTGTGAATTTGAGTTAGCCTATTCTTATAAAACTAATTACTAGCCTATAGTAATCGTGATTAATATGCCCAGCCTCAGCCTAGGCTAGACTTGTGAATTTGAGCTAGCCTATTCTTATAAAACTAATTACTAGCCTATAGTAATCGTGATTAATGGGATGGATAGAGGTGCAGCTAGGTTAGCCTAGCAGAAAAAAGAAAAATGGGCCTAGGCCTAGGCTATATTGTAAACTCAAAGACTCGAATCTTTAAAATCGTAACACATGAGTAGCCAAAATTAGGTACAATAGTACCTAGCCTAGCCTGTAGTAGCCTATCAGTAATTATATTGAAGTAGGCCTAGGTCTACGCTTCATTAGAATAAACTCTGGCCTAAGCCTGCAGCCCTTCCAATCCTGCTTAGGCCTATATCTTGCGTGCATTTCAACTGTCTCCCCTTGACATAGCCTACTTGGAGGGCTATATTTTTACGATAATCACTTTTATTATCAATAAAGACATAATAATAGCTTGGAGGTGACATGACAGCTCTCTCCGTGTCCGTGACATTTTGTTTACATTACTCAGCTGACTTCAGTTCATCTCGCTTGTGATTGGTCGGTATTTTTTAATGCAAGAATAATAAGTTCGTATGATTGGTGGAGCGAAATATTGTGCGAATAAGGCGATATATCGCCTTAGCGACTTACGAACAACATAAGACGTTTTGAAAAATCTTTGTGTATGGGAGATTTCGCCATAAGCTATGGCACCATATCCTGTCCTTAGTGGAAGGTACCATAAGACCACTAAGGCCTGCACCTAAGGTAGAGTTTTGAGTATCCGGTCCCAGGAGGTCAGCAATGTGTGAAGCCATGAAAAAAGTGCACTGAAGTGAAGATGGGGAAAGCATCAGGAATAAATGGAGTGTGTGGGGAAATGCTGAGGTATGGTGGTGAGATAGTGATTGAATGGGTATGGAAAATGTGTAAAGTAGCATGGGAAACGGCTTATGTTGCCGTCAAAAGGGGTAATTGTGGACACCTGGGGCAATTGATGGCAGTCCATAAAACCCTTATAATTCAATATAGGGGGTCTTATCAATTCAAACATGCACAACACCATTCAGCCATAATATTACTAAAGACAGAAATCCTGAATAATTATAATTGAGGTTTTAATGAACTGTCCTCAATTGCCTCAAGTGTCCACAATTACCCAATTTGACAGTATGTTACCTTGTGATGATTTTGGATGATGGAGCTGATGAACTGCCGCTGCTGTATATATCCTCTGTTCTGCCTCTGATATATGGGGATGATGAGGTTGGTTCAGTAGCGGGGCGTGTCTGGGATCTTCTGCAGGGAGTTGTCCAGGTCACGCTTCAAGACTTCTACACTGCAGGATAATATCAGGGTGTCAAACCAAAGCCAAGTCCATTCTTTATTGTCTGTATTTCTGTTTATGCAAAGATGAAATTATGGTTTATTGTTCAAATTATTGTATTGTCTTTGGAAGGGCAATTTTGGACACCTAGTCTGAATTCGGACATGGATATAAAATATATTCGTAGGACTAACCAGTGATCCCAGTATAGATTCGGACCTATCAGGGGTCAATTCGGACATCTTTGAACATCTTAGAAGGGTCTTATCACACTCCCTGAAAACGTAAAGACCATAAATACCATATCATAAGATACAACACTTTCGGAGCAAATTCGAACATATCTGGATTGATACACCTATACTCTGGGTAGCAGTATGACCCTGACAATGTAAAAATAAGGATTATTGTGACATAACTCAGAAATACCCTGTGTAAATGACAACTATAATCCCAATTACACACAATATCAGAATCTGACAGGTTATAGCTAAAGGTAGATTAAATAATATTATACATTTTATTCCTTTTCATCCTGTCTGAATTTATGCCATGTTTACAGAAATGATAAAAATATATCATTAAATACCCCGTTATGGGAATAATATACAAGATGATGCCAAAACATTTTTGTTGTACTTTCACACTAATTATGAAAGTACAGTAAACTTCCGTTAATCCGAAGGGCAGCGGACCGGCCCTCGTTCGGATTAGTGGATTTTTTGGATTATCGGACTTTACCCCTATGAACCTGTGTATGACGAAAACATTGAGGCATTAGGCCACCCAAATGACACAATGGTGCACACACACATATCATATGTTCATGAAATCACTTCAAAAGTTTACCATTGTCATTGTAGCCTATTACCTACTTCAAAACATTCAGATTAATGGTCAAAGGAATCTGCTGATATAAACGTAAACACCATATGTCCGCATCGTCGTCTTCTTCTTCTTCCGTCTACTAGCGAGTTTGTCTTGCTCTTGAAGATCAGATCAGATGTGGTTCGGGAAGTAATGCCTTAACAACGGCACTTCCCTGAGAGGTTCTTGTAATTTTCCTTTTGTGATTTTCCTTTTGTGACGTGCTCTGTTATATTATATTGTATTGAAAGCACCCTTGTCTTGTTGTCTTGAAAGCACCCTTGGGACGCTCCGATCACTGAACAATAAATAGTAGCGTATCGGAACGTCCAAAGGTGCGTTTTCAAGCTCAAGACTGAATGCGCTTGCAGAAAATGCGGTGCAAGCCAGTAGCGCATCGGAGCGTCCCAAGGATGCGTTCAAGAGCAAAACAAACTCTCTAGCAGACGATGTGGTGTTTACGTTTATATCAGTAGCTTCCTTTGACCATTAATCTGAATGTTTTGAAGTAGGTAATAGGCTACAATGACAATGGTAAACTTTTAAAGTGAATTCATGAACATATGATATGTGTGTGCTCCATTATATTTGAGTGGACTAATGCCTCAAAAAGGGGACTTTGGGACTTCTTGAAATTCGGACCATCGGGTGAATTCGGATTTGGCCTCAAATTGAAAAATTAGGACTATTGGGAGATTCGAATCATCGGTCGTCGGATTAAAGGACTTTTACTGTACATCTTGGCACTAATAACTTTCCTGCATCTAATCATTATCATTTGTCAAACAAAGTTTGCCATTGTTACAACATTTAATTATACACCTTATTTTGGTTATTAATTGTTTTTGTATTACTTGTCGAATTATAATTAAAGATCTTTACCCACAAAATTTATACAAAAGTACAGTATTACGAAAAGCACAGTAAAAATAATTGATAATTTGTTTATTCATTAAATAATCATATAAATGACTTTTTTTGGGTGATGATGTCCTCCTGCAGCATGTGAGGAGGTGTGTGGAGTGAGGAGAAGAGGGAGGGGAGTGAAAGGTACAGCATGGTGGACAGAAGAGGTAAGAATAGCTGTGGAAGAAAAGAAGAAAGCATATAGAGAGTGGTTGGGTAGTAGAGGGAATGAAGATTCCGAGAGACAGAAACGAGCGAGGTACGTGGAGAGTAAGAGGGTGGTGAAGAGAGTAGTGAAGGAAACTAAGAGAAGAGTAGATGAGGAATTTGGAAGGAATCTGAGTGTAAAATGGAGGGAGAGTAAGAAACTGTTCTGGAAAGAAGTCAAGAAAGTTAGGGAAGGTAGCAAGGGAAACAGTAAGGGTGTGAAAGATAAGAATGGGAGAATGGGAGAATGCTAGCCGAGAAGCAAGAGAGAGTCGAAAGATGGAGGGAGTACTTCAGTGAGTTGCTAAATGAAAGGAATGAAGAGCCAGCAAACATAGCTGGATATGGTATGGGAGGGAGAAGAAGAGAAGTAGTGGAGGAGGAGGTGGGGATCAGGAGGTCAGAAGTGTGGGAAGCCATGAAAAGAGTGAAGTTGGGAAAAGCACCAGGAACAGATGGAGTGTGTGGGGAAATGTTGAGGTATGGTGGAGAGATAGTGATAGAATGGGTATGGAAAATGTGCAAACTAGCATGGGAGAAGGGCAGTGCACCCGATGACTGGAAGACTGGCATAATAGTCCCCCTATATAAGGGCAAAGGGGAAAGAGGAGTGTGTGGTAACCACCGAGGAATATGTCTTCTAAGCGTAGTAGGGAAGGTATACAGTAGGGTAGTGATTGAGAGAGTGAGAGTGAGAACGGAGAAATGGATAGGCGACGAGCAGGGAGGTTTTAGGAAGGGAAGAGGATGTGTAGATCAGATTTTTACCCTGAATTGTGTTGTGGAGAAGTATCTGGAGAAGAAACAAAAGGTGTATGTTGCCTTTATGGACTTGGAGAAGGCCTATGACAGAGTGGATAGAGAAGGTTTGTGGAAAGTACTTAGAATATACGGAGTAGAGGGCAAGTTGCTGAAAGCAGTGAAGAGCATGTATGAGGGTGCAAAGGCGGCAGTACGTGTGGAGAGTGAGCAGAGCGAGTTCTTTGACCTGAATGTTGGTTTGAAACAGGGGTGTGTGATGTCCCCGTGGTTGTTTACTGTATATATGGATGGAGTTATGAAAGAAATACTATCAAGAGCAGTGGATGTTGGTGTATCGCTGAAAAGGGAGGGAATTGAGTGGAAGCTACCTATACTGCTGTTTGCGGATGATACAGTTCTGATGAGTGATAATGAATGGGAGTTGCAGGGTCTGGTAAATGAGTTTGGAACAGTGTGCGAAAAACGGAATTTGAAGGTAAATACGGGGAAGAGCAAGGTTATGGTCTTCGAAAGGGGTGAAGTCACAGAGTGTGAGGTGAAGCTGAACGGTCAGGATATGGAGATCGTCAACTCTTTTAAGTATCTGGGCAGTGTGTTGAGTAAAGATGGGACTATGGATGAAGAGGTGCGGGAGAGGGTACAACAGGGGAAAAGGGTTGTAGGAACGCTAAAAGCAGTAACAAGAAATAGGGTGGTCAGTATGGAAGTGAAGAAGTCCTTGCATGACAGTGTGATAATCCCGACACTGACTTACGGAAGCGAAGCATGGACGTTGGTTGAGAGACTCAGACCAAGAGTGAGAGCAGTGGAAATGAATTACTTAAGGAGTGCGTGCGGAGTTACATGGAGGGATAGACAGACTAATGAGGAAGTAAGAAGGAGGTGTGGTGTGGAGGTAGATGTGCTGGAAAGTGTGAAAAGGAACAACTTGAGATGGTTCGGCCATATGGAACGTATGGAAAGCGAGAGAATGACTAAGAGGGTGTACGAGAGCGAGGTGGAGGGACAGAGGGGGAGAGGTAGACCGAATATGAGGTGGAAGGATGGAGTGAGGAACTACATGAACGAAGGCGGTGCTGGTTGGGGGGAGGGGCGTCGACTGACTGGGGACAGAGGTGCATGGGGGCGGTTCGTTCGTGGCCACCCCTTCGGGGATCGCGGCGTCAGGCAATAGATAGATAGATAGATGTCCGAATTCACCCCGTATTCTAATTCACTCCAGTTGACGGTATCCCAGAATGGGGACAAATCGCATACTGGTGCGCGAAAGGGTTAATTCAAGTCATCAAACAAAATAGGGTGGATGGGACTCGTTAGCCTTGGTCGGCAACTCATCTAGGGGAGACAACCTTATACAAATCCGGGTGGATGGGACTCGTCAGCCTTGGTTGGCAACCTGTCTAGGGGAGTAAACCTGATACAAATCTGTACTGCTTACGTAAGGGTAAGGCAGGTTAGTGGATGGATTAGCCGAACACCACTGTAGACAAATAGTGCTAACAAGATACACAGAGGGCCTCGGAGTCGGACGGATCCTAAATTGAGTGGTCAATCCTGTAAGTCCTTCACTAAACTGGCTCGGGTTGTCCCTCTCACAGGGAATAGGTCCGATTGGGGGCATTCTGTGTATGGCCACCCTCGTAAGGGGAGTAAGGCGTCCGGCAATAGATGGACAGATAGAAACAAAATAGGCGTGTTAGCAGACATACGCGTTGCCTTGTTTACAAGTCGTATGATCTCAGTTACGTTTCAGTCTAATTTGACTGTTGTTTGTACAAAATTATCCCAAGATCCGCTGTTATTTGCACCCTGCACCCTGCTAGAAATGTATATGATGATGACAAGTCATGGGGGGTGAGGGGGTCAAATCCCCCCCTCAACCAATTACTGTATCCCGCGGTCGGTAACAAAACAATTTACCCAACAGCTTGCGTTTGGGATAAAATATTGGGGCGAGCGGGGCTTTGCCCCCACTCACTCCCCATTACTTATTGTCATTATCATAAAATATTACCAGCAAGGGGCAAATAACAACTGGTCGTAAGATAATTTTTGAAAAAAAAGTCAAATATGACGCAAACGTAATTGTGACCATATGAATTTTGTAAACAAGAGGACGTGAACGCCCGCTAACACCATCATGACCTAAAATTGCTCCGGTTTGACATCCTGTCACGGGGAAGGCTGTTGAATGTTTTGGCTTGGCTATAGAATGCAATAGAAAATACTTTGATAATTATATCCCATATGTGACCTAAAATAAATGTTGTCCGGCAGCGGTAGAGCACTATGACTGTCAGGCAATAGAAAATACTTTGATAATTATATCCCATATGTGACCTAAAATACATGTTGTCTGGCAGCGGTAGAGCACTATGACTGTCAGGCAATAGAAAACACTTTGATAATTATATCCCATATGTGACCTAAAATACATGTTGTCCGGCAGCGGTAGAGCACTATGACTGTCAGGCAATAGAAAACACTTTGATAATTATATCCCATATGTGACCTAAAATACATGTTGTCCGGCAGCGGTAGAGCACTATGACTGTCAGGCAGAGACTCTAACAGAAACACACCACCAAATGTGACAGTAGTACCATTGTTTGAAGCTTTGAATGATTACGAGAAGGCATAAAAGAAAATTATCATGAACCAGGATTGTTTTGGCCATCTCATCACATCCAAAAGACAAAAGTTTAACTGTAAATCACAATTACATCTATATATTCTGTAGGCTATATAATAATAATAATAAAGACTAAAAACAGATGAAGTAAAAATCCAGTTTTACACCAAGGACAATTATTATATGGGTCATTCTGGAGAACAACAACTCCTTTTATTTTTATTTTAATATTGTAATGGTTTGTAAGTGCGTATTTTATTGCTAAAAAGTGTGGTAAGGGCTTTTTATTAGCATTTGCATTGTTAATTGTAGGGGAGAGTTTGGGAATGCGGGGTTTACTCGATATAGTCAACTTTGAAAAGACGTTAGCCTAACCTATCCTAGTATTATGGGTGGGGTCTGCCGCCCCCACACCCCCGCTGGTTGAGTATTAAAACAATAAAAGATTGACGGGCACCAAAAGAAAAGTTGATGAAATCTACAGTGTTTACTCAGCAATCTTCAGGCTTGGCTGTCGATAACATGAAAGTACCAATAAAAATGTACTGACGTCTTGTTGGTGAAGCTCCACTCTGATTGGCTATTGAACATTGGGGAGGAGCCTCCAAAGAGGCTAGAATGTAAACAAAGTGTCCTGGACTGCCTGTACAAAAATAACTCTGAAAATGTTATAGGGGAGTGAAAATAAAATTGACAATACAGTATAAGAAAAGTACTGTAGCACTTATCCGCGCATCAGTAAGGTCCCCTGAGTAAGGTAAGAGCGAAAAATAATAATTCCATAAGACAGGAATCCCGTAATCGAGGAGTTGTTCTGCAGAATAACCTTTATGTCAACAGAATGGAACGTAATGAGATGAGAATGGTGAGATGGATGTGTGGGCCAGGCTGCAGGATAGAATAACAAATGATGAGCTGAGGAGACGTTTAGGTATAAAGAGTATTAGCGAGGTGATACGTACAAGTAGACTGGGATGGTATGGACATGTGGAGAAAATGGATTAACAAAATTGGGTGAAAAGATGCAGGTCTGTGATTGTGAAGGGAGCTACAAGGGGTGGACCGAGGAAGACCTGGAATCGGATTATACGTGCCGATCTCAAATCCAAAAACTTGACAAGTGAAGCAGCCCTTAACAGGGTTGCCTGGAACACCGCCATTAGGACAAGAGATTGAAACTGCACGTATGTGTGGAGCACTCGGTCTTAAAATGTTATGTAAGTATTTCATATTTTGTTTATTCTTGTTTTTGTTTTATAAGTGTATTTTTGGTAAGGGTTGTGTTAGCGGGCGTACTGTCTGCTTTGTTTACATAGTCGCACGCTCGCGCTTACATTCGCGCCCTGTTATTTACCCCTACTGGTAATATATATGATGATGACAATAAGTCATGGGGGGGTATCCCACGGCCGGTAACAAAACAATTTACCCAACATCTAGCCGTGGGATACAATAATGGGTTGAGGGGAGCTTTGCCCTACTCACCCTTCATGACTTATTGTCATCTTTATATATAGGCTATTACCAGCAGGGGCAAATAAAAGCTGGCCGTGGAATAATTGGGAAGGATGTAATATCCGGATGAACGGTCGTCATGTTTACATCGGTCATGCGCTCTTGGTTATGTTTCCATCTATTTTGACGGCTATTTTTTCTGTTATTTGCCCCTGCTGGCAATATATATGCTGATGACATCATGACAATAAGTCATGGGGCAACCTATTATTGTATCCCACGGCAGTCAAAATACAAGAAAATGATTGCGAGCGTGCCAAGTAGTGTAAACAAGGCGAGCGGTACGCCCGAATACTACACACTAACCGAATAATTATGTAATTAAAAAATAAGTCAAATTAGACGCGAATGTAACTGCGAGAGTGCGACTATATAAACAAAGCGGACGGAACGACCAGTAACACAACCCTTACCCTGTTTCTTTAAGAACCCCATCAGAAATTGCAAAAATCATTATCCATCAATGATAATCTTATGACCAAAGTAACAAGTATTATTTGCCCACTCATGATCACATTCCCGTCTATTTTGACTGCCAATAAATAATAGGTACCCCCCTCACCTCCCCATGACTTGACTTAATGTCATCATATATAGGCTATTGCCAGCAGGTGGCAAATAACAGAAAAAAGTCAAAATAGACGGCAACGAACCGCGACTTATGCAAACATGACGAACGTACGCCTGGATACTAGGCCTATATCCTTCCCAATTTTTGTTTTTTATAATTATAGTGCCTTATTGTACATAATTTATTAGGGACAATGTAGGTCTATGGA
Source organism: Paralithodes platypus (assembly GCA_032716605.1). NCBI lineage: Eukaryota > Metazoa > Arthropoda > Malacostraca > Decapoda > Lithodidae > Paralithodes > Paralithodes platypus. The sequence goes on from CM064575.1 coordinate 34,340,045, forward strand.
ATCCGGTAATTATTTACTTATCCGGCTGCTAAGGCCCCCCCCCCCCCACTTCACAACCCCTGAGTCATGAGCATAGGCCTATGCTAAAGAAACTGGATACAGGATAGCAAAGCCCCCCCCTCACCCTCCCATGACTTTTTGTAACCATCAGTATATTGGACGAAGGCGGTGCTGGTTGGGGGGAGGGGCATCGACTGACTGGGGACAGAGGTGCATGGGGGCGGTTCGTTTGTGGCCACACCTTCGGGGATCACGGCGTCAGGCGATAGATAGTTAGTATATTGGACCAGTCAGCCCCCAAAAATAGACCATATAAGGAGGGGTGTGGAGTCCAGGTAAAAAACAAAATTTTCTGAAAATCACTTACCAATCATTCATGATTAGCACCTATCTTTTAAATATTTTAGGGTAAAACACAGATAAAAGTACCGTTGGTCACTTTCATAATCGCAATATCGCATATCGTAACCGTAACTTTCCGCAATCGCTAGACCGTTAATTAATATTGGGAGGTTTGACGGTACGTCAACCTACCCAACCTACCAAATAGGAATACCTACTATTTGGTAGTAGTCTTGGAAAATCCAACGTCAAGGCTATTAACCTAATTGCAATGACGACTTGTCTATTTTGACTGCTATGTCGTCATTCCAACCGCGGTTAAAAAGAAAACGTCTAGAGTCTACTCCTTATCTTGCTCTAGGAGACGTTGTACATTAACCAAAACTACCACCGAAGGTGAAAAAAGCATAGAAGAGAAGAAAAAGGGGTTTACCTTAGTTACCGCTTAAGGCCCATCCCGTGTTCCGTCATGTGCAGATCCCTGTCGAACGTGCGCATGAGCGACCCTCTCTTGTCATCACATCTCACGTCAGCAGAAGAACGCGGATGGGCAGGGGTCCGGCGTGAGGGAGGGTATTATGTACGTTGGATTTTCCAAGACTACTACCAAATAGTAGGTTTTCCTATTTGGTAGGTTGGGAGGTACGTCAAACCTCCCAATTGTTAGTAGTCT